>OY728145.1:1692934552-1694184552 GCA_963277665.1 Viscum album | reverse complement strand
ATCCAAGAAAAACAAAAGAGAGGATTTTAAAAATCATAAATAGTGTAATTATTATTGAAATAAAGTAGTTTAAAAATCCACATCATATTAAAATAATTCCCTATGATTATTAATCATAAATATAGAGAATTTGTGACCATGTTATCTACTATGTCAATATTTTAGAATCCATCTCAAATGTATCATCTTACACATGACCATGTTTACAATACAGTTAGACTAATTCCATAGTATTCCATATATATTATATTTACTACATACCAAAATCTTATTTTAATTATAATTATTATATAAATCAATATTCATCTATAAAATGTTCAATTTCAATCATCTGGGAAGTGTCAAGATGATAATTGTAGTGTTTTGGCATGTAAAACACATCGTTCATGGAAATGTAACACATTGGATATATTCCAATGTGTTCAACTATATTTAACGATTATATAATCTTGAATTATATTAAAATCATGGGTTCATGCATTTTCAAATTCATTGATATATAATTTTCCAAACCCTAGAGACAACAGATTTGTACGTGATGGGAATCCTCAAACTCTATAGGTTATCATTGATAGTTAGTCATCAATTACATCTTTGTTTTTACTGTAACCAATGTATTAATGAACATTTGGACCTACTCTAAAAATATTTACATGATACTAGTCTCGTGATGAGCCGATTGAATTGAAATGATCCAATATTGAGATGAATGTAAATACCATATATTTAATGCCTTAAAAAGGATTTATTTAGATAAATACTTGAATTTTATAATTATAAGGGATATTCATGAGTGGGAAATGTGTCTCCCAAGAACAAAAAAACTATTTTAAATTCTATAGAAATATACACTAAAATATTAATAGTCGGTTCAGATTAACTAAAATATTTGGTATGTTATGATATAAACCAAAGAACCTACAATACCAAAATCATATAAAGAATCTTTCATAATAGAAACATGAAATAATGACCATTATTAAAAAAATTAATCAATGAAATGCAATGCCTAAAAATTATTTCATACATGTAATTATTACCAAAACATTCATTGGAAGGGAACATTTGGTAGGTATTAAATGGGATACCATCTCTAATTAATTTATAGTCAAATATTTATTTTAGGTTTCCTAGATACTCATATGAAAAAAATAATTTGAAAATCATCCAATTTTCATTCCTAAATTATTAGATAATGGAAAAACATATCATGCCTCTAGTGACAATCCATTACCAAAAGATTAGTGAATCATCACACCTTAAAGCATCTTATATCATTTTCCTTATCCGTAAACATTAATTTCTTTTTTAGGTGAAGAATCATCATTATTATACATGGATAAACTACTGATTTCTATGAATGAAATTCCCAAATCAACTCCTCACAATAAAATAAAACCAACCAATATTGAGACATGGAATATAATAACATCCCCTATTCAAAGAGACCAGCTTATTGGTGGCTCAATGGTACATAATCTTTCCCTCATTGATAATTACACCAAATCAGAAAACAACTTTTACATGATAATGTCAAATAGAATGGATATATCATATGCCAATGTAACAAAGTCATTCCATAAAACTAATTGACATATAGTTGCAATAATAAAGAGACTCTCATAAACTCCACTCATCACAGGATTCAAAAATACTTCTTTTCAATGTTTTCTTTCTCATAAGATAAATGATAACATTTATCATTACAATCGTTCCAACAAACTAAATAATGAATGTATGTACATACTATACACCCTCATATTTTATTGGATACCTATGAAAACATGTAATATATGGTCTTTTTTTGAATGTAAAACATAATCATTTCACAGACAATATAATTTCTAAAATATGAAGGTTTTTACCTCCATATACACTAAATATCATGATTAGGGAAATTGAAATCAAGTGGTATCAACTATCATGATCATAATAAAGAACTCAATAGAATTACTATTAACAAATACAAGTCATACCTACTCTAAGAATTATATACTGTTTTTTTAATGATCTCGCATTCTACTCGGGTTAACCAGACCGGATGATAATCATATATATCATTTTGGAACCAATAATCTAACAAATAATATCAATGATTCATGGAATGATAAACTATTATTCAAAATCCTTTGGTTTAATCCCCAATAATCCACACATAAATGATAACTACCATCATCATCATTGTAAAAATCATGGAAGAAAACAATCATTTTTTACTAGGACATATGAATCCATTTTCATCCATATCTTATAATAAAACATAAATCTCAAGAATATCATTTGTTATAATTCAATATTGGGGAATTGAAAGGGTATCTTCCCACAACACAAAATAGATCATTAAATCGATCTCACACTCCTGTGGTAAGCTAGATAAAACATCAGTAAAGATTCTCATAAAAATATTCAACACTAGAGTGAATGTTTCCTTCATTGTTAAACCATAATCCCTATACATTCCAAATATATAATATGTTTGATAATACAATATGCACTGAATTTTTCATGCATGACTATTCTTAATATCACATTCACCCTAGTGATAATGTATTCCCTCTTCTAGTGAATAAAAGGTGACTCCCATCTAATTAAAATTAATTGGATTAAATTATATAACTATCAAGTAAATATTAATAAGTATATTCAATAATGTTATTTCCACATTTAAAAAATCCCAAAAAAACTATAGACACAAATCTCAACCGAAGACTACATCTGCAAAACCCGAATGTTTGGTTAATCTTAATATGAATAAATTATTTTTCCTTGATTTCATGCATTTCATGTTACACTAAATTGAACTTTAATTATATTCTACACATAGATAAGAATGTGTTACAAGCAACACAGACTGGTCTAGGGTTAAACAAAACATAGTGTTTCTATGAATAATTGTTTAATTGGTATAATAATTTAAATGTAATACTATAAACTTGGCCATTTAAAATAGGAATATAAATATTAATAATTAATTTTCAAATATTATATATAAATTTATTATATAAATAAATCATATTGATAGTAAATCATTTAATATCAGTAAACTATTAATATATTTGAAAATAATATTTTCTCAAATCCATATAATTTTTATGTCCTTATCTGAACAATAATAAAAATAATTTTAGAAACATTTGGAAATTTAATTTAAAAAATAATTTTTTTTAACAAAAAAATTATATATTATCTCAGAATTATTTTAAGGGATTTTTCAAAAAAAAACATCATTTTTAGGTGAATAATTAAATATACAAAATCATAATTCATAACTATTTTTTCATGTAATAAATATATAGTTAAATTAATATTTTAATTTGATTTTAATATTTAATGACAATAATTTAAGATTAATTTATTCATATTAGGTTATTAAAGTGGATTTTCCATTGAAATAGTATATCAACATATTACAAAATTTTATCCTTTTTAATTCTAAAAGAAACGATTGTCTGGACATGTCAGCGGGATTAATTCAAAACAAATTTCATCCAATTATAAGATATATTTTTTTAAAAATGAACTCCATATTTTTAATAATAAAAATTTCTAATTTCTTATAATTTAATGTTATTTTTTACCAATAATATTAGTAAGATTTATTAAATTTAATTATAGCGATAAAGAAAAATAAATATCAAAATACTATACCTTAAACAAGTGGCCCAAAATGACCAATAAAACATTAAAAAATTCAATAGATATTCATATTTCGACTATATAATAAATTTCATATAATTTAGAATTTTATTTGAGCCATGTGATATTGGAATATGAGGGTGGAATTCCATTTCCAAAAATTTACATGAATTCCAGTCTCATCCACTATAAAACTCCAGTCATCCCTCTCAGATATTCACACCTCTATAGATATTTGGGTCAACCAAAATCTACTAAAATAATATTCAAACATATCTAACATCATTATTGAATCATTAATTTTGTTATAAGTCTATCACAGTAAGACCTTTGTGGAAATTACACAGAATGTATTCTGGATGTGTTTTGTGAATTTATATGATATATATAATATGATAATATAATTATAATTATTATATATATATACATATATTTCACATACATTATTACATAGAATATGACAAGAAAATGATATCAATGTCCATTTGTATGTATGTCCTTCCATCTTCACAAACAGAGTGGGTTGATTTCAACTCTATATAATTTTTAGATTATAATAAATTAATATATAATGAATATATATTATATTAATATCATGTCTTACACTATGAAAACAAATAAATCATGATCTATGTTAGTAAATAAACAATAATAAATCAAAAAATGTAGGAAGAACAAAGCAGATATTACACAAAGATAAACCATAACATGGAATGGTTAATAATATGATAACAAAATTTCGTAGTGAAACCATATATTGTATTATATATAACAATATGGATCTGAAAAATAATTACAATAGACATATTTATTATACAGATTTTTTTATATGTATGATAATTTTCAATACATATGGTAAGGGGATTTCATGATCTACTTTTATTTCTGTGAGATTTATGCCCTCTTCACCACTCATTTATTTTTTGTGGTATATATATTTTCCCTAGAAAATATAATTTTATTATTATCAATAAAAATATTAGTATTTACATATCCAATATATGAGATCTATTTCATGGGTTTTATGCTTCCAAAGATACATAATTGGTAATGTTGTTTTGTCTCAATTTTTTCCCTTTAAGAAACATGCCATGAATTTCAAACCCAATGTTTTCAAAAATACATTATAAATTGTTTTTAAATATTATATTAGAATTTAATTTTCATAGAATATGAATTAAAAAATATTTTATGGTTTGTAAATAATTCTTTATACGTTTTCAATGTTTTTCAATGATTTTTTTTTTCAAATCATTTTTATGATTTATTAATATGTTTTTAAAGTGTGATCAAATACATAGATTTCAAAATATTTTAAAGATTAATTTATTTGTATAAAATTATATATAAATGAAATCTATTTAAAAAATATCATTATTTTTCTTATTATTGTTCATAATATATTAAAGGATAAAGTTTTAATTAAAAATTCACATATTCATTTTATGTTTTGAAGATGTTTTGAATGAAATCATTTTCAGAACATTTTAAAGATTTATTTATATTGTTTAAAAGATTATTAAAAAATTATGTTCAATTTTTTTTCTCTAATATTTATTTTCAATCTGTTTTAATAGAAATGGGTGCTAATAAATTTCCAAGATTACCTCTTATATTCACACATTCATTTTCAAAGAAAACAGTATAAAAAAGTTTTTATGTTTTAAAAATATTTTTTCAAATAAGAAATATAATTTTTATTAATTAATGTATTTATAAGATTATTATAATTTATTTAAAATTTATTTTCCATATATGAATAAATCATTTGATTTTATTATTCCTTTTAGAGGAAATTATCCAGAGGTTCCCTTCATGAAAAATCTATGAATGATTTTTGTTTTTATAGATTGATGTTTATTATACTAACATATTTTTAATTGGTTATATGAAAATGATTCCCTCTTTAATTTAAGGGTTATTCTATTGAATATAATTATTATGAAAACTGTCAATTATTCCATAGGTTATGATATGATTACATGATTATGTAAACCATTTCATTTCATGGGCTCTGATATGATTATTTATGATTTTGTGCACATGTATGTAATAATTCTTTATGAGATGTGTGTGATCTACATCTACCTCCCATTAATTAGTTAATAATTTAGTCTAATTTGATAATTGTGTGAATCATCTGGACTGAATTAATCCAATATTGGAAGATGGTCATACTCGATCAACTGTGGTATTATGGTGAAACTCAATACCATACAAAAAAATGACCACAATTAGAGTTGTGGTGTGTCTCCCTCAGTAGGGGAGTTCCCCATGATTTTACCTAATATGTTTGGGAAATGTTCACAAATATATATGGAATGGTATTTTATTTTTCTATGTTTTCCACAATTCCATTTCTTTTTCCTTTATTATTATTTCTTTAACCATTATCTGGATTCCATTCTGCTTCATGTCTTATTAACATCTTATATTTATCAAATGCTTTAGGTATATGATATTTTGTATTTAGGGTATGATCATCTAATGTTATGATCTAAATATCATACGGTTATTCTCATATTAATGTTATCATATCTACCATGCTACACTTACTATGAATTTGATAAAAACATTTTATATGTTTCCTTTCTCAGGTTATAATGATATGTATTATGTATGATGTGGTTAAAAATAGTGGTAGGCATGAAAAAACATAGTTGGAGATAATGTAGATGACTTATATAATAGTTTTATATTTCCATGATTGAAAAGTAATTATGCTAATGCATTATTTAGGCATCTATTATTAGTAATGTATTATTTATTATATAAAAGGGATGTAATATTAATAAATGAATTAAATGGGTCTCTACAACCTCAAAAATTTCATAACAGCTAACATAGTCTCAGTGTAGTGTTTATAGTCATTTAAATATTTAATGCGTCTATTACCAAGATCATGTATTTTAAAATATCAGTAGATATAAATGAATGTGTCGATATTGTATAAAAAGAACAGTAAATGTTAAATGGTACAATAATTTTACAACTGATAGTATAAGATCATGAATCTAATTATTACAGACTAGTCTAAATAGTGAAAAAATTAACATCATCAATGACCAGATCTCCAGTCTATCTCAACATTTTATCCAATTCATTGTAAAACCTTTCTTAAACTAGGGCACCATTCCTGTTACCTTATCTTATATTCCTAGTCAAACTCTAGATACATACTTATAGATGTGTAGCTGACTCATTTGTTGTATTTTTTTCTTATCATAACCTCGTACACTATTTTAATACTATGATTTCATACATAATTTCTCTATATAGACCATATTTCTAAAAAACCAAACCATCCTTTACGAGGTAAGGAAAATAAGTACACTTATGGAACGACTTTACACTCTAAAAATACTATTAAGGTCGATGATTTTGAAATGACAACCCACTGGAATGATATCTCTTTTCACTCTTTCTCTGGTGATAACTGTTATAGAGATACTTATTCCTACAAAAATAAAACCCCACAAACGTACCTATTGAAAAAAAATTCTACCACCTAAGACCTTTCTTAGTTTTACTTCCACGATAAGATCCAAATTAATCACATTTTAATAATTATATAGGATATATATGTTCACCGGTGTCCTTAATCACATATTTTATCCCATCATAAAAACACCTCCAATAAGTGACATCATCATCTTCCTATAATAGAGTAATGTTTTATATGTCATTGAAGCATCCAATTGAGTCCATCGTTGATATTATACATTTTTGATGTTTTTTATCACATGATCTCTCTTATCCGAAAATGTTATTGGATAAAACTGATAAGAATTGTTCCCCCAAAATCCATTCAGGATGAATCCTCTTGTTATCCAAATTTTCACCAGAATGTCCCAAAACTCTTATATAATCCTTGACGCATTAATGATGATAGATTAGTCGTTTTATTTTTAGTTTTATTTATAATATTTAAGGTCTTCTAGATATATTTCCTAAAATATGTTGCTTCCTTGGGTCTCATACCATAGTAAATATTTGATACTTATATATCTATAACTCCCCCATTATATAAAAAACAAATTTATAGTGATGAACACATCCTTATGCTTGAATTGTTTGATCACTATGAGGATATAACTTATCCAATCATCTATATAATTCTTATGATCTACTTGAATATCCATCTGTACTCTATTATGACCATGTTAATTTATATTCTTCTAATACTCACTTGAATGATGATGACAATGAATATTCTCTTTGTTGATTTATATCACTTTTTAATACATTGGTTATAGAAAAATAATCTAATTTAGTATGTGAATAGAATATATAAAACCAAAATCATGGTTCCTTCCCATATTTGGATTAATATGTAAATTAGAATAAAATATCAATTATCTCAATTCTTATATATGATATAATAGATTTCTCATTTCATATCATATATTTTTTAATGTGTTACATTAAATTAGAATTCCAATATTATTATCAATGCATATCAATATATATTTTTTGTACCTATAAATAAAAATAAATATTTACCAAGGGATTTACAAATCTAGGTGTAAAAATCATAATATCTAAAAACACCACTTGATAAGTAATTCAATGAAGGTGAAATAAAATAAAAAATAACATGTAAATTACATAAACAATAATTTGATCAGTGTGAACATAGATTTAATCCCACCAAATACTTAACTTGTCACATGGATGATCTCATTACCAATACATAATAAAACCCTCTATACATTATACCTTTTCCATATATTAATTCCATAGAAACAAAAATGTTCTTTAATTTAACTTTGTTACATCTTTGGCTTTATGAATAGTCTTATGACCAAGAAATATTTAATATGTTACCTCAGGTATGCCTCCACACATGACGGTGGCTTCGACATATAATCAAATGTGTATGAAATATTTTACTGAAAAAAAATCCATGTAATATATTCTCACAATTTGAAAAAAATTTATCAATGTTGTATCAAATATCATTACAAATTTAAATGATAAAAAAATAATGGAAAAATTATTTGATGAATAATGAAATAAAAATAATTACTATCCATTTATTTTCATAAGATATTATTATTATATGATGAAAAATATACAAAAAATTGACTATAAGAATATATAAAAGACACCAAAGCACCTGACCCTAAACCTAGAATATATCCCATCTACATGAAAAAGTCCATATATTATTAAAATAAAAAAATAGGGTCCCATTATTTTGTCCAATGATGCATACATAGAATCTGTTTAGATAACAAATGCAATCCAATTTAGGTTGTGAGTAAGACATAGTTGTCAAATCCACTCTATCAAAATAAATTTATTATGGAGAATATAGTGAAGTAAATACTCAAATAATCCAAGTATATATTTTACTATATAATAAAATGTATTAAATAAATGGAAACATCCTTAATACATGGGTTAACACATGATTTCATATTAATAAACAATGGCATTATGTAGGGCTAATATGATATTGTCATGGAACCATGTTATCTATATCTTTAACCCACTTAGGGTTTTTTATATAAAATATTTACAGGTGTACCAATATGTTATAGAGTTATACAAACATATATAAAATAATTTCATCATAACTAAGATCAATCCTTGTATAATATTATTTCATCATTTTTTTGAAGATGAATAAACAATTATTTCATTGTCTCCATTCATAAGTCTTTTATGTAATCAGATTAGTATAAATGGTTTAAATCCCTATATTCACAATGTCAACAAAAACTAGGCAGAATACCAATATATAAACCATTTTACACAACCTTTTCGAATTTTTATTTCATTAAATTTAATCATAACTGAATTAAACCCTAATATATAAGAATTTCATCATCACCAAATATCATGAATATGAACTTGTCATCATAATCTATAATTCTGATTTTTCCTGATTACCATTTTGATAACCATTCATAATACACACATATGAAGTATCAATTAGGAAAAACATTTCTCTAGGTCGAATTTTTGTTAGTATATCAATTATATACCAACATAGATATTATAAAGTAAATATTCTATTGAAATTTATTTGTGTTATATTATTTTTAATATTATTATATTTATATATCATATATTTAAATAATAAAAAATTTATTTCAAAAATTACTACAGGTACATTAGGTAGCTAAACAAAAATAATTTCAAACATTAAATCTAGACAAAAATATAAAATAGAAAAAATATATTGGGAAAATATGGATTTCCCTAATATGTTAAAATCATCACCTCTACCTGTAATGGCCGGAAATTTTGAATACATCTTGTTTCCTAATTTCATGTGTTATTTTATTTTATTTTTATACTCAACAAAAATGTTTTATTTGATAAACATGATTATAATTAAAATGAGACCAGTGGGTTTTGACTGTTATATGACCATCAGTCAATATGACCACTGTGAACAAAATGGTTTGATTATTGTCTCTAAATATAAGTAATCTTGGTTAATTATTATAGAAAGAAGATTTGATGGCCTCACCTAGTAGTCTTGGACCGATCGAAGCCCATCTAACAGAGCTTGGGAAGGAGCTCAGGACCAAATCCAAGCCGAACTTCATCATGTGAAGCTAGAACAGAATTGCCTTCACGAGAAGTTCAAACTGATAGAAATTACTACTCAGGCAATGTTGACTAAGCCGCCCCAAGATTCTATCACCCTAGCACACCTTACTCTTAGGTCCTATGCTGGTATTATAAGGGGCTTTGTAACGAGACTGTAACTGTCTTGTGTAATCCTTGTTTTAAATAAAAATTGGGATTTCTTCTTATGATGAAGTTTATGAATTTTCAAATGACCGGATAATAATAGTATGCATATTTTTTATGAATTTTCAAAAGGATATTTTAAAAAAATGTTTATTTAACCCTTAAATAATTAAAAATGTGTAATGATTTTCAAAAAATGGTCTTCTACAATTATGTCCAGTACGAAATTTAGAGTCTAATAAGATCAACCTGATTTTTGATGAATAGTAAATTGTGAATAGTGATTTTACGCTTAGGATTAGTAATGTGACCAAATAGATTATTAATTTCACTTAAAGAATGTTTTCAAATAATCTAGGCACCTTGATTAAGTAATTGATTCAATAAAATGGTTATATAACGGTTTCATAAATTATTATTCAAGTATTGATCATTTCGGGTGAATAGTGTTTTTTAAATAAAAAATTAAATTAAAAATATTTAGAAAATTATTTTTATAAAATGGATTTCATTTTTGAACTCAGAGCACCGAGCTTATGTTATGGTAATTTTGGGGTTTTTTCTGAAAAAATGAATTTTCAGTGAATAGTGTATTTATTTAAAAAAATAAATTAAAATTATTTAAAAAATTATTTTTATAAAATGCAGTACATTTTTTAATTCAGAGCATTGATATTTGATTAAGGTGAAATTTCGGGATCTTTCTGAGAAAGTTGAATTTTCAATGAATAGTAAAAATACAGTTTTAGGGTTTCGGTATGTTTAATGACATCATAACTGTGTCATGATGATGTCATGATATATTTTAAGGGTAGTCCGGCTAAGGGTGAAGCATTATTGTTTTGGGGGCCCCATGTGGCCTAACTCCATGGTAAATGCAAAAGGAGAGCACATCGGTTTGAGAAAAGCACATGTGAGGTGTCCCTTGGCCATTAATGCCTTGTCCCCTCACTTTCCCTATAAATTCCAAGCCCTCCTCTCATCCATTAGACTCCCCACTCTTCCACAACTAAGTTCTGGTCTCATTACCTCCCATGGAGTCCTCCCAAGGTGCCCCCAATCCCTCAAGCTCCCAACCTTTGAGGTTTAAGAGTTACATTTTATGGTAACGGATCTGACCCCTCTCTTTCTTTTCAAGTGATCTCTTTTATGTCATTCCTTTTATTCTCCATGTTCTTATGTTGGAGGATGTTCTTTTATAATCCTCTTACTTCCATTTTTATGTTCATATAATGAGATATCCCCTCTTACTCTCATTATTTCGTTTTATGAAGTTTTAAGTGGCGCCGTTAGGCTGCCGAAATTTTTATAACAGATTCTTTCTCCCTTCTCATTTTTCAAGATCTATTTTCATGTAAAGTATTTCAAGTTATTTTTTATCATGTTGGGGTATGATCTCTAAATTTATCATACTGATCTTTTATGATCATATGATGAGACACCCCATTTTATCTCTTCAATTCATCATTTTGATGTTTTAAGTGGCGCCGTAAGGCTGCCGAATTTTTGAGGGATTCTTTCACCCTTCTCTTTTTCAAAGTTCTACTTTCATGTGAAGTCTTTCAAGATCCTTTATATTATGTTGGTGTATGATCTCTATATCTATCATACTGGACTCTTATTTTCATATGATGGGAGACCCTATTTTTCCTTGTCAATTCAAGTTTTTTTTTGAAGTTTTATGTGGTGCTGTTAGGCTGCCGAACTTTTGAGGGATTCTTTCACCCTTCTCTTTTTCAAAGTTATACCTTAATGTCAAGTCTTTCAAGTTCCTTTCTATTATGTTGGGGTATGATCTCTATATCTATAATACTAGACTCTTATGTTCATATGATGAGAGACCCTATTTGACCATGTCAATTCATGTTTTTTTTAAGTTTTAAGTGGAGCCGTTAGGCTGCCGAACTTTTGAGAGATTCTTTCACCCTTCACTTTTTCAAAGTTCTAATTTCATGTCAAGTCTTTCAAGTTCCTTTATATTATGTTGGGGTATGATCTCTATATCTATCATACTGGACTCTTATGTTCATATAATGAAATACCCTATTTGACCTTGTCAATTCATTTTTGTTGAAGTTTATGTGACGCCGTTAGGCTGCCGAATTCTCACAAGAGAAATCTTATTTTTGTCTTCCTTTAATATTCTTCATTTCATGTGGTATATTTTCAAATTTCATTACCATGTATTTAAATCCCTTATATTTTTTCCCTCTACTGTTTGATGGGTGATTTATGAATGTTTGACCCATGACCCCTCTCTTCTCAATGTTTTCTAAAACCTTGTAACATAGCCGTTTTGCTGCAGAATTTTCGTCTGAAAGTGCCTCTCTCTCTTTTCTAAAAATTATTTTATGTTATAAAGTGAATACTCAAAGCTCTTATTTCTATAGGGGTATTCACATATATATCAAAATGTTCTATTTTAAATTCTGGGATTTACATACATGAAACCCTCTTTCCCTTTCCGTGGGTTTAAAGTGACATAAAGATCATGTCTTTAAAGAAGTTTTTAAAACGTTATGATTATGGAATGAAACCCATTTCTATTATGCTATATGGGTTGTTTATGAAATGATTGATGATGATATATGTGGCTCACATGATAATAAAGGAAAATTTAAGGGTGTGCCCTGATAGCGCCCCATTTCATTGGATAATGATATAACCACAAGAGATTACAGTTTAAGGGTGCGCCCAGATAGAGCTCTAATGCATTGGGTAAACACATAATCTCTAGAGATGACCATTTTTTGACGACGCCATTGTGAATAACCTTGCTAATTTTTAATGAAACCTTGGGGATGGACCTTGGTGAAACGAAACGATTTTCAATATTAAATGTTGCATCCACATCTTCAAGTTATGAAAAATGTTATTTTTATTATGATGTATCTCATTATTTCATTCTCATGCCTTAAAGTTCTTCTCATGTCCTTATTGAAGTATCTCAAGATCACATGTAAAATGTTTCTCTTGTTTCCCTTACTGAGCCTTATACTCACCCTTTCCTTTGATGTATGTCCCCAGGTTATGAGATGCAGTAATGAACCTAGGATGAACATAAGGAGAAGTCTTTCAAGTGTTTAAGAAGAATGTTTTTTTTGTTGTTTCATGTTTTAAGTTCCCTGTTTCCAAGACACTAAACCTTAAAGATCCTCGGTTTTGTAAAATGTAATGAAATATTATGTGATAAAAAGGCGGGATTCTATAGTTGGTATCAAATGATGGTTTAGTTATTTGTGGAAATTAGGATATGAAATCTTTAGGAATAAGCCTATAGAAAAGTTTATATATTTGAAATATTCCTGGTATTTTGGTGAGTATTGAGTAATGGGCTGCCAAGCAAATACATCCCTGTCTGGATACGAGCAGGTAGAGGTGGCTCTAGCATAGATGTTCATAGGGTAAAATTCGAAAACAACGCTTTGAGATAGACTCGAATGGGAACTGGTACACGACAACGGGCCTTGCTGCACTATTGGTTACGAAACTCCCGGGGGATATGCTTGGTAAATTCATAATTTTATTATGAACCATTATTAAAGGAATAAAATAAATATTCACATAAGAAGATATGATCATGGATATCCTAGATTGGAACCTAGGGGATCACAAGTTAGGGTATACCTTCCTTCTATAAGTTTATCCTCCTATGCTCATAGTTTTCTTTTAATGATTATTAGCTAAGTATTCAAACCCCTAATTATAATTTCTTTTCTTAGTTAATGGAAAGAAATGGAAGAACATTTCCCAAAAACCAATGAGGGAGGAAATGTGATGATTTCCCTATTGATGTGACAGAGATGACCAAAGATCCAGTTGAACATATTGCAATTATGCCAAACCAGCTATCAAAATTCACAATTAACAATTTGTACCTAGTTGAATGCCCAACCTCATCAAGGATGGAGAAGACAAAGTCTCAAGGATGTTCATATGATAAAGTTGATAAGGGAAAGAAGACCCAATTTCCTTTGTGCAAAAACTGTGGAAAGGGGCACCAAGGAGATTGTCACAAAGGAACCGGGAGATGTTTTAAGTGTGGGAAGATAGGGCATAAAGTAGCCAATTGCTTTAGAAAAATGGATAGTGTGATGAATAGAGATAAGGTTCGAACTAATGTGCCTTATATTTATGATGTCATAAATGTGGAGAAGTTAGACACTATCCAAGGCAATGCTCTCCTAGAATGGGTGAGAAGCATGATGAGCATCAACAATCTTAGAGGACAAGGGAACAATGAAAGTTCTATGTTGAGATGGATCATGATGACTGAAGTACATGTAACTTCTTCGCAATAATTCTCTATGTCATGTTGTATTTTAGTTTTTTCTCTATGAGCATATATTTTATGTTTTCTAAGGACACCGAGTCACTACCTAAGATAAATTTATATCATTAAGGAAAACATCTATTGTTATGTACCACATGTTTATGTAGTAAAGTTGTTCTTCTTAAAAAAAGGGTGATTAGGGGATTAACAGATGATTATTATTTTGGAATACATTCACTATTTTGGGGACCCTATATGATCGAGGTAAATAGATTACTACGGTATTTTCATGAGGAGTAATGGTTGAAATATATTTTGAAGAATCGATGAATTAATGGTGGAATTATAGTAATGGGAATGATTAAACTATCTTGGGTAAAATATGTTTAGGTTAGATACTTTTGTTATAAGATGTTATGAGTTGTTGAAGTTGTTTGGAGATGAACAATGAAGTTTATTTTGGAATACTATGTTATCAAATCCTTCTTGTATTTGGGTTTCAATCTTAGTTTGGTTTATTTTGAAGAATCTTAAGGACCATTAATTACGGAATGGTCTATGATGAACTTTGGGTAGTACCAAGGAACATTGAAGATTTAAAAGTTCATTCCATTCCTATGGGATTCTTTTTGAAGAGTTGTTTTACCTTACCCTTTCTATTTTTGGGATAATGTTTAAAGATAAAAGAAACAGATAGTTGATGTTTTGTGGATTATGTGATTCTCTAGAAGATGATTCTTGTGTTTTGATGAGACCAAGATGTTTTGAATGCTCATCATTTAGATAAAAGATTAGTTTTGGTAGAAACTTATTAAAGTATGAATCTCTACATGAAGATATATATATTTCCTTATGTTTTTGTTCTATGTTGTAAATGAATTCCTCAAAGTTATGACAAGGAACGTAAAACAAAAAATGTTGTTGGTTTATGTTTCCTACAAGGTAATCAAAGACCGCTAACACACATCATAATTTTGGGGTTTTTTAGTGGTTAACTTCCTCCAAATCATGTTTTCTATCACTGTCCTTTAGGACGTGACCCTTTGTTTTCTCCTCCATGTCCATATTTCCTACATGGAATCCTAGTATGAGTAAATTCGGGTGGACTTTGTACTTCCTTTTATTTCTTTTAAAGTAATTTTGTTACTGACTCTTTCTCTGATGTGGGACATTCAATGAAATTTCAAAACCCAATTTTAAAAATTGCGAGGACGTAATTTCTTAAGGGGGGAAGATTGTTATGGCCCGAAATTTTGAATAAATCTTGTTTCCTAATTTCATGTGTTATTTTATTTTATTTTCTTACTCAACATGAATGTTTTATTTGATAAACATGATTATAATTAAAATGATACCAGTGGGTTTTGACTGTTATATGATCATCGGTCAATATGCCCACTGTGAAAAAAATGTTTTGATTATTGTCTCTAAATATAAGTAATCTTGGTTAATTATTAAAGAAAGAAGATTTGATGGCCTCGCCTAGTATTCTTGGACCGATCGATGCCCATATAACAGAGATTGGGAAGGAGGTAGCACCATTGGGATTTTCTCTGGACCAAATCCAAGCCGAACTTCATCATGTGAAGCTAGAACGGAATCGCCTTCGCGAGAAGTTCAAAATGATAGAAATTACTACTTGGTCAATGTTGACTAAGCCGCCGCATGATTCTATCATCCTAGCACACCTTACTCTTAGGTCCTATGCTGGTATTATAAGGGGCTATGTAACGAGACCGTAACTGCCTTGTGTAATCTTTGTTTTAAATAAAAATTGAGATTTCTTCTTATGATGAAGTTTATGAATTTTCAAATGAACGGATAAAAATAGTATACATATTTTTGATGAATTTTCAAATGGATATTTAAAAAAAATTTATGTAAACCTTAAATAATTTAAAATGTGTAATGATTTTCTAAATATGGTCTTCTACAATTATGTCTAGTACGAAATTTAGAGTCTAATAAGATCAAATTTATTTTTGATGAATAGTAAATTGTGAATAGTGATTTTACGCTTAGGATTAGTAATTTTACTTAAAGAAAGTTTTAAAATAATCTAGGCACCTTGATTATGTAATGTGATTCAATAAAATGGTTAAATAACGGTTTCATAAATTATTATTCATGTATTAATATTTTTAGGTGAATAGTGTATTTTAATTAAAAAATAAAATTAAAAATATTTAGAAAATTATTTTTATAAAATGGATTTCATTTTTGAACTCAGAGCACTGATATTATGTTATGGTAATTTTTGGGGTTTTTCTGAAAAAATGAATTTTTGGTGAATAGTGTATTTATTTAAAAAAATAAATTAAAAATATATAAAAAATTATTTTTATAAAATGGAGTTCATTTTTGAAATAAGAGCATTGATATTTGATTAAGGTGAAATATTGGGATCTTTCTGAGAAAGTTGAATTTTCAGTGAATAGTAAAAATACAGTTTTAGGGTTTCGATATGTTTAATGACATCATAACTGTGTCATGATGATGTCATGAGATATTTTCATGGTTGGACAGCCAAGGGTGATGCATTATTGTTATGGGGGACCCATGTGGCCTAACTTCATGGTAAATGCCAAGGGAGATCACATGAGTTTGAGAAAAGCACATGTGAGGTGTCCCTTGGCCATTAATGCCTTGTCCCCTCACATTCCCTATAAATACTAAGCCCTCCACTCATCCATTCGACTCCCCACTCTTTCCCAAAGATGTTCTTGTCTCATTACCTCCCATGGAGTCCTCCCAAGGTGCCCCTATGCCCTCAATGTCCCAACCCTTTAGGTTTAAGAGCTACATTTAATGTAAGGGATCTGACCCCTCTCTTTCTTTTCAAGTGATCTCTTTTATGTCATTCCTTTTATGCTCCATGTTCTTATGTTGGAGGATGTTATTTTATACTTCTCTTACTGCCCTTTTTTATGTTCATATAATGAGAGATCCCCTCTTACTCTCTTTATTTCGTTTTATGAAGTTTTAAGTGGCGCCGTTAGGCTGCCGAAATTTTTGTAACGGATTCTTTCTCCCTTCTCATTTTTCAAGATCTATTTTCATGTAAATTATTTCAAGTTATTTTTTATCATGTTGGGGTATGATCTCTAAATTTATCATACATATCTTTTATGATCATATGATGAGAGACCCCATTTTATCTCTCCAATTCATCATATTGATGTTTTAAGTGGCGGCGTTAGGCTGCCGAATTTTTGAGGGATTCTTTCACCCTTCTTTTTTTCAAAGTTCTACTTTCATGTCAAGTCTTTCAAGTTCTTTTCTATTATGTTGGGGTATGATCTCTATATCTATCATACTGGACTATTATGTTCATATGATGAGATACACTATTTGACCTTGTCAATTCCTGTTTTTTTTTATGTTTTAAGTGGCCCCATTAGGCTGACGAACTTTTGAGGGATTCTTTCACCCTTCTCTTTTTCAAAGTTCTACTTTCATGTCAAGTCTTTCAAGATCCTTTCTATTATTTTGGGGTATGATATCTATATCAATAATACTGGACTCTTATGTTCATATGATGAGATACCCTATTTGACCTTGTCAATTCATGTTTTTTTTGAAGTTTTAAGTGGCGTCGTTAGGCTGCCGAACTTTTGAGGGATTCTTTCACCCTTCTCTTTTTCAATGTTCTACTTTCATGTCAATCATTTCAAGTTACTTTATATTATGTTGGGGTATTATATCTATATATATTATACTGGACTCCTATGTTCATATGATAAGAGACCCTATTTGACCTTGTCAATTCATTTTTGTTGAAGTTTAAGTGACACAGTTAGGCTGCCGAATTCTCACAAGAGAAATCTTATTTTTGTCTTCCTTTAATATTCTTCATTTCATATTGTATATTTTCCAATTTCATTACCATGTTCTTAAATCACTTTTATTTTGTCCCTCTACTGTTTTATGGGTCATTTATGAATGTTTGACCCATGTCCCCTCTCTTCTCAAAGTTTTCTAAAACCTTGTAACATAGCCGTTATGCTGCAGAATTTTCGTCTCAAAGTGCATCTCTCTCTTTTCTAAAAATTATTTTATGTTATAATGTGAATAATCAAAGCTCTTATTTCTACAGGGGTATTCACATATATATCAAAATGTTCTATTTTAAATTTTGGTATTTACATACATGAAACCCTCTTTCCCTTTCCATGAGTTTAAAGTGACATAATGATCATGTATTTAATGCAGTTTTTAAAACGTTATGATTATGGAATGAAACCCATTTCTTTTATGCTATATGGGTTGTTTATGAAATTATGGATGATCATATATGTGGATCACATGATAATAAAGGAAAATTTAAGGGTTCTCCCTGATAGCACCCCATTGCATTGGATAATGATGTAACTACAAGAGATTACAATTTAAGGGTGCACTCAGATATCACTCTAATGCATTGGGTAAAGACATAATCTCTAGAGATGACCGTTTTTTAACGATGCCATGGTGAATAACCTTGGTAATTATTAACGACACCTTGGGGATGGACCTTGGTGAAATGAAACGATTGTCAATATTAAATGTTGCAGCCACATCTTCATGTTATGGAAAATGTTATTTTTATTATGATGTATCTCATTATTTCTTTCTCATGCCTTAAAGTTATTCTCATGTCATTATTGAAGTATCTCAAGATCACATGTAAAATGTTTCTCTTATTTCCCTTACTGAGCCTTCTGGTCACCCTTTCCTTTGATGTATGTCCCCAGGTTATGAGATGCAGTAATGAACCTAGGATGAACATAAGGAGAAGCCTTTCAAGTGTATAAGAAGAATGTTTTTTTTGTTTCATGTTTTAAGTTCATGGTTTCCAAGACACTAAACCTTAAATATCCTCGGTTTTGTAAAATTTAATGAAAGTTTATGTGATAAAAAGGCGGGATGCTATACTACCACTTGTATTATTAACAAGAAATGAAACACTAGTATTCTAATCAACATGTTATAAAATCAACATTTTTAACCATGGTAGTAATTTTGGTGAATAGATTGTGAAATAATCATGTTTTATTCATATGAAATAAAGTGCATGTTCAAATAGTAATTTGACCACTGACTATTAAGGTGATAGTTAAAATATTTATAAGACTATTGAGAATAATAATGTGTCTATAAGGAAAAATATCATTATTTTTGAAATGGAAATTATACCTCAAAATAAATTTTTTTGAAATATATATTTTTTATCATGAATAATTTTTTTAAATTTAAATAATATAATCCTAAAAAATAAATAAAATGATTAATAACTCAATGAAAAAACACAAGAAATATTTAATAAACTGTATTTTAATGTATTATGTAAAATTTCATATATTTAAATTAATAATTATAATTACATATGATAGAAATTTATTTTTATAAAAACAAATATCTTTTGAAATCATAATATTTATGTTTTACCAATGTTGTGATTATTTTGTTTTATAAAAATCTCAATTTTCAGTGGAATATTTAAATTTACTTTAAAACATAACCACTATTTCATAAGTTACATCCAAACGATTTTATATTTATGTAATAATGTTTTGAACATTATTTCCTTAAAAATACATATTTAATTTATAAAATGTGTCTTATAAATTAAAAAAATCACAATTCTGAACACCATTTTCCAAAACCTAATGTCAAATGTGATTTTATAAAATAATAATTTTTCATTCATTCGACATTGAATTTCACAAACAATTTAATTCTATTAATATAAAGTCTTCAAGTATTAAAAACTATATATTATATTTTTATGTTAATTATATTCAAAAAAACTCACTTTTACATGTTTTATCATTAATATATTATTTTATTTATTAGTTTTTTCTAAAAATACCCTTTCCTAATGAATAAATAACCATTATCCCTCCCCATTGAAAACTACTACTCCCATTAAAAAACATTTACATGGAATTCTTCCCTCTCATTACCCTTATAACATCTAGTGGCGTTTGGGAGTAATCCAACACTAATCATCAACAGTTTATTTGTGTCATATAAGATAATTTACAATAATAATTATGTAATTATCAATAAAATCTTAACTTTTTTTATGCTTGTCAATATTTTTATGGAAACACTTTAAATACTTTAATTTTTTTTTTTGGAAAACCCTCAATAGTTTGGGTTTCTGTTTCCAATAATTAACCATACCATGTCTAGTTTTATTATTCAACAAATTTATCAACTTAGAAGAAATAAAAATTGATATGAAATAGACTTATGTATTCCATTAAGAGTTTCTGAGACTTACCATTGATCCTAGAATATAATTCTCAATACAACATATAATTGAATCCACTACTCTCTCTAAAATGACCTATAAGATGTTCCAATCAATGTGGAATATCTAAAGAAGAAAATACATTTTATTTTGGACAAGGGTGCATATGCCATAGTGACCTTGGGGTACTACCATATAATTCATAATTAATAATTATCGATCAACGTGGTCGTGTTTCAATTATCAAGAACACAACAATATCACCATAGTGATCTAGTATCTAAAAACATGTATTGAAGAAATATTTGATCATCTATGAGAATCCCAATAGATATCAACAATATATATTCATTATAGATATCATCAAATAATGATTAAGATAATTCATATTAAGTATAAATACATCTATACAATTTATGGGAACTATTAGTTTATATTTATTTCCTACATACATATTAAAATGCCAAAAAAATTATTGGATTTTATGAATACTATTTCAAATGTCTCCATAAATTAATTTTTTAATGTTTTTCAACAGTGTTCTATTTTACTAATATAGTAAGGAGGAATATAAAGAGGATCCAATGATTTTTTGGCTACATTAAAGAATTAGAAAATGTATTTTATGTTTAACAAGTGTGGAATATATATATATCTAGTCACATTCTTTTGAAATTTGTTTAGAGGTGAGGTATCTTACATGGAACCTACAAAGATAAATTCTATTGAGTAATGGACCACACCTACTAATGTAACATAAATTAGATTTTTCATTGATTGGTTATGTACTATCGATGTTTTTTATTGGTTTCTCAAGGTTTTATATTGTTATTACTATGTTACAATAGAATGTGGTAAAATATGTATGCCCACATGAATGAAATTAAATAATAATGGAGAGAAATAATAGGTAAATAAATAAGCATAAACTCACATTACCATGAAGTGGAGAAGTTATTGTGATATTATGTGATTCATTAAATAATGTATTTTCTTGTGTACATAAATGTAATGAATAAATTATATCCTTGGCATAGATAAATTTTATGTTCCGTGAAAAGATATCATGCTTCATGATTTAGAGTTAGCATCTATGATCTTCACCTTGAATATTTAGTTAAACAATCTCTATAGTGGTAAGAGTGACATATATACTAATTATAAGAGTTTATATTATATTTTAATAGATAATAAGCTCAATATTCTTCAAAGAATATGGTTATAGTGAATCATAGACTAGAATTTCACTATTTACATTCATCTATGAGTGGTGAACATGGTATGTGATTTTCTAGTAAAATAACCTACAACATCATCAACGATGGAAATTTAAAAGGACTATATATTTATGGATATGGACATAAAAATATCAAGGAGTACATCCTACTATTCAAGAATTATTTCCCAACTACATCCAAGATAATCTTAATGATGGAAAAGAAGTGATATAGAGAAAAAAAAGAGGGTGAAAGTATGAATGTAATGGATGTTTCAAAATTTACATATCAATTATATTATTATGATTAATTTTTTAATGAGAATTTGTGTGCCTTCATCTCCTCAAGAAAATCAAGATCTATTGGAAAATTCATATAGCTCACCATTCTCAATATTTCATGTTTGTAAAATTGATTTATAGAGATATTTTAGAGCACATATAGTGGGAGAATATGAAGGAGGATATGTAGAAATATATCTCATGGTGTTTTGGAAGTAAAAAATTTATTGTAGAGCGAAATATGAATAAATTAATGATATATCCATTTCCTATACCCATTTGGAAATGGTATAATTTCACTATTAAGATTGTTACTGGTCTCCAAAATACTTATAATGAATTAATGTGATACAAGTTCTAGTAGATTGAAAAACCAATTATGCCCAATTAACTACTATTTTAGTTGAATTGTCAAGAGAAAAACATTATATTAAATATGTGAAGAATTTAGTGAATATTTATATGGTTCCTCATTTTATCCTCATTAATTTTCATCAGTGGTTTACCTCTAAATTTCGTAGACGTCTTAAAAATATATTGGATACAAAATTGATTGTTATTGTTGCATATCTACCCCAATATAATGGATAATATGAATGAACTATTCAAAAAATGGAGGACATTAAATGATCATGATAATTTGAATTCTACGATGGATGAGATCAACCTATAAAATTGGTTGAGTACACATATAACTGTATCTTCAACAAAATAATTTTAATGGGTATACACAATTCATTGAATGATATGTGAGTTATAACTCCATGTATTTGGAATTATGCTTATAGATAAAACCACGTGGAAAATACATTATGAAATTATGACAGATAAGGTTCATGACATCCAAAAACATATAAAATCATCCATTTATAAAACCATATCACATTAGAAGATGGAAAAAATATTGTAATGGATACAAATGATAATTTTGCATCATGTAACTACCAAATAACACTTCTAAGATTAAAATAGGCCATAATTTAGGACAAAACTTTTGAAGGTACATTTAATGTCAGTAAAAACAATGAAAATATTCAAAAAACATAGAATGTTTTTTGAAAAACAATTTTATAATTACAGGGGAAGGGAGATGGAATAGAAGTAAATTTTTTAAAAATTATTGTTTAATTGTGACACATTCATGGAATTTGATTATTATTTATATGAAAATCTATATGTTCAATCATTGAATATATATATATATATATATATATTTCCACTACTAATGTCACAATAATTTGATACATCAATATATCAAAAGATATTATTTTAGTGTCACAGGAGAAATTTCATTTAACTATATTGGTTCACTCAAAATCACCAAAGAATTAAATCCATCAAATCCGACTCAAAATGGCCAAATTAAATTTAAACAATCATTACAGCCAAAAAAATGGAAACAAAATTTCAAAATGTCTAAAACCATTTTATTAAGAATAATTGAATGTTATCAAACTCATTATAATGACATATAAATAACTAGGGAAAACACTTTGTAAAACCCAATTTTTATCAAATTTTAACAATGATAAAACAACATTAAAATCCAAAATCACAAAACATGATTGAGAAAAAAAATATCTATATGAATTATAAGAAACCATGAATCCATTTTAATGATTAGAAAAGTAATTGTATTGAAAAAAATACCTTAATAATGTATAAACACAATGAAAATCCATGTGAAGGAAGAAAAAAGCCGAAGAAGTAATCCACACAGCCTAAAATTAGAGATATCAATCAACATTGGATAACCCAATCTATTTGGTTAAAAAAATAAAGAAAATTTTTTAAGGGGACCAATAAAATGTGGGAGAGATGTAATATGTAGAAGAAGAATAATTACCCATGGAAGAATTTACCAAATATTGAAGTAGACGAACATAATATACATGGAGAAGGGTAAAGATCTACCCAAGATTCTTAATGTTGTGAAAAAATGAGATCATGAGAAGACTGTTGGATTTGGTGTTAAAAATTAAGATAATAGAATATATAAATTCTTATTTTTATCATCATAGACATTTTTCATAGAATGGCTTCACATTTTCAAATCCATGTGCCAACCAGGTGCACCCCACTAGAAGATTAGTATATCCTTATGGTATGGACACATAGTTTGGGGAAATGTGCAACAAATATGAATAAGGGTTCTCTAAAAAATTTCAAACCCCTCACTTGACTTCTTTGTAATTTCTCCTAGTCATGAGAAACATGTGTTCCTTTTCACTGATGCAACAAAAGGAACCATGGTTACTCCATTGATATTCATGGTTTATCCTAGACCATGAGATATCTATTCATGTCATACAATGGATGATAATATTATACTGATAATTCCATCATCATTAACCAGCCACATAGTTCCCCTCAAACTTGAACCCCAACTGCATATAGGACGAAAACCCATTATAATCTCTAAAAAAAATTCAAAAAAGTTACCTGAATCACAACCTAGACATCACCCAAAAGATCCAGCATCAATATATAGATTCAAATAAAAGGAAACTACGCTTTTCTGTGAAAATTCTCCCCTACAAAAAACATTTTCCAACAAAAATGTCTCTACGTCTAATGGGAAATAATAATTGAACGCTAATCTAAACAAAAATAACAAAATGTTTTATTCCCATTACAACCATTCAAAAAAATCACAATAGACCGATTCTTGTGCAAACTGTAAGAAAACTTTGGTGGGACTCCTAAATATTTAAGGGCCTACTAGAAAATAAAACCCAACCAAAAATTCCCATAGAAGGAAACAGAAAAAAGTCTATAAACTGAGACACCATTCAATATTTTGAAAAGACACCAATATCTCCAAAATGTGAAAAATATTTAAATATAAATATATCCCCCAAATAAAAAACAAAATATCTATATAAATACAATTTTAACAAAATATCACAATGAATGTTAGAATAAAATTGTTTAACAACAATCCATAAAATTTAAAATAGTGAAAAACTACAATGAATGGTATTTCGTATGCACTTCAATAGGTGACCTAGAGGAACACATCATCAGAAATACATTATAAGACTATAGAATGATAGCATTTAATGACTAAAGCCTTCACACCGAATGCATGATAGAGGGTGGTATGAAAAAAAAGTAGTGGTAACTAAGTAGGGAGACTCCACACACACTATTTCCTTTGTAAAACACAAACCATTATACATGGAACATTGAGGATAACAATGAGAAACTGGGCCACATCCTACAATGTACATAACTTTGGAAACCAGCATGGCTAAAAATTCATCATTAATAAACACCCTAAAGAGATCATCCATAGATTACATTTCTTTATCGTAAATATCTAGACAATGACCCAAGATGAAGAGTTGATATTTCAAGTGATAATTTGATAATATCTCCAATTAAACTGAAAAAATTTCTTTGATGTGTTCAACAATAACCTTCACCGTCTGCTAACAATGTTGAAGTCCCAAGAGCTATGGCATAATCAATTTCTTAACCTCCTCATATTTGATCCATTAGATAAATGTGGTCTTAAAAACATCCAAAAAAATAACTTCTTGGAAATATTTTATAATCAAAACCTTCAACAAATCCAGCACCTAACCCTCAAAAGAACTCATAATAGTTCACAACCTCATGGTATCGGGAGTTCCCAATGACCTAAAAACACAATCAACATCCTCAAGCAACTAGAAAACTTCTAAAGTAGAATTTTTACTATAATAATTGTGTGAAAAAATAATAATAAATTTGTACTTCCACCTCATTGGGAATATATATAGGGTTGAAAATTTGAGAAGATGCACTAAAAAAAATTTAGACATTTCAAGGGGTCTTAAAAAAACAACATATAAATCAACTAAAAATTACATAAAAATTCAATAGATACGTGACATTCCAATCCATAACACCAAATCATAAATCCAAAAAAAATACAAAAATATTTTATTTAAAAATTTAACTATTTTCATTCAAAATTCAAAAATCCCATTTTTCATGGACGCATTCTAAAATACCAATTATTGTTTTCAAATCCAACTAAATCACCACAACATGATTTAAAAAGATCATGCATAATAAATTTTCTCTATAATTGTTTTTTTACCCAATTCTTCATTAAAAAAGTCACCCATACTGACTATAACCAATGCCAAAATAGTAATCAAACTGAGACAACCGAATCATGGGAAATAGTATCCACTAATAGACAAACCACATGATTTAACATCCCATGCCCAGAGAAATCCCCATCCACTAAAATCATTATGATACATGAACTCGGGAAACACATGGGTCAGTTCTATATGAAATATCATAATGGAACACTAATTAAACTCTATTTTCTTACCCCAAAAAACACAAACCATGAAAAACCCAATGGAATAAACCCAGAATTCAAATTTAAATAATCATGTCTAAAATAACATCTATTGTCATAGGGATCATAATGAGCTGAAATTCATGAACCCCATCATAGTCCAACCCCTCAAGTTCTGATGATCCTATATTCATACATTCTGATGTCTCCAAATCCCAAAGGCTACTCTAATGCGATTTTTTTAAAAATAAAATTAACGAATCCTTGAACTGGACACATGAGCTGGCCCACATCAAGGCCCGATTGATTTAATTCTTCTTAATAGTATAGAAACATGTTTTTATTCATTAATCATAATATTTCATATAATAATTTAATATAATATAAATTTATATAATAGGTGAATAATAAATTACATGAAAAAATAATCCAATAATAAAAAAACATCAACATGTACATTGACATCACTAGAGAAAAAAATCGAACAAAAACATTCACAAAATAAAATAAATTATGAAACAACTAGACAGACAGGATCATCATGCGACCTTTTGTTTACCACCATGCGTAAAAAAAACTCCACAAGATTCTTGAAAAGAACTAATCCCACAATAATGCTTGGTTCTACAAAGGAAGAGTGTCACAAGCATGATATGATTATAAAGAAGATCAATAGTTGAACACTAATGAATCTATGATACAAATTTCTAGAAATAATGCATGAATTCTAGTATGAATGTATAATTTTAAATTAAGGTTATTATAATTATTTTTAAAAATATTTTTTCCATTGAAAATTCATTTTTGAAACCAAAAACAAGAAATAATGTAAGAAAGAATATCCATAAAAACCTAATATTAGAATAGAATCATTGTATATCAATAAAAAAGGTAAATATAGGAACAAACAAATGATCAAGAATTTACATACTAAATAAACGAATACAAATATTTCTGTAAACCAAATCTGGAACTATAATTAATAATCCTGAGAATTTCAAAAACATTTATAGAATCAATCCCTAAACAATTTGTGTTTGGACTCATCGTTTTTTGTCTGGGGGTACACCTAATTCAACAACCATCCTGGATTCTCTAAACATGTTTTAGTAGTGGAAAATCCCAACTGGCCTATACCATATATAGGGTAAATTTCTTTAAATTCATATTAACAAGAAACTTCCACCTGAACCTCTCAATGATGCCCAGAAAACCCGTGATAATAGTATAATGGATAATTAATGTGTTATAACACACTAATAATTAACCATATGCTATATATTCAATAGTGCATTACTTTACCAAATCCTCACACCAACCATGAGATTTCCCGCTCATTAGAAGTTTACCTATAGGGGTTCCCATCCTGAAAAGAATATTTGAAGGTTGTAACAAAAATTATAAATAATATTTTTTCAAAATTGTTCTCCAAAAACATCATAATTTACCAAACAAACCGTAATGAATAGAATCCAAATTTAAATTCCAAAAAAATTCCAGCAATGGTAAAAATACCATTTCTCCTCAAATTCTGGAAATGGACCTTTTCAATCATTTAATTATCAAATTACACATCATGTTGCAAAATGGGCCATAATTTGGTACAACCTATTTTAATCCACCATATTAGTAATATAGAAAACATAAAACCATTGAGGGAACAATGTATTTTTTTAGAATAACCCATTTTAGATTTTTAGGGTTAGGGATAAAAATAGAGTAAAATAATTTAAAAATATGGGTATTAATAGGTCAATTTAATTGAAAACCATTATATTTTGTATCTCAATCTATAGATGCACCGAGTGAAAATTACTATATTGCCATATCCATTAAAATAGTCATGGTTTCCCCAAAATTATAAATAGTTCTATATTAAATTTAACATGGGTATATTATAATCAAACCAAAGGGTTCACAATAAAACACCAATGTATAATAGGAATGAAAACCCAATAAGAAGTCTCAAATAACATATTGTAACACCCCAGGTAAATAATGAATAGTACTTTTTCATATTTATTAATATTTTCAAATTAAATATTACTTTTACTTTAAATTGGTTGCTATGTTTGATAGCGTACGCGATACGCAACAACAATATTCTTTGAAATCTTACGTTACACACTAGTAATATAATGATATTATTTTAAATGGTTATTAACACATAACCATTGTATTGGAGAGAAGGAATAGAAATATCTAAATTATGATTATATATTTTTGCTAAATGTTTTTACATTTATCAAATAATAGATAAAGGATTAAAATAAGAAAAGAATTCAATTTTAGGCATAGAGACTCTAATATTCACTAAAAGGTCGACTTATCTCCTTTTGATGGTGAAACCTCTTTAAATTTAGTTTTGGTCACTCTAATAAATTTTATTGTAACTAATTAAATTATATTTTAGAATCGGGACGTCAAAATTTACTTTGTGAAAATTTTTTCTATTTTTCTGTTAAAGTTTAATTTTTTTATAAATAGTTAACATTTTGTATTTTAATTCAAAACCTATTTTTAATCTTATTTATTTATATGATTATATTATCTTTTAATTTGTTTTAAAGTGAAATTAGAATATATTATTGGAATTTAATCCAATGGTGGTCATTAGAATTAATTTCACATTGAAATTGGACTAAAACAAGTGTCAATCTTTTGATATATATTTATTCTTAAAAACACGCTATTTGTTTTGATAGGGGGAATTATAATTAATGTAAGTTATATGATTTGAATTTTTCAAAATAGAAATCATTTTTGAATTCGGATTTTCAAATATAGCGTAGGTTGAATTTTTGGTATTTTTCTGAAAAACTTCAATTTTTGATGAATAGTGAAACCACTAAGTGGTAGTTAAAATACTGATTTTTCGTTTAAATGAAACATTACCACTTTTGTGAATTGAATTTCAAAAATCCAACATAAATTGTTGTCATTAATACTAAAATTTGGTTCAATGGGATTAATTTTTTTTTGTTTAATAGTAACCTTTAAGTTTTATTAATCGCAATTAAAGGTAATGAGTGTAATTTAAGTTAAAAATAATGTTATAAAAATATAAAATTACCTTGAAACATGTCCTACCCTTATTGTATGTGTCATGGCCGACAAAAACAATCCATGGGTCAACTTTTGGTCCCCATGGAGCCACTTTGGTAAGAAAATTACATTAATAACTTTTTTATTTAAAGTTAAAATAAAAATGTCACAAACATGTATTGTTTTACTAAAAAAATTACATGGGGTTATACAAATAATATATTTAACTCTAAATATTCATTAGAAATATAATAATATTTAATAAATCTTGATGATTTTTTATAATTTTTAGACATTAAATAAATTAAATTATTTTTGACACCATGATGATGCAGCGATTACCTCATTAAATAACTATTTTGATAAATTGAAAAGACAATGTAAAATATAGAACTTATACTCGTCAAAAACCTATTGGATGGGTGTATTTTGAACCCTTATCACCTCAACCTCAAAATATATCTTTTGGGGACCTTTAATATCTGACAAATATTATATAATAAAGTAACATTTTATAATATTCCAATAGTGCCCCTCCTCCCTCTTATAAAAGGCCCCCACCTCTACCACCTTACCCAAACCTCCCAAGCCATTGGCTCGGGCAAGCTCTACTCATTTTATCTCTCCACATCCCTCTACTCATCCTATAAGCCTTACAATAAGTATAATTCTTTTCAAAAACCCTTTTGGTTCAAACCAAGAAGAGTTACCCAATTTAAAGGTAATATCTTCTCTTATGACCTTTTGTTTTATTTTGCTTCTCCAACCCCATAAACTGTTTCTATTCCTTTATTTTGTAACAAAACTTATATCTAAAATATACGAGGATGTTGTTATGAGATGGATTCAAGATACATGTACACACACCTCCATCTAATGGTTAACGAACATATTGTTTCTGTGGTTGGCGAATTTCTGCCTCACGAAACGATGTTTGTTCAATATTCTTTTATCACCTTTAATGGAGGCCATTAAGATGTCACTCTATTTATATATTATATATATATTATTTTTATGTTTTCCTTATTCTCTTTTATTTCTCATTTATGGAATACAATTATGGTTTCTTTCATTGGTAAACACGATAATTTCATTTTAGAAAGTGCGGACTACCGCCCCCTCAAAGTGATTTGATTCGTTAATGCCATATGTGGGATGTATAAAAGAAAGAGTTATTGATATTATATATGATATTATATGGGAATTATAATATACCTTTATATAATTATGATTTTACTCCATTAAATATGAAATAGAAATGAAAGTAGCATTCATATGTACGTACGGATTACCGTCTCCATGAACAATGCATTTCATTTCTTACCTCTAAATGTTATGTACTATTATAAATACATGTATATGATGGATATATATGATATATATGATATCCAAATCATTAATATAATTCTGGATATAATGAACCATTGACCACATGAACAAAATGTAATGGTAAGAAGTCCATTTTTGACTTAAGTACCCGATATCGACAAAACGATCATTATTACCATTAATGATTACAAAATGTTTATAACATGGAAATAAGTTATATAAAAGGAAAAATAAACTTGAAAAAAGTTCGTAAGAAAGTATAAATTAAGTTTAGTTTATTATTCAGGAGATTAAAGAGCAATCGAGTCAATTCAGACATGAGGTAGGGGACTTCGTCTCAATCTCCTTTCACTGAGGCACATTTTGTTCTAATACAAAACATTATTTTATATGGTTTATAAACCCCTTTGACTTTTACTTTTATTCAAAATGAATATTTTTCTAAAAATCGTTTTACTAAACTAAAAAATGATTGTTTCTTTTAATGTATTCGGTGACAACGTCCTTTTCACCGCCGTGAGTTTTATTTGGTCTTTGGCTTCCTCAACAAGCCATAATGTTTTTAAAATGAAATAAATACCACATACTCTTTTATGTATTTTGGTTTTGATATTTTTTTATTTAATTGATTTTTGTGTCAATATATTTATGTGATTTATTTTGATCGAAATGTGGAAATGATTTCATTCCATTATATTTGATTTATGTATTATTATTTTATAACTGTACTTGGAAATTTGACGAGTGGTTACGTGATAAACCATATGACGGGTGGTACTGTGAATACCAGGACAGGTGGTTACGTTATAACCTCCAATGCATTGGGTATGGAAGTTGGCTGTATGACTATTCCATTTAGTGATATGTGTGGTAGTCAACCGTATGGTTATTCCATTTAAGTATGTTTATGTCCATAGTTACCTTTATATGTTATGTGTTATTTATATGGGTTATAGGGAAATATTTTGGTTACAAAGGGGAAATTAATGATATGTTATTTAGTGAAGAGTTTTTACTACTTCATAAATGTGAAAAGTATTACTTTGATAAATTATTCATGGTTTACTTGTTGTTTTGAAAAAATAACAGTTTTCCTTCTTTATGTATCCCTTACTGAAAATTTTATGCTCAACCCAAGTTTTTCTAAAATATTTTTCATAATATATAATGTGGAATAAGGTCAAGGATGGAATCAAGGAAAATCTCTGCTGTATTAAACATGGAACTATACATGACTCTTTATTTTCAAGAGTTCATGTTTTGTAAAAAAACAGAAACTATGTAGAATTGTCTACTTGGTAAACTTTTGAGATGTCATAGTTATGTCCTAATTCTCTAAAACTCTAAACCTAAAAATATCCTCAATGTGAATTATTCATTTAATTCAATATTAATTAATGTTTATGGTCAGTTCCTTATAGTTGGTATCAGAGGTCATTTTAGACAACTTTAGGGGTTAGAAAAATTGTTAAATTTTATGTCCCGAAATTAATTTATGGTATGATTGAAATGATATGGCATTTAAATGTTACCATGTTTCTTCGCCTAAGATAATTTGGTGTTCAGAATGGTTTTCCAACGAGGAAACAAGGCAACAATGTTGGGATGACATCAGTAGGAAGACAACCTTACAAATAAGAAAACTGAGATGGCAGGAATTGGAACTGAACAGTTTATTGCAGTGATGGCACAGTTGACCCAGGCTATAAATGGTGGTGGTATCCATCCATGAGATCAGCCAGATCAACCGCAGAGGAACATGTTAGTGGTAAAACATTTCATAAGTCAACATCCCTTATCATTTAGAGGATCATCTGACCATGTGCTAGACGATGGGTGGATTAAAGTACTAGAGAACATTTTTGATGTCATGGGGTGTTCAGAACATCAAAAGGTTAGTCTTACTGTTTACCGTTTTGAAGGTGAAGATGATCAGTGGTGGTCGTTGGTGAAAAATATCAGGGATAGTGATGAGATTGATGATCTTCACTGGGATGAATTCAAATGTATGTTTCTTGAGAAATATTTTCCTAAGGCGATTCATCTTAGGATGGAAAAACAATTCTTAGAATTGATTTACGACGATGAATCAGTTACTGCTTATGAAGAAAAGTTCACTCGACAAGCAAGGTATGCTCCAAATTTCATACGAGATCTTGATAGTAAAATCAACCGTTTTTACTTAGGGTTAAACCAAATTATCGAAGGGCTTTAGCTTCTCATTAGTTCAAAAGTTATGAAAAACTTTTTCATTGTGCAAAGAAGGTGGAAATCGAGTTTACCGATGATCAGGTGTTCTTTGACAAACAACAGAATAAGAGGTCTAGTTGGTAGGAAAATTGGAAGAATTCATCAATGAAGTAAGGAGGTATGAAAACCAAATATCAATCCTATGAGAAGTGTGGTAAAATTCATCCTGGAGAATGATTATCCATGTCTGTAAAGTGCATTCGGTGTGGTAAGTCTGTTGACATTGCTCGTAACTGTACGAAAGATGATCAAGAAGGCAGTGAAAAGCGAGCTGTAAGATGTTTTAAGTGTAATGAAATGGGTCATTATGCAAATTAGTGACTAAATAAGAACTCAACTGGGGGAAATCAGCCAGAGTACAAGCAGAAAGGGGTGGTGAAATCCATGGCAACTACTTCAGTAGATGTTGGTCCATCGAATGAAGTAGTATCAGGTACACAATTTGTTTGTTCAGATTATTCCAATGTGTTGTTTGATTCGGGTCTACACATTCTTTCATTTCTGAGAAGTTTTCTAGTAAAAGGAAAATTCTATCTCAAGATATGAATCCTGAACTTATGGTAAAAACAACCCGAGGAAACATTGAGACAAAAAGAAATTATAATAACCTTCCTATCCTTGTGTAAGGAAAGAATCTACCTGCAAACCTTATTGTTTTGCCTCTATTATAGTTTGTTGTTATTTTGGGAATGGATTGGCTTTCTGTTTATCATGCTAAGATTGAATGCAGAGATAAAGAGGTTTCTTTTCAGAAATATTTTCAGTTTGTGTATAATAATGAAACCTTGATTTTGATAACATACCAGGAAGGTGACAAACTAGTAAAAGATGGAAATTAATGTTTCCTTGCACATATTGTTGAAAATAAAGGAACTTTTCATATTAATGATGTGCCAGTGGTTAATGAGTATCTTGATGTTTTTTCTGATGAGTTCCTCGGTATTATTCATGATCTGGAAGTTGAATTTACTGTTGTCTAAGTTCATGATTCTAATCCAATTTCAAAACCCCCTCATCAAATGGCTCAAGTTGAACTTTTAGTGTTAAAGAATCAATTACCAGAGTTATTAGATAATGGTTTAATTCAACCAAGCACATCACCATGGGGTTCTCATGTCTTGTTTGTTAAAAAGAAATATTGTTCAATGAGACTTTTCATTGATTATAGTGCCTTGAATAAGATCACTATTATGAACAATTATCATGTGCCTCATTTCGATGATTTGTTTAATCAGTTCCGGGGAGCTAAGTATTTTTCGAAGATTGACTTGAGGTTGGGGTACCATCATTTTAAAGTAAAAGATGTATATGTTCCAAATACAGTGTTTCGTACTAGATATGGCCATTATGAATTTTTTTTATGCCTTTTGGGTTAACCAATGCACCTGATGTATTCATGGACCTTATGAATAGAATCTTACATGAGTTCTTGGATATGTTTTTGGTTGTTTTCATTGATGATATTTTGGTATTTTATAAAAGTAAATAGGAGCATGAATGTCATTTAATGGTTATCTTGAAACCCTTAAAAGAAAAGAAACTGTATTGAAAATTCAGAAATTGTGAGTTTTGGTTACAACATATTTCTTTCCTTGGTCACATTGCTTCAAAAAATTTCATAACTATTGATCCTACTAAAACAAAAGTTGTTGAATAATGGCCAAGACCAATACATTTAACTGAGATCCATATTTTTCATGGTTTGGTAGGTTTCCACCGAAATTTTGTTGAAAATTTTTCACGGTTATCTATTCCAATGACTAAGCTATCTCGAAAGGGTGTTAAGTTGATCAGGACAAAATAATGTGATGATTGTTTTCAGGAATTGAAAAACATATTGGTGAATGCCCTATTTTTGGAACTTCCTTCCAGGAATGGTGAGTTTGTTAAATATAGTGATGCTTCCTTGAAGGGACTTGGTTGTGTCCTTATGCATAATTATTAGGAAATTTCTTATGCTTCACGTCAATTGAAAATTAATGAGGTAAATTACCCTACCCATGATTTGGAATTAGTTACTGTTGTTTTTTCTCTAAAACATTGGAGGCATCATTTGTATGGAGTAAATTGTGAAATATATATTGATCACAAATCTTTAAATTGTATATTCACTCAGAAATAATTGAAGATGGGATAGAGGATATGGCTGGAATTAATCAAGTATTTTGATTGTAAGTTCATTACCATCCAGGAAAATAAAATAAAGTGGCTGATGCTTTGAGTCGAAAAAAATGCTTCATTAACCACGCTACATTGGGAGCGAGATACTTTGGTTTTTTATTTTATAAACTTTTTCATAGAAGTTTTTGGTGCAAGAAGCTGTTCTATTTTATTTCAGGTATCAGTGAGATCATCTCTATTAAACAGAATTAAGGAAGTGTATAAGAAAGATTGTGGGTTGCAGAAAAATGTAGATCTGGTTCAGAAGGGTATGTTGCCTGAATTTAACATTGATAATAATTTTGTTTTGAGGTTTGGGAAGAGATTATATGTGCCTTGTGATTAACAGTTGAAGAATGAGTTGTTATGTGAGGCTCATAGTTCCCCGTTTTCATTTCATCCTGATAGTACTAAGATGTTCAGAGATCTGCGGGAGTATTATTGGTGGGATTGAATGAAAATAGATATTCCTGATTTTACTATGAAGTGTTTGACTTGTAGATAGGTTAAAGAAAGTGGGAGTTACTGAAAGGGATGCTTCAGCCTTTACTAGTACCAGAGTGGAAGATGGATAATATATCCATGGACTTCGTTGTGGGATTATCAAAGACACCTTGAGGTAATAATGAAATCTGGGTTAGTGTTGATCGCATGACTAAATCTACTCATTTCCTTCCAATTCGAGATATATTGTCTCTAGATCAACATTCTCAGTGGTATATTAAAGAGATAATCATGTTGCATTGAGTTCCCCTCTCCATTGTATCTGATCGTGATCCCCAGTTTACTTCTAACTTTTGGAAATGCCTTCAGAAGTAGTTGGGTACTGAATTAAATTTTAGTACAGCTTTTCATCCTCAGTCATATGGGCAGTTGGAACGTAAAATTCAGACCTTGGAGGATATTCTATGTGGTTTCACGATGGATTATCAGGGAGGTTGGGACCATCATATTTCATTGCTTGACATTTTGTATAACAACAGTTATCATTCCAGTATATAGATGGCTCCGTTTGATGCATTATATGGGAAGCGGTGTCGAAATACAGATTTTTGGGACAAAGTAGGTGAAAGGAAGCTGATGGAACCATAATTGGTAGAAGAGATGGTAGAAAAAGTTCAGTTGATTGAGAAGCACATGGTAATATCTCAGAGCAGGCAGAAAAGTTATGCAGACAACAGGATGAAGGACCTCTCTTTTGAGGTATGTTATCATGTCTTCCTCAAAGATTCACCATGGAAAAGTGTTATTGAATTGGTAACAAAGGAAAGATGATTCCAATGTTCATTGGACCACATGAAATTCTTGAGAGGGTTGGATCAGTTGTTTACCGAGTGGCTTTACATCCGAGTTTATCTTAGGTACACAATGTTTTTCATGTTAAGATGTTGAGAATGTATATGCCAGATCTATCTCATGTTTTGAGCCCAACGTTAGTTCAGTTGGAGGAGAATCACTCTTATGAAGAACAACCAGTCCAGATTCTTAACAGAAGAGAGAAAGTTTGATGAAATAAGGTAATTTATCAGGTGAAGGTTTTATGGAAAAACCATATGGTTGAACAGGCAAAGTGGGAATCTAAAAATGCTATGAGGTATAAATACCCACACTTATTTTGATAAGAGAATAAAATTGCGAGGACGGAATTCTCAAAGCGGGGGAAGGATGTAACATTCCAGGTAATTAAATAATAATACTTTTTCATATTTATTAATATTTGAAAATTAAACATTACTTTTACATTAAAGGGGTTTCTATGTTCAATAGAGTACCTGATACACAACAATGAGTTTCATTGAAATCTTATGTTGCACACTAGTAATATAATAATATTATTTTAAATGGTAGTTAACATGTAACCATTGTATTGGCGGGAATGAATTGAAATAACTAATATATGATTATATAAGTTTGTTAAATGTTTTATATTTATCCAATTAAATATAAAGGCTTAAAATAAGAAAAGAATTCAATTTTAGGCATTGATACTCTAATATTTACTAAAAGGTCAACTTATCACCTTTTGATTGCGAACCCTCATTAAATATAGTTTTTTTCACTATTATACATTTTTTTGGACCAAATAAAATTATTCTTTAAAATCGGCACATAAAAATTTACTTTGTAAATTTTTGGTATTTTTCTAATAAAGTTAATTTTTTAATGAATAGTGTAAAATGTTGTATTTTAATTAAAAACCCCTTTTTAATCTAATTTATTTATATATTTAGATTATCTTTGAATTGGTTTTAAATAGAAAATATAATATATTTTTACTATTTAATCCAATGGTGGACATTGGAAGTAATTTCACTTTGAAATCAGACTTAAACAAGTCTCAATCTTTTGATAGATATTGTTTCATAACAACACGCTATTTATTTTGACAGAGGGAATAATTTATTAAATTAATTAATTAAACTTATATTTTTAGAATTTTGTAAAATAGACATCATTTTTTAATTTTTAATATCAAATATATCTTAGGTTGTATTTTTAGTATTTTTCTGATAAATATCAATTGTTGGTGAATAGTGATGCCACTTAGTGGTAGTTAAAAAACTGAATACTGGTTTAAATGAAACATTACCATTTCTGTGAATTGAATTTCAAAAATCTAACATACATGGTTTTCATTAAGAAGTAAAATGTGGTTCAATGGGATTAAAATATTTTTTGGTGAATAGTAACTTTTATGTTTTATTAATCGCGATTAAAAGTAATTAGTGTTATTTAAGGTAAAAATAATGTTATAAAAATATGAAATTTCCTTGAAACATTTTCTACCCTTATTGTATGTTTCATTTCTGACCAAAAAAGTCCATGTTTCAACTTTGGGACCCCATGGATCCACTTGGGTAAAAAATGACATTAATAACTTTTTATTTATTGTTAAAATAAAAATGTCACAAACATGTACTGTTTTACTAAAACAATTTTTACATGGAGTTATATAAGTCATATTTTTTTATATAAATATTAATTATAAAGATAAAAATATTTCCTACATCATGATATTTTTTTATAATTTTTTGACATTAAATAAATTAAATTATTTATTACACCACGATGATGCATCGATTACCTCTTTAATTAACGATTTAAATAAAATGAAAAGATAGTGCAAAATCTGGAACATAAAATTTTCAAAAACCTATTGTATGGTTGAATTTCGAACCCTTATAACCTTATCCTCGAAATATATACTTTTGGGACCTTTTAAATTCGAAAATTGTTTTATAATAATGTAAAATTTTAAAACTTTCCAAAAGTGACACTCCTCCCTCTTATAAAAGGCCCCCACCTCTACCACATTAAACACACCACTCAAGCCATTGGATCGGCCATGATCTGACCATTTTATCTCTCCACATCCCTATCCTCATCCTAGAAGCCTTTCCTTAGATAGAAATCTCTTCATGAAACCATTTTGGTTCAAACTAAGAGAAGTTACTCGATTTAAAGGTAATGTCTTCTCTTATGTGCTTTTGTTTTATTTTGCTTCTCCAACCCCCTAAACTATTTATATTTGATTATTTTGTAACAACAATAGTATCTCCAATATTCCAGGATGTTTATATGATAAGGATTCGAGATACACTTACACAAACCTCCGTCTAATGGTTAAAGAACGTATTGTTTCTGTGGTTTGTGAATTTATGCCTCACGAAATGATGATTGATCAATATTTTAACACCTTTCATGGTGGCCATTAAGATGTAACTCTTTTTATATATGATATATATTATGTTTATGTTTTCCTTATGAAAAATTATTTTCAATATATGTCATATCATTATGGTTACTATTATGGGTTAACACGATAATTTCATTTTAGGAAGTGTGGACTACTACCCCCTCAAAGAGATTTGATTCATTAATGCCATATGTGGGATGTATAAAAGATGGAGTTAATGATATTATATATGATATTATACTGGAATTATTATATACCATTATATCATTATGATTTCATTCCATTAAATTCCAAATAGAAAAGAAAGTAGCGTTCATGCATACGTACGGCTTACCGTCTCCAAGAACAGTGCATTTCATTTCTAACCACTAAATGTTATGTACTATTATAAATACATGTATATGATGGATATATATGATATATATGATATCAAAATAATGAATATCATTCTTGATATAATGAACCTTTGACAACATGAACAACATGTAATTGTAAGAAGTCCATTTATGACATAAGTACCAAATATCGACAAAAAAAACTTTATTAACTTAAATGATTAAATAGTGTGTATAAAATGGAATTATGTTATATAAAAGTAATAATAAACATGAAAAATGTTCTTATGTAGGTAGAAGTTAACTATAGTTTATTATTCTAGAGATTAAAGAGTGATCGAGTCAAGTCAGACACGAGGTAAGGGACTTCGTCTCAATCTCCTTTCATTGAGGTATATTTTGTTCTAATAAAAAACTTTATTTTATAAGTTTTATAAACCCCTTTAACTTTAAATTTTATTCAAAAGGATTATTTTTCTACAAAGCATTTTACTAAATGATAAAATGGAATGTTTCCTTTAACGTACGCGGTGACAGCGACCTTTTTCGCCACCGTGAGTATTATTTGGTCTTTGGCTTCCTCAGCAAGTTGGATTGTTTTTAAAATTAAATTAATTACATATACTATTTTTTTAATTTTATTAATGAAATTTTTTTCATAATGGCTTTGTTATGTCAATATATTTATGATATATATTGTGATCGAAATGTGGAAATGTTTTCTTTCCATTATATTTGTTTTATGTCTTATGATTTTATAATGGTACATGACATTTGACAGGTTGTTACATGATAAATCGTATGATGGGTGGTGCCATGAATACTAGGAGGGGTGGTTACATTATAACCTCAAATTCATTGGCTGTGGAAGTTGTCCGTATGGCTATTCCATTTAGTGATATGTGTGGAAGTCGGCCGTATGGTTATTCCATTTAAGTATGTTTATGTCCCAAGATACCTTTATATGTTATGTGTTCTTTATATGGGTTTTATGGAAATCATTTGGTTAAAAAAGGGTAAGTAATGATATTTTATTCAGTGAAGAGTTTTTACTAATTCATAAAGGTGGAAAGTATTACTTTGATAATGTAATCATGGTTTACTTGTTGTTTTGAAAAATTACAGTTTTCATTCTTTGTGTATCCCTTACTGAGCTTTTTATACTCATCCCATGTTTTTTTGAAATTTCTTTCACAAGAAATAATGTAGAATAGGGTCATGGATGGAATCACAGAAAATTCATGCTATCTTAAACATAGATGTAGACATGAATCTTTTTTTCAAGAGTTTATGTTTTGTAAAAAAATGGAAACTATGTATAAGTTTCTACTTTGTAAACCTTTGAAATGAAATAGTTATGACCTCATTTTCTAAAACTCTAAACCTAAATAGAACCTCAATGTGAATTATCCATTTAATTCAATATTAAGTAATGTTTAAGGTTAGGGCCTTATACATTTTATCTAATTGAATAATCCCAATGGTGGGATAACACCATATAAAAATGTATGAAATATTCTTTTGATGCCTAATAAAATAATATAAAACACATTATAGGAACATATATAGAAATTATAATGAATAAAATTTCATAAATCCATTTTTAGTAAAATTTTTACAAAGAAAATAGTACAACTACATTAAAAATCACATAATATAAAGGGAAAAATGAAAAAAAAACTAAATGTAATAATTATTCCTTTAGTATTATTTAGAAAGTAAATTGATGGAAACATCAACAACAATGATAGTAAAACATAATGAAATTCCAACGGAAAGAAGAATAGGTCCCATGTAGCAACCAGAACACACTAACATCAATGAAATCCACTAAAATATTCCAACCCTCACACTATTATCGGTTCATGAGGGATACATGAAAAAATAAATTAAAATAAGGTAGATTAGAAATAATAAATAGAAAATAAATTATATTTGGTGGAATAATCCCACAAACTAAATGATAAGCACATAAAATCCATGTAGGAGGAAGGGATAAAGCCAACCATGGATTATATGTGGCTGCATGAATGAGAGGCGTGGGATGGTGGAGGATTTTTGGTTAAAAAATATAATAGAAAATGAGAATAATAATCTTTATAAGAATAAGAATAATTCATATAGTTTTTATGTATAGATTTTCAAATAATGCCTCAATAATGAACCACATAACTGAGGAGGAAGACAACCACGTGGGAATGTCACATGGTTTTTGGGAAACTCCATGGCAATCATGATAATTGGCTCTGTTAAAAAATTAATAACCCTCGCATGCTTTCCATATGATTATTTTCGAATAATGCAAAAGTTGTGTGAATTGTCTATAAAACCTCAAGAAGACATATTTGTTACTCATATATCTCTCATGGTTATTAATAAACATGTAAGAGTATATGAAAATAAAACCATGAAAGAAAATTATAGTTGACATTCTCTTTTCCTTAAACACCCACATGCTTTCTCCAAATACCAAGCATGTAAACCATGAACATGCCCAAAGAAACCTAAATCCCCCAAAATACCAAATGCATAATAAAAAATCAACCAAATAATAATCCAAATAAAACAACATCAATTAATAAAATAAAATAGATGAAAACATGGGTCACGGTGTGACATTGGCCATATAGATATCCTTATCACATATTAGTAATGTCATATCAACCTGCATATCCACTAAATGTGGATCATGTCCGTGACATATTCCATGTATCTATCTAGTGGATTTAAATAAATTACACATTACATGTACAAAATCTATATGTGGTATCAATGTGGAATTAGATATCTCATGAGTAGAATCCAATGAATATATTATTCAATATAAAAAATGTTCTACAAAAAAGATAACTCTCCGTGTAAATGTTTTGTGGAGGAATCATATGCATGAAGAAAAGGCATTGGAATCATAAGATATAATGAAATATATATACCATCGCCAATTCTAAATATAAACTATGGGTCAAAATTTAAGTGATGATGTTTACAATGGGTGGAAGAATGTAACTACCCATAGTATATAAATGACATTTTCCCCTTAAAATAAATATGTTTTTTGTTTAATATAAATAATTTTAAATAATATATCATAAATAAACCAAAAAAATATTTATTAATAAATATTTTTAGATTATTAATCAAAAAAAATCAAAATTTTAAAAACTACAACATGACATGAAATAAAAAATATAAAACCTGGACTGGGAAAATGTTGATGCTCCATTATTTTAGAGTAACCCCATGCCAACAGTATATAATTGAATGAAAATATTATTACACCAATAAAAATCTGAGAAAATGAAAATACTTAAAATCTGTTGGAATTATTTTGTAAATTGAGTGATATAATTATGTTTCATTTATATAAGGTAATTTGTACATTCTCTTAGTAATGTTACCATAAGACATGTATTTCACCATTAGAATACTAACCAAAACAATAAGAATTGAAAATTTCCCACTGTGAATAATAAGTTAACCATTAAAAAAATAATTTTTTATAACCCTAATAAATTTTAGAATAAAAATATTTTATTAGGATTTACTTACATAGATAAAACTATTTTGATGAAAAAAAAATTAATATCATGAATTAAAATCAGAATGAAAATATATGTTCATTTTTAATCAACTATTTTTCAATGTATTTCAAAAAGAGAATAATTTTTATTTTAAAATAAAATATATCCATGAAAAAAATGTAGTTCTATAATATTAATATAATTTTTGAAATTATCATGTCAAATTCTTCCATAGGTGATGTTTTTGTAATATTCTAAAAATCAAAATTCCCATGTGGATTGTAAAAAATATATTTTTCTCATTACCATTATATCATAATTTCATAATTAATTCTTATATCATTCATCAATAATTTTTTTGAATGATTTCAACTAAAATATTAAGTGTTGTATATAATTTTCATTAAAGTAAAATAAACACAAATTCTATACCTAAAAATAATTTTACAAAACAAAAACGATTTTTTTTCCCAAAAATAATAATTATTTTGTTAACATAACATTTTATGGAAATAATGAATATAATATAATTAGGCTATTAAAATATCTTAAAGTATTATATTATATATATTTTAAAAATTTAAAATTATAGGTTTTACCTTCGATATGTTATTTTATTATATTTTTTATTCCAAAAATAATCATCTCCCCCAGTAATAGTAATACATATCAATCCCCATAGAAAACCACTCGTACCTCATTTTCAAAATCCAATGTTATTACATATCCTCCAACTGAATACCCTATTAATTTTTATTGATTATATAGTTATATATATCTCCATGGATAACATAAATTTTATTGTCATAGATGAGAAGCTACATTGGGGATTAAGTAATTTTTTATCAAAATTTTTCTGCTTTTAGTTGTTATCTTTCATTCTTCACCACCCCATTCAAAACCATAGAATATGCTGATAATTTTAAATTATGTTATAATTATATTATTGATTTTAAAATGGTTTATGGTTTATATTTTTTAAATATGTATTTTTGAAAATTTATTTTCCTTCCCGATTGAGAATGTATTGTCAAAGGTTCGATAACCACCTACTAAGACACTTCCATGTAAATAATTATAACCATCATCACGATTGTATATAATGAAATATATATAATATATAAAAATTTAAATAAAATGATTATAATTATCTATTTGTAATTAAAATCATGTGTAATTTCATTGAAAAAAATGAGAGAAATGAAAACAAAATAATTAAATTTTATTAAACCATGACATCATAAAATTAACTTATAAAAAATAGTGTAATCAAATAAAATAAAAAATTAAAACTGAAAAAATATTTGAAAAAATAAACATCATTAAAATTGTTAAATATTTTTCAATAGTAATATATTTATTATTTAAGATTCTGAAAGCGATAGAATAATGATCGAATTAATTTAAGGAGATTCTTGAACCCAACTCTTTTTCTTTGGGTTACCCCTCTAGATAATGTTTTTTCTGAATATACCAATAATGGTTCCAAGATATTCCCACAATATCCATACATTTTATAGATGTGATATACATGCCACCACCTTTATTTATAATCCAAATAAAATTGAATTCCAATGATACATTTCCTTTATAAACTATTCAATCATTCTTATTGATTTTTTTATTCTTCACTCATGAATGATAATGCCAACTATTTTTCCCATAATCAATTGGGATCACCATTTTTTACTCAAGAAATTATGATTTACAAAATCCATTTTAAACACATTCATTTTTATGGTTTATTTCATGACTATGATTTTATATGTTAGATGTGGAATGATAATTAAAAAAATAAAATGATTTAATGGGTTGGCCCAGTATTATATATACATATAATAAATTGGGTAATGTGAAGTATCTCTTGAGATAATTTTTATTACGTGTGTAAATTAATCTATATTTGTTCATAATGATGGTTTTATGATTATCCACATATGTTATGTGTAAACATGATTGTAGTAATTTTCAAAACTATGTGTTGTATTTGACCACTATGACATGATTATAAATTTATACATATTTACACATTAAATTTTTACATCAAATGATTCCTCCACGATGTTGACAATTACCCGAAAACTATGATATAATTTTTAATATTATTATCATCCTTGTAATATGGATTTATTTTTCTTATTCATTGTATTATTATTATTTTACCTCATGATTTTACTAGATGTATATTCCAATGTAACCACTTTTTCAACAGAAAAAATTGGAGATTTTATGTTGATGATGAAAAAAAAATTATCATTTTTTTAATATTTATTATATGTGATGTATGAAACTAATTTATCAAGATATTAATCATTACAATACACAAAATTATATATATTATGTTATTTTTCATTAAAATTATATTAATCTATTTTAATAAAAAGTTGGGACACTATAAATTTGATGTCCATTATAATAGAATAATATTCAAACTCATCATATACAAATTATATGATGATTACAAATCATTTAAAAAATTATGACTATGTTATTCTATTTCATGAAATCCTTACAAAATTAATGTTCTGTCAGTTAATATTGATAATCCAATGAATATTCATATTCCCAAAGCATCTCTGGGATATATATTTATTATTAACATGTATTAATAATGTAATTAGTTGAAACCCCATTGGGTAACCCCGAGTCTTCATCTTGATGCCATTGGACAGGCCATACTCATATGAACTGTCTAATCATATTTTTATTATGAATGATTATTTTATTAAATTATTATCCTGAACATCACATCATTTTATATTAATTTAGAATAATTAACGCATTATTGATATTTGAATTAGAAAATTGTGAAACATTTTACACCAACCATATTAGAATAGAGAAGGAACAAAATATTTGATACCAATGGTAATGTACAACTTCTTCCTATATTCCTTCATCGAAATTGTTGGATGCTTTAAAAAAAGGATCATAATAGGGGTTAATTTAATGGAAAATAAAGGATACATAAAAGGAAAAAAAATTCCATGATTAAAATAACATTATAATGATTCATAAGATGAAGATCCAAAGATAATGTGTTGTTTGATCACATTGGATTAATGATCATCAATATTTGGAGGGTGTGCAATTGATATAGGAGATATGCGTTATCAAAATGTGGGGTTCTAGGTATAGAATACTTGTTCTTATTATTTAAAATGAATATATGTGATTTATACTGTATATAATAGTATTTACATATAATCTACTAAACTTACAACCTTACATTAATATCCATATTATAACTGATCATATGACGAAAAATACCATTTCATTATGTAAAAATACTTAATATATTTGCTAACAATTTAATGGATTGTTTTAATTTTATGATGTTTATTATATGTATTAACATCATAAATACATGATTTTTAATATCAAAATATTTTACATAAGGAATCCATTCCTCCTTTTTCAAAAACATAGAAAATATAAATTATACTACATTAGGGATCAATTTCCATTATTCAAAATAAACTCAATTAAAATAAATAGATTACAAGCTATGTGAAAAGATGTACATTAATTATTATGGATACTACTAAATAAATTCATAAGTCACCCGTGGTGATTCATCCATGATTGATTACATAGTGTCTTTTACATGCTTGGACTTATCTTGAAGATGATTTTTCTCATGCTAAACAATTTAATGATCTAAATAGAAATAATAAAATAAAAATTCATTTATATTACATATTTTTTATACTCACTCAATGTATACTTATAAGTAAGTATAATTGAAGTTAATTCCATTAAATCAACATTTATGCACAGATTTTATAACAATGTAATTTTAAATTTAATCTTCCAATTTAATGACTATGTTCCTACATCCATATATTCTCAAATTATATTAGGATAGATAATAAATAAATTTCAATTATATAAATATAATTATATTAATAAAATAATTTATTATCATCATTCACATACCGCCTAGTATGATTATTATATATCTAATTATTTTCTATACATTCAATGTTGTAATTATGGTTATAGTATTCATAGAAGGACGTGAGTAAAATGATAATACATTCATCATATTTTTATTCATATTTAAATTTATTCCACTTTAGGTTTTCATATTGTTGATTTAAATTTAATTACCATATTTTATTTGTCATTCGTTGTAAAATATATAGATCTCTAATAGCTGGCCAGATTTATATTAGTTGGAAATTTATGTTTTATATTTTATTCATTATGGTATATATGTAATATTAAACAAACACCAAAATATTTTTTTAAAACATTTAAATATTGTTAACATGCTTCGTCGATGAATATAATGATATGGAAATGTTAATATTTGAATTTCTACTTAAATAATGACCCCAAAGGAAGAGATATTAAGAATAATTAAAAAAGATTAAATATTTCAATTAAATATTATATATAATTAATATTTTCCAGGGAATGTTGAAATAATAGGGGGAGAATAAGTTTTATTAGAAAGGGATTTGACATATCTAATTTCAAGGAAGTCCAAAACATAGTGTATTGATTTGGGGTTAATAAAGAACACATAACATGGTAAATTATTGATGAAAATTTCAATGAAATGAAATAGTTTCATTAAAATGTATAGAAAAATTTGTTTAGTTGACCATAAAATACAATTTTTTGGAAAAAAAAAGATAGCACCAATAATTTTTATTTAAAAATAGTAAATAAACTGGTTCACAAAATAAATCTAAAAAAATAATAACTAATATATTTTATTAAGAAAAATTATTATATTGAAAATTATGTAGAAATATATTGTAGTGAAAAAATAGTATGTTTAAGAATATTAATGGAGGAATAATAACACAACTAAATAAAAATATTAATAAATTGAAATATTTTTCATATAAAGTGGAATTAAATAACCTAAGGCTAGTAATAAATATTTAATAAAATAATTAAATATAATATGAAATAAATATAATGAAATAATATAAATATTATAAAAAATTATTGTTATAAAAATTTGTATGGTTATATTTACAAATAAACAAGAAAAATATGGTTGTTATAGTAATGTTGGAAATATATATTAATGATGTGAATATCTATGATTATCTTCCAATTTTTTATGGTATATCTCTATATCAATAATATTTTACTTTAATATCATTTTTTTATGCAACACTGAGTTTAAACAGACACAATATAATATATTAGTATTTATTATTATAGTTATCATCTAACCATTATATTAGAGGGTTACAATAGAAATATAATTATTAAGAAAAATGTATGGATTGTAAACGTATAAATTAAGTCATTGATAATATATTTATCTGAAAACAATAAAAAAACATTATTGATAAAACAATATTTTTTTAAAAAAATCATAGTTTAAATTTTTTTATTATCACAATTAAATAAATTAATATAGTTTTGTGAATTATAAATATAAAATTTACTTGTTATATATTTTATTAAAATTTTAATCATCCATCAATTATTTTGTCTAGACCTAGGATTATAATAATTACATTTGTATGCTTAAAGTGTTTTTTTCATCAAAAAAAATTTCCATCGCCTTTTGCAAACTTATTTTAATGAAAATTTCTTACAGTAATAAAAATTAAAACATGAAAAGTGTATCAAATGTTATGAATTAGAATATTTAAATTTTAAAAAATCATAAATTCTATGATTTTCCATTAAGAATTTAGAGAATGGAAAATTTTCACTACCTCCCTAACGGTAAAAAGTGTACACAAATATAAATGAATGTAGTACAGATTTAAAAATTCGATAACACTTCAATTAAACTTTTTATATGTGTGGAAATATAAAAATTATAAAAAATTTATCTAAAATATTAACACATCATTCAATTTTTAATTAATTATTACATTTTATTATTGTAATAAATAATACATTCAAAATATCTTACTAATGACTTTAAAATCAAAAAATGATTACATAAGGACAAAAAAAATTTATTTACATTATAAATATTTATTTTAAATTTAATTTTATATCATATTAATTATTGTAATTTTGTTTACTGATTAATAACAATAATGGAATATTCACCACCAACACCATATTATTCAATTAATAGAAAAAATAAAATATTTCATTTTTATAATATTATATGTAATAATATTTTTGTGAATTATGATATTACATAAATATTTTATAATAATAAAACATATTTGTTATATGTTAATAGTATATATTTTAATTAGTTTTCATTCATGTTGTGTTTAAATTATAATTAATCGAATTGTGTGATGAATGAAATGAAGGAAAATTTATTACAAATAATATTTTATAAAATTAATTCAAAAAAATAATTTAAATACAATTAATATAATGTTTTTTTAATCTTACAAATTTTAAAATGATTATCTAATTATTAACGTATATGTAAAATTATATTCCCTAATGATTGATAAAATCATCACTATAATAAGTGCTTATATTAGTTAAGGAATGATATTAATAGTAATATAACTAATACAATGACACAAAAAAATAGTTACCATTTCATTTGATGATTATATTTTACCCTAGAGTGTTTTTATTCAAATATTCATGCAATGGTAATTTATTTTAATTTTATATTACATAATAATATTTCAATAGTTTTTTCATTTCAATTTTTTTCCTTTCCCACAATTATAAATGGACATAACATATCTCCATTAATTTAACATTCGTGGGACATGTAGGTCAAAAAACATTTCAAATTCTCTTCTGAAGCTTACAAGACCTGATTTCAAGGTACATATATTTTTAAAAGAACATTACAAGAATCCTTGAGAAGGTATGTCGGGGAAACCTTTAGAAGAAATGGTAATCATTCTACAATGCCAATTTCCATTTATTTAATAATATACCTTCTCTATGTACATTTTATTCATCATAAAATAAATAATTCAGTATACTAAATCTAACATTTTTATTATGATAATGTAAATTCTATTTCTACCCTACTTTATATCAAATAGAATGTGAATATATAAATCAGGTGTTTGCATGCACTGTACCCTCCATATATCGACACGGATAATTTCACATATTCATCATCAAGGGGTGAGAATTTTGATGTTTTATTTTTAATATATGATATATGTGAAATAATTATTCATTTTGAATGATTATATCGTACCTTAAATCTACCTTCCAATCATTGGAAATTGATAAACCTCCGTATCAGTGTGTGTGGATTAACACATCAATGATGCGATGGAATTTGATAATTATTTAATATTTACAATGATTGAAATATAAATAGATTTAATTAGTATAAATATATATATATATATAATAATTTTTAATAGTTAATAAATAATTTCCATTCTTCTGTTTCCATAGACAAAATGTAAAAATGTCATCCTTGCTTACCTACAGATGCCATCTCTATAAATGAAGTAAAAAAATTATTCTATTAGTATTCATTTTGGATGAACGTATATATTTATAATGAATATTGATATATATATATATAATTATTAAAATTATTTATGTGATAGATCATTAATCAAAATAGATGTTCAAGAACTAAAAAACTAATATTCTAAAGAAAATAATTGGGGACATGTAGGAAATTTTTTTAATATATAATTGATAATAAATTTGTGTTGATATGTTATAGTGGAATATTATTAGATATTATAATTTTATACATGAACTCAATATTGAGTATATATATATTTTTAAATTTATTATACATGTGGATATAGAAATATTGAAGTAATTTGAATTCAAGGTAAGGGTTTTATAATACATACCATTTTTACAATGAGAATTTTTCATTACCATCCCAATAAGAAAATATCATGATATATTTAACAGAAATTAAATTAATTTTGTATCCTAATGCTAATTGTTTTTAATATATGGTTACCTTTATATTTCATGATGTTTTAATATGATACCTAAGGAAATTTTTTAGGTTTATATAATATTATTATCTATGTTAATAAAAAAATCTTTATTATACATGTATTATAAAATAGATTCAATAATTATTTTAAAATTATCTTATGAATAATTAATTTAATATTTACCGATGATTACATGTAAAAATTTTATTAAATGGAATATTCTTTAAATATTAAATATTATTTTTTTAATTTTCCAAAAATTTTAATGCACACATTTTATTATCATACACATCATGAATAAAACATTCCACCATCATGATAGGTCAATGTTTTGAATAAATCATAATAAGTTTCATAAATTATTTTAAAAATAAAAAATTTATATAATATTCTGAAAATTTTAATACATTATTGAAGATATTTAAATATATAAATTAAATTATTTTAATGAAATAATATGAGTTATATTTTAAATGAACTTTAAAATATGATAACATCATTTGAGGATAGAGATAAAATGTAATTGATATGATCCAAAAAATCATACTTCTTATTTCATTATAGGTTTTATTGTTATGATTTTGAGATTATTATGACATCCATTTTTTTCCATGGGTTGTGTTAATATTAAATTATGAAATAAAACTGATACAAATTTTCTTTCCATAATTTTGACTAGGATGAATGTTTAATGATATTCTTATAGAAGTACATATTAATTTATAAATGTAGTGGGTAGGAATGCAATTTTATATCCCTTAATACAATGAAGTAAAAGAAAGTATTTCATTATAATACAATACATATTAAATAATTTCATCTTAGGGAATACATGTTTTAAGGAAAAAATAATATATGAAAAATATTACACAGTTATAAGTATATATTTTGAGATTTTAAAATTTCACTATATGTATTTCTTGTAAATAATGTTAATTATAATATATATTAAAAAATTATTATTGTGGTATTGAAATGGGAATCTATGGGATGTATAAATATAAGTAACTGACCTTAAAAAATTACATAATATTGAATTAAAAGAATAATTCACATTGAGGATCTTTTCAGGTTTAGAGTTTTAGAGAATTAGGAGATAACTATTACATCTCAAAAGATTAAAAGGTAGAAACTTCTACACAGCTTCCATTTTTTCTTAAAATATAAACTCTTGAATAAAAATATTCATGTCTAGTTTCATGTTTTTGATAGTATGACTTTTCCTTGATCACATCCTTGATGCTATTCATCTTTACAACCTGTGAAAACATTTCAAAACATGGGATGAGCATAAAAGGTTCAGTAAGGCTTATAAAACAAAGAATGAAAAAAATTTGTTCATAAATAAATAAAAAACATGAAATCGTTATCTTACCTCATGAAATAATAATATTTATGAAAGACACATAGAAATAATTATTCATATTGGTAACTTATGGCATCAATATCATACTAACATTGTAGCTATCATTGTTACATAGGTAGTTACTTTGGAATACCCATCACAGTATATTCCCTATATATATTCGGAAAAAACATTCACGTTTACCTCCATCACATTACCCAATTAATTGGAGAGCTATCTCAAGCTCACCCGCCCTAGGTTTTTCACAAAATAACACGTATACGTAAATAATGCCGATGAACCACAACTTGATCCTAACACATAACAAAAGCATAAAGGAAAGATAACATTTCCACATGGAAATAAAAATATAATTTCAAGATATTGAAAAAATAAATGTATTATCAAAATCATTTTCAATTCCACAATACGTAAAATGAATATGAGGTTTTAATTTTTTCGTTTAAAAACATTTCGTCTTGTTAAGGAAGCCAATGATTAAATAATACTCGCAGCGGCGGAAAGGTCGTTGTCACCGCTGATGAAAAAAACATTCCTTTTTGTCGTTTAGTAAAATGATTCATATAAAAATATTACCTTTGAATAAAATGAAAAATAAAAGTTTCCTATACTCCGTATAAAATAAAGATGCATATAAAACTAAAAATGCATCAATAAAAGTAGATTGAGGCGAAGTCCCTTACCTCATGTCCGACTTGACTCGAGCATTCTTTAATATGCATAATAATAAACTAAAGTTTATTTCAACTTTATTAAGAACCTTTTTCAAGTTTATTATTCATTTTATATCAATTATTACAATTTTATAAACATTATGTAACCATTTAAGTTAATAACGTCTATTTTGTCGATATTTGGCAGTTGAGTCAATAATGAAAAACTTATATTTACAAGTAGACTAGGTGGTCAATAGACCATTATATCTAGAATGATATTAATTACTTAGATATCATATATATAATATATATCCAGTATATACTTGTATTTATAATAGTATATAACATTTCAAGGAAAGAAATTAAATGCACTGTCCATGGAGACGGTAAGTCGTACATACACATGAAAGCTACTTTCATTTCTATTTTTTTTATGTAATTAAGAATAATGATACATAGTTATATTATAATTATAGTATAATATCATATATAATATCATTAACTCATTTATTTATACATCCCACATAAGGAATTAATAAGTCACATCACTTTGAGGGAGTGGTAGTCTGTGCTTCCTCAAATTAGATTATCGTATTTACCCACTATGGAAACCATAAATTCATGATATAATTGGGACGCACAGAAGAATAAAGAAATCATAAACATAATATATATAGTATATAAATATATTTCCATCATAATGGTCCCCATGAGAGGTGGTAAGATTTAATTGAACCATCATCATTTCGTGAGGCATTATTTTTTCATCCACAGAGACATTATGTTCTTCATCCATTAGATGGAGGTGTGTGTAAGTATAGTTCGTATACGTCTCATACAAACATTCTAGTATATTTAGGATACTGGTTTTGTTACAAATTAATGGAATAAAAAAGAATTTATGGGTTGGAGAAGTAAAATAAAATAAAACAAATTACTAGAAAATGTTACCTTTAATTTGGGTAACTTTCTTTAGTTTAAACCAAAATGAATTATTTAAGTGCCTTCTGCCTAAGGTAAGGATTCTAGGGGGAGGAGAGTGATGTAAGTAGCTTAATTGGGTAGAGTTTGGATATGCCAAATTTCATTAGAGGTGTGAGTAATTGGATAGAAATGTTATCCTTTTACAAGGGAGAGAAGGGGCTCTTTAGGAAAGTGTGAAAATATTATTTTATTATATAATTATATTTGGTTTCTAATGGTCCAAAAATAATTAAATATAAAGCTAAGATGACTCATTATAAAAATAAAATCATCCAATAGGAATTGTACAGGTTTTAGATAATATTTTAATCATTATATTCGAATTTTTTAAATCATTTTTTAATGACGTAAATAATGGATCATTATTGTTTCATAAATAATTTAATTTATTCGACAACTAAAAATTATGAAAATACCACTATCATGTAGGAAATATATTTATCATTCCAATGAATATTTATAGTTGAAAATAGGACTTATATAACACCATATAAAAAATAATTACTAAAAGCTTTTGTTAATGTCAATTTTGTCTTTACATTAAATTAATTAATCCAAATTGTCATTATCACATCCATGTGGATCAAAGGGGTACCAAAATCGACCCAAATATTCATATGGTCGTAAATGACTTACCTAATTGTATAAGGACAAGTTTAAGGGTAATTTTATACTATTAAAATATTATTTGTTACCCGTATGTACCTTATTTACCCTTTAACGATAGTAAATAAAATATTTACTGAATTAATTACTTAAATTGTATAAAAATAAAAGTTACCTATTTACACAATTTCGACCTCCTGATTCCATAAATGGAAAAATAATTCCAAATTAAAAATACAGAAGTGGAAAAAATTAATTTAAAATTAATTCCCACTATCAAAACAAAAAGCGTGTTTTTAAAAATTAAGAACTATCAAAAGATGGAATGTTGCTTAAGTACAATTTCAATGTGAAATTGCTTCCAATAACCATTATTGGATTAAATGGAAAAAATATATTTACTTTCAATTTAATACCAACTAATAAGATAATATTACCATATAAATAAATTAGTTTAAAAGAAACTTGTGAATTAAACTGCAATATTTTTCACTATTCAGTAAAAAATGAACATTATTAGGAAAATACCAAAAAATTATCCAAAGTAAAATTTGATGAAACAATTCTATAGAAGGATATTATTTGGCCAATTATAATGTATTAAAGTGACCAAAACTATATTTAATGATGGTTCTCCATTAAAAGGCGATAAATCATCCTTTTAAGGTAAATTATGCTTAAAATTAGATTCGTTAACATTTTAAGACTCTAAATTTTTATTGGATAATGTAAATACATTTAACAACCATGTATAATTATATTTTAGTTTGTTTCATTCGTTACCTTTAATACAACGGCTAGGAGTTATCTACTATTTGAAATAATAATATTATATAATTACTGTGCAATGTATGATTCCAAAGAAACCCATTGTTGCATATCGGGTTTGCCATTGAACATAGAAACACCATTAAAGTAAAAATAATATTTAATTCAAATATTTTAATAAGTATAAAAAAGTCTTATTCTTCATTTACTTAGGAAGTTACATCATTCCCCCATTTTAGAAATTGCGTCCTCACAATTTTTATTCACTTATCAAAATAAGTAGGGGTATTTATCCCTCATAGAAATTTCAGATTCCCACGTTGCCTCTTTAACCATGTGGTTTTTCCACAAAACCTTTACCCAGTGAATTACGTTATTCTGCAACACGTGGTCTCTATGGTCAAGAATATGTAATGGTTTCTCTTTATAAGAGAGATTCTCTTCCAACTGAACTACCTCTCGGCTCAAAACATGAGATAGATCTGGCTTATACTTTCTCAACATCGAAACATGAAGGACATTGTGTACCTTGGATAAACATAGAGGTAAATACAATCTGTATGCAACTGATCTAACTTTCCCTAGAATTTCATAAGGTCCAATGAACATCGGACTCAACTTTCCCTTCTTACTAAATCACATCACACTTTTCCATGGAGAAACATTGAGAAAGACATGATCACATACCTCAAAAGAAAGATCATTCCTCCGGTAACCTGAATAACATTCCTGTCTGCTCTGAGCTGTTCTCATGTGCTTATCAATCAACTAAACTTTCTCTACCATCTCTTCTATCAATTCTAGTCCCATCATCTTCCTTTCACCTACTTCATCCCAAAAAGATGTAGTTTGACAACGCTTTCCATATAATGCCTCAAATGGAGCCATCTGTATACTGGAATTAAAAATGTTATTATATGAAAATTCAACCAAAGAAAGTTGTTGGTCCTAATTTCCCTGGTAATCCATCGAGAATGCACATAACATATCCTCCAAGGTTTGAGTTGTTCTTTCTGACTGCCGATCTGATTGAGGATTAAAAGAAATACTAAAATTTAATTCAGTATACAATATCTTCTAAAGGCCCTTCCAAAATATAGAAGTGAACGTAGGATCACAATCAGATACAATGGATAGGGGAACACCATGAAACCTAACTGTCTCTTTAACATACAACTGAGCAAGTTGATCTAGAGACAAAGTATATCGAATAGGAAGAAAATGGGAAGATTTAGTAAGTTGATCAACAATAACCCAGATTGAATTATTACCTCATGATGTCTTTGGTAATCCCACAACGATGGCCATCGAAATATTTTCCCATTTCCACTCAGGCACCGGTAGTGACTGAAGCATCCCTTTTGGTAATTGCCGCTCTACAATAACCTAATAACAAGTCAATCACTTCACAATAAAATCAGTAATATCTCTTTCCATTCCATCCCACCAGTAATACTCTCGAAGATCACTGTAAATCTTAGTACTACAAGGAATAACTAAAATGGAGAACTATGAGATTCACATAACAAATCATTTTTCAACTTTGAATCACAAGGTACACATCATCTCTTTCCAAATCTCTAAACACAATAATTATCAATGTTAAATTCAGGAAACTTACCCTTCTGAACCAATGATACCTTTTTCTGTAACTCATTGTCTTCTCTCTGCACTTGCTTTATTCTGACTGATTGAGATGATCTCACGAACACTTGATACAAAACATAAGAATTTCCAGCACCAACAACTTCTATGCCAAAGTTCTTAAAATCAAAGACCAACGGATCTTTTTCCAAACGTAACATGGTTAATGAAGCATTACTTTTTCAGCTCAAAGCATTGACAACATTATTTTCTTATCCCAGATGGTATGGGATTGTGGAATCATAATCATTGATTAATTCCAACCATCTCATGTGTCTCATGATCACTTATTTTTGAGTGAATATATACTTCAAACTTCTGAGATCAGTATATATTTCACATTTTACTCAATACAAATGATACCTAAAAATGTCTAATGCAAAAACAATAGCCACTAATTCCAAATCATGTGTAGGGTAATTTAACTCATGAGGTTTCAGCTAACGTGAAGCATAAGCAATTAACTGATCATTCTGCATTAGGACACAACCATGTCCTTTCAAAGAAGCATCACTATATATAAAAAACACACCATTTCTGGGTAACAGTTCCAAAACTAGAGCATTCACCAATCTTTTTTACAATTCCTAAAAACAATATTCACATTCTTTTGGCCAAATGAACATAACTCCTTTTCGAGTTAACATATTCATTGGACAAGATAACCATGAAAAAGTTTCATTAATCCTCTGGTAATAACCTTCCATACAATGAAAACTATGAATCTCGGTTATATTTGTGGGTCTTAGACATTCTTCAAAGACATTCATTTTAGCAGGATCAACAGTTATGCCATTTTTTGAAAAAATGTGACCAAGGAAATAAATTTTTTTTATCAAAACTCACACTTGCTGAATTTAACAAATAGTTTCTATTCTTTTATGGTTTTCAAGAGAACCCATAATTGAATTTCATGTTACTCCTTATTTTTCAAATAAACCAAAATATAATAAATGAACACAACCACAAATTTATCCAAGAAATCACGGGAAAGTCTATTCATAATATCCATGAATACAACAGGTGAATTCGTTAAACCAAATGGCATAACTACAAATTCATAATGTCCATATCTAGTATGAAATGCAGTCTTCGAAACATCTGCTTCTTTTACATTCTACTGATGGTACCCCAACCTGAATTCAAACATTGAAAATTACTGAGCTCCCTAGAGCTCATTAAAAAAATCATTGATATGAGGACAAGGATACTTGGTCTTAAAAGTAATGTTCTTCAATGCTCTAAAATCAATTAAAAGTCTCATTGAACCATCAATATTTTTAACAAACAAGACATGATAACCCCATGGTGATGTGCTTTGTCGAATGAAACCATTATCTAGAAACTCTTGTAACTTCTTTTTCAAATCTAAAAGATCAATTTGAGCCATTATATAAGGGGGTTTTGAAATTGGCATAGTATTACGAACTAAGTCAATAGAAAATTCGACATCCTGATCTATTATAATACCATACAACTCATCAGGAAAAACATCACGCAACTCATTTACCACTATAAAATCATTAATATGACCATTTTCTTTTGTTTTTAACAATATGTGCAAGGTAACATTCATTTCATCTTTTACTAGTTTCTCAAATTCCGGATATGTTAACAACAACACGGGTTCATTTTTGTATAAAATCGTAAAATAATTCTGAAAATAATATTCTTTAGCTCTATAGTCAATCTTATCATGATAAATAGAAATCCAATCCATTCCCAATATAACATAAAACTCTACTAGAGGAAAAACAATAAGGTTTGCAGGTAAATTCTTTCCACACAAAAAGACAATAATGTTCTTATGTTTTCTTTTTTTCTCAACATTTACTCAAGCTGTTTTTATCGTAAGTTCAGTATTCAAATCACGAGTTGGAATTCCCAATTTACATGAAAAATTCTCAGAAATGAAAGAGTGTGTAGACCCTGAATCAAACAACACATTTCCATAATCTGACAAAAAAACAGTGTACCTAATAAAACTTCATTTGATGGCCCAACATCTTCTGAAGTAGTTGAAAAGGATTCCACCCTTCCTTTTTTCTTGTATTCTAGCTACATTCCCTCAGTTGAGTTCTTTGTTGGACACTCAATTGCATAATGACACATTTCATTGCACTTAAATCATTTTACTCACTGTAAATTAGATTTTATCCTACCATTACCCTGATATTTTTCAGTGCAATTAATATCCTTATATCCCTTTTTACCAAATTGGTAGAACATACAAGAATTAAAAATACATTCCCCATCATGATTTTTACCACAATTTTTACAAATTGAGAACTTAAGTTTCTTACCATCAGACTTTTCTGAAGAGTTCATCCCTATCGCCTGCCACCTCGACCTCTTATTCTGTTGTGTGTCAAAGAATATGTGATCATCACAAAATTCTATTTACACCTTCTCCACACAACGAACATGTTTTTTATAAATTTTTAAATCATGAGAAGCTATATCACTTCGATAATTTGTCTTTAATCCATAATAAAAAATGGTTGATTTTACTATCATTGTCTCAATTGAAATTTCGAGTGTACCATTCCAGTTGAGTGAATTTTTCATCATAAGCAGCCACTGAGTAATCTTCATACCTAAATTACGGGAATTTTTTTCCATCCTAAGACGAACCACCTTAGGAAAATATTTCTCAAGAAACATACCTTTGAATTCATCCCAATCAAGAGCATCAATCTCCTCAATATTCTTGATATTTTTCACCATCGACCACCATTGATCAGCTTCACCTTCAAAACACTAAATATTATGACTAAAATTTTTATGTTCTAGACTACCCTTCACATAAAAAATCTTTGCCCTTGCATTAATCCACCCATCAGCTAACACAAGGTCAGATGATCCTCTGAATGATGGGGGATGTTGCCTCATAGAATGCTCCCATACTGACTTGTTTCTCTACTATTGATCTAACTGATCTCATACATGGATACCACCACCATTTATAGCCCGATTCAACTATTCCATCAATACAACAAACTATTCAATTATGATTTTGACCATCTCTGATTTCTGGTTTCGAAGGTTATCATCCACCTGATGTCTTCCCAACATAGTAGCCATGTTTCCTCTACGGAAAACCATTCTGGACATAGAAATATCTTAGGCGAAATAACATGGTAATCTATAAATTTTATATGATTTCAATATTAACATAAATTACGTTATTGAAATTAGTTTAACAATAACCTGACTCATAATGTTGTCTAAACTAGCCTTTGGTACAAACTATAAGGACCTGGCCTTAAACATTTACATAGTATTGAATTAAATGAATAATTCACATTAAAGATCTTTTCAGGTTTAGAGTGTTAGAGAATTAGTACATAACTATTACATCACAAAAGATTACATGTTAGACCCTTCTACATAGCTTCCATTTTTTTTCATAAAATACAAAATCTTGAAAAAAAAAGTTTCATGTCTAGTTCATTGTTTTAGATAGCATGACTCTTCCATGATCTCATCCTTGACCCTATTCATCTTTAAGTCCTGTGAAAACATTTCAAAACTTGGGATGATCATAAAAGGTTCAGTAAGGTTTATAAAACAAAGAATGACTATGTTTTTTCATAAATACATAAAAAACATTAAATAATATACTTACCTCATGAAATCATAAGATTTATGAAATACACCTAGAAATCATTAATCATAAAGGTAACTTGTTGAATCCATATCATACTTACATTATAGCTATCAGAGCTACATAGGGAGTTACATGGGAATACCCATCACTATATATTCCATAAATATATTAGGAGAATCCTTCAAATTTACCTTCGTCACATTACCCAATGCATTGGAGAGCTATCTCGGGCTCACCCACCCTGGGTTTATCATGAAACCACCCGTATATGTAAATAATGCCCAAGAACCACAACATGATCATGACACATAACATAAGAATAAAGGAAAGATGACATTTCCACATTTCAATAAAAAAATATCATTTCATGATTTTGAAATAATAAATCCATTATAAAAATCATTTTCAATACCAAAATATGTTAAAAAGAGAATTTGGTATTCATTTTTCCTTTTAAAAACATTCCAGCTTGCTATGGAATTCAATGATCAAATAATACTCGCGACGGTGGAATGGCCGTTGTCACCGCTTATGTAGAAGAACATTACTTTTTGTCATTTAGTAAAACACTTAGTATAAAAAATATTCCATTTGAATAAAATGAAAAGTCAAATGGGGTTATACTTCGTATAAAATAAAGTCATGTATAAAACTAAAATTGTCTCAATGAAAGGAGATTGAGACAAAGTCCCTTACCTCATGTCTGACTTGACTCAAAAATTATATATTCTCCTGGATAAAAAACTAAAGTAAATTTAAACTTTCTTAAGAACCTTTTTCATGTTTATTATTCCCTTTATATAAATTATTACCATGTTATAATCATTATGTAATCATTTAAGTTAATAACATCCATTTTGACGATATTTGGCACTTGGGTCAATAATGAACACCTTATATTTACAAGTTTTCCATGTAGTCCATAGTCTATTATATCCAGAATAATATTCATTATTTATATATCATATATATCATATATATCTAGTATATACATGTATTTATAATATTACATAACATTTGCAGGTAAGAAATTAAATGCACCGTTCATGGAGACAATAATCTTTACGTACGCATGAATGCTACTTTCATTTGTTTTTATTATTTTAATGGAATTAAAGCATAATAATACACAGTTATATTATAATTACAGTATTATATCCTATATTATATCATTAACTCCATCCTTTATACAACCCACATAATGAATTAATGAGTAACATCACTTTGAGGGGGCGGTAGTCCGCACTTTCTCAAATGAGAGTATTGTAATTACCCACCATGAAACCATAGAGGCTTGATATAATTGGGATGTACAGAAGAATAAGGAAATCATAATCATAATATATATCATATATAAATATATTTACATCATAATGGCCACCATGAGAGGCAGTAATATGTAATTGAACAGTCATCGTTTCGTGAGGCATTAGTTTTTCATCCACAGAAACATTATGTTCTTCATCCATTAGATGGAGGCGTGTGTTAGTGTAGTTCAAATAATTATCATAAAAAAATCCTAGTATATTAATGATACATATTTTGTTACAAAATAAAGTAATAAAAAAGAGTATAGGGGTTGGATAATTAAAATAAAAGAAAACAAATTAAGAGAAATTGTTACCTTTAATTTGTGTAACATCCTTTGGATTGAACCAAAAGGACTTCTTTAAATGCCTCATTCCTAATGTAATGCTTCTAGAGGGAGGATAGGGATGTAGGGATCATAATTGTTAAGAGTATGGATGAAAAAAATGGATCGATATGTGTTAGTAATTGGATAGAAATGATCTCCTTTTATAAGGGAGAGGAGGGGCTCTTTAGGAAAGTGTGAAAATATTATTTTATTATATAATGATATTCGGTTTTAAATGGCCCAAAAATCATTAAATATTAAGATAATATGACTCATGGTCGAAATAAAATCATAAAATAGGAATTTTACATGTTCTGGATAATATTTTAATCATTATATTATTTCTTATTTAATTCATTAATTAATGAGGTAAATACTACATCATTATTGTGTCATAAATAATTTCATTTATTCGATGTATAAAAATTAAGAAACAATACTATCATGTAGTAAATATTTTTAGATTTCCAATGAACATTTATAGACTAAAATAGGACTTATATAACACCATTTAAAAATTAATTACTTAAATATTTTTGTTAATGTCAATTTTGTCTTTAAATTAAATTATTTAACCCAAATTGTCATTATCACATCCAAGTGGATCAAAGGGGTCCCAAAATCAACCAAAATATTCTCATGGTCGTAAATGACTGAAAACATAGTATTAGGACACGTTTAAGAGAAATTTTAGATTATTATAATATTAGTTTTTACCCTTATTTACCTGATTTACCCATTAACCGTAGTAAATAAAATATTTACTAAAGTAAATATTTAAATTGTCTAAAAATAAAAGTTAGTTATTTACACAATTAAGACCTCCTGATTACAAATATGGAATACATTTTTCCAAATTCAATACACATAAGTGGAAGATATTAATTTAATATTAATTCTCACTGTCAAAACAAAAAGCGTGTTCTTAAGAATTAATAACTATCCAAAGATGGATTGTTGCTTAAGTACAATTTTTAAAATGAAATTGATTCCAGTGAGCAACATTGGATTACATGATAAAAATATGTTTTAATTTCACTTTAAAATCAACTAAAAAGATAATCTATCCATATACATAAATTAGATTAAAAGGCACATTTGAATTAAAATGTAATATTTTTCACTATTCATTAAAAAATGAACATTATCAGAAAAATACCAAAAAATTACCCAATGTACAATTTGATGTCCCCATTATAAAGAAGGATTTTATTTGGTCAATTAGAATGTATTAAAGTGACTAAAACTATATTTACATCGGGTTCACCATTAAAAGGCTATAAATCATCCTTTTAATGTAAATTATGCTTAAAATTATATTCATTCCCATTTCAAGCCACTGACTTTTTATTGGATAATGTAAATACATTTAAAAAATATGTATAATCATATTGTAGTTAGTTTTATTCATTCCTCTCACTAAAAAATCTAACCGTTAACTACCATTTAAAAATAATAATATTATATTATTAGTGTGCAACGTAAGATTCCCAAAAAACTCGTTGTTGTGTATCAGGTACGCTATCGAACATAGAAACCCCTTTAAAGTAAAATTAATATTCAATTCAAAAATATTTACATTTATAAAAACATTGTATTCTTCATTTACTTGGGATGTTATAAAAAATATAATGGTTTTAGGAAAAAATTAATTGATTAGAATGGTCTTAATGGGGTGTTGAGAGGCCCCACTTATAGGATGTGAGAATGATATTTCATTAAATTTGACTACTATATATAATTAAAGAAATTGAAACACATGACAATTTTGAAGAAAAAACATACTATAATAGTGTATTAGTGAAGTAAGGTATATCATATCTCAACTAATAAATTTTAAAATGTTTTTTAGTATTTTTCATGACCATTACACAACGTTTTATTACGTTTGATATTTTATATTTTATCATGTTAATTTATTTTTTTGCAATGTTAATTTCCCTTTTGAATAAAAATATTATAATATATAATACAAAATATGGAAATTATAATAAATCATTTAAATTCAATTTTATTTCATTTACATTAAAATTTTATTAATAATTAATTTCTATTTAATGAATGTATCTTGTATTATTAATGACTTTAAAAAATTAGATTAATTTGAAAATATCAAACGATTGTTTGTAAAAAAGTAATTTTTAAATTTCTTATTTTCTAGATAAAATATGTATATTTTTTATAAATGGGGTTCATATATTTTAATGTTATAATTATATATTAATAATGTCTTAAAAGTCATGCTATTTTTTAAAAATTTATTTTAAACAATTTAATTATTTTTTATCAAAATAAAAATATATAATCATAAGATAGTATTAAAAAATTGTATTAATTATTGATTTTTTTTAATTTAATTTTCAAATATTTTGGAATGTAAATTTTAATGAAAAAATTAATTAAGAATTCATAACTATTTATAATGAAAATGTTTAATTTTTTATAAAAAACATCAAATACTTTTATTTTTAATTCCAATAATTTTTTAATGAAATTTGTTGTTGATATATTAATCAAAAAATATATAATTAATCCAAAATAAAATTAAGAAAATAATAAATAACATTATAATGGATATCTTTGAAATATAAATTAGTATTATTATTTACACAGTTAAACTAATTGAATTTTAATCAGTAACATAATATTAATATTGATCTATAATTTTATTTTAATATATATTTGATAAATTGATTACATCTTTTTTACCCAGAATTTCAATGACTATATATTACTGGTTATATATGTTAATGTTGTTCTATGTGGGTAATGTTTATGTGTGAATCATGATATTAGGCATGAAAGGTTTTAAATTGATATAGAGTTTAAAATCATGGGATGTTAAAATATATATAGTGACTGAAAACCAAGTATTCGAAATGAATATATATAAAGGATATTTGATATGTTTAATGAACTATTTTATTTTCTCATATCATTTAAAAGTAAAAATGGGAAACTTATTATACCTAATTAATTTGAAATATCAATTGGAAAATCTAGTTTCCTAAAAAATAATATGGTAAAGCATATAAAAGAACGTTATTATATATTTTATCATGTCAAAAAACTATAAATAATAACCTAATGTGTTTTTTAAAAGGAATAAAAAAATGAGTATGGAAATGTAGTCCCATAGTCATCTGATTGTTGATGATATATGAATAAATAAAAAAATTAATAATATGATCAATATCAAACATAATTCACCTCAAACTATTAAAATTTTCAAATAAATGAAATATAACACTATATTTTTAACTACACCATCCCAAATGTTAATGAAGAAAATCAATTCTAGTAAACATTAACACAAAGGTTATAGATAAGGAATATATGATATTTGAAAACTACTTTATTCATTGAAACAATGTTCTAAGAGAAGAATCCATCGACCAAATTGGAAATGAAAACAACTTTTTTTTTATTTTTATAATGACACATACAAATAATAATATATCATTTGGATCATTAAATCTCCCCCTATTGATTATATATATATATATTTGTTTGTGTGTCTGTGAATTAATATAAAGGTGTAGTTATTGTAATATAACAATAAATTATTGCTTATATTTTTCATTATCTAATGAAAGATTATATGAATATACTATTATTTAATTAATTTAATTTGATAATATAAAATGGATGGATATACTCTTTGTAGATAGATACAATTACAATTTTCTTGATAGGAAATTTAAATTTCTTGTTATAAATCATTATATTTTCATATATTGATGCTTAAATTATTATAACCTTCTTGTAAAAAATATATCCAATATATTTCTGATAACACTCAATATTGAGGGTTATTAATCTCTATTGGATGGGGATTGAAAATATATTAAGACTATTTTGAATTTAATGGATAAATGTATTTATTTTCCATATTTTATCATAGATCATGCTTTCTATTATTTTATAAAAACATAGACATATTTCTATTTTTACAAAAGAGTCCTTGTATAGTGTACCCGATGTATTTATAATATTTAACAAAGACACAGTTAAACAAAAAATTTAGTGATTCATATGGAAAATTTATTCCATACAGGGTGAACAAATCTATGTTATTAATTTGTTGGAATGCTTAATATGTCTTAAGATTTATAATCATAAAATTATGAAGATCATAGTTAGGAACTCATATCCATTATTTTTTTTTATTTATTTGATAAAATATGCGGTTAAATCAAAACCAAAAATTGATATAATTTTATTAAATATCATTAATTGATCGTTAAAATATATGACTTACATTTGATTACCAATAATGATAATTCAAACATAATGAAATCAGTGTGAGTCCATTAATACATGAAAATGTCCTCATTATATGTATGTATTTGTAGAATTGAATGATTTGAGAATACCATAAGTGTTTTTGGGTATATTATAATAAATATATCATCATATATTCAATGATGATGTAAAAAAAAGAAGATTAAAAAATTATTTAATTAAATAATCATTAAAATGATTAAAGGGAATCCATTTGATTGAAGGTTGAATCTGAAGAAAAAAATACGATTCTTAGATCATGTAATAATTATAAAAGTAAAATATATGAATATTTCTAAGAAATATGATATTATGAGTTAAAATTTATAAAAACATTTCGTAGATATATAATTATTTATTTTTTAAATTTAATAAAATACGAAGAGAAAATGATCTTTTACATGATTTAAATAATTAATTAGCATGTGTATCACGGAGCACGACAGGGTCATGGGGGAGAAATGTGCGCCACCTGATTGTTAATTAGAGAAGATTTTGTTATGCATAATCACTCATATCGGGTGCATTGTTTTCTCCTCAAAACGCCCAACAATTTAATATTCAGCAATATGTAGACCTGCTTTCCAATGGCAGACATTCGATGGGTGGTTTGGTCAGGCAATGCTTAAGAACTCACATTGGTGAAGATGATGGAAATTCGGGCTCATCACACACTTTTGGGGGGAATTATTTCTTATTTTGGGACTCTCTTATAGATGTAATACGTATTCATATGTTCTGGAATCTTTTGTTTATACGCAAGCATAGTATCCACGGATTACTCTTGGATGGAAAGGGTCAGTTGGACACAGGGGTTCGGAATCATTTAGGCCGGAGGTTTAACATCCCTCATTTGATTAATGACTCTGAGGATTTTGGACTCATTGAGACGGTGTTAGTTTAAAGCCTCATAACTAGGTTCTTTGGAGTTTATTGTTATCCGGGGGGGCAGATAATGACTTGGGCATCTGGATCGAACATGTGATATGAGCTTCTTACGTATCCTCATGAGTGTAATCATAATCCACATAGTTCGGTTTGGGAGTGTCGTAGAACCAACTTGAATGTGGACATACAGGTCTGATGGTGATCGGGCTTGAACCTCTTAGAGGCCTCTTACGTATCCTTGTGGTGGGGAATCAAATTCCACGTTGTTCGGATGAGAGTAGGGATTATTCTATGAGGCAGCCCAGAAGAGGATGTCATAGTCGACGCCTACTCTAAGCCCACGTGGGTCATGCTTGGTGTGAGAAACAAGAGGTAGCAGGGACTAGACAACCATGTCGCGAAAGGTGCGTCCGTGGGAAGTGGAGTGGGGATTACGCATGAAGTGGCCCAAAAGGTCAGGGCTTACTCCGAGATGGATGCCCATGGCCAAAAAGCACAGTGGCAGAGGGACATGGCCCCAAAGAAGGACGGAGGAGCACCCTTCCCCACTACTCCCTTCCTTGTCTATGGCTGTGGGGAAGTATGGAGGTGCACGGGGGCTTCCTTCATATGGGTAGTCTTCCACGCCATGTGGAAGGGAGAAGTTCCCCAACCCTAACAAGAGGAGGGGCAGATAGGAAACTCCCGGGATCAGACTCCGCATTACCATGGGAATGTGTACCCAGGAATGCTTTGGGAATCTGCTCAAGGGCCAAATAAACCCCTTCTCCCTCACTTACCGTGAGTATGTGAACTAAAAATGGCATGTTGATGCACATGAAGGATAAACCACACAGGTCTTGTATCTCTGGTGGAGGCTTCAACTCTGGGCTGATGAATGGGCCAAATGGGGAGGTTGCGGAGGATCAGGTCAGATTGGAAGGAATTTATCTGGCTGGGGGAATGGGAACTCCGATAGATCTGGCGGGCCACACAAGTGTATGAGTGGTGGGGACCTTCACGTAGGGAGTGGCTATGCAGCAGAAGAAGTCGTCCGTAAACCAGGGTGGTCCACACACTAGCGGGCATTCCTGGAACAAGGATGGTTAGTTTCATGGAAGGAATCCCATGATCTAGGGTGGTTCACTGCTTTCGGTTCTCCCCGCATACCATGTTGGTATGCGGAGGGGTCCACGCGAGTAGCAGTGGCTGAGGGCGATGCCTATCGGGGTTTCCTCGGTCGGGGATTTTCCATCGTTGTAGGGTGCTACGCGGTGTGCAGATCAGAAAATGGGCATAAAATCCCTGGTCCGCAAGGGGTGCATCCGTGGAGGGTCCATGGTTCATGGTATTCTTTTCTTTGTTATTTTATGTTTGTGGTTCACCAAGTCGTTATGCATTTTCATTTCCTTATTAATTCAATTCCAGCTTTATACCTGTTTTGTTTCACGAATTATAACTTTGTTGTTTGCGAAATCATAAGCTCATTCCTTCAAAATCCTTCCACCAGAATCTGATCGATCTCCAAAATTTCCTCCTCTAGCTCTTCCACCTCAATATCCTTTTATAAAGTGGGGAAAGAGATATATCTGTTGTCTTGTGGAACCTTATGCGGAGGCCCATTATCAGAGACTTGGTTCCCACAAGACTTGTTTAATCTATGACTCACAAATGCATTGAACACAGCTCCCCTCGCGAACCAAACTTGCTCGAGGAGTGCTTCATGGCCACGCAGGGTTCCGCCTTCATTCCTCAAACGATAGCAGATGCTGCCCAGGACGGTCTCCGCGGTCCTTGGCTGGGGTGGTTCGTAACGGTGGACCGGTTTAGCACCCATCCTTCTTTACTCCCACTAAGGATCTCCACCTCCATTCCAAAAATGACTGCGGTCTGTGGAGGGGGTTCATCGTGGAACTGGCTGCTGGCATTATCATGGGACCGGTTCACGGTCCGGTATTGCATCATTCGTCCTTTGATAATTCTCCAAACTTGTTCCCTCAATTCATTGGGGGAAATTGGGTTGAATCTCCCTTGTGTTGGAGGGGATTCTCATTATCCTTTGTGGATTTTTCAGGACCCTACTAATTCCCCCCCATTGGAATGGGGTCTAATCGGAACGAAGAGGAGGCCATTCCGATGTAGAGTGGTCTTGAATCATGGATAGATTGCAGTAGGGGAGTGGACCCGGTATGGACCGTGCCTATAAATATGGGGGCACTTCACTTGTCTTTTAACAGATTCTTCGCAAATCTAGAGCCCTCTTGATTTTCTCCACGTGCTTGTTCCTTCACAAAATGCCCCATCCATGAACCACCTATCACTTCCATGAACCATTCCTCATTCGCGGTTGCCTTCATTCACAGAAAAATCTCTAACTATGAACCAATAATTTTAATTAATTAAAAATTAAGTAATGTCACTCTACGTAGGAACTCGCTCTGTGGTTTCGATGGTCCATGGACTGAAATCTTCCGGACATTGAAAATTTCTTAAGTCTTCTGAATCTAATTATTTGAATCCGGGATTATTGTTCCACGGAGCAACTTGGATAGTAGTTTTCTGGCCAACGCTCCGCGGGCTAGAGTGCCGCAGTCTATCTGTCATGAAGGGTCAGTTCGCCAGGTGTAGTCATCACAAACCACATTTTGAGGCTATCATGCGGACTTCATCCTGAGGGCTTCTTGACTCTTTTTCCATATTCTTGGTACTTTTGTCTAGATTATAGTATTTCGGACTAACTAATGGCCTGGTTTTTATAATGCAGGGAGAAAACATGGTTCCCCCTCGCCCCTGCACTAATGTTTTCTACCGAGCCTCTCCCAATCGGGGATCAACGCCTGAAGGATGTGGCCACCTCTATTAAGGATGGAATCCACCACTCCCCACTGTACTCCTTCTTTTCCGAACGGCTCTCTGAGTCACAGTGGGAGTACCCCTTTTCCAATAGCCTTCCTGCCTATGGGTTCAGTATACTATCTGATACGCCAATTCCGGTACCATCTCATGACAATAATCATGTAGCATGGATATTCACCAGCACTATCCCTTGATCTGTGATATTCTCCAAAGGGTGGCATTTCGTAAGGGATAAAACTGCCAGATCTTTGTTGAATAACCTTCATGATTCCCAAAAAGGGGAAGACCTCCATCTGTACGAGACAATTCATTATTACCGGAGCATTTCCCGCAATGCTATGTTAAACAACCAGCATGACTGGTCTGCAGACCGAGACCTTCGGCCCGGAGGGGCTTTTAAGTCATTGGATTTACAGTGGTGCTTTTGGGTTCGCTAGTGCTGTGTAGAGTTCGAAGAATATTTGTGAGCCATAGGCTTGTATGATGCTACCTGGGTTTCCCAAACCTATACCCATCAGCCTCAAGCCCTCTCCAGTCAACTTATGAGATGTTGGAGTCCAGACACCAACACATTTTATCTGGTCCATTATGAGGTTGGTATTAGTCATTGGGACTTCTTCCATATTTTAGGGGTCCCTATCATTGGGGGTATGTATGACGAATTCCAGCCCCCCTCCTCTATGTGGAACGATGAAGAGAGGACTCCCCCTTTGGTGAAGAAGCTTCCTGGACATGCCTAGAAGAATTCAAAGGATACATCTTCAAAACAACTTGTTCCATGCCGTGAATGGGCCAAGGATTTTTGCTAGAGGGAGCATGTCTATGGCTCTCCCACGTAGGCCCACAACCTACCCTACTATGGAGTGTCGAAGGCAGAGGGGAAGCTACTGGCTGATCCTGGAGGAAGGCCAATTCAACGACTGGGGCTGGGGGCTTGTTCCGGACGTTGATCAGTTGCTTCTTCTGGTGGCATTTCTGGCCATGTTCTTGAGTGGCTGGCTATTGCCCATATGCGAAACTAGTGTCATGCACGTCTCTACTATCATCGTGGAAGAACAGATGGCTACTAGAAACGTCATCAACTTAGTCGTCCAAGTATTGGCTAGTATTTATTGGTTGCTTAGCAATATTACCTTTGGGAGCTGGCCAAACCGGGTAGCCGGCCCATTTCGAATTCTATGGGGATGGTTGGGAGCACATATCAAGAACTACTACACTTTCATCAACCCTCTTCAGATTCTGGGAACCGTATTCTGTCCATACATGCAAATGACAAGTGGGGTCATACCTGAAGAGTGGGTAACCAAAGAGAAGGATGGGCAATAGATGATTTAGAATATGCGCCTGCTGTCAATTCAAATCTTGAGCATTGATCATTTCAATTTCCGACCATATCCATTCCCGACTGGTGAAATTAGGAATACCGTATCAGAAGAGTTTAGCAAGCAGGGCTACATATTTTCACTCCGAGAGGGCATTCTAGTTTCACGTATCAGTGGGGAACTGATCTGTGAGGGGTACCCACCTTACCGATTCAGATGTCAATTTGGTTGCATCCAGGCACTATGTCCTCCCACACTCAATGTCACCCATGAGAACTGCCATTTAATGGTGGCCAGGAAATGGTGGTTATTATTTACCCTAGAAGATACTGGCTATGAGGTTATGACTCATGCACTTGAAGACTCTATCCATTTCTTGTCCAAGGGTTATACGGACTCCTGGGGGAATTCATACCCAAATGGCCAGCTGGGGCTGTGGGTTCCCACTGTCGCAAGTCCTAAGCCATCGAAGGGCAAGCGGAAGCGACAGGGGGATAGTCCGTTAACCTGTCTGGGAAAATGTCTTCACAACCCTCCCGGTCTAGTGCATTAGGGGAAGATTTTAACAGACAGAGGAGTATCCAGTCATGCCCACGAAGCTACCCAGAGGGAGTCGGTTATTCCTACGGATGCTACGTTTTTGACGTTCTGACGTCAATTGGACGAATTCAAAGGCCGTTCATTCTTTTGCAGCCAGTACCCCCATTCTCTGTGGCAGTATCTCCAAGAATCGAAGGTTTCATTTCAGGGGATGTGCTACATTTCTACTCCTGTTGACATTCTTTATGTTACAGAATCGGAGATGGCCAAGCGGTATCTCTGGGACCATGAGGCTTACATTCTGGCATGTCGAGTTTATACAGTATTGAGTTATCGAGTGTAGTCCATGCTGCGATCGGTGACTGACGAGGTGGAGGAAGTGAGTGATCCCTTTTCCGGGGGTGATGATTCTGGTGGACCCCCTGCCATGGCTGAAGCAAGTGAATTCCCCCCTACCCGTGAGGTCCCGCACATAGGTAGATCCAGAGAGCATTATGGAGGCAGTAATATCCAGAAAAAAAACACGGACATTGGAAGCCCCACAAGCCCATGTCACTTCCCGACCTTCTCAGGATGATCCTCCCCGGTTAGTCATTCTTGTTACGCCTGCATTTCCGAATGCTTGGAGGAATTTGGATGACCTGAGGGTTAGTGGCTCAGATGAAGAGGAATGGGCCTTACTATAAACGGTCCCTCTCGAGATTCCGAGTATTAGGATGATCTTTGATCCACACCACTTGTAGCTGGAGAAGATTTGGACGAAATAGTCGCCTCATTGAAGGAGTTGGACTCATGTATTCATTCACTCTAGAACTGGATTTATGGGTCTACCCAGGTTTGTATGATGATTATACATCCCGAATCATTCTATCTTAGAGAATAGGTTGTCATGTTTTTCTATTACGGCTTTCCTCCTCCACTACTATGAAGGTTCTAAAATTTCCTCCTTTTATGCAGGGTGTCAAGGAATCCCAGGGGGAAATTCCTTCCCCGGAGTATACTCCCTGTGGAACCACAGTAGGAGAACACGCGCTTTCGGCTATGTGGATCATCGAGAGGGATCTATTGGCGCGGCTGAGCTCATGGAAGTGACCATGGCCAACCCGGCTAGGGTCTTACCTCATCCAGCTCCTCTCCACGTTCTAAGCGACGAATTTTCCCCTGGGTAGATCCAGAGATGTCAGAAGGTGTCTTGTTTATCGAAATGGATCAGACAGGGGATGTCGGGTAAACATGACTTCCCGTTTCCTCAATTTTCAACTCATATATTCTGATTATGCCAGTTATTAACTTTTTTTAGTGCATGGTGTAGGGCCACTCAGATACATGGTCGTGGCTCCCCAAAAGGATGTATCTTCTACCCCCTTATCTCCTGAGGGATCACGTGTAGCCACTCCTAAGCATGATGAAATGGTGGGCACTACTGAGGAGGAAAATGGTGGGCCCTGCTGATCATAAGGCCTTAATAATTGCGGGTGATGATGAGGCATCCATGAATACCAACGAAGCCACAAATATGATCGGGTCAGATGCCTCAGAACGAATGGATCCTGTGGCAATGGAGGAAGAGCCCTCCATCAGGCCAGTTGTCAGAAACCCTAAGCGGTCCATTATTTTGTTTACTAGGGGGAGTGATTTTTCCCGGCTTGATCTCTATAGTCGACCTCTTGGGGACAGATTTTGGAGCTGTTGGCCCTAGGTATGTCCTTATGCCCAAGACACCTCTGAGGGTTCTCAGGACTCCCTTGCCATTCCATGATGTAGAATCTTCTTCAAGTGGCCGCAACGATGCATAGCTTGAGGATACCGACGACTTGAAGACCATGGGTAAGTTTCTCAATATCTTACCACATACTATTTTCTCTTTAATTTTCTGATTAGGGATACTTATCTATCTTATTTATACATAGGCTTTAGGACCATGACCTTTGTACATGGTGATTGTGTCGTCGGATCCGATCGTGCCTGTGACCACAACCGCCGGGGGGGAAGTTTCCATAGCAATAGAGTTTGCGGGTGAAGTCACATCGGGTCCCTCCTTGGTGACATTCATCCCCGAATACATATCTTCATCTGATAGTGACTCCAATCTTGATCAAAAAGTCTTTTCCAATCATCGACCTGCTCTCCAAAGGTCTTGGGAGAAAATTTGGATGCTGATTTCTCAGACTCCATTAGCCGAGATGCCGACAAAATTACCGAAGCTGCAAAATCTGTTTATACTACTTGGATTTGACTGTATTGACTACCATGGTATTTATGATATAGTCTAGAAGGTGGTTGCTAACCGGGAAATACTGGGTGGTTTTCAATCTCACCTTTCTACTACTCAATATGAATCCTAACTTTTCACAACCTAAAAACTTTTCCCAACAAAGGCTCATAATCATGCTAGGGCAGTTGTGTGAATTGAGGGAGAAGCCATTGAGCAGTGTTCATGACTAGAGGTGTTGAGGACAAAAATACAGTTTATGAAGTAGGAAGAGACCAATGTCACCACCATAATTGAAGAGGGGGATTGGAGGATGGAGGATGAGATTAGGGCGAGCACAAAGGTGGCCCTGGAGACGAAATGCCTACAGGATAGTGCAGAAGCTGAGACAGCCTTACTGCAGAATCTCTATAAAGAAATCGAATATTCTCATCAACGCCTATTATAAATCATTGAATCCACAGTAAATATCCTATAATAACCTTTCATTCCATAGGAGGCTTCAGATTGTGGATGCCCTTATTACCAACGCTGTTATGGAACAAACAATCATTTTTCCTCACCTATCTTGTTTCCTTCTCCTATGATATGAATTATTTGGCATGATTACTGTATATGTTAATTCATTGAACAAAGAATAATCATAGTTCAGGACAATATATAAAAATAAAAACAAGCTGTCACTTTTTCCTGGATCATGGGATCGAACGAGCATATTTTGACTATTGATATGGTTTTGTAGAAACCCCCCCCCCACAAACTTTTTTTCTTTTATTTTAATACCGTAATTTTTCCTGGGCCCATTTGGTGTAGACCCATCGGGTATGGACCGAATTTTTATTAGATCTCGCTTTTTGGGTTTTCTGCCTACCAGGATTTATGCCTTTTTTGGTGAGCAGCTCAAAGTCCCACCGACAAGACTATAATTAATCATGTTTTCGGTCGAATAGCATTGACCAGACATGGTGGGGTGAGGTCCCCAATGAGGTTTGGTTGATTAAAATATGTCCTTATATCCTTCAGACGCTTGTGGGGAACATGTTTAGATTTCAACGTCATGTAGGGCATGTCTCAGGTCATTGGAGTTGTATCGGCATATAGAGGTGGTAAAAGCCTCACCTAAGGAAATATGGCCCTTGGTAGACGGGCCAGGGGAAATCAATGTGTAGAGATTCTAAGGGCATGATATGCATACTCCTGCAAAGGTGTCCTTAAGTCAATGACTCTCCATTTATGATGGCATAATGACTTCCTGGAAGTCCGACTTGTGGAAACCACCATGGGTGTCCTGGAGAATTATGAAAACCACCCGGGGTTATTTGGAAAGGGTGTGTGTAGTCTGAAAGGGTTTGAGAACATATGTATTAACCAGTAGTGTGGAAGCAAGGCCCATTTCCTTCGAATTTATCTAGCGTAATGGATGGGTGGATCTTGGTGTAGTTTAAAGTAATGTAGCCTAGAAATTCATCATAAATGGAATGCCTTATCCTGGTTCTCAGTAATCTTGTCCGAGACGTTCCACTATATTCAGGAAGGGTTATGAAAGTGGTTGGTAAAATGTATCTCAGAGGGTTTTTGAATCCCGGGATGGACATGGGGGCTTAGGGTACAAGAGGCATATAGATAGAAGCACTGCCTAATGAAATATTTACATTGATGGATGAGCCAGGGGATATTAATATGAAGATCCAATGAGGGCATGGTATGCATAGTCACACAATGGTGTCCTTAGGTCAATTGTTTCATTTTCATGATAGCCGGGACACTTCAAGGAAGTTTGACATTCGGGACCACCAGGGGTGGTTTATGAGAGTTCAGTTATTTTCTGAATACATAATATGGTAATGAGGAGAGGGTGTCTGGATACTGGAGAATCATCTTGGCTAAATTTCTCGAGAATGGGTGATTTCATTCCTTCTCACACTGGTGTGAGATAGTGGATTATACAGGTTTGAACCCTGCACTGAGGGATAGAGAAAAGCCTATATTCATTACTGAACCAAGGACAAGTTTGAATTTGTAGTTTAACGACATGTGTCAAGGACAAATTACCTGATGATTAACGTCATGTGGTAAAGATGAGGAGAATTATTAAATGATGTTGTGTAGTTTAATGTCATGCAGCAAGGATGGGGGGGAATTTTAAACCAACGAAAATTCTTGTAGTCATTGGTATTTACCAGGATATTTAATGCTTGGACTATGCAGCTTCATGCCAAGCGGCCAAGAGGTTCCATGCAGTTTAGCATCATGTGGTAAGGGCATAGTTTAAATGCGATCTCTTGATCAGAGTGTAACTGGGCTTGATCATCTCGTCATGCCCAAGATAGGGAGAGGGGTTGATTGGTGTAAACTGTTGTTCTAGGGCTTCTTGGATTCGGAGAAATGATATGGGGGCCTCTAAGGCCGGTAAGCATATGGAGTTAGGAAGAGTATCACCTGATGAAATCCTGCCTTTGGTAGATAGTCCAAGGGCTATTAATATGCAGAACCGCTGAGGGCATGGTATGCATAGTTAGGAAAAGGTGTCCATGGGTTCTGATAGCCATGAGTGATTATGTGGATCCACGATTGACCATGCCATGGAGTCATTCGTTTGGAATGAAAATATCTGGACATGTCGGGAATATTCGGCCCTAGTTGCTGTTAAATCTTAGATATCTCCCTAAACTGATTTATCATGCATGTGGGGGTGTACGATTATTCCATGTATTTTAACGTCATACGATAATGATGAAGTACTCCTAGTTTAATGGTCATAGAGATCAGACCATTGGGTGACTATTTCTGCAGTTACTCAAAGGATATGTGAGTTACCATGCTCTGATATACTCTGAACAGGGGGCATGAAGGTTGTAAATTGTATCTCTGATGTTTCTTGGATCAGGAGATGTGGTGTGGGGGATCTAAGGCCGGTAAACTATAGAGCTAGGAAGAGTACCGCCCGAGGAATCCTTGACTTTGGTAGATGATCCAGGGGCTATCAATATGCAGAGCCGCTGAGGGATTGGTATGTATAGTCATTCAAAGGTGTCCCCATGTCAATGAAATTCCACTTCGGATGTCCATGAATGATTATGAAAATCTGAGAGTGCTCACAGTACAGAGTTTGGAATGTAGGGATAATGGTGTACAAGCATACAAGAAACATCTTCACTGTAATTTTCCATTGATACCAAGTAGCCTAGCCCTAGCATGATGTTCGTAGATGCAGGTCGTCATGTGACCCACGGGCATATACATACCCTAACAAGGTTAGGAGACCCTGGTAACGTTTGGATGTGAAAAGAAGGACGGACTTGTAAAAAACTGCACCATAAACTTCTGGATCGGGAGATATGATTGGGTGCTCTGAGGCCGATAATCGTACAGAGCTAGGAAGAGTATCTCCTGAGGAAATCTTTCCATTCATAGATAGGTTAGGGGATATTAATATGCAGAGTCGCTTATGGCATGGTATTCATAGACATGAAAAGCTGTCTGTCGGTCGATATCTTTCCACTTCCAATGGCCATGAATTGTTATAAAGATCCCTAATTATTTTGGCCATGGAGTCTAATGTTTGGATGTTATGCATCCAAATGAGCAAAGAGTGTTTCCATGTCGTTTCTCCATATATCTTGGGTTGGTCACGACGAAGTACTTGTAGTTTAAACATCGTGTGGTGTGGATGATGTTTGTGCTGTTTTAACATCATGCGGTGAGGATGATGTATGTGCAGTTTTATCATCTTGCAGTGAGCATTAAATCCATGCAGATTTAATTTCATGTGGTGAAGACAAAAAATACACACTGTGCAGATCTGGTCTGTACATGGTGGAAGAGGGAATTTTTTACTTTCATTTGGGGATGGCTGAGCCAGGGTGAGGGACCTTCGAATCACTACGTATCCTTCTAGGGCAGGAATCAAGCCTCACATAGTTCTCTAAAGTTCTGAAGTTTATTGTCATGTGGTAAGGACGAAGAATACGCCCCGTTTAGGTCTAGTTCATACATGGGGGAAAGAGCATTTTTTTTGAATGGCTGGCTGGGCCAGGATGGGGAAACCTGGCATCACTACGTATCCCACGAGGGCATGAATCATGCCTCACGTAGTTCTATGAAGAACAATACGCCCCATGCAGGTTTAGTACATACATGGGGGAGAAAGGACATTTTATTATCCTTATCCATGCAGTTTACTGTCGTGCGGTAAGGACGAGGAATACACCCCGTGTAGGGCTTGCCCGTACACGGGGGGGGGGGGGGGGAAGAGGACTTTTAAAAAAAATCCATTTGGGAGTGACTGGGCTAGGATAAAGGATCCCGGATTCACTACGTATCCTGTGAGGGTGTGAATCCAACCTCATGTAGTTCTCTTTGGAGTACACCCCGTGCAGGTCTGGTTCTTACACGACTGAAAGGGAATTTTTTAAATCATCTTTGTGAATGGTTGGGCAAGGATGGGGAACCTTGGCATCGCTACGTATCCTGTTCAGGAATGAATCAATCCGTATGTAGTTCTCTGAAATAAGTAAACGCCGTGTAGGGATGATCAGTACAAGGTGGAAGGGGACAATTTTGAAACTTTTTATCCGTGATGTTTAACGTCGTGCGGAAAGGATAAGCGATACACCCCGTGCAAGGCTGGTCCATACATGGGGGAAAAGGGCATTTTTAACTTTTATTTGGGGATGTCTAATCCATGATGGGGAACCCTAGCATCACTAAGTATCCTGATAAGGCAGGAATAAATCCATACATTGTTCATTGAAAGAAGTACACCTCGTTCAGGGCTGGTCTATACACGGAGGAAGGGGACATTTTTGAATCATCATATCTGTGCAGTTTAACGTCATGAGGTAAGGACGAGGGATACACCCCATGTAGTGTTGGTCCATACATGAGGGTAAAAGGGGGTTGTTAACTTTTATTTGGGGATGGTAGGTCCAGGATGGGGAATCTTCTTGTCTCTACATATCCTGCAAAGGGATGGAATCAGTCCATACATAGTTCATTGAATTCCGTGCAGTTTAATGTCGTGTGCTGAGGAAGGAATACTATTTATAATGCCCCAGCCTTAAACCTTACTTAATCTTGAGTTATTACAATATTACACATTAAAGATCTTTTCGGGTTTAGTGTATTAGAGAATTAGATCATAAAACTTGCATTACATTCCACATATAAACAAAGTGGTTACATAAAGATAGTATTCTTCATTCCCATCAATGGAAACACGTTTAAAATAAAACATGGATTACTTCTTGACACTTCCTTGACACTATCATCATATCATGTACCTTTCACTTGACCCATGAAAAACATTTCAAAAAAACGTGGGATGAGCATAAAAAGCTCAGTAAGGGATATAAAAACATGTAACGGAAACATGGGTACATATATACATAAGAATGAAATCATTCTTTACCCATAAAACATAAGCACTTTAACATACCTCATCAAATCATGAGTAAATCATAGAAATCATAATACATAAAGGTAACTTGAGTCATTCATAACATTATTACGTAGGGAGTAACCTTCTTGGTTACGTTTGGAATACCCATCATAGTATATTCCCTAAATCTCTTCAGAGAAACCTTAACATTTCACTCCTTCACATTACCCAATGAATTGGAGAGCAATATCGAGCTCACTCGCCCTTAGTTTATCACGGAACCACCCGTCTTCATAATAATGCCCAAGAACCTCAACATAATCGTATCACATAAAACATGCATAAAGGAAACATAAAATTTCCACCATTCAATCACAAGATATCAATACAACACATTGATATAAAAACATTATGAAAAAAAAATTCAATATGAAAATAAAAGAAAAGTAAAACATGGTATTTATTTTTCTTTTAGAAAGAATGTATGGCTTGTAGAGGAAGCTGAAACTCAAATAATGGTCACGGCTAAAAAAAAATAAAAAAAAAATAAAAAAAAAAAAAAAAAAATAAAAAAAAAAAAAATTATAAAAAAAAAAAAAAAAATAACATAGAGATGTTTAAACGTAAAAAGTAAAAGGGGTTTATGCACCGTATAAAAGAAAGTTGTGTATAAAACCAAATATGCCTCAATGAAAAGAGATTGAGACGAAGTCCCATACCTCGTATCCGACTTCACCCGACTGTTCTTTAATCTCTTGAATAATAATATTGAGTTAATCTCTACTTTCTTAAGAAACTTTTTCAAGTTCGTTATTCCTTTTATACCATGTTATGAACATCATGTAATTATTTAAGTTAATAATGTTCATTTTGTCTATATTTGGTTCTTAAGTCAAAAATAGACTTCTTACACTTACATGTTGTTAATTTTGTCTAAGGTTCATTATATCCAGAATGATATTAATTATTTGGATAACATATATATCATATATATTCATCATATACATGTATTTATAATATTACATCACATTTAGAGGTAAGAAATGAAATGCATCATTCATGGAGAAGGTAAGTCGTCCGTACGCATGAACGCTACTTCCATTTCTATTTCGTATTTTCTGGAATTGAATCATAATGATATAAGAGTATATTATAATTCAAGTATAATAACATATATAATATCATTAACTTTATCCTTTACACATCCCACATATGGTATTAACGAATCAAATCACTTTCAGGGGGGCGGTAGTCCGTATTTCCTTAAATGAAGATATCGCGTTTACCCATAATGGAAACCATAAAGGTATGCCCAAAATGAAAAAAACAGAAGCTTAAGTAAAACATAAACATATTATATATCATATATAAATATATTGAAATCTTAATGTCCACCTTTGAAGGTGTTAATGGAATGTTGAACAATCATCGTTTCGGGAGGCATAAATTCACCATCCACAGAAACCGTATGTTCTTTAACAATTATATTTATGTGTTTGTAAGTGTATCTTGAATAATTCTTATAAAAACATCCTAGTATATTTAGGATACTGTATTTGTTACAAAATAAGAGAATAAAAAGTGTTTAGGGGGTTGGAAAAGTAAAATAAAACAAAAGGACTCAAAAGAAGACATTACCTTAAAAACGGGTAACTTCCTTTGGTTTGAGATCAAAGGCTTCCTTGGGATGACTTCTGCACAAAGTGACGCTTCAAGGAGTAAGAGAGTGATGTGGAGAGACACAATGAGCAGGGTTTTGCCGATCCAAAGGCTTTGGAAGTGTGGGTAAGGAGGTAGAGGTGGGGGCCTTTTATAAGTGGAGAGGAGGGGCACTTTTGGAAATCATGAAACTATTATTTTATTTTCAAATGTGTTTCCAATTTCTAAGGTCCCACATTGGTATAATTCGAGGATAAGGTGATAAGGGTTCTAAATCCAGTCATCCAATAGGTTTTGGACATGTTTAGGTCTTAGATATTACATTATCTATCCATTTTATTTAAATGGTTAAATAATGAGGTCATCGCTGCATCATCATGACGTCATAAATATATTTATTTATTTAATGTATAAAAATTCTAAAAAAACACTATGATGTAGGAAATATTTTTATCTTTCTAATGAATATTTATAGTCAAAAATATGACTTGTATAACCCCATTTAAAAATTGTTTTCATAACATAACTCATGTTTGTGTCATTTTTACTTTAACATTAAATAAAAAGATATTTTTGTCATTTCCCAACCAAAGTAGCTCCATGGGGTCCCCAAGTTGACCCATGGCTTGTCTTGGTCAGCCATGAAACATCCAATAAGATTAGGACATGTGTCTAGGATATTTTATATTATTAAATCATTATTTTTACATTAAACTACCCTAATTACCACTAATAGCGATTAAGAACTTAATAAGTTACTATTCACCAAAAAATTATTTTAATCTCATTGAACCACATTTTACTTCTTAATGACAACCATGTATGTTGGATTTTTGAAATTCAAAACAAAAAAGTGGCAAAGTTTCATTTAAACGAAAAATTAGTTTTTTAACTACCACTTAGTGGTTTCACTATTCATCAAAAATTGAAGTTTTTCAAAAAATTACCAAAAATTCATCATAAGCTATATTTGATATTACGAATTAAAAAATGAAGTCTATTTTACAAAATTCAAAACATATAAGTCACATTAATTAATTTAATAATTAATTCCCGCTGTTATGACAAATAGCGTGTTTTTATGAAACAATAAGTATCAAAAGATTGACACCAGTTTAAATCCAATTTCAAAGTGAAATTGATTCCAATGACCACCATTGGATTAAATGGTAAAAATATATTCTAATTCAACTTCAAACCCAATTCAAAAGATAATCTAATCATATAAATAAATTAGATTAAAAAGCAGTTTTGATGTAAAATGCAGTATTTTTCACCATTCATTAAAAAATGAACATTGTCAGAAAAATACCAAAAATTCACACAAAGTAAATTTTGATGTCCCAATCATAATTAATAAGTTTATTTTGACAGAAATAGTTTATAAAATTGTCAAAAGATAGATTAAAATTGTCAAAAGATAGATTCAAAAATGTTTTGCCATCAAAGGCAGTAAAATAATCTTTTAAAAATATTAGTGTATTCCATGTTTAAGATTGGATTTATTTTCATTTTAAGACTCTAAAACACTATCAAATTAATTAATAGACATATATAAAAATATCTATTATTCATTACTTACTTGGGATGTTACATCCTTACCCCCTTTAGAAAATTGTGTCCCCGCAATTTATTTACTTATCAAATAAATGTGGGTACTTATCCCTCATTGCATTTTTAGATTCCCATGTTGCCTCTTCAATCATGTGGTTTTTCCACAAAACCTTTACCTGGTGAATCACCTTATTCCATAACACATTCTCCTTGTGGTCAAGAATCTGGACCAGTTAGTCCTCATAAGATAGGTTCTCTTCCAGCTGAACTACCTCCGGACTCAAAACATGAGATGGATCTGGCATGTACTTTCTCAACATCGAAACGTGAAAAACATTGTGTACCTGAGATAAACTCAGAGGTAAAGCCACTCGGTAAGCAACTGATCCAACTATCTCCAGAATTTCATATGGTCCAATAAACCTTGGACTCAGCTTTCCTTTCTTACCAAATCGCATCACACTTTTCCATGGTGAAACCTTGAGAAAAACATGATCACCTACCTCGAAAGATAAATCCTTCCTCCTGTTGTCTGCATAACTCTTCTGCCTACTCTGTGCTGTTCTCAATTGCTTCTGAATCAATTGAACCTTTTCTGCCATATATTCTACCAATTCTGGTCCCATTAGCTTCCTTTCACCCACTTCAACCCAGAAAGCTGGAGTTCGACACCGCTTCCCATATAATGCCTGAACTGGTGCCATCTGTATACTAGAATGAAAACTGTTATTATATGAAAATTAACCCAAATAAAGATGTTGGTCCCAACTTCCCTGAGAATCCATCGAACAAGCTCATAGCATATCCTCCAAGGTCCGAATTGTTCGTTCTGACTGCCCATCTGATTGAGGATGAAAAGCGGTACTAATATTTATTTCAGTACCCAACGAATTCTGAAGGCCTTTCCAAAATTTAGAAGTGAACCTGGGATCACGATCCGATACAATGGAGAGAGGAACTCCAGGTAACCTGACTATCTCTTTATGATACAAAAGGGAAAGTTTATCAAGATATAAAGTATCTCGTATAGCAAGTAAATGAGCATATTTTGTCAAGCGATCAACAATAACCCAGATTGCATTATTACCTCGACATGTCTTCGGTAATCCCACAAGAAAGTCCATGGATATATTCTCTCATTTCCACTCTGGCACTGGTAAAGGCTGAAGCATCCCATTCGATAACTGCCGCTCTGCTTTAACCTGTTGACATATCCAACACTTCACAGAAAAATCAGCAATATCTCTTCTCATTCCATCCCACCAGTAATACTCCCGTGGATCTCTATACATATTAGTACTTCCCGGATGAACTGAAAACGGAGAACTATGAGCTTCACATAACAAATCTCTCTTCAACTATGAATCACAAGGCACACACAATCTCTTCCCAAATCTCAAAACGCAATCATTATCAACGTTGAATTCAGGCAACTTACCTTTCTGAACCAGCTCTACCTTTTTCTCCAACTCACTGTCTTGCTTCTGTTCTTTCTTGATTCTATCTGATAGAGATGATCTCACTGATACCTGAAACAAAACAGAAGGACTTCCTGCACCAACAAATTCTATGCCAATGTTCATCAAATCCTTAACCAAAGGATCATGTTCCAAACACAACATTTCTAATGAAGCATTACTTTTTCGACTCAAAACATCAGCCACTTTATTTTCTTTTCCTGGATTGTAATGAATTGTACATTCATAATCCTTGATTAATTCCAGCTATCTCCTCTGTCCCATGTTTAACTCTTTCTGAGTGAATATATACTTTAAACTTTTTTGATCGGTATATATTTCACACTTTACTCTATACAAATGATGCCTCCAAATTTTTAAAGCAAAAACAACAGCAGCTAATTCCAAATCATGTGTAGGGTAATTTACCTCATGAGTTTTCAACTGTCGTGAAGCAGAAGCAATTACCTGATCATTCTGCATTAGGACGCAACCAATTCCTTTCAATGAAGTATCACTGTACATAACAAACTCACCATTCCTGGAAGGTAGTGCCAAAACTGAAGCATTCACCAATCTTCTTTTCAATTCCTGAAAACAATCATCACATTCTTTTGTCCAGATAAACTTAACATCCTTCTGAGTTAGCATAGTCATTGGACTAGATAACTGTGAAAAATTTCTAACAAACCTTCTGTAATAGCCTGCCAAACCAAGGAAACTACGAATCTATATTTGATGGACTGAAATCTGCTGAAGTAGTTGCAAAGGATTTCACCACCCCTTTCTACTTGTAGTCTAACTGCTTCCCATCACTCAAGCTCTTTGTCGCACACTCGTTTGCATAGTGACCCATCTCATTGCACTTATAACATTTCACTAACTATAAATCAAATTTGGTCTTACCATCACCATAATATTTTTCAGTGCAATCACGAGCCTTATGTCCCATCTTACCACATTGGTAGCACTTTCCAGAATTCAGAAGGCATTCCCTAGCATGCCTTTTGCCACATTTATCACAAACTGGAAACTTAGTTTTCTTACCATTAGACTTTTTTGAAGAATTCTCACCTTTCTCCTGCCACCTCGGTCTCTTATTCTACTGGTTGTTATAGAACACTTGGTCATCATTAAACTCCATTTCCACCTTCTCAACACATCGAAAAAGATTTTCATAACTTTTAAACTCACGAGAAGCTAATGCCCTTTGATATTTTGGCTTTAATCATGAGTAAAAACGATTGATTTTACTATCAAGGTCTTGGATAAAATTTTGAGCATACCTTGCCAATCGAGTGAACCTTTCTTCATAGGTAGCCACTGAGTCCTCCTCTTGCCTCAATTCCAAGAATTGCTTTTCCAACCTAAGTCGAACAGCCTTAGAAAAATACTTCTCAAAAAACATACCTTTGAATTCATCCCAGTAGAGAGAATCAATCTCATCAGCGTCCCTGATATTTTTAACCATCGACCACCACTGATCTGCTTCACCCTCCAAATGGTAAATAACAAGACTAACCTTTTGATTGTCTGAACACCCCATGACATCAAAAATCTTCTCCAGTGCTTTAATCAACCCTTCAGCTAGCACAGGGTCAGATGATCCTCTGAATGATGGGGGATGTTGCCTCATGAAATGTTCCACCACTGACATGTTCCTCTGCGGTTGATCTGGATGATCTCGTGCATGGATACCACCACCATTTATTGCTTGAGTCAAATGTACCATTACTACAACAAACTCCTCAGTTCCAATTCCGACCATCTCGGGATGCTGATTCGGAAGGTTATTTCATTCTATATTCTTTCCTAGCACTGCTTCCCTGTTTCCTCTGTGAAAAACCATTCTGAACAAACATGTCTTAGATGAAGCAACATGGTAATCTTCAAATGCTATATCATTTCAAAAAAAAAATTGGATAATCATTTAATAGAATTATAACTCCTAAATTTATCTAAACCGACCTTTGATACCAACTATAAGACCCCAACCTTAAACCTTACTTAATCGTGAGTTATTATAAGATTACACATTGAGGATCTTTTCGGGTTTAGAGTTTTAGAGAATTAGATTATAAAACATGCATTACATTCCACATATAAACAAAGTGGTTACATAAAGATAGTATTCTTAATTCCATTCAATGGAAAAATATTTAAAATAATACATGGATTATTTCTTGACACTTCCTTGGCACTATCATAATATCATGTACCTTTCACTTGACCTGTGAAAAACATTTCAAAAAAACTTGGGATGAGCATAAAAATCTCAGTATGGGATATAAAAACATGGAAAGGAATCATGGGTACATATATACGTAATAATGAAATCATACTTTACCCATAAAACATAATCACTTTAACATACCTCATCAAATCATGAGTAAATCATAGAAATCATAAGACATAAAGGTAACTTGAGGCATTCAAAACTTTCTTACGTAGGGAGTAACCCTCTTGGTTACGTTTGGAATACCCATGACAGTATATTCCATAAATCTCTTCGGAGAAACCTTAACGTTTCACTCATTCGTGTTACCCAATGCATTGGAGAGCTATATCGGGCTCACCCGCCCTTAGTTTATCACGGAACCACCCGTCTTCATAATAATGCCCAAGAACCTCAACATAATAGTATCACATAAAACATGCATAAAGGAAAAATAACATTTCAACCTTTCAATCACAAGATATAAATACAAAATAATGGTCACGGCGGCGGAGAGGTCGTTGTCGCCGCATACGTACGACAAAAACATTCCCTTTTGTCATTTTGTAAAACGCTTCGTATAAAAAAGATTACTTTTGGATAAACATAAAAGTCAAAGGGCTTTATACACCGTATAAAAGAATGTTGTGTATAAAACCAAATATGCCTCAATGAAAGGAGATTGAGAAGAAGTCACATACCTCGTATCCGACATGACCCGACCGTTCTTTAATCTCCTGAATAATAAACTTGAGTTAATCTCTATTTGCTTAAGAACCTTTTTCAAGTTAATTATTCCTTTTATACCATGTTATGAACATCATGTAATCATTTATGATAATAATGTTCATTTTGTCGGTATTTGGTTCTTAAGTCAAAAATAGACTTCTTATACTTACATGTTGTTAATTTGGTCAAAGGATCGATATATCCAGAATGATATTAATTATTTTGATAACATATATATCATATATATTCAGCATATACATGTATTTATAATATTACATCACATTTATAGGTATGAAATGAAATGCACCGTTCATGGAGACGGTAAGACGTACGTACGCATGAACGCTACTTCCATTTCTATTTCGTATTTTTTGGAATGGAATCATAATGATATAAGAGTATATTATAATTAAAGTATAATAACATATATAATATCATTTACTTTATACTTTACACATCCCACATATGGTATTAACGAATCAAATCACTTTCAGGGGGCGGTAGTCTGCACTTCCTTAAATGAAGATATCGCGTTTACCCATAATGGAAACCATAAAGGTATGCCCAAAATGAAAAAAACTGAAGCTTAAGGAAAACATAAAAATATTATATATCATATATAAATATAGTGACATCTTAATTTCCACATTTGAAGGTGTTAAAGGAATGTTGAACAATCATCGTTTCGGGAGGCATAAATTCAGCATCCACGAAAACTGTATGTTCTTTAACCATTAGATGTAGGTGTGTGTAAGTGTAGCTTGAATACTTATTATAACAACATCCTAGTATATTTATGTTACTGTAGTTGTTACAAAATAAGAGAATAAAAATATTTTTGGGGGTTGGAGATGTAAAATAAAACAAAAGGACTCAAAAGATGACATTACCTTAAAATCGGGTAACTTCCATTGTTTGAGGTCAAAGGCTTCCTTGGGAAGACATCTTCCCAAAGTGAGGCTTCAAGGAGTAATAGAGGGAAGTGGAGAGACAAAATGAGCAGGGTTTGTCCGAGCCAATGGCTTTCGAAGTGTGGGTAAGGATGTAGAGGTGGGGGCCTTTTATAAGTGGAGAGGACGGGCACTTTTGGAAATCATGAAACTATTATTTTATTTTCAAAAGTGTTTCGAATTTCTAAGGTCCCACATTGATATAATGAGAGGATAAGGTGATAAGGGTTATAAATCCACTCATCCAATAGGTTTTGGACATGTGTACGTCTTAGATATTACATTATCTTTCCATTTTATTTAAATGGTTAAATAATGAGGTCATCGCTACATCATCATGATGTCATAAATACATTTATTTATTTAGTGTCTAAAAATTATAAAAAAAATACTATGATGTAGGAAATCATTTTATATTTCCAATGAATATTTATAGTCAAAAATCTGACTTGTATAACCCCATTTAAAAATTGGTTTCATAAAATAACACATGTTTGTGTCATTTTTACTTTAACATTAAATAAAAAGTTATTTATGTCATTTCCAAACCAAAGTGGCGCCATGGGGTCCCCAAGTTGACACATGGCTTTTCATGGCCTTCCATGACACATCCAATAAGGTTAGGACATGTGTCTAGGTCATTTTATATTATTAAAGCATTATTTTTACCATAAACTACCCTAATTACCACTAATCGCGATTAAAAACTTAATAAGTTACTATTCACCAAAAAATTATTTTAATCTCATTGAACCACATTTTACTTCTTAATGAAAACCATGTATGTCGGATTTTTGAAATGCAAAACACAAAAGTGTCAATGTTTCATTTAAAAGAAAAATTAGTTTCTTTAATTACCACTTAGTGGTTTCACTATTCATCAAAAATTGAAGTTTTTCAGAAAATTACCAAAAATTCACCCTAAGCTATATTTGATATTGCAAATTCAAAAATGAAGTCTATTTTACAAAATTCAAAACATATAAGTCACATTAATTAATTTAATAATTAATTCCCGCTGTTATGACAAATAGCGTGTTTTTATGAAACAATAAGTATCAAAAGATTGACACCCGTTTAAGTCCAATTTCAAAGTGAAATTGATTCCAATGACCACCATTGGATTAAATGGTAAAAATATATTCTAATTTCACTTCAAAACCAATTCAAAAGAAAATCTAATCATCTAAATAAATTAGATTAAAAATATGTTTTGATGTAAAATGCAGTATTTTCACTATTCATTAAAAAATGAACATTGTTAGAAAAATACCAAAAATTCACAGAAATAAATTTTGATGTCCCAATCATAAAGAATAAGTTTATTTCGACAAACATAGTTTATAAAATTGTCAAAAGAAAGATTCAAAAATGTTTTGCCATCAAGGGAAGTAAAACATTCTTTTAAAAATATTAGTGTATTCCATGCTTAAGATTGGATTTATTTTCATTTTAAGCCTCTAAAACACTATCTAATTAATTAATAGACATAGATAAAAATTTATATTATTCATTACTTACTTGGGATGTTTCATCCTTACCCCCTTTAGAAAATTGCGTCCCCGCAATTTATTTACTTATCAAATAAATGGGGGTACTTATCCCTCATTGCATTTTCAGATTCCCATGTTCCCTCTTCAATCATGTGGTTTTTCCACAAAACCTTTACCTGGTGAATCACCTTATTCCGTAACACATGATCCCTGTGGTCAAGAATCTGGACCGGTTGTTCCTCATAAGATAGGTTCTCTTCCAGCTGAACTACCTCTGGACTCAAAACATGAGATAGATCTGGCATGTACTTTCTCAAAATCGAAACGTGAAAAACATTGTGTACCTGAGACAAAATTAGAGGTAAAGCCACTCGGTAAGAAACTGATCCAACTCTCTCCAGAATTTCATATGGTCCAATAAACCTTGGACTCAACATTCCTTTCTTACCAAATCGAATCACACTTTTCCACGGTGAAACCTTGAGAAAAACATGATCACCTACCTCGAAAGATAGATCCTTCCTACTGTTGTCTGCATAACTCTTCTGCCTACTCTGAGCTGTTCTCATTTTCTTCTGAATCAATTGATCCTTTTCTGCTATCTATTCTACCAATTCTAGTCCCGTCAGCTTCCTTTCACCCACTTCATCCCAGAAAGCTAGAGTTCGACACTGCTTCCCATATAATGCCTGAAATGGTGCAATCTGTATACTGGAATGAAAACTGTTATTATATGAAAATTCAACCAAAGAAAGATGTTGGTCCCAACTTCCCTGATAATCCATCGAACAAGCTCGTAGCATATCCTCCAAGGTTTAAGGTGTTCGTTCTGACTGCCCATCTGATTGAGGATGAAAAGCTGTACTAAAATTTAATTCAATACCCATCGACTTCTGAAGGCCTTTCCAAATGTTAGAAGTGAACCTGGGATCACGATCCGATACAATGGAGGGAGGAACCCCATGTAACCTGACAATCTCTTTAAGATACTTACGGGAAAGTTTGTCAAGGTAGAAATTATATCATATAACAATGAAATGAGTAGATTTTGTCAAGCAATCAATAATAACCCAGATTGCATTATTACCTTGAGATGTCTTCGGTAATCCCACAACAAAGTCCATGGATATATTCTCCCATTTCCACTCTGGCACTGGTAAAGGCTGAAGCATCCCATTCGGTAACTGTCGCTGTGCTTTAACCTATTGACATGTCAAACACTTCACAGTAAAATCAGCAATATCTCTTCTCATTCCATCCCACCAGTAATACTCCCGCAGATCTCTATACATCTTAGTACTGCCCGGATGAACTGAAAACGGAGAACTATGAGCTTCACATAACAAATCTCTCTTCAACTATGAATCACAAGGCACACACAATCTCTTCCCAAATCTCAAAACGCAATCATTATCAGTGTTGAATTCAGGCAACATACCTTTCTGAACCAGCTCTTCCTTTTTCTCCAACTCACTATCTTACTTCTGTGCTTTCTTGATTCTATCTGATAGAGATGATCTCACTGATACCTGAAACAAAACAGAAAGACTTCCTGCACCAACAACTTCTATGCCAAAGTTCATCAAATCCTTAACCAAAGGATCACGTTCCAAACGCAACATTGCTAATAATGCATTACTTTTTTGACTCAAAGCATCAGCCACATTATTTGATTTTCCTGGATGGTAATGAATTGTACAATCATAATCCTTGATTAATTCCAGCGATCTCCTCTGTCACATGTTTAACTCTTTCTGAGTGAATATATACTTTAAACTTTTTTGATCGGTATATATTTCACACTTTACTCTATACAAATGATTCCTCCAAATTTTTTAAGCAAAAACAACAGCAGCTAATTCCAAATCATGTGTAGGGTAATTTACCTCATGAGTTTTCAACTATCGTGAAGCATAAGCAATTACCTGATCATTCTGCATTAGGACGCAACCAAGTCCTTTCAATGAAGAATCAATGTATATAACAAACTCACCATTCCTGGAAGGTAGTGCCAAACCTGGAGCATTCACCAATCTTATTTTCAATTCCTGAAAACAATCATCACATTCTTTTGTCCTGATAAACTTAACACCCTTTCGAGTTAGCTTAGTCATTGGACTACATAACCATGAAAAATTTCTAACAAACCTTCGGTAATAGCCTGCCAAACCAAGGAAACTACAAATCTCTATTTGATGGACTGACATCTGCTGAAGTAGTTGCAAAGGATTTCACCACCCCTTTTTGCTTGCAGTCTAACTTCTTCCCATCACTCAAGCTCATTGTCTCACACTCGTTTGTATACTGACCCATCTCATTGCACTTATAACATTTCACTAACTGTAAATCAAATTTGGTCTTACCATCACCCTAATCTTTTTCAGTACAATCACGAGCCTTATGTCCCATCTTACCACATCGGTATCACTTTCTAGAATTCAGAAGACATTCCCCAGCATGCCTTTTGCCACATTTGTCACAGACTGGAAACTTAGTTTTCTTACCATCAGACTTTTTTGAAGAATTCTTACCTTTCTCCTGCCACCTCAGTCTCTTCTTCTACTGGTTGTTATAGAACACTTGGTCATTAGTAAACTCCATTTCCACTTTCTCATCACATCAAACAAGCTTTTCATAACTTTTAAACTCACAAGAAGCTAATTCCATTTGATATTTTGGCTTTATTCCTGAGTAAAAACGATTGATTGTACTATCAAGGTCTCGAATTAAATTTGGAGCATACCTTTCCAATCGAGTGAACCTTTCTTCATAGGTAGCCACTAAGTCCTCCTATTGCCTCAATTACAAGAATTTACTTTCCATCCTAAGTCGAACAACCTTAGGAAAATACTTCTCAAGAAACATACCTTTGAATTCATCCCAGTCGAGAGTGTCAATCTCATCAGCGTCCCTGATATTTTTAACCATCGACCACCACTGATCTGCTTCACCCTCCAAACGGTAAATAGAAAGACTAACCTTTTGATTTTCTGAACACCCCATGACATCAAAATTATTCTCCAGTGCTTTAATCCACCCTTCAGCTAGCACAGGGTCAGATGATCCTCTGAATGATGAGGGATGTTGCCTCATGAAATGTTCCACCACTGACATGTTCCTATGCGGTTGATCTGGCTGATCTCGTGCCTGGATACCACCACCATTTATCGCTTGAGTCAATTGTGCCATTACTACAACAAACTGGTCAGTTCCAATTCCGACCATCTCGGGATGCTGATTCGGAAGTTTATTTCCTTCTGTATGCCTTCCTAGCACTGCTTCCCTGTTTCCTCTGCGGAAAACCATTCTGAACAAACATGTCTTAGATGAAGCAACATGGTAATCTTCAAATGCTATATCATTTCAAAAAAAATATTTGGATAATCATTTAATAAAATTCTAACTCCTAAAGTTATCTAAACCGACCTTTGATACCAACTATAAGGCCCCAGCCTTAAACCTTACTTAATCTTGAGTTATTACACGATTACACATTGAGGATATTTTCGGGTTTAGGGTTTTAGAAAATTAGATTATAAAAATTGCATTACATTCCACATATAAACAAAGTGGTTACATAAAGATAGTATTCTTCATTCCATTCAATGGAAACACATTTAAAATAAAACATGGATTATTTCTTGACACTTCCTTCACAATATCATCATATCATGTACCTTTCACTTGACCTTTGAAAAACATTTCAAAAAAACATGGGATGAGCATAAAAAGCTCAGTAAGGGATATGAAAACATGGAAAGGAAACATGGGTACATATATACATAAGAATGAAATCATCCTTTACCAATAAAACATAATCATATTAACATACATCATCAAATCATGAGTAAATCATAGAAATCCTAAGACATAAAGGTAACTTGAGGCATTCATAACATTCTTACGTAGCGAGTAACCCTCTTGGTTACGTTTGGAATACCCATCATAGTATATTCCCTAAATCTCTTCAGTGAAACCTTAATGTTTCACTCATTCGCATTACCCAATGCATTGGAGAGCTATATCGGGCTCACCCACCGTTAGTTTATCACGAAACCACCCGTATTCATAATAATGCCCAAGAACCTCAACAAAATCGTATCACGTAAAACATGCATAAAGGAAACATAACATTTCCACCATTCAATCACAAGATATCAATACAACACATTGATATAAAAACATTATGAAAACCATTTTCAATACAAAAATAAACGAAAAGTAAAACATGTATTTATATTTCTTTTAGAAAGATGGTATGGCTTGTATAGGAAGCCGAAACTCAAATAATGGTCACGGCGGTGGAGAGGTCGTTGTCACCGCATACGTACGACAAAGACATTCCCTTTTGTCATTTTGTAAAAATCTTCGTATAAAAAAGAATACTTTTGGATAAATGTAAAAGTCAAAGGGGTTTATACATTGTATAAAAGAATGTTGTGTATAAAACCAAATATGCCTCAATGAAAGGAGATTGAGACGAAGTCCCATAACTCGTATCCGACTTGACCCGACCGTTCTTTAATTTCCTGAATAACAAACATGAGTTAATCTATACATTCTTAAGAACCTTTTTCAAGTTCATTATTCCTTTTATACCATGTTATGAACATCATGTAATCATTTAAGTTAATAATGTTCATTTTGTCAGTATTTGGTTCTTATGTCAAAAATAGACTTCTTACACTTACATGTTGTTAATTTGGTCAAAGGTTCATTATATCCAGAATTATATTAATTATTTTGATAACATATATATCATATATATTCATCATATACATGTATTTATAATATTACATCACATTTAGAGGTAATAAATGAAATGAACCGTTCATGGAGACGGTAAGTCGTACGTACGCATGAACGCTACTTCCATTTCTATTTCGTATTTTATGGAATGGAATCATAATGATATAAGAGTATATTATAATTCAAGTATAATAACATATATAATATCATTAACGTTATCCTTTACACATCCCACATATGGTATTAACGAATCAAATCACTTTCAGGGGGCGGTAGTCCGCACATTCTTAAATGAAGATATCGCGTTTACCCATAATGGAAACCATAAATGTATGCCCAAAATGAAAAAAACTGAAGCTTAAGGAAAACATAAACATATTATATATCATATATAAACATAGTGACATCTTAATGGCCACCTTTTAAGGTGTTAATGTAATGTTGAACAATCATCGTTTCGGGAGGCATAAATTCACCATCCACGGAAACCGTATATTCTTTAACCATTAGATGTAGGTGTGTGTAAGTGTAGATTGAATACTTCTTGTAAAAACAACATAGTATATTGAGGATACTGGAGTTGTTACAAAATAAGAGAATAAAAAGAGTTTAGGGGGTTGGAGAAGTAAAATAAAACAAAAGGACTCAAAAGAAGACATTACCTTAAAATCGGGTAACTTCCATTGGTTTGAGCTCAAAGTCTTCCTTGGGAAGACTTCTGCCCAAAGTGAGGCTTCAAGGAGTAATAGAGGGAATTGGAGAGATAAAATGAGCATGGGTTGGCCGAGCCAAAGGCTTTGGATGTGTGGGTAAGGAGGTAGAGGTGGGGGCCTTTTATAAGTGGAGAGGAGGGGCACTTTTGAAAATCATGAAACTATTATTTTATTTTCAAAGGTGTTTCGAATTTCTAAGGTCCCACATTGATATAATGAGAGGATAAGGTGATAAGGGTTCTAAATCCACTCATACAATTGGTTTTGGACATGTGTAGTTCATAGATATTACATTATCTTTCCATTTTATTTAAGTGGTTAAATAATGAGGTCATCGCTACATCATCATGATGTCATAAATACATTTATTTATTTAATGTCTAAAAATTATAAAAAAAATACTATGATGTATGAAATATTTTTATCTTCTCAATGAATATTTATAGTCAAAAATATGACTTGTTTAACCCCATTTAAAAATTGTTTTCGTAAAATAACTCATGTTTGTGACATTTTTACTTTAACATTAAATAAAAAGTTATTTATGTCATTTCCCAAACAAAGTGGCGCCATGGGGTCCCCAAGTTGACCCATGACTTGTCTTGGTCGTCCATGACACATCCAATAAGGTTAGGACATGTGTATAGGTCATTTTATATTATTAAAGCATTATTTTTACCTTAAACTACCCTAATTACCACTAATCGCGATTAAAAACTTAATAAGTTACTATTCACCAAAAATTTATTTTAATCCCATTGAACCACATTTTACTTCTTAATTACAACCATGTTTGTCAGATTTTTGAAATTTAAAACACAAAAGTGGCAAAGTTTCATTTAAACGAAAATTCGGTTTCTTTAACTACCACTTAGTGGTTTCACTATTCATCAAAAATTTAAGTTTTTCAGAAATATACCAAAAATTCACCCTAAGCTATATTTGATATTCCAAATTCAAAAATGAAATATATTTTACAAAATTCAAAACATATAAGTCACATTAATTAATTTAACAATTAATTCCCATTGTTATGACAAATAACATGTTTTTATGAAACAATATGTATCAAAAGATTGACACCAGTTTAAGTCCAATTTCAAAGTGAAATTGATTCCAATGACCACCATTGGATTAAATGGTAAACATATATTCTAATTTCACTTCAAAACCAATTCAAAAGATAATTTAATCATATAAATAAATTAGATTAAAAAGCAGTTTTGATGTAAAATGTAGTATTTTTCACTATTCATTAAAAAATGAACATTGTCAGAAAAATACCAAAAATTTACACAAAGTAAATTTTGATGTCACAATCATAAAGAATAAGTTTATTTTGAAAATCATAGTTTATAAAATTTTCAAAAGATAGATTCAAAAATGTTTTGCCATCAAAGTCAATAAAACAATTTTTTAAAAATATTAGTGTATTCCATGCTTAAGATCGGATTTATTTTCATTTTAAGCCTCTAAAACACTATCTAATTAATTAATAGACATAGATAAAAATATCTATTATTCATTACTTATTTGGGATGTTTCATCCTTCCCCCCTTTAGAAAATTGTGTCCCCGCAATTTATTTACTTATCAAATAAATGGGGGTACTTATCCCTTATTGCATTTTCAGATTCCCATGTTTCCTATTCAACCATGTGGTTTTTCCACAAAACCTTTACCTGGTGAATCACCTTATTCCATAACACATGTTCCATGTGGTCAAGAATCTGGACCGGTTGTTCCTCATAAGATAGGTTCTCTTCCAGCTGAACTACCTCTGGACTCAAAACATGAGATGGATCTGGCATGTACTTTCTCAACATCGAAACGTGAAAAACATTGTGTACCTAAGATAAACTCAGAGGTAAAGCCACTCGGTAAGCAACTGATCCAACTATCTCCAGAATTTCATATGGTCCAATAAACCTTGGACTCAGCATTCCTTTCTTACCAAATTGCATCACAATTTTCCATGGTGAAATCTTGAGAAAAACATGATCACCTACCTCGAAAGATAGATCCTTCCTCCTGTTGTCTGCATAACTCTTCTGCCTACTTTGAGCTGTTCTCATTTGCTTCTGAATCAATTGAACCTTTTCTGCCATCTATTCTTCCAATTCTGGTCCCATCAGCTTCCTTTCACCCACTTCATCCCAGAAAGCTGGAGTTCGACACGGCTTCCCATATAATGCCTGAAATGGTTCCATATGTATACGGTAATGAAAACTGTTATTATATGAAAATTCAAGCAAAGAAAGATGTTGGTCCCAACATCCCTGATAATCCATTGAACAAGCTCGTAGCATATCTTCCAAGGTCTGAATTGTTCGTTCTGACTGCCCATCTGATTGAGGATGAAAAGATGTACTAAAATTTAATTCAGCACCCAACGACTTCTGAAGGCCTTTCCAAAAGTTATAAGTAAACCTGGGATCACAATCTGATACAATGGAGAGAGGAACTCCATGTAACCTGACTATCTCTTTAAGATACTTACGGAAATGTTTATCAAGATAGAAAGTATCTCTTATAGCAAGGAAATGAGTAGATTTTGTCAAGCGATCAACAATAACCCAGATTGCATTATTACCTCGAGATGTCTTCGGTAATCCCACAACAAAGTCCATGGATATATTCTCCAATTTCCACTCTGGAACTGGTAAAAGCTGAAGCATCCCTTTCGGTAACTTCCGCTCAGCTTTAACCTGTTGACATGTCAATCACTTCATAGTAAAATCAGCAATATCTCTTCTCATTCCATCCCACCAGTAATACTCCCGCAGATCTCTATACATCTTAGTACTGCCCGGATGAACTGAAAACAGAGAACTACGAGCTTCACATAACAAATCTCTCTTCAACTGTGAATCACAAGGCACACACAACCTCTTCCCAAATCTCAGAATGCAATCATTATCAACATTGAATTCAGGCAACTTACCTTTCTGAACCAGCTCTACCTTTTTCTCCAACTCACTGTCTTGCTTCTGTTCTTTCTTGATTCTATCTGATAGAGATGATCTCACTGATACCTGAAACAAAATAGAAGTACTTCCTGCACCAAAAACTTCTATGCCAAAGTTCATCAAATCCTTAACCAAACGATCACGTTCCAAATGCAACATTGCTAATGAAGCATTACTTTTTCAACTCAAAGAATCGGCCACTTTATTTTCTTTTCCTGGATGGTAATGAATTGTACAATCATAATCCTTGATTAATTCCAACCATCTCCTCTATCTCATGTTTAACTCTTTCTGAGTGAATATATACTTTAAACTTTTGTGATCGGTATATATTTCACACTTTACTCTATACAAACGATGCCTCCAAATTTTGAAAGCAAAAATAACATCAGCTAATTACAAATCATTTGTAGGGTAATTTACCTCATGAGTTTTCAACTATCGTGAAGCATAAGCAATTACCTGATCATTCTGCATTAGGACGCAACCAAGTCCTTTCAAAGAAGCATCACTGTATATAACAAACTCACCATTCCTGGAAGGTAGTGCCAAAACTAGAGCATTCACCAATCTTCTTTTCAATTCATGAAAACAATCATCACATTCTTTTGTCTAGATAAACTTAACACCCTTCCGAGTTATCTTAGTCATTGGAATAGATAACGATGAAAATTTTCAAACAAACCTTCGGTAATAGCATGCCAAACCAAGGAAACTACGAATCTCTATTTGATGGACCGACATCTACTGAAGTAGTTGCAAATGATTTCACAACCCCTTTCTGCTTGTTGTCTAACTGCTTCCCGTCACTCAAGCTCTTTGTCGCACACTCGTTTGCATAGTGACCCATCTCATTACACTTATAACATTTCACTAACTATAAATCAAATTTTGTCTTACCATCACCCTGATATTTTTCAGTGCAATCAAGAGCCTTATGCCCCATCTTACCACATCGGTTGCACTTTCCAGAATTCAGAAGACATTCCCCAGCATGACTTTTTCCACATTTATCAAAAACTAGAAACTAAGTTTTCTTACCATCAGACTTTTATGAAGAATTATTACCTTTCTCCTGCCACCTCGGTCTCTTCTTCTACTAGTTTTTATAGAAAACTTGGTCATCGGTAAACTCCATTTCCACCTTCTCAGCACATCGAAAAAGATTTTCATAACTTTTAAACTCACGAGAAGCTAATGCCCTTAGATATTTTGGCTTTAATCATGAGTAAAAACAATTGATTTTACTATCATGGTCTCGAATAAAATTTGGAGCATACCTTGCCAATCGAGTGAACCTTTCTTCATAGGTAGCCACTGAGTCCTCCTCTTGCCTCAATTCCAAGAATTGATTTTCCATCCTAATTCGAACAGCCTTAGGAAAATACTTTTCAAGAAACATACCTTTGAATTCATCCCAGTTGAGAGCATCAATCTCATCAGCATCCCTGATATTTTTAACCATCAACCACCACTGATTTGATTCAACCTCCAAACGGTAATTAGCAAGACTAACCTTTTGATTGTCTGAACACCCCATGACATCAAAAATATTCTCTAGTGCTTTCGTCCACCCTTCAGCTAGCACAGGGTCAGATGATCCTCTGAATGATGGGGGATGTTGCCTCATGAAATGTTCCACCACTGACATGTTCCTCTGCGGTTGATCTGGCTGATCTCGTGCATGGATACCACCACCATTTATCGCTTAAGTCAACTGTTCCATTACTACAACAAACTGCTCAGTTCCAATTCCGACCATCTCGGGATGCTGATTCGGAAGGTTATTTCCTTCTGGATGCCTTCCTAGCACTGCTTCCATGTTTCCTATGCGGAAAACCATTATGAACAAACATCTCTTAGATGAACCAACGTGGTAATCTTCAAATTCTATATCATTAAAAAAAAACAAAATTTTTGGATAATCATTTAATATAATGCTAACTCCTAAAGTTATCAAAACCGACCATTGATACCAACTATAAGGCCCCAGCCTTAATCCTTACTTAATCTTTAGTTATTACAAGATTACACATTGAGGATCTTTTCGGGTTTAGAATTAAGAGAATCAGATCATAAAACTTGCATTACATTCCACATATAAACAAAGTGGTTACATAAAGATAGTATTCTTCATTCCCTTAATTAGAAACACATTTAAAATAAAACATGGATTATTTCTTGACACTTCCTTGACACAATCATCATATCATGTACCTTTCACTTGACCTATGAAAAACATTTCAAAAAAACATGGGATGAGCATAAAAGGCTCAGTAAGGGATATAAAAACATGGAAAGGAAACATGGGTACATATATACATAATAATGAAATCATACTTTACCTATAAAACAAAATAACATTAACATACCTCATCAAATAATGAGTAAATCATAGAAATCATAAGACATAAAGGTAACTTGAGGCATTCATAACATTCTTACGTAGGGAGTCACCCTCTTGGTTACATTTGGAATACCCATCACAGTATATTCCCTAAATCCCTTCGGAGAAACCTTAACGTTTCACTCGTTCACATTACCAAATGCATTGGAGAGCTATATTGGGCTCACCAGCCCTTAGTTTATCACGGAACCACCCGTCTCCATAATAATTCCCAAGAAACTCAACATAATCGTATAACATAAAACATGCATAAAGGAAACATAACATTTCCACCTTTCAATCACAAGATATCAATTCAACACATTTATATAAAAACATTATGATAACCATTTTCAATACCAAAATAAAAGAAAAGTAAATCATGGTATTTATTTTTCTTTTAGAAGGAAGGTATGGCTTGTGGAGGAAACCGAAACTCAAATAATGGTCACGGCTGCGGAGAGGTCGTTGTCGCCACATACGTATGACAAAAACATTCCCATTTTTCATTTTGTAAAACGCTTCGTATAAAAAAGATTTCTTTTCGATAAACGTAAAAGTCAAAGGGGTTTATACACCGTATAAATGAATGTTTTGTATAAAACCAAATATGCCTCAATGAAAGGAGATTGAGAAGAAGTCCCATACCTCGTATCTGACTTGACCCGACCATTCTTTAATCTCCTGAATAATAAACTTGAGTTAATCACTACTTGATTAAGAACCTTTTTCAAGTTCATTATTCCTTTTATACCATTTTATGAACATCATGTAATCATTTAAGTTAATAATGTTCATTTTGTCAGTATTTGGTTCTTAAGTCAAAAATAGACTTCTTACACATACATGTTGTTAATTTGGTCAAAAGTTCATTATATCCAGAATGATATTAATGATTTGGATAACATATATATCATATATATTCAGAATATACATGTATTTATAATATTACATCACATTTATAGGTATGAAATGAAATGCACCGTTCATGGAGACGGTAAGCCGTACGTACGCATGAACGCTACTTCCATTTCTATTTCATATTTTCTGGAATGGAATCATAATGATATAAGAGTATATTATAATTCAAATATAATAACATATATAATATCATTAAATTTATCATTTACACATCCCAGATATGGTATTAACGAATCAAATTACTTTCAGGGGGCGGTAGTCCGCACTTCCTTAAATGAAGATATCGCGTTTACCCATAATGGAAACCATAAAGGTATGCCCAAAATGAAAAAAACAAAAGCTTAAGGAAACAATAAACATATTATATATCATATATAAATATAGTGACATCTTAATGGTCACCTTTGAAGGTGTTAAATGAATTTTGAACAATCATCGTTTCGAAATGCATAAATTCACCATCCACGGAAATCGTATGTTCGTTAACCATTAGATGTAGGTGTGTGTAAGTGTAGCTTGAATAATTCATATAACAACATCCTAGTATATTGAGGATAATTTATTTGTTATAAAATAATAGAATAAAAAGAGTTTAGGGGGTTGGAGAAGTAAAATAAAACAAAAGGACTCAAAAGAAGACATTACCTTAAAATCGGGTAACTTCCATTGGTTTGAGCTCAAAGGATTCCTTGGGAAAACATCTACCCAAAGTGAGGTTTAAATGAGTAATAGAGGGAAGTGGAGAGAAACAATGAGCAGGGGTTGGCCAAGAAAAAGGCTTTGGAAGTGTGGGTAAGGAGGTAGAGTTGGGGATCTTTTATAAGTGGAGAGGAGGGGCACTTTTCGAAATCATGGAACTATTATTTTTTTTTCAAAAGTGTTTAGAATTTCAAAGGTCCCACATTGATATAATTCGAGGATAAGGTGATAATGGTTCTAAATCCACCCATACAATAGGTTTTGGACATGTGTATGTCTTAGATATTACATTATCTTTCCATTTTATTTAAATGGTTAAATAATGAGGTCATCGCTACATCATCATGATGTCATAAATACATTTATTTATTTAATGTCTAAAAATTATAAAAAATTACTATGATGTAGGAAATCTTTTTATCATTCCAATTAATATTTATAGTCAAATATCTGACTTTTATAACACCATTTAAAAATTGTTTTCGTAAAATAACTCATGTTTGTGTCATTTTTACTTTAACATTAAATAAAAAGTTATTTATGTCATTTCCCAACCAAAGTGGCGCCATGGGGTCCCCAAGTTGACACATGGCTTTTCTTGGTCTGCCATGACACATCAAATAATGTTAGGACAAGTGTCTAGGTCATTTTATATTATTAAATAATTATTTTTACCTTAAACTACCCTAATTACAACTAATCGCGATTAAAAACTTTATAAGTTACTATTCATCAAAAAATTATTTTAATCTCATTGAACCACATTTTACTTATTAATGACAACCATGTATGTCGGATTTTTGAAATTCAAAACACAAAAGTGGCAAAGTTTCCTTTAAACGAAAAATCAGTTTCATTAACTACCACTTAGTGGTTTCACTATTCATCAAAAATTGATGTTTTTCAGAAAATTACAAAAAATTCACCCTAAGCTATATTTGATATTACAAATTCAAAAATGAAGTCTATTTTACAAAATTCAAAACATATAAGCCACATTAATTAATTTAATAATTAATTCCCACTGTTATGACAAATAACTTGTTTTTATGAAACAATAAGTATCAAAAGATTGACACCAGTTTAAGTCCAATTTCAAAGTGAAATTGATTCCAATGACCACAATTGGATTAAATGGTAAAAATATATTCTAATTTCACTTCAAAACCAATTCAAAAGATAATCTAATCATATCAATAAATTAGATTTAAAAGCAGTTTTGATGTAAAATGCAGTATTTTTCACTATTCATTAAAAAATGATCATTGTCAGAAAAATACCAAAAATTCACACAAAGTAAATTTTGATGTCCCAATCATAAAGAATATGTTTATTTTGACAAACATAGTTTAGAAAATTGTCAAAAGATAGATTCAAAAATGTTATTCCATCAAAGGCAGTAAAACAATCTTTTAAAAATATTAGTGTATTCTATGCTTAAGATTGGATTTATTTTCATTTTAAGCCTCTAAAACACTATCTAATTAATTAATAGACATAGATAAATATATCTATTATACATTAATTACTTGGGATGTTTCATCCTTCCCCCCTTTAGAAAATTGCGTCCCCATAATTTATTTACTTATCAAATAAATGGGGGTACTTATCCCTCATTGCATATTCAGATTCCCATGTTTCCTCTTCAATCATGTGGTTTTTCCACAAAACCTTTACGTTGTGAATCACCTTATTCCGTAACAAATGCTCCATGTGGTCAAGAATCTAGACCAGTTGTTCCTCATAAGATAGGTTCTCTTCCAGGTGAACTACCTCTGGACTCAAAACATGAGATGGATCTGGCATTTACTTTCTCAACATCGAAACGTAAAAAACATTGTGTACCTGAGATAAACTCAGAGGTAAAGCCACTCAGTAAGCAACTGATCCAACTCTCTCCAGAATTTCATATGGTCCAATAAACCTTGGACTCAGCTTTCCTTTCTTACCAAATCACATCACACTTTTCCATGGTGAAACCTTGAGAAAAACATGATCACCTACCTCGAAAGATAGATCCTTCCTCCTGTTGTCTGCATAACTCTTCTTCCTACTCTGATCTGTTCTCATTTGCTTCTGAATCAATTGAACCTTTTCTTCCATCTATTCTACCAATTCTGGTCCCATCAGCTTCCTTTCACCCATTTCATCCCAGAAAGCTGGAGTTCGACACCGCTTCCCATATAATGCCTGAAATGGTACCATCTGTATAGGGGAATGAAAACTGTTATTATTTCAAAATTCAACCAAAGAAAGATGTTGGTCCCAACATCCCTGATAATCCATCGAACATGGTCATAGAATATCATCCAAGGTCTGAATTGTTCGTTCTGACTTCCCATCTGATTGAGGATGAAAAGCTGTACTAAAATTTAATTCAGAACCCAACGACTTCTGAAGGCCTTTCCAAAAGTTAGAAGTGAACCTAGGATCACGATCCGATACAATGGAGAGAGGAACTCCATGTAACCCGACTATCTCTTTAAGATACTTACGGGAAGGTTTATCAAGATAGAAAGTATCTCATATAGAAAGGAAATGAGAAGATTTTGTCAAGCAATCAACAATAACCCAGATTGCATTATTACCTCGAGATGTCTTCGGTAATCCCACAACAAAGTCCATGGATATATTCTCCCATTTCCACTCTGGCACTGGTAAAGGCTGAAGCATCCCTTTCGGTAACTACCGCTCTGCTTTAAACTGTTGACATGTCAAACACTTCACAGTAAAATCAGCAATATCTCTTCTCATTCCATCCCACCAGTAATACTCCCACAGATCTCTATACATCTTAGTACTACCCAGATGAACTGAAAATGGAGAACTATGAGCTTCACCTAACAAATCTCTCTTCAACTGTGAATCACAAGGCACACACAATCTCTTCCCAAATCTCAAAACGCAATCATTATCAATGTTGAATTCAGGCAACTTACCTTTCTGAACCAGCTCTACCTTTTTCTCCAACTCACTGTCTTGCTTCTCTGCTTTCTTGATTCTATCTGATAGAGATGATATCACTGATACCTGAAAAAAAAACAGAAGGACTTCCAACACCAACAACTTCTATGCCAAAGTTCATCAAATCCTTAACCAAAGGATCACGTTCCAAACGCAACATTGATAATGAAGCATTACTTTTTCAACTCAAAGAATCAGACACTTTATTTGTTTTTTGTGGATGGTAATGAATTGTACAATCATAATCCTTGATTAATTCCATCCATCTCCTCTGTCTCATGTTTAACTCTTTCTGAGTGAATATATACTTTAATCTTTTATGATCGGTATATATTTCACACTTTACTCTATACAAATGATGCCTCCAAATTTTTTAAGCAAAAATAACAGCAGCTAATTCCAAATCATGTGTAGGGTAATTTACCTCATGAGTTTTCAACTGTCGTGAAGCATAAGAAATTACCTGATCATTCTGCATTAGGATGCAACCAAGTCCTTTCAATGAAGCATCACTGTATATAACAAACTCACCATTCCTGGAAGGTAGTGCCAAAACTGGAGCATTCACCAATCTTCTTTTCAATTCCTGAAAACAATCATCACATTCTTTTGTCCAGATAAAGTTAACACCCTTCCGAGCTATCTTAGTCATTGGAATAGATAACCATGAAACATTTCTAACAAACCTTCGGTAATAGCCTGCCAAACCAAGGAAACTACGAATCTCTATTTGATGGACCGACATCTGCTGAAGTAGTTGCAAAGGATTTCACCACCCCTTTCTGCTTGTAGTCTAACTGCTTCCCATCACTCAAGCTCTTTGTCGCACACTCGTTTTCATAGTGACCCATCTCATTGCACTTATAACATTTCACTAACTGTAAATCCAATTTGGTCTTACCATCACCCTGATCTTTTTCAGTGCAATCACAAGCCTTATGTCCCATCTTACCACATCGGTAGAACTTTTTAGAATTCAGAAGACATTCCCCATCATGTCTTTTGCCACATTTATCGCAAACTGGAAACTTAGTTTTCTTACCATCAGACTTTTATGAAGAATTCTTACCTTTCTCCTGCCACCTCGGTCTCTTCTTCTGCTGGTTGTTATAGAACACATGGTCATAGGTAAACTCCATTTCCACCTTCTCAGCACATCGAACAAGATTTTCATAACTTTTAAAATCACAAGAAGCTAATGCCCTTCGATATTTTGGCTTTAATCCTGAGTAAAAATGATTGATTTTACTATCATGGTCTCGAATAAAATTTAGAGCATACCTTACCAATCGAGTGAACCTTTCTTCATAGGTAGCCACTGAGTCCTCATCTTGCCTCAATTCCAAGAATTGATTTTCCATCCTATGTTGAACAACCTTAGGAAAATACTTCTCAAGAAACATACCTTTGAATTCATCCCAGTCGAGAGCATCAATCTCATCAGCGTCCCTGATATTTTTAACCATCGACCACCACTGATCTGCTTCACCCTCCAAATGGTAAATAACAAGACTAACCTTTTGATTGTCCGAACACCCCATGCCATCAAAAATATTCTCTAGTGCTTTAATCCACCGTTCAGCTAGCACAGGGTCAGATGATCCTCTGAATGATGGGGGATGTTGCCTCATGAAATGTTCCACCACTGACATGTTCCTCTGCGGTTGATCTAGCTGATCTCGTGCATGGATACCACCACCATTTATCGCTTGAGTCAACTGTGCCATTACTACAACAAACTGTTCAGTTCCAATTCCGAACATCTCAGGATGCTGATTCGGAAGGTTATTTCCTTCTGTATGCCTTCCTAGCACTGCTTCCATGTTTCCTCTGTGGAAAACCATTATGAACAAACATGTCTTTGATGAAGCAACATGGTAATCTTCAAATGCTATATCATTTCAAAAAAAAAGTGGATAATCATTTAATATAATTCTAACTCCTAAAGTTATCTAAACTAACCTTTGATGCCAACTATAAGGCCCCAGCCTTAATCCTTAATTAATCTTGAGTTATTACAAGATTACACATTGAGGATCTTTTCGGGTTTAGAGTTTTAGAGAATTAGATCATAAAACTTGAATTACATTCCACATATAAACAAAGTGGTTACATAAAGATAGTATTCTTCATTCCATTAGTTGGAAACACATTTAAAATAAAACATTTATTATTTCTTGACACTTCCTTGACATTATCATCATATCATGTACCTTTCACTTGACCTGTGAAAAACATTTCAAAAAAACATGGGATGAGCATAAAAAGCTCAGTGAAGGATATAAAAACATGGAATGGAAACATGGGTACATATATACATAAGAATGAAATCATACTTTACCCATAAAACATAATCACTTTAACATACCTCTTCAAATCATGAGTAAATCATATAAATCATAAGACATAAAGGTAACTTGAGGCATTAATAACATTCTTACGTAGGGATTAACCCTCTTGGTTACGTTTGGAATACCCGTCACAGTATATTCCCTAAATCTCTTCGGAGAAACCTTAAGGTTTCACTCATTCGCGTTACCCAATGCATTGGAGAGCTATATCGGGCTCACCCGCCCTTAGATTATCACAGAACCACCCGTCTTCATAATAATGCCCAAGAACCTCAACATAATCGTATAACATAAAACATGCATAAAGGAAACATAACATTTCCACCTTTCAATCAAACGATATCAATACAACACATTGATATAAAAACATTATGAAAACCATTTTCAATACCAAAATAAAAGAAAAGTAAATCATGGTATTTATTTTTCTTTTAGAAAGAAGGTATGGCTTGTAGAGGAAGCTGAAACTAAAATAATGGTCATGATGGCGGAGAGGTCGTTGTCGCCTCATACGTACGACAAAAACATTCCCTTTTGTCATTTTGTAAAACGCTTCATATAAAAAATATTGATTTTGGATAAACATAAAAGTCAAAGGGGTTTATACACCGTATAAATGAATGTTGTGTATAAAACCAAATATGCCTCAATGAAAGGAAATTGAGACGAAGTCCCATACCTTGTATCCGACTTGACACGACCGTTCTTTAATCTACTGAATAATAAACTTGAGTTAATCTCTACTTGATTAAGAACCTTTTTCAAGTTCATTATTCCTTTTATACTATTTTATGAACATCATGTAATCATTTATGTTAATAATGTTCATTTTGTCAGTATTTGGTTCTTAAGTCAAAAATAGACTTCTTACACACACATGTTGTTAATTTGGTCAATGGTTCGTTATATACAAAATGATATTAATGATTTGGATAACATATATATCATATATATTCATCATTTACATGTATTTATAATATTACCTCACATTTAGAGGTAAGAAATGAAATGCACCGTTCATGGAGACGGTAATCCGTACATACGCATGAACGCTACTTCCATTTCTATTTCATATTTTCTGGAATGGAATCATAATGATATAAGAGTATATTATACTTCAATTATAATAACATATATAATATCATTAACATTATCCTTTACACATCCCACATATGGTATTAACGAATCAAATCACTTTCAGGGGGCGGTAGTCCGCACTTCCTTAAATGAAGATATCGCGTTTACCCATAATGGAAACTATAATGGTATGACCAAAATGAAAAACACCAAAGCTTAAAGAAAACATAAAAATATTATATATAATATATAAATATAGTTACATCTTAATGGCCACCTTTTAAGGTGTTAATGGAATGTTGAACAATCATCATTTCAGGAGGCATAAATTCACCATCCACGGAAACTGTATGTTCTTTAACCATTAGATGTAGGTGTCTGTAATTGTATCTTGAATACTTCTTATAACAACATACTAGTATATTTAGGATACTTTAGTTGTTACAAAATAAGAGAATAAAAAGAGTTTAGGGGGTTGGAAAAGTAAAATAAAACAGAAGGACTCAAAAAAGACATTACCTTAAAATCGGGTAACTTCCATTGTTTTGAGATCAAACGCTTCCTTGGGAAGACTTCTTCCCAATGTGAGGTTTCATGGAGTAATAGAGGGAAGTGGAGAGACAAAATGAGCAGGTTTTTTCCAAGCCAAATACTTTGGAAGTGTGGGTAAGGAGGTAGAGTTGGGGGCCTTTTATAAGTAGAGAGGAGGGGCACTTTTCGAAATCATGAAACTATTATTTTATTTTCAAAAGTGTTTCGAATTTCTAAGGTGCCACATTGATATAATGCGAGGATAAGGTGATAGGGGTTCTAAATACACTCATCCAATAGGTTTTGGACATGTTTAGGTCTTAGATATTACATTATCTTTTCATTTTATTTAAATGGTTAAATAATGAGGTCATCGCTACATCATCATGATGTCATAAATACATTTATTTATTTAATGTCTAAAAATTATAAAAAAGTTCTATGATGTAGGAAATATTTTTATCTTTCCAATGAATACTTATATTCAAAACTCTGACTTGTATAACCCCACTTAAATTTTTTTTTCGTAAAATAACTCATGTTTCTGTAGTTTTTACTTTAACATTAAATAAAAAGTTATTTATGTCATTTCTCAACCAAAGTGGCGCCATGGGGTCCCCAAGTTGACCCATGGCTTTTCTCAGTCGTCTATGACACATCCAATAAGGATAGGACATGTTTCTATGTCATTTTATATTATTAAAGCATTATTTTTACCTTAAACTACCCTAATTACCACTAATCACGATAAAAAACTTAATAAATTACTAATCACCAAAAAATTATTTTAATATCATTGAACCAAATTTTAATTCTTAATGGCAACCATGTATGTCAGATTTTTGAAATTAAAAACACAAAAGTGGAAATGTTTCATTTAAACGAAAAATCAGTTTCTTTAACTACCACTTAGTGGTTTCACTATTCATCAAAAATTGATGTTTTCAGAAAATTACCAAAAATTTACCCTACGCTATATTTGATATTCCGAATTCAAAAATTAAGTTTATTTTAAAAAATTCAAAACATATAAGTCACATTAATTAATTTAAAAATTAATTCTCGTTGTTATGACAAATAGCGTGTTTTTATGAAACAATAAGTATCAAAAGATTGACACCAGTTTAAGTCCAATTTCAAAGTGAAATTGATTCCAATGACCACCATTGGATTAAAAGGTAAAAATATATTATAATTTCACTTAAAAAACAATTCAAAAGATAATATAATCATATAAATAAATTAGATTAAAAAGCAGATTTTATATAAAATGCAGTATTTTTCACTATTCATTAAAAAATGAACATTGTCAGAAAAATACAAAAAAAATCACACAAAGTAAATTTTGATGTCCCAATCATAAATAATAAGTTTATTTTGACAAAAATAGTTTATAAAATTGTCAAAAGATATATTCAAAAATGTTTTGCCATCAAAGGCAGTAAAACAATCTTTTAAAAATATTAGTGTATTCCATGGTTAAGATTGGATTCATTTTCATTTTAAGCCTCTAAAACACTATCTAATTAATTAATAAACATAGATAAAAATATCTATTATTAATTACTTACTTGGGATGTTACACTATTAGTTGAGGGTCATAGAGTTTGGACCATTAGGTGCTTGGCAGTTCAGAATCTTGCAGCTCGAATGAGGGGCATTTTGGTTATCTATGTGAAATACTATTCAGGAATCTCGCATTTGTAGGAGCTGTGGTGAACTTCCAATCCATGGAGATCAAGGAATATGCTCCACTGGAGTATACCTTATGTATAACAAATGGTCCCTTCATCTTGGGCTCTGGCATTGGAGGTTTCTATCCGAGTATCATTGGTGTCCGGAGGACCAACACCAATTCTCCATCCAAGAAAAAGCAAAGATGAACCATTTAATTGAAGGATCATACAATCCAGTTTGGGTATACTTCCAGATGGTAAAAAGTGTGCAACCTCTTCTTGTCTAGCTGTTACAATTCACCTAGCTGCTTTTCTGATTGCTCATCATTGGATAATTGATCACAAATGGCGACATGAAGTGAGGTAAATTAGAGCTCAATGGGAAGAATCAATTTTTATTTGTATACTAATGAGTATAGAGTAGCCCGGGTAGAGGTGAAAATTATGGTTTGGTAAGCACACAATACATGGAGGAGTTTAGCTGACCATGATTTCTTGTCTTTTTCCACCATTTTCTGGAGAATGTTGGACATGGTCTTGTTAGAAGCCTCTATCTATCCGTTGGCCACTGCGTGGTAGCAGGATGAGTGGTTAGCCTTGATACAGTATTCATGGTATAGTTTCTTCAATTCAGCAGAGCAGATGTCGTTGTGGTTATCCATTAGTATTGTATGAGGGACACCAAATCTGGTGATGATTCTGGTTTTAATGAAGCCGAAAATGTTTTTTGACCCAACATCCTTAAGGGGTATATCTTTTTCCAATTTTTAAAACATGTCAGTTGTCGTGAGGATATTCTTCAACTATTTGGTTGCGGCGGTAGGATATGGTCCCACGACGTCCATTCCCCAGATGAAAAATGTCCTTGAGTACTTGTCCTGATGAAGTATATCTGTGGGTTGATGTATGATGTTGGAATGAATTTGGAATGAGGGGAATTTTGTGGTAAGGTTCTTGGAATCTCATGCAAATATGGTCCAATAATACCCAAGCCTTCAGACCTGATGGAAAAGCGTGGACCCTGGCTGATCTTCCCCACCTACTCTATCATGTACCTTAGTCATGATGGAATCAGTTTCTACTCAATAAATGCATCTGAGGAGAATCTCGTCGAGGCCTCATTTTTATAGGACCTCTTGTTGACCCGTGCCACCGTATAGGACAATGTTGATTTCCCTTCTCCATATTTTCTCTCGTTCAACACTGTCTGGTGGAAGTTCCCCCCGCTGAAGGTAGTTTTCAATGGGGTTCATCCAGCTGGTGGCAGGAGCATATGGCTCAGGGATTTGACAGAGTAAGTTTATTTCAACCATCTTGGCCCAAACAAATGACATGACCATTTAATGATGGTAAATACTGATAGTTATTTCATCCCAGTCTGGGTCGGCTAGGGATGTGGTCGCACTAGCAAATGCGTCTGCCTGAGCATTTTGAGAACGGGGAATATTGGTTAATGTTAGTTCTGTGAATAATTCCTCAATTAACCCTAGAACATGGCCAAATAGGGGAATCATCTTCTCCTTTTTGATATCATAGTCCCCATTGACATTCTTGATGACCAGTTCCGAGTCACCTTTTACCTTAAGGTGTTGTACCTGTTCATGGAGTGTGAGCTCTAGGCCTGTAATGAGGGCTTGATATTCCACTTCATTGTTCGTACATCCATCTAACATGAGGATGAAATATGGAAAGACTACCTTTTCTGGGATCATGATTAGTATCCCCAAACCCAACTTGTTAAATTTGGGATCTTCCATCCTCTTCCCAGTTGGGATTTGAGTGGTGCTGTAGAAGTACATTTTCCGTGATGGGAACTCCTCATGAACCGAGAAGATGTCTTCATTAGGTAGCTTGACATCCGGTGTGATGATCCATGTTGAAGGGTGAACCACAAAAAAAATACTAATTCCTAGCCTTTGATGGCATTCTAAGGCACAAACCAGATTTCAAACTATTGCAGTATGACAACCCATCAGGATAGGAACCCGGTCTGCATTGGGCAGTCGAGTATGTACTTGAGCAGGTTACTACACAAAACCAAATGGACTTCCTAATGTTGCAGTTAATGTCTCAAATTTTGAATTGAATAGACTAAGGCTAAACAACTCTTCTCGATGTTTGCGTATCGATTCTCAGCATCAATCATGTTTCGACTGACGTAATAGAGATTGTTTTCACTGCCGACATCATTTTTATGTGCAAGGAAGGCACATAGGGACCGCTCTAGGGCCGTCACATATAGGATGAGAGGTCTTCCTTCAACCGTGGTCATGAGCACTAGTAGGCTCAAGAGACACTCCTTTAGGTTGTCGAATGCCTCTTAGAAGTCATCTATCCATTAGCATGTGACTACCTTCTTCATTAACCAAGTAAAAGAAAAACATTTTCCTTCCAGGTTGGCTATGAATTGCCTAATGTAGTCCAGGTGTCGTTGGAGTTCCCTCAACATGTTGAGATTATGGGGAGGTGGTAGGTCAAGGATAGCCATTTTGTTTTATGGTTCGACTTCGATACCATGATGGCGTACGTCGAAGACAAAGAATTTCCCTAATGTAACCCCGAAGGTGAATTTCAAGGGATTCATCTTCAGGATATGCTGTCAGAGTTTGTTGAAAATGGTCTCATGGTCCAACAAGTGATTTGAGAACGGTCTGGACTTAACCACCATGTCATCTATGTAACATTCTACAAATCTCCCTATGAATGGTTTAAAGATATGATGCATGGCGAGTTGATATTTGGCACCGGTGTTTTGAGACCAAAGGGAATGACCCTCTAATAGAATATTCCTTTAAGGTCCATGAAGGAAGTGTCTTCATTGTCTTCTCCTCCCATCCTTATTTTATTATACCCCTAATTGTCGTCCATGAGGGGTAAAGCCTCATACTTGGACCTTTCCTCGATTAAAAACTCAATGATTAGGACCGAGAAATCATCTTTTTTGAAATGTTGATTGAGATCTCTGAAATCAATGCAGATGCAGATTTTTCTATTCTTTTTCATGATGGGGATAATGTTGGCAAACCATATGGGGTACTGGACCTCCCAAATGATGCCTGGTTTACTGAGATTATAAACTTCATCCTCTATTTTTGGAGCATGTGAGGGGTGTGTCCATCTGGAGGCCTGATTATAGCTTCAGTGGTCATCTGGCAGACCTAGGTGATGCATCGCCACATCGGGATTGAGACCGAGCATTTCCATGTAATTACATAAAAAACATGTCAGTGTTGCTTTAGGAAAGAGGTATATACCTCGTGTACCTCGGGGGACATGGATGCACTAACAAGAGTGGGCCTCAGGTCTACCTTAGTACCCAGGTTTATTTCCCTGAGCTCGTCCACAATGGTGAAGATACCTTCCTGAAATGCAGGAGGTGCATCCCTGAGATCATTCACCTATTCTTCTCCAAAATCCTCATCTTCATGATCTGAAGAGGGGAGAGCCCATGAATCAGGCTCCTGGGAGTCCGTAGGGGAGGCATTGTGGGCGTCCTCTTTCAAGTATTCACCCCCAAATTGAGGGTTGGAGGACGTTCCTGCATTTTCATGCTTGATTGTTATGGCTAAAGTCATTAGGACAGCTGAGTGCATATCCAAACATGGACCCCTTCTCTCAATATGGTTGATGGGCAGTACGTAGTCTCTTCCAAGTTGTTGGAGGGGGTCGTTAATAACCATTTCCAGACCATTTTGAGCAGAGATCCAGTCAATACCAATGATCAAAGGCCTCTTCTTCTTTTTCTCATAAAACCTGATGTCAATGTAGTGTGACTCTGAGAGGTCTAAAGGGGATTTATCAGTTTTCAATGTCAAACATTATCCATTGATGCAATATTTAATACACTGGTGTTAAGATGAGGGAATGACCATGTGCTTATGGAGCCACGACCTTCCATGCAGGGCATTTAATGTTGTGTTCTGCCAAACCACCAGGAATTATGAATAGGCAACAAGGTCACCGAAATGGGTTTTTAGCTTAATTTTTCCCATTGGCTTCTGTTCACTATGGACTTAACTTAATAGAGTTGTGGCTGAGGGTACTAGGTCATTTTCATGGTAGCCTGACTTACGTAGTGTTTTTAGGGGAATTAGGTTAACTCCAAGGCTGTTGTCAATAAATACTTTGCGAATATCAACATCATTTAGTATTCCAGACACATATAGTTGTTTTTTTACATGCATGATGGAATCCTCATCATGATCAGTGAAGGAAATCACCGCATAACATTCGGATGGGCCAGTCTCCATCGGGTAAATCTTGTTGGCAGCTACCTTGGCTTGAAACTCATGGTGGCTGGGCAAGGCTTCTATAAGGGCCTCCCTGAGGTCTGATAGAAAAATCAAGGCATCTAGGATCAATAGTTTGGCTGGTATCAATGCCAACTTTTTAGGGATGTTGTATTTTTGTTCCTACAGCCCACACTTCTCCGTTGGTGGGGAAGTCTTAGCGGGCATCTAGGGAGTTGGAATGTCAGAGGAGGAGGGACCAGCCACGAGGTCGGATGTCAAAGGTGTCCCCACACATTGGGGATTTGGTTTGGCCCGTCTATTTGCGTGCACTAGGTGGTTAGACACTTGTTCCTCCTCTGATGGGTACCACATAATGATGTGGGAAGAGTGGATACTTGTAGAGGTGGAGGGACATTATTTATCCTTCTTAGTCTGTTGAAGGTCTCACCCACGGGTTTCCACGATATTGAAAGTTTGGGTTGAGGTCCAACCGTAGGTTGATTTTGGTCGTGACTGCGCCTCACCTGATATCCCCTACCTCTGCGATTCCTCATCTCGACCCTTTGTGTCAGGAACCCAGGATCATAACTGTACCCTTTTTCCGGAGATGATTCTATAAGATGAATGATGTTGATGGAACCATATATTGTCTCCTCATCCTATAACAAGTCATCATGGTCGATTGTCCCAGATGGTGTTGTTCGGTGGGTTGGTGCATGGGGTGCTATGCTCGAGGTCATGAAATCTTCCAGTGTTGGGGATAACATTGGCCTCGTCGCGAATTGGACCTCTTGCGCTTGTCTCCTTCCTTTTTTATTACATCTAGATGACCATCTTGTGGAGGGTTGTGAGGCCATTATGGTCATCTATGTTGTATCAGGGGAAGTTGGCGGCAACACTGGCTACTGTAGTTGATCTCGGAGTATGCCCTGGGCTCGATTGATAGTCATCAGAGTCATCCAGTTATCATATTTCTTCCCCTTCTTGCCGGTGACTTCCTTCCGCCCCTCCCCTTTGTCAGAGACGGTGGTGGATATTTATATCACTTGTGCTGTGGGTGGTCCCAGCTCAACTTTCCTGGATTCTACCATCCGTTGCAGGAGGTATTTTTAGACAAATCATTCCCAAATATTGTTCCCCCACATTCGATGGTAGGGAAAATAATTTGTCATGTCATCATGGCAGACTTCATCATGTTTTCTTGGCTCTGGGAGTCGAAGAAAGATACAATTCCTAAAAGTGTTGAAATAGCCGCAGACATGGTCCTCTCGAAACGAGTATACATTGGGTCTTTGCTACAAAAAACTATTTCTATTTTGACCCTCTATGATCGTCTCGCTATGGAAGAGGTGGAAGATGTTATAAAGGGGGCCCTTGATGATTTGGTGGAGGCCTAAGATGTGGAGCAGGCATGGTGGCAGGCTTGAGCATAAAAGAATACACTTCAGCTCATACTGCTTTCTTTGTGGGAGCCTATGAGGCTATTCGGGACTTCAAGTTGGTCCTCTGCCGGGAGTCCTCTATTCATTGGGCAATGGCTAAGAGATGGAAAAAGCTAGTGGTGCAGTCCACTGGTATGAGCGGCGTTCACATCTCATCTCAATGATTATCGATGCACAAGGCATGAAACTCGTTTGGAGGCAATGGAAAGTTCCGGGAGTTGGCATGAATTTTCAATCTAGTGATGAAATAGGAGACCCACTCATTCTCTCTCTACTTGCAGTTCATGAGGTCGCTGACCATTGTTTTAGGGAACATTGAACTAAATTGGAATAGGAAGTGCTATGGACGTTCTTCCCAACTTTGTATTGATTGGGCTGGCAGGCTCGTATACTAGAAAAATGAAGATCCTTACAAGGTCCGTACGAAGCATCTGAGTTTCACAGCTTCTTGTTGTTCCAGAGTTCCCATCATAGGGTCGCAATAAGACAGGTAGTGCATCAAGTTTTGTTCTGGATCACCTAATCCATTGATGATATGGAATATAGTGCTCCCAAAATTGGGTGGAGGAGGAATGTTGCTCACCCAATCCGGGTAGCGATTCCGACCTGGCTATATTGGGGCATGTTGACCTTCCATTGCTTCTAATCGAACAGTTAGTGCCTCGATGGTGTTGCTGAAACCCTGGTTTACATCTTGTTGGGAACAGCCTTGGGAATCTGTAGCCCGAGGCATTTCTTGAGGATCCAGCTCGGTTGGAACTAGGGGTGCATGTGCTGTTTGTGACACTTTCAGAAGGTTTAGCCGTACTCGCTCCTGTTTCTCCTTGAGTGGAAAGAAGTATTGGTATTCATTCAGATTCGCATTTATGTAGTTGGATGCGCTGGGTTCCTTATTGGGTGGGAGCCCTGACCGTTCGTCGTTTTCCATGGAAAACCTTGGTATTTGAGGTGCACTTACTAGGAGTTCATTATGTGGCTCCTCTTGAGATGCACATTCAATAAGACGGCTCCTTTGGAGTAGCTTCTCATTAAGCTGCCTCAATTATATAATTTCCACTTCCTATCGAGAGAACCTCTCTTTGAACTCAAGTGTCTCATTTTTTTTGAGAGAGGGGGGTTGGTTGAGGGCAACTGATCCTTTGTTATTATCCTTATTAGATGCTCCCAGGGTCATTGGAAGAAGGTTAGTTGAAGGGGTGGCCATATTTAGAGCGGCCCTCTGGTTCCGAGTGTTCACACCTGGTGTTTCATTGTGAGTCACAACCTGATCGGAACCATCATCTCCTGATCCATCTAGAATTTCACCATCTTTGGTGTTACCCATGGGGTTATCCTCTATGGCGTTGATGGATGCATATCGTAGGGTAGGGAAATTTCATCTTCCAAATAGGAAGAGAATATCCAGCGTGTTATACTGGTCTTTCCTCTTCTATCCTGGGATTGCTTTTGGGCTCCATGAAAAAGGTTGACGTGGAGAGTTCTTTGAGACGACCTTACGGGACACCTTCCTATTGAAGGGGTTGATGATTCAAAAGACGGGATAGGGGAAGAACCTCCTCTTCTAACTGCCATCCCCAGATGAGAGGATACTGATTCTCATGGGGGAGTTTGTTGTTGTGGAGAAAATAATTCCCCCATACCTGAGGGATGGGGTTGGCTCTCTTCCTTGGACGTTGAGTCTCTTCCCGTTGTTATTGGTCTTACGGGGGAATTTGTTGTTAAAAATTCCCCTAGCCCTACATGCTGGGGTTGACCCTAGATTTTGGCAGTTGCTGCTGCTATCGCTACCGGCCTGATCTTGCATGCCCCCATCCGGGGGTGAACTAGGCCTGGTGCTCTATTTTTCTGTGAATCGACCCCTTTTGGGAAGGCATGTAATGAACACTGATTGGACTATCTTAGGTCAGAGGCATGTTGTAAGGTCACGTTGGCCTGATTTAGGAGTTCTTGGATGGGTTGTACCCATCGGGCCTGACGCTTCTAGAACATACTCATGGCCTGAATCTGTTGGGTGTGTTGTCTCTCCTGAACAGGGACCCCCTCGATTGCCATCTTGACATGATGTTGTTGCAAGATACCATGTCGAACGTGTTCTTCTAGTAATGTAGCGGAGTGAAATGCAAAGCTCCATGTTCTCCCCATCCTCTGATATGGAATCTCGCTAGGGCGTCACTGATGAGGTGGCGCAATTGGTGTAGCACACAGAGGCAATAAATCTCAATGTTTTCTTTACGCCTCTCAGGTTGTCGTTGTCATGCCGAAGGAAGATCTTCCAAGACAATGTGACGTAGAAGGTCTCCTATTGTCTTGACATGGTCTACAGAACCATCATAGGGTGGGAAGGTTGATTTCAGCTGGTCCAGGGTTGTCTATATATTGTAGATGATGTCGTGCACACATTCTTCCGAAAACTCTCTAGGTATGTCGAATTGAGAGGTGGTCGTGGGCCATAACATAACTTGTATATCTTCCATAGCCAGTCATTTCCTTAGGCACAATATGTCGACATACATCTCCGCTAGCGATTCCTCTACCTACTTGGCCCATCTGAGATTCTCACTTATAGTTTGTTCGAAGGCATTTGGAATGGTAGGTATCAAATTATCATGTCGGAGATTCTAAGGTGGTTCAGAAGATGAACGTGGCCCCATAACGTCTCCCGATTGAAGAAGGGTGTCATTGGCGACTAGTTGGAAATCTAACATGCTCGATCCCATCCGTCCGAGTTCCTCTGCATATGAGGGTTTTTTTGTTCTTGATTCGGTAGGGGTAGGACCTTCCTGTCAATGTGATATGTCATTGTGGGGAGGACCTTCTCAATGGTGGTCGTAATGGAGAGGACTACCATTATTACTTGACACCTCACTACATAGAGGACATTTATAGTGCATACCCTAGGGAGGACCTCCAAGGTGTTTCGCAGCCAGGGCATGTCCTTCTGGCTACATATCGTTGTTATGGGTAGGGCCTTTGAAACAACTACCATCATGGTGAGGATGACCATCATGGTTTGATGTTCGATGTGCATCCTGGGGAGGACCTTCAGGACACACTGCAACAAGGGGAGGACCTTCTTGTCACTTAGGGCCGCTGCGGGGAGGACCTTTGAAATGGTGGACGTGGTGGCGAGGACTACCATCACAGCTACTACAATGGATAAGAATACCTTTACAGCCACCGAAGGACAAATATCCACGGGTTACATCCAGGGGAGGGCCTTTAGAATGTCCTGCAAAGAGGGGAGGGCCTTCTAGTTTCTTGACATCTCTATGGAGAGGACCTCCATTATTAGGGTGGCAAGAACTACCACCGTGACCTTATGCCAAGCTTCGCGGAGTGTCGTTGAAATGTAACCCCTGGGGAGGACCTTCTGGGCTGGCCATGACAAGGGGAGGACCATCTTGTCGTGATTAGATGTCACTGTAGGGAGGGCCTCCGCATTTGCGACTATGATAGCGAGAACTACTATCATAATCTATAGTCCCACTACATGGAGAGTGTTTGCAGTGTATACCATATAGAGGACCTTCATGGTGGACCGCAGTAAGTGGAGGTCCATCTTGCTGCTACATCTTCTTGTCACATGGAGGGTTTCTGTGACTCGCATCAAAATAGGAGCTCTCATGACTGATTGTTATATGCCCCCATGGGAGGCCCCTAAGGGTGCTATGGTGAGGACCTTCAGAGCTACTGGTAGCGATATTGTGGGGAGGACCTTCACGATTTCTATTGCCGCTCTGATAATATGTAAATTGGTGGTCGGGGTTCTGAGCCTTCAATATGCACTTAGCGGCATCGCAAACCCCATCTTCCAGCACATCAGAGTCATGAACCTGCTCTTTTTCTTATGGCATCCTTCGGTGCACTCAAGAAAATTTATTATAGTCAGCGGGGACCGACGGCTGTTGACAATGGCCTTCACCTTTGGGTCCCTATCTAATTAGGTCTTGTGATTCTGTCGGGCTATTCCGACGAACATCTTGACATTTAGCTGGGATATATGCCTGCTCTGGAGCATCCACCATGATGTACGAGTGTCCCTCAGTTGGAACGAGTGAAGATCCTTGATCATGTTTCCCATGCATCGTGGAATATAGCTGGAGACCCTACTAAGAAGAAGTAGGGATGTAGATCTGCTCCGAGGCGGCTATATCATCTCATATATAAGTCACCATAATTTGGGAGATGGGCTCACAGACCCTAGTCCATGTTATTTTCGCTGATGCAATTACTTGCTGGAATGTCTGTAAGACATGATCTGGGTTCGATACCTTCTCCTCCAGCATTGTCAGCATATGCAGAGAGACTTCTTTGGCTAGAATGGGTATGAAGGCCCATTCTGGTATCAGTGTAGTAATATCTTTCTCTATTCCTCTAGTGGACAGTGGGAAATTAAAATTCTCCTGTGTTTTTGAAGGTGAACGAATCTGACCCTAGGATGAGATATGCCTTTTTGTCTCTCTGTTTTCCACCACATCGGGATGACGGATTTTACTTGCATCTATAGGGAGCTGGCCTAGCATATGTTGGTTTCCCACCGTATTGATTTGGTGGCCTTTGTTGGCAGGGAGACGTGCCTGCCTATTAATTACTGCCACATCTGGATGGTGGGATTTGTTGATCGCCACCATGCCGGGGTGGTAGGCATAATGAGAATCTTCTAGGAGCTGGTCCTGCAAGCATTGGGTCACCACCATGTCGGGTTGGTGGGCCTCACAACCCTGGGCAGGGAGAGGTGCATGCCGGGTAGGTGCCGTCCTGCGTGAGCGACGGGCTTGATGGAGCCTGGCGGGGATGCGCTCCTGCTCGTATGATGTCGCCATGTCTGTAAGGTGGGTTTTGGAGGATCAAATAGGTGTATGTGCCTATTCGTGGTACGTTTCTATGACTAGGATGCATAGCTCTTCTTCATGGACAATTGTGATGACCAGTCCCGGGTTGTACATTTTCCGCCTTTGTCGGGTGGTCCGAGGGGCTGGAGCATGGGGAGCGTAGTCCTAGATCCTTAGGGAGACATCCTCCTTATCGTGAGGATGTTGAGTCCTGGCGTGCTCATGATGACGTCTCCCGGTGGGGTCCTTGTAGCGGAACCCCCGTTCATCGTGGATGATGTTCCCAACGTCGACCTAATTCGCCTCCCTATGATAAGGGAGGTATAAGTTGTCTCATTCTGGGAATAGACTCCTGAAATTGATTGAGAGGGAAAAAGGGTCCGTCTTAATCTACCTTTGCGGCCGCTACTGGGAGGGCGACTAGTGGATCTTGGGGGATTGGAGGGTGTCCATGGACACCTCCACCGTTGGGAGAGTACCATTCATGTGGTACTCTCGGATCAACGCATCTGAGACCCAGAAACGAAGACGTTGAGTCGGTGACAGGGTCCTCTGTTGGTGAGGAAGCCTGGTCATTGCATTGTTGGAAGAATGCACCTGTGAGTTCCTTCATGACGACATTGGATCGAAGGGAGTTCTGTGTGGTATCTGTGAAACATTTTAACAAATACAAATAGAAAACCCATCAATGCATCATCTCATGACCCCATGCATAATTAATGACCTTTCATGGACCTACATGGGAGTATAAAGGGGGAATAGGGTGGGATTAGGTTAAATCCATCATGCTAGGTTATAGATTCATGTTAGGTTCACTATTATTTGTCTCGCGGCGCACGACGAGGTCGTGGTGGAGAAATGTTCTCTACCTGATGGTTCATTAGAGAAGATTGGGTTCTGCTTAATCACTCATATTAGGTGCACCGTTTTCACCTCGAAACGCCCAATGGTTCTATATCAAGAAATATGTGCACCGGCTTTCCAAATGCAGGCGTTCACTGGGTGGTTTGGGCCAACAATGCTTAATAAGTCACATTGGATGAGACGATGGGAATTAGGGATCATCACACCCTTTGGAGGGGAAATATTGCATGTTTCGGGATTCTATTATAGATTAACGACATATTAATATGTTCGCGAATCAATGGATTATACCCAATCATAGTATCCACAGATTAATCCTTGTTGGAAAGGGTTAGCTGTACGTAGGGGTTCAGAATCATTTAGTCTTGAGGTTTACCATCCCTCATTGGATTAATGACTCCGATGAGTTTGGACTCTTTGAGATGGTGCTGGTTTAAAGCCTCATAACTGGGTTCTCTGGAGTTTATTATCATCCAGGGGGGACAGATAACGACTTGGGCATCTAGATCTAACCCGTGATATGAGCTTCCTATGTATCCTCATGAGAGGAATCAGAATCCCCGTAGTTCGGTTGGGTAGTGTCAGAAAACAGATGTTAATGTGGACCCAAGGGTCTGATGGTGATTGGTCTTGATCCTCTTGGTGGCTTCCTTTGTATCCCTTTGGTGGGGAATCAAAGTCCACATAGTTCGGATGGGAGTGGGGAATACGCTTTGAGGCATCCCATAAGAGGATGTCATGGTTGATGTATACTCTAAGCCCACATGAGTCATGCTCAATGTGAGAAACAAGATGTAGCAGGGACATGACAACCACGTCGCGAAAGTTGCGTCTGTGGGAAGTGGAGTGGGTCTTACGCATGGAGCGGCCCAAAAGGCCGGTCTTATTCTAATATGGATGCCGAAGGAGACAAAGCACAACGGGAGAGGGACTTTGCCCCAAAGAAGGATGGAGCAACACCCTTCCCCATTATGCCCTTCCTTGGCCATGACCGTGGGGAAGTACGGGGGTGCAAGGGGGATTTCATCAGATGGGTAGTACTCCATGCCCTGGGGAGGGGAGAAGTTCTCCAGTCCTAACAAGAGGAGGGGCAGAAAGGGGACTCCTGGGCTCAGAGTCTACATTACCGTGGGAATGTGAAACAAGGAATGCTTCAGGTATCCGCTCAAGGGCCAGAACAACCCTTTCGCTCTCACATACAGTGGGTATGTTAACTCATGACGAGGTGCTTATGCACCTGATGTTTACACAACATGGGTCATGTGGCTCTAGTGGAGGCCTCGGCTCAAGGCCGATGAATGTAAAAATGATGAGGTTGTGGAGGATCAGGTCAGATTGGAAGGAAATTATCTGGCTCGGGGAATGGGAACTCTAAAGGATTTTGCAGGCTACAGAGTTGTATGAGTGGTGTATCCTTTCACGTAGGTAGGTCTTGAGTGGATAGAGAAGCATTCTGTGAACCAGTATGGTCAGCGGACTGGTGGGAATCCCGCGAACTAGTATGGTTCATGGCTTGGCAGGTATCCATGAACCGTGGGGTTTCACAGCTTTGGGTTTGGGCCGCCTATTAGGTTGGTACATGGAGGGGTCCACGCGAGCAGCAGCGACCAAGGGTGGCGCCAGTTAGGGGTTCATCGTTCGGGGCATCGCCCACGTAGGAGGGTGCTATGCGGTGTGACAAATCGGAAAAGGGGCATAAACTCTATGGTCTGTGGAGGTGCATTCGCAGAGTGGCCATGGTTCGAGGTCTTCTTTTCGTTGTTATTTTTGGTTCGTGGTTCACTAAGTCTCTATGCGTTTTCTATTCCTTATTAATTTGCTTCCAACTTCATACGTAATTTTTTTCATGAACTGGAACTTCACTGTTTGCAAAATCCTAAACTCCTTCCTTCGAAATTCTTCCACCTGAATCTGATAGATCTTCAAAATTTCCTCCTACGACTCTTCCCCCTCAATCTCCTTTTATAGAGTGGGGAAGGGGATATATCCGTGGTCATGTGACACCTTTTTCGGAGTCCCATGATCATATGCCTTGTTCACGAATGACTCGGTTAATCCATGACTCACAGATGAATTTAACGCACCTCCCCCTACGAACCAAACTAGCCCGGGGAGTACTTCGTGGCCACGCAGGGTTCCGCCTCCATTCCGCGAATGACAACGGATGCGACTCGGGCCAGTCGACGCGGTCCGTTTGCTGGGGCGGTTTGTGACAGTGGACCAATTCAGCGCTCGTCCTGCTTTGCACCTGTAGAGGATCTCTGCCTCTATCCCATGAATGACAGTGGTCCGCAGAGGGGGTGCTTTATGGAACCGGCCACGTGGAGTTATCATTGGACAAGTTCGTGGACCGGTTCAGTGTGTTCCATCCTTTAATAATTCTCCACACCTTTTCCCTAAATTGTTTGGGGGAATTGTGGAGAATCTCCCATGTGATGGAGGGGATTCTCATTCTCCTTTGTGGATTTTTCAAGACCCTACAACACGTAATATTGAATGGAAGTCTTGTTTCACTATATAGATGAATGTTTTTAGTTTTATAGAACATAAAATAATGATAGCCACATTATTTATATTCATATTAGAATTTAGTTTGGAAGGATTTTAGATCTCTAATGATACATAAATGGGGGACTTGGGCTCTATACATATATGAAATAACAATATCATATAATTTGATTTAATTAATTTATTGGTTCATAAGAATAATTACCTGACTCAGGATCTATAGTTGGAAATACAAATTTATGAATTAATTATTGGATAAATTATATTTCTGTTGATAAATTTTCAATATATACTAGTAAAAAAGAAATAAAAGTTTATATTAATTATGATTTAGTTGAAAAACATCCAAATAACCAAGATAAAGATAATAAAATATATGTTATTCATAAAACATTAAATTTATATTAAGAAAAAATGTGGATTGTTTAATATAGATACAGAATTATGATTCATTTTTCATGATGAGGTTTGGAAGACACCCAATACCCAGGAATTAACAAAAGATGATCATGTAAAACATAATAGATGGGTTATAAAAAAACTATTGAAAAATATTTCATAATCAACCATTTCTATTTAGATCATGAAGAAACATAAGGATGACTAATATCTGTAGAAGATGAGTAAAAATAATCAATACAACGACCATGATAATTATGTAATTTAGATACTTACAAAATGAATATGTATATGTTGAATTTGTTTTAAAAAATGCACATATCTCTTAACTATATATTCATCCCGGATAATAAATATTATAATATATCAAAAAAAACGTATCATTAGAAAAATGAAGCGGTGGAATACATAGTAAACATTATAACCCATAGTTTACAAATAATCTATGACTGAATGTCAAATGTATAATTGGTTTCTTTAATACATACCAATACCTATATAGAAATGAAAAAACATCACTACATATTTTTTATTTGATTTATCATGAACTACATGGGCCATAAAAAAATATAAGAAACATATTATTTAATAATTTTTTTGGTACACATCATTGTTTTTTATGTTTATTTATCACTCCATGAAAATCCTATAATATATATATCTCAAATTTTATAAAAAAAATTATTTAAAACTATATGATAAAGATATGAGGTTAACATTTATTTTTTCGAAGATTCTATGAAATAATTGGATACCAATTCAAAATTTAACAAAACATATAATTTCAAAAGAAATTCAATATAAAATTTCAAATGAAACTACAGAAGATATGGTGAGAAAATTGTTGATAAATTTCAAAGCATGTTAGGACAATAATATTTCATAGGTAGGGAACTTATAATATATATATTCAAATATATTTTTAAAATGACTCTATACGAGACCTCAAATGTTTATTTTTACAGAATGGCAACATTTTATGTAAAATTTGAAGAGGGAATGATTTTTATAAGAAATCATTGTTAAGAGATGATAGTGATATTTCAAAAAATTTAGAAAAATATTGATTTTTATAAAGTGTAAATAGATACGATATTGATAATAATTAATGTAGGAACCTGGTTTTTTGTATGAGATATGGGTCCCTTCTTTTTCAATTATAATTTTCTAAATATGGGCTTATGTGAATGCTCATTAATGACAAGGTTGTAATAGCAGTGTTAAATGCTTGTTCAAATATAGGAACCCATATTTTGGGTTGAAAATATCTTGGAACTTTGTTAGTTCTGATCATTCATCCCAAGAAAACTATTTATACAAACACGTGTGAAATTATACTATGGGGAGCTACATGATACATTGTTTTAGTCAAATTGTTCCCTAGAGGATGGACTATTGTGCGGAAACCGTTGCAATTTTCATAGTGAGTTTTTTCATGATTTCTTATATGTTAGTAAATCTTTTCTTGATAACCATGTGGTTTCCATTGTCCTATAGCCTCATATGCACAATTGGAAAAAAAATAAAAAATAGCGTTCTCAAATCATTTTACCCTGATATTTTGGGTATATTTAATAATACATGATTGAATTAAATTCTTATTTAAACACCATTTTTACACTATACTATTTTTCACATCAACCTTATATTTTGGAATCCCCTCACGAGATACTAACCTTTTAATTTAGATTAATCCTCTATCCATTTTTATATTCATGCATAGAAAATATCATTGGATATACTTCGGTGAGTAATCAATTCCTTTTTATCCATCCTTCATTCCTATTCCTATTGATAATGATCTTTATTTTCAAGATTATTTTCCCTAATTTCTTGTTCATAATCTATTATTCTTTTTTTAATTCATATGAATTTAATGTAGAGTTTTAAATGGATGTGCACTCTAATATGGATCTATGGTAGGTAATGTACAGTTTTCCTGTTGTTTTTTATGTTTAATATGGTACATGGAATTGTTTTACCAGCCAATCATTCTGGTGTAACCTTGAAATTAAATTTTCAAATAGAAATACATATAACTTTACTTATTAGGGAATCTTTTAGGATTTTTCGATTATTTGGAGTATATTTCCCCAACCAAGTCCAAACATGTGGTGTTCCATCTGTATTTACCATTTTTGAACCATTTTAAACCACAAATGGGTTGATTTGAAACATTCATATTTTATTAAATCCCATTAAAACTTTTATTGAAATAATTCATATGGTTGGGATATGGGCTACGTCCTTTCCTATGTGATTTCATTGTGACATTGAATTTTTGAGTAGTGGAATTATAAAAGGTAGGATTATATTAGTATGTATACACATTAATTTCTATTAAATATGATATTTTATATATGTGTGGGTAAAATCATATATTCTAATTGAACGTGAATGGTAATATGAGTTGGTAGGCATAAATATTATGAAATGGTATAATTTATGAAATGATGAATGAATTAATAAATTCATTGGACGATGTTCCGTGGATATTGAACTTGGGAGATGACTCAGCGGATTGATTATTCTCAAATTTTCAAGATTCTGTGAGATTCCATGGGCTTTCCTACAACATGGATATGGATTTCATAGACTCACATAGGAGGTTCTCATTATGACATGCTCTTAGGACTCCATCCAGTGCCTAACTGAGATTCCAGTGAGAAAATCATATGACTGGAGATGGATTCATTGGACATCAAAAACATGAATTAACCCATATTTGGTTTTACGTATTCCTGAAATGGAACAACATGGATTTGGTGAAATTCATGTTTGTATGGATCAATGGGGATGATTTATAATTATGGGATACACAGAAAGGCCTTGGGGGTATGACATGTTTGGATGAATGGAAATACCATATTATCTATTTATAAATTTATCATAATTGCATTACTAAATGTTCCTGACAATATTTTATATGGATCATTAATAGGATTGTAAGTATCACTTGTTTTTTATAGTGAATTCCACAGGAACATTACATTTCATTACTTATTCCAAACTTTTTGGCACACTAGATAACTTCTCATTTTTTACATCCTCGAATTATGTAGATTATACGGAGAATAAACAATAGGATTTCATCTGAAACCCTATTTAGTCCTCCATTGGTTTCCAAAATAATCTTTCTGGATGCAAGTATATATATTATAAGGCACCCAATGTTAGAGGGTTGATTCAGTGCCATGCATATGAGTTGGTTGGTATGGGAATGATATAAGGCCTGGGATACAATTCAGATATTGATATTTTTTTTATTTTGGTTATTTGGTTACATGTATTTTACTGAACATTATTGTACCAATTTGAGATAATTTTTAAAGATATGAATCATCATCATTATATGTGAGGCACTAATGGATTTTATTTATCTATCCATTTATTCTATATTTATCATTTTTCATATTTTTATATCAATTTACTAAATTAATAATCATTTATATTTATGTTGTGGTACCCATTTTGATGAGTTCATAGTCTTCATATAACACACCTATGACCTTGTTACTAGTCTATGGAATCTAGCATTTGGGGACATATGATTGAGGCTATATATCTAACTAGGATCAAGGATCAGTTTAGTAGTATCCAGGTTTGGAACATTATAAGGTAGAATTAGAGTGATTCATTTATGGTTTTAATTAGTATTTAGAGATAGTAGATTGGGATATCTAGGTATTTATGTTTAGTAATGTGTTGTGATAGGTCATTTCCATCCCAAGTACATGGAAATGACAAATTTACTCGAGTAAAATTTCTAGTTATTGGATTTATACAATTAAAATTGATTTGATTCCACCATTTGGTTAGACACTTATATTGTGATGTTAATATTTATATGACCTTTTTTATTCCATTGAAATCTAATGAGATGAAAATATTTCATATCATGAATCATTCTATGTGCTTTATATAAATTATATTCCTTATATTATGATTTTATATTTAGGGTGAATTACTTATTACATGTCTATATTATAGTTTTATTGGTTGCTATAACAACTAATTTGATAGATTTTGTGTCATATATTAATGAAATTTATTAAAACTTTTAGTTCATAAGGAGTATGTGACCTCATGGGATAGAAAGTGTTACATTTTTTTATTCTTTTTTTAATGTGGTGTTGATATGGTGTGAATTATATAGGCACAAAATTAAGGGTCATGAGGTTTTATGGCCCCTCATGGAGAGGAATGTGATGAACCAGTTGGCTTAAAATTATTATTAAATTTTTGAATGATATGAATGAATGTTAGATGGAATTAAAATGGAAAAGTGAACTTTAAGATAGAGAAAATACCTAGACCCAAATTTTTTGTGTGAAAAAGTAAGTGTCTCCAGTGAATATTTTGGATGATTAATTATACATTCTTTGGTTTAGGTGTAGGATGTGTGTTATAACCACGTTACAAGAGGATTTTGACCACTCCAATGGTTTTAAACTATAAGCATTATTATTGTTGTTTTTTGATTTGTCTATTTGGTATAGTAGAGTGATTGCACCAAGATAACCTCTAGTCATATGCCATGAGGGTGTTAATGATACCACATTAGAGTTAGTGGGATATGGGCTACTAATTGATCCTATTTTTATACTATATATAGCACCACCTATTGATTCAAACATAGGTGCCGAGGTAGAGTTCTATAGGGGTTATATCAATTAATACATAAATTTTATCAGGAACAAAAACATGAATTTTATATGGTTGAGCTACCTTATTGTTTCCAATGAATGATTTTTTAAAAAAAATACCTCAATGTAACATTTCATTATTTCTTTATGAATGTTTTTTTTGATAAATATGTTTTCAATGATCTGTAGTGATGTTCCTATGAAACTGTTGACATAATTTCTGGAAAATGATCTAGGAAAAATGAATGTTTTTCCTTAAATTTGTTCAGAAAATTGTTTACCCATGGAGGAGTTGTTTCACAGAGATTTCGATGGTTTTGGGGTAAAAAATGTAGCGGATGGGCCAAGATTCAAAAATAATTATTTTCTTGATGACCTATGATAAAAAATTAATTAGTTTAAAAAATATTGAGTTTTTCAATGGTAATTTCACCATTTGGTGAATCATCAAAAATGATTACCATGAACGCACAATGGTTTGAGAGTAATCTCTACCACTATGAAAATTTCCCCAATGTTAAATTTTCATTGTGCTCCAATAATACGTAGAGAATCAAGAACAAAATGGGAAATCATTATCAAATGGTGATGACATGGTTATACAATTCTATAATGGGAGAAAATATTTATAAATAGACCTATAACAACTTAAAAGACGAAGTGGTTGTTAAAAATTAATCTATGGTGCTGAATTTGTGATGGTGGGTTGTAACAATAGTTTTTATGATGAAGTTCATAAAGAATGAATGTTTCTAGATGCTATAAAAAGCTGACTGAAAGTCATGATACTCATAATTATTATGTCTGTTTCACAAAACAAGATGAGCTTCATGAAATGAGGTTTTTTCACAAAGGCTGATTGGGATTCATGAACAATGTGAGCTTCATTGTCATTGTCTGGTTTTAAATCGATGATTATACATGTAATTAATGTATAAGTTTCTTGTTGGTGGTGTGATCTTAATGATGGCATTGAGAAAGATGAATGTTTATAAAATATGTTTCCCTAATTATATTTTGTAAATTTTTATTCATGAAGTGGATGTATATGGGAAAATAACAGATCATCTATCTAAAATATTGGATGAATTCACTATATTTAATGAATGTATCTATAGTTCTATAAACTGAGTTTGAATCCACTATAGAGTGGTTAAACAAGAAATATAATGAATGTTATTATTTCCACCGATAGTGATCTAATGAAAGAGACTCAAGGAGGGCTCTTGGGAAGATGTAAGCTAACACTAAAACATTTTATAGATAGTCAACTGATGCATATAAATTCTCATTGCGAAAAATGAATATTAGAAGCAATATTTAGTGGATTTGTTAAATAAGAAAATTGTAGTTTTTTTCATCATGTATGTATCCCAGTTATGGTGAATCTTGTAATGTAAATGTATCTCATTAATTGTTTCATTTATTGTTCTACATGACCCTGATATTTTTATATATTTAATGATGACAAATGATTCAATGGTGTAGTTTTTTTAATATCACATATCCTAATTTGACCCCTACTCCCCTCAAATTCTATTTCACCAATTTGGGAAAATAGTAATCATATAACATTTTTGAGGGATGGAGTTTCATTGGATGATGAGCTATAAATAGAGACCAAACATGTGATTTTTGAGACCATTGAGACTCCTCCATTGTAGAGTGTGAATCTTGGGACAGATATGCTTTGTCGAGAATAAAACCACTATTGTAGTGTTCTAAATATAGATAATACTCTATGGAAAATGGTTTGGGATTATTTCCAAACCATGTTCAATGACTACATATACCTTTAGCCAATAAGGGAAGAGAGGCTCCTATGTTTATGCATCTAAAGAAGGGTTCTATGGTAGTTGTGGAGTTCTATGAATGCTTTATATAGTTGTAGTGTATTTTTCTGATGTACCTTAATAATGAGATATCTATAGTGATGAACTATGAGAATGGTATCGAACATACTATCATATCTCAAGTCCGAATGTTTAGGATTAACTTTTCCACTAAAATTAAAAATCATGAACTAATATTAGAACATATTTTGGGGGAAGATGGTGGTGTAGAGTAGGGCTGTGTAGTCTCTCCAGACACTGTTTTAGCATATCTAGTGAAAAAGAACCATTTTGATGATTCATGAAAGATGATTACCTGTCAGTATGTGAGTACTAGTAGCTTAATATTCTATTATCAATGTGGAATAAAATGACACATGATGATTATGTGCGAGGACAACCTAGTTTAGTGTTGAGATCAAGGAAGGATGGCCCACATGCCAAATTTCTACAAGGAAATACATACAAATATCAATGGTAATGGGTTATCTATGAAATAGGTACAAGACAATGTTTTCCAGGTCTACATATTGTAGGTATATGGAGTTGTTATGATCTATCTGTTTGAGGCAGTTGTGGTCATGGCTGAGGAAGCTAGACATAAGTTACACCAAGACATTAGAGGGAACTTACTATGAGAAGTCCGGTTGTGGCATAGGGTAGTGGTTTAGTCTAGATAGTTTTTATACAGTATACCCACAAGGAGAAAGGTGTATTACGATGTATGATGAGACGTTAGATTTTAGTAGAATCTACTATTTTAGATTCTCATTTTTTTATAGGGGCATTGAAATGATTTATATGTTCAAATATGGTGAAATTATTTGGTCTTATTATACTGGAATCATACAGATTAATGTCACTAATAAACAATTTGTTATATTAATGGATGTTGTACTATGTAAAGGGATTTCCCCCTTGAGTTTAGTGGCTGTCACATCATTGTGAATATTTATGTCCATGATATGACATGGATTGACATAAAACTCGGTATAAAATAGTTAATGGACTTTCATGATTATGTTTTCATTAGTATGGAATGGTAAATTTAAAATCACCATAAATAGTAGTTAATAATTAACGGGATAAATGGACTTCTGAGGAATCCAAGCTGGACATGAGCATTCTGGTGTGGTTCATATCTGGATGATGAGTAAATGCATCAGAAGGACTTTAATATAGTTTTTGATCATTTATGGTATGTAGTCCTAGATTAATTTTATATTTTACCTCCTGAGAGAGTGGTAGACTTCTCCATCATGCTATTACATGGAGGAGAACCAATATCAATTCCTCCCAATATGTTTTATTTAAAGGAGTTTGATGACATTAAGTGGAAGAAAGAGGATTGGGAGGTAACAAGGTTTATCTAACCCAATATATCTATATGGTTTTCACCAGTCATTTTTGGAAAAAATGTTGATTATCCTCATAGGAAATGTGTGGATTTATCATAAATAGGACTAGTTGATGGTTAATAACCAATATCTCTTTCAATGGATAAATAAACTATTTGATAAACTTCAAAGAGATTATATTTTCTCAAAAATCAATCTTAGGTCCGGATATCACCATGTACATGTTCGACCAACATGCATACCATATAAAACCATCCATATACATTATTATATATATGAGTGTCTAATTAGTTCATTAGGTATCTTGGACTTGCAAAGAGTTTTCATGATGGTGATGAATTGAGTCTTTTATCCTAATCTAGTTTTATTGAGGTTGGTTTCATTGATGATATATTGGTGTATTCACATAGTTGAAAAGACCTTGTTGAAAATATTGAGATCTTTTTTAATACAACGAGAGAGAATCAGATGAATGATAAGATCACAAATTACCACTTTTTGATGGATAAAATTCACATTCTAGGTTACAAAAACCCCGAGATAAGGGTATCACTTGCCAATAGATAGTTGGGGATGAATATTCTATGAAGAATCCCAAAAACATCTTCGACATATGTAATTTGATAGGGATTGTTGGATATTATTGTTTCTTAATACATGACCTCTTTATCTTATTAGAACTATTTATATGAATGTCAAAGAAGGGTGTGGATTTTTTATGGCTAGATTCTTATGATAAACCCTTTCTAGATCTTATAGGGAGACTAATGTTAGTACTAGTCTTGATATGGCTTGTGAAGGTAAGGAGCTAAATGGTGTATTATGAATCACTAGGTTTCATTCATGAATATGTTATTATGTGGGGTGAAAGAGTTATGGGATACGAGTCTTTGTAATTGATTCCACCTAAGAGGAATTATCTTACACACGGTCTCGATTTAGCCACATTTTTTTATTGTTCGGAAAGAATTCCTCAAGGTATTATTGCATTATTTTTGTGTTGATTTTGTTTATTAAAAGATTTGGTTTTCATGGTGAATTGATGAGTCCCAAATATATTCTTTCTATTCCATGTTGACATAGAACCATGATTAAATAATGGAATATCAATAGGTGGTACAAAATAATAGATACAAGGGGTGCCTTTATCAAGTGTTTGCCAAATTTTTGGGGTCCAAAATATAGAGTTTGGTGATTATTATAAAAAGTGGTTTTCCATGAAGAACTCATATAAATATGGAAATGGTATTAAAATTATAAAATTTTGGTTTATAAATATAATTTCTTGAAGACATATATATTGATAACGGGGATCTCATTTATTACGATGTTTTAGGAGAATAGTTGATATGATGAGCATTAAGAGGGAGAATTTCAGGGGCGTAATAGTTTTGATTGATGGATGTTTATTTTCAATTAGCATTGAGGTGGTAGTGAAATAGTATTTATGGGACTATATTTGATTAAAATGGGATCTAAAATCTGAAAATTTCCATGGTGCATTGTGAAATAGGGGATATTTTGGCAGAAATTTCAGATCTCAGTGATTTGGGTTTATGTGGAGTTGATGTGGTGTGTAAGATTCTATAGTTGGTGGAAACACCTATAAATATACCTCCACCTCTAAGATAATTATAGGGAGGGGAAACTATAAATTTAAGGCTATAAATTTATGAAAGTGTATCAATGAAGAAGTGACATATGTGAAGTTATGGGTAATTCGTAGAGGATAGATATTATTTTTGAAATGTAGACACAATGAAAAGGAAAGTTCAGTTTTTTGGAATAAGTGTTCTTCATAAAGAGAAGTTTAGGACATAAAAATCACAAAGGAAGCTGTGAATTGAGGTAGTTTGAACACTGTGATGGATTGAGCTCTGATATGAAGTGTTCCATATGAAGCAGTTTTCTCTGTGAGCTAGTTTTCCCTATGAATCATTGTGCTCTAGGAAGGTGTGTTCTTTGCAATAATGAAGGAAGATTACAAATACATTTTTTAGATTCTCAAAATAGGGAGCTCTGAGAAGTAGTGAACATTGAAATGATATTTCAAAGGTGTTTTCCCAAAGTTCCATGGAAAATGGGTATTATTTAGTGGATGATGATTGGACTTCAATAAAGAATCTACAAATAGTTGAGGATGAATTCTTTATAGATAATGAATGAACATACAAGTATTTAAACTAGGTTAAGAAATTATGATGAAACAGTGAGCACACATCAGTTCAGAGAGAAGTGATCATTCAATGTGTGATTGGTTCTAGATGAGGAGGGACTGTAAGTTCACTATAATCTTTTAAACAGTGGTGCAGTTATAGGGGATTTTGTACTTTGGCACATCACCAATGTATGATCTTTGTAAGTAGCCCAATGAGAGGAACTATGAAAAATTGTTCTATATTAAATATGATTTTTTGTTCGTTCATAATTCCCAATGGGATGTAGAGAGAAGATGGTTTTTTCTGACATCAAAACAAGATCAAATGGGGTAGTTGTTTTAATCTGTCATACACTGATTCACCCCCAGGGTATCTAGCCCAGTGGACCATAAAATTATTATCATAGGGAAACATTTTTATTTTTTATTCACTCATAGTGGAGGTCATCAATCCCACATTGATACCTATCATCTAAAGGAATAATTTTCAGCTATGGTGAAATCTAATACAACACTACCACCAATCATTTGGAACTTACATGTAAAAATTTTGAATGAATTAAATCTCACCTAACAACAATAATGGAGCTTTATTAAAAGCCTAAATAAGGTAATTAGATGATGACAACATGGGAATCAATGCCTAAGGGAGATCCATGTCCAATTTTATCTATGTGAAGTTGGTGTGATGGAAAATATCACATGAAATGTGGTAAAATATGTTGAACATATATTAAATGGATTCAATGACCATATAGACAATGCTATAGATTCATTAGAACAAATATTAGGTTCTTAGAATGAACCTGAATAAGCTTGTTGATCAATTATTATAAAGGGTAAATGTTTTAGCTGATTACATTAAAGGTATAGGAGATTTATTTGAATAAATAAACATTTTCATTCATATCTTGTGGAAACACGAGCCTTAGTTAAATCTGAAAGTTTCAGTATTAGAAGATAATGTTTCTAAAGAGAAAACAATAGATAACATACATAGTACCCTTATAGCATATAAAATGAAAAAGCAAGATATTTATGTCGTTGAAAAAATTAAATCTAACTAGGATTCATTCAAGGACATGAGGAACCTCACTACTAAATATACTCAACACGAATAAGAGACAAACAAGGAAATGTCATTAGTTTTCTCAAATAATCAAAGAGGAAAATGAACGCTCAAGGGGAAACTTCCACTAGCATATTTTCGATGTTGAAAGCATGTTACTCTTATGGAAAGGTTCCATAAAAAGGTCCATGAAGATGATGAGGATGAAGATAAAATTCTCATTAAGAAGACTTTGGAATATGTAAATGGAAAGACATATTATAACAGATCCCTCTTTAAGAAAATTAATATTCCTTTAGAAGACTGATATAGTTCATATTAATCTTAGGTTATAGAGGATATATAGATAGATAACTACATATAATGTGGAGATAATTCTATGGTGGAATTCATAAGAATAACCCAAAAAAAGAAGAGAGTGAATATTATATAGAAGATATTGAAGGAAAAGTAGATAAAGAGGATGAATTAGAAGCTACAGTTGGGGAAATAGATGTTTGTTGAGGAAAAATGATAAATTCCAACAATTTGGTTCACGATGTTAAACACTACATGCATCAGTAAGAAGAATTAAATTTAGAGAAGATAAATGAAATTGAAAATCAAATTTTATTCAATTTCAGAGAGCTCATAGAAAACTGTTGAGTTCAAGTTGGAAATTGAGGAACAAAAAATTGAATTCGATAGTTTGACTAACGTTAGTAGGGATCAATAAAATGTATGTAATAACATGAAGAATATGTTCTTGGTATATGAAAAAAGTTAAGGATCTAGAAAAACACTTTACTCACAATGTGACATTAAAATATTAGTCCACTCAAACGGTGGATAAACTAGAAGTAGAACATAATTATCTAGCTAAAAATAGAAGTAGATAAATATGAATGATGAGTCAAGTATGTGGCTTGGTCATAAAAAAAAGTGGCTATGGTTGAAGTCATAAAGCACACACCCACTCAATGATTAATGATACAAATGGGTGTGAAGAATAATAATAAGAGTCAGAGGACCTAAGGGATAACCAATGGTGTTAAGTGACACATGGAAATGACTGTCACATTAGGTGTTATTGATGTAGAAAGATGAGACCTTCAAAAAATGGGAGTTATGTAGGAAAAATATACCGAATGGAATAAGTATATTAGTGGTCTCCAAACAAAAAATTGTAATCTAGATCATATTTTGTGTGACATTGTTTTTGGTGTAGATGATTTGGGAACATGGATAGATATTGATCATTAACTATGAAAATGATTTTTACAAAGAAGAACCCAAGTGGTCGCATGAAACAAATCATATAATGAAACATAGAGATGAAAATGCTAAAATGATTTAAATCTTATTAGGATTTTGTTGGTCCTTCATACTCCAATAATTCTCATGATTTAAAATCTATATTGATTATGAAATTAAAAACAATGATGTAGGAAAAGAGTGTTGGTAATGACATTGTACTAGATTTTTCCCTTAAAGCATCAGATCATTCTAGTGTATGGATCGTTTATAGTGGTTTCACAATACATATGAATGGGAATATGGATCATTTCATATGAATAATGTATGATAATTAATGAGTGATAATTTATGTAAATGATGAAGTCATAAAAAATAGGCTTTTGAAAGACTTTCTTTGGGGGAAAAGAAATGATATACAATGATGTCATGGTAGTAATGGGTCTTAGTCACCACTAAATTAGTGTCAGTAAACTACGAGACTTTAGGAATTCTATAAAATTTTCTAAGAATATGAGTGTCCTCAATGGAATATATTTGTTTACTAGTTCATCATGGAAAAATAACAAATGGATTGCTTTACATTATATGTGGGAAGAAGTTATGTGTTTTTTATCCTGAGAGAATGAAAACAACATGTGGTATAACCTGTAGGGTAAACAATATCAAACATCCCATGAAGATTTGGTAATGTGTGGAGCCACTAGGGATATCCCTAATAAATTATGTAATCATTCTCTTAAATTTTATTGATGTCAACTAGAGATGATTATCAGAATCACAAACAAGTAAAAGGAACACAAGAAAACAAGTGTGTTTGAATTGGTGTATGCTGATGTATGTAGACCAATGTAACCATGATCTATGTATGGAAGGAGATATTACATTCTAGTAATTGATGATTATTATGGAATTTCAGGGAAATTTGACATTTCCCACAGGTATTAAGCGTTCAGTTTCATGAAGAAGATCCAGATAGAATCAGAAGGGATGCTTTGGAAGAAAATTTTGAGGTGTTGTAATTACAATGGTGAGGAAATCACAAACATCCAAGTGGAAATCTATCTTGGGAAACCTGGGATAAGGATTCATGTTACATCAGCAATAACTCCTGAAAAAAATGTATTTGTTGAATGGAGAAATCGTATCATCAACATCATGGATAGAACAATTCTTATTAAGAAAGACATATAAATGAAATTTTTTGTGGAAATTTTTTTAACATCATTGTACATTTCAAACAAGAATCTATTGTGCCTTCTGGAATGAAAGACTCAATTTGATAAGTGATACATAAAGAAGTGAACATTGAAATTCATTATAATATTTAGAAGTATGAGATTTATTCTCAATAGCAAAAACACAATAAAATTGATTCATGGGAAGATAATTGGGTATTCCTTTCCTTATTAAGAAAATTAAAAGAATATAAATTATTTAATAAGATGTTGGGAAAAATATTTAAGAGAAATTACGTCACTGTATTGGAGAAAGGAGAAAATATTCATTATCATAGTGAACATGATTCGAATGGATGTTATTAGGAGGAAAGAAACACATCAGATAAGAAGTGTAAGATGATGATTTAGAATAAGATACTGATGATGAGGAAGAAGACATCAAGTATATATCTAGAATGAATCTAAATAATCGAGTTGAAATTTACAGGAAAAAATATCATTGTTGATCAGACAGAGCATGTTCATACAAGAAGAATGATGTCAATAAATAAGCATCTTTATTATCTATGGTAGATCTGAAATGATTAACTGATGAGGTTGAAGATGAAAACTAGATATAGGCTATTAATTTAGAGCTATAACATGTTGTGAATAATATTATATGGATGATTGTTTCAAGGACAACACATAAGAATTTCATTGAGACTAAATGGACCATTCATAGAAATACAAAATTCTAAAAAGTGTTGATTCGAAACAAAGAATGCTTAGTGTAAAAATTGTTATTCTATAATAGATCATATCAATGTTGATGAAACAATTGTACCCATTTCATGTCTATAAACAATCTAATAATTCATGTAAATTGAATTGAAAAGGATGTTCTAGGATTTACATATGGTCGTCAAATCTATATTTTTTGAATGAGTTTCTAGAAGAAGATGTTTATAAAGAGAAAACATTTGGATTTCCCATTCATGAATATGAGAAAAATGTTTGTAATTTATGAATGAAATATGTTGGATAAAACAAGAACCATGAGCATCATTCTTGAGGCTTGATCTTTATTTGAAAAATCATAGCTTTCATCATGGTGGAGTTGACTAAAATATATATTTCTAAAATGAAAGTAATCAAAATATGATGGCATCAGTTTATGTCAATGTGATAATATTTGGATCGTTAAAATAATAAAAATGAAAAATGTTGTATAAATTCATGAAAAGTGATTTAAAAATGTCAATGATTGGTGAGATGACATTATTCAATTATTACATGTGACCAAAGGATGGAATTGAACTTTCATTCTCAATCCGAATATTCCAAGGAGGTTATGAGAGGATCATAAATGGAAAATTACATGGTTATGAAGACTCTAGTATCTTCCCAGATGAAAATAAAAAAAATATGAAGACGGAAAGGGAATTAATATCAAATAATGTAGGTAGATTATTGGTTGTATACTTTTCCTCACACTGAAAAGACCTATGATTGTTTTCACCATGTTTGAAGAAGAATGATATTATATTATTAAGATGGGAATCGACATTTTTGAAGTGAAAATTATAATTTATTATCTTAAAGGAATTTCAGATTTCTATTTGATATATAATGATAAATTTTAGCCATAGATTTTGGAATATATAGATGAATATTAGGCCAGATCAGCATATGATTGGAATTATATGTTAAGAGGAGATTTCTATCATGGTGGTTTGTGTATTTCAGGGCTATGAAATAAGAAATATTTCATTTCATTGAGTACCCTAGAAGCTGAGTATATTGGCGCTCACTTGAATGATACATTTACTCTATATAAAATAGCATCTTGATGATAATGGATTTGAAGTGAAGTCTCGGATCAAAATCCTTTGTGATAATTATAGTGTTATCAGGATAAGGTCTGGTGTGTTTTTACCTAATGTATTGAATTGTGTTCTACACTATTTATCATACCACAATGGAATGACTAATGGATTCAATGAAAATAGCGGAGAATGAGTGACTCCAAAAGGGGGAGAAATTGTGGCTGAAAATGGGAGATAATTACTTTTTCAAAGACATTGTGAGATGGAAGAGAGGGGGGTCAATGATAGAGGGGGAGTTTAAAAATAGTTGATTCATGAATTGGTCGATCAAATATTAGATATCACAACCACTAGGACATTAATGAATGAAAAAGGGTATTTTTAAAATGCAATCTAGAATTGGTGTATGTAATGAAGTGATTCATTGATTAAATTTGCATACTAATCTTGTTTCTCATGATAGGAAATTCTCATCTGGGATTAGTGTATTTATTGAGTAAATATTTGGTCACAATCTGAATCACATGAGGTAAATTATGGTATATGATTGATGGAGCATAAGTACTGTATCATAGCATATATAATCGTTATAAGAATAGTTATCAGCAAACCCAAAGGGGTATATTGTTTGAAAAAATTACTCATGGTATCATTGGAGCATATTTGGGTTTGTTGTTATTGGTGAAAAATAATGTCTTCATGGTGAACTGTCACGTTACAGTGATTTAATTAACAATAAATTATGATAATTAACCATGAAAAAGTAATCAATCATATTGAGGAGGTAAAAAACAAGAAATACATTTTAGAACAATTTTCTAAATTTTTTCAGATTATTGGGGACAAAAATTTAGATTTTGGTGAGAAATTAAAAAATTTTATTTCATTGAATAACTCATAAAAATATTTAAAAGTAATTAATTTTAGGAATATAGGATTTAAAAAATTGATTTTTCAAATACATTAAGAAAGGTGATGGTGATCATTGCGATTATGAAGAGCATAAAAAACAATAGAGTCAAAGAGAGTTGTGAGGGAGAATTGTGGTGGGAAAATGGTTCTGACAGAAAGATCATCATTTATGAATATATTTGTGATAGAAAATAAAAGATATTAAAGAAAATTATAAGTGATTATGAAAAGATATTATATCATAAAATTAATGTGGTTCTTCACAAAATAGAGATAATATTGTATAAAATTACTGAGTTATACAATTTGGGATTATGTGTTGCTAACATGGAGTTGAAGGTTGTGGATTCAGTGTAAAATTCCAATATATATGCCTCCACCTCCGAGATATGTGTGTAGAGACCCAATGAAAAAAAAAGGATCTCACATCACAAAAGAGTTTTGAAGAGTATTTGAGCTTTATGAATGTAAATGGAATTCCCTATATCTATATGTGATCGGTGAAAGGAATTCACTCAGTGAAGTGTAATTTAGAATTTTAGAATTAGTGTTATTCAAAAAGACATGTTTTATAATTACAATATTGAAAAGACAGATATGCTCTATGATGACATAAACTCTATGATGGATTGATCACTAATAATTTGTGTTCTATGTTACGTAGTGTGATATAGGAAGAAGTAATATCTACATGGTGTGTATTTTGTGAAGAGTTTTGAACAATACAAAATAATTTTTGTGTTATGTAAAATAGGGATCCTTTTAAAGCTATGATCATTGAAAAAGTATTTCAAATGTTATTTCCCAGTGTTCAGTGGCAATGGGTTATTCCTAAGTTGATGAAGATTGGGCTTTAACAGAGCATCTAGATATAGTGGGGGATGCATTTATCGGAGATAATAAATGAACTATATGACATTAAATAGTGATTGGGTATTCTAAAGAAGTAGTGAACAAACATCAGTTGAGAGAGGAGTGAGATATCAAATTGTGAATAGTTGAAAACATAGATGGACAATGAGTCCACCGTGAACATTTAAACATTTTTGTGCTTATAGTGGATTGATTACATCGGCACATCTCCATTATATCATCCTTGGACGTAGCCCAGTGAGGGAGTACCATAAGAAATTGTAATGTAATGTGCACTCTTTATGGTTTGACTATACATTTCTATGTGAATGATAGATAAGATAGTGTTTTCTATTAAAAAATATCAAAATAGGTAGTTGTTTTAATTTTTCATACCCTGATTCACCCCCTCATGATATCTATCCAAGTGGACATAACATTCACAAATTCCGTTGGTGGGGGATTTAAATAATTAAATAGTGATTGTTTGTATACATATTCCAAAAATTCATATAGTACATATTTACACAATGTGATCTAAATATAAGATAACGAGGAATGGTAAAATGACTGCATTATTTCGACATTGAACATTCCAACATTCCTTTTAATGGAAATGCAGTGGCCGTCACACATACCATAAGAACATTGATATAGAAAATGATGTAGGCTATTAGTGAAAGGTAAATTATTGATTTTTAATTTGAGATGCACTGGGAGGTGCTCATCAGTCATGGAAAGAAATTTCCACCATCCTTTTATGTGACCTATATCCTTCGTTATATAGTGAGGTTGATGTAGATATTAGATTCATATGGCCAAGTCCTACAGGAATGTGTGGAAGGTTAGTACCCCAAACTAGTAATACAATAGGTGAGGATGAGTTACTATGTATCCATGATCGTACTTGGGTTACAATAGACTTACATGAAGAGTTTATGTGGGTGTTTCATGCATCAACTTGGGCCATGCATTCTAGAGTCACCACTATGTAATGTGACATTCACCTTTAGTACCGGGGTCAACATATGAAGCATTAGGTAGCTAGTTATGTTACAAGTTCTTCAACCTATTATGATATAAAGAAGTATTATCAGTGATTAGATGAAAAATAATTGTAGTTACCTATTATGATGTGGAAATAGGGTTATATCATGATGGTTTTGGTTAATAATTTACCAAGGTCACCTTGAAGTAATTATTCATTGTGGGGTTTTTTAAGGGCTAATGAAGGTATCACATTTCATTCCAATCTGTGATAAATTCAGTTTGGATGATCATGGGAGGTTTTATATCCCTAAGACACGCTGACTTATTTTTTTTCTACACACAATCATTTTATATTGAGACACCATCTTTACATTTTATTTCTGGTAGAGTCATTATTGGGCATTGGGTACATATGTGATTCTGCTAACAACATACCACCCTTATAGTGATTTCTATTCAGAGGATACGATATAGGTTTAAAAGTACATTCTTTGAGAATGAGTACTTGATTTAAGGGTCTCTTGGAATAGGAATACACCAATGGTTTAATTCATGTATAATAATAACTATCATTTGATGAAAAAAATATCACCTTATGTGAGTTTTTAGGGTATACCATTCCTATCAACATTATTCGAAATAGAAGTAGGCGAGTCATCTTTTTTAAGATGACATATTGTTCAAGAGAAATCATAATAGGTCCAATTGATTACGAAGTGGATTTTTACTACACCATTTAGAATGAATCCTACATTGATCGCTGCAGATGACCAATAGAGTTTTCGTTTTGGGATTAGGAATTCTTTTATTTTTCATCAAGGACGAGACAAAAATATGTTAAGATATATGGTATGATTTTTCCATAATATTTTTCATTGTTCAAGAATCTTTGTTCGGTTACAACAGTAGCCTATCATTATCAATTCCCTTATAGTTATAATTCCATTAATGATGTTTTCCGTGTATCTCACATGTACTGCTATCACTCGAACCCATATCATGCATTTCACCACTAGGAGGTTGAGTTATAGATTGACATCTCCATTGAAAATAATAATATTTGTATCATTTATAGTGGAATAAAGGATAAATATGGGAGATAATTTCATATAGTATGGGTACTATGGAAACATTCTTATTTACAGTATGATTCCTCGGAGTATGATTCCGATTTATGTGCTCATTGGATAAATTTTTCCACAGGAATGTCATGACTATCCTTCATAAGGGAATTTGAGAACAAATTAAATTAAGGTAGTTGATTGTATGAAAATGGTTTTTTATAAGAGGTATGGTTAATATCTTTTTCATTGTTAATGTTTAAATTTGGAATGTGGAGAATTAAATTTAATGTCATAGTTGTGTCATTGGTGTTTGGGAAAAGTTTGGTGCCCAGAATACTAGATTTGCGGTAAAAATGGCTCGGTTAATGGTTAGATAAAACAATGTAGGTTACGTAAAATGGTTATATCAAAACATACAAGGATGTATTATAATGTTATTCATGACACGTGGCTATATTCAAACAATGCAATTTGGGCCCATCGTTCATACAAAAACCTCATTAATTTAGATATTTAATTTACGCGTGGTTATTTCACAATTTATAAAACGGTCTGAGGTTACTACATGGGTTTTCATTCCACCGATATAAAATCATAGTTGGTTCATTTTTTATCAAAATTTGTGCTCAACCCATGTGACCCAAATATTTTAATAAAATGTTATTAATGTTTTCTAAGTTAAATTCAAATTTAAATATCATTTTAACACATTACTCTCCTATAAAATATCTATCACATTTTAGAACCCCGCATGAACTAATATACATAGATTTTAGATAAATACTACATAAGATCTTAAACTTAGCCATTGAACATCTCTATTTATTTACATCATTGAGTACTCAATACCTTTTTTCATTCATCATTCTTCTTCCTACCGACAATGAAATATTTATGAAAAGAGATTTTTCCAATTTTGAGGTTCCTAATATCATCTTATTTTTCTCCAGATATGAGTTGAATCTTAAGATAATTCTTGATGAGAAATATAATACTGTGATATAGTAGTTGATGTAGACTTTTCCCATTTGTTTTTATTGTTTATTTAGATATGTAATGTTGTTATACCTTCTATATTTTTCATAATAGTGATGCAATTGAAATGATAAATTAAAATGCATGGAATGATACATGTTAGGAATTATCTCAAGATCCTTTGTGATTAGATGATAGATATTTCCCCAACAAAGTCCAACCCAGGAGAATGTCACTTGAATTGACATTGATAATTATTTTATAATCCACACATGGTGTTAGTTAATTATTCCCTAAATAAAGCAAACTGATTAAAACGTGAAATAATTTACTAGAGATGGTTAGATGAAGGGATTCCTTCTTTTCCATATGATTTAATGTTGATGCTTAATTTTTGAATGGTTCAATTTTAACATGTTTTGTTAAATGAGGGGGTATACTCATAATTTTATATTCAATGAGAATTATAATATATTTGTTGGTATACTCGTGTGATGTAATTTAATTTTAATTATTATATGATTAGGTAAACTCATATGGTGCGAAATATTAAATGGTGTGAAATGGTTAATGAATGAATATTTTAATTAGATGATGGTTCATGGATATTAAACAAGATTGTGGACATTATGGATTGAGTATGACCTTTGGGTATTGATTTTGAGGGATAACATCGACCTTTCAAATCTACATTCTGCCTTGTTGGACTTATGCATGACATGATCAGTATGAAATTATCCTATGACTCCAAATAATTCCAAACCAAATTTCCATCGAATTGGTCCTGAGACATGATGTAGATTCCTTGGTCATAAAAACATTGTATCTGACCCTTATTCGTATGACACGTTGTTTATACATCATGAACATGGGTTTTGTGAAATGATTGTTTAGACGGTTCAAACATGTTTGATATAACACTTTCAAATATATAGATATGTTGTGGTGGGCTGACATTTTTAGAAGAACAGAAATGTCATATTAGTAAGTATTTTATCTATTAGTGTTACCTTGTTAGAGGAGACATACTATCTTATGGATGAAGAATCAAGAGGATAATCAGTATAACATTCTATGTAGGGGTCACTCAATGAGAACATTATATTTTATTACAACATAACTACATTATTTTCACATTGATGACCATTTTATATTTCACAACCATGAAATTTATAAATATTTGGGTGATTAACTTCTAGGATTGTATCTCACACACTTTTCGAGAAGTCATTTGTACCCAACATGACTATTTGGATGAAGGTAGAGATAGGGGAACAAAAAAATATTTACGGTTGATTTCGTACCATGATATGAAGTAGTGAAGGATTGGGATAAATGTGGGATCATGATCCTATTCAGATATATAAAATTTAGGAATTTTTTTATATGGATTCATGTATTTTACTTAACTACTCTTGAATTATTTGGGATTCTTTGTAGAGACATGTATCAAAAATTATTCTATATGAGACACTTTGGGATTAATTATGTATTCCTTTCATATTAATCATATGTCATCTTGTTTGATCTATTTCATCTATTAAATTTCATTTATATTTATGTTATATTACAATCTTGTGATAAGGTAATTGTATTCCCACTAACACAGCTAGTCCATCAATTATATTTTTTAATCTCCCGCATCTTGGGTGATGTGCTTGAGGCCTTGTTACTGAACATGATTGAAGTAATTTCCGAACCCCGGATTCCTATATTTGGTGATTATTTGATTACATTTTCAAGTTTACATGGAACAAATTCTAGAGGATAAATTAGTTTAAATGTCCTATAATGTATGATTTCATAAATGATGCTAGCACTGCATTGGAAAATAACAATAACAAACCTAAAACATTATAAAATGAAGTAAACTATATCATTGAATTATTATTAAAATATTTCTTCTTCAGAACATGGGGTAAGAAAACAAAATATGTGTGAGCTCAAATAATCTATATGTGTATGTAAAGAGGAACAAATAATGAATCAATTGGTAAAAATTTATAGTTAAATATAAATAATTGATCACTCATCCCATTAAAAATCTATATAAATATAAATATGGTAATGTATGAAACTAAATATCATTTCATCTAAATATATAATATGGGAATGAAATGTATCCACAGAAATATCAAAGTAAAATATCATTGATGAATAATAACTAAATCCATGTGATATAAATATTTAATTGTTGGATGTCATGATACCTCAATGCATGGAACCAATACAATCAAAACCATTAACAAGACTATTTATATATTGCGTAACAACCCATATTTTTCCCAAATGATTCATCTCATGAGAATACAATTGCATCATGGGGAAAAATATAATCGAGCCGCACACATGTCGTAGCGGTCCGAATCATTCCTTGTATATAAAATAAATAAGGTGCCTTATCATAAACCACTAAATAATAAATTAAAAAATTTATCAATAATACCTCATAAGAGGATACATATAGAGAGGGGTTATTGAAATGAAATCAATCTTCTGGAATAATAATCTATAAACATACCAAAGTTTCACATACTACTATGAATCATTTAGCTAAAAATTTCTTTTGAATTAAATGATAAATAATATATAATTATAACAAGTATATTACTTATTTATCATGTCATATGGCAGTATATGCACCAATCAAATGTGAATTGGTGCATAATAAAAATAATTATCAATGGAATGTAAATTGAGATGAAATTCCTTACTCTAAACCTCCTTGATTCTGTTGAATTTATCCTCTAGAATATTAGTATAAAATATTTTACAAACTTATTCCAGATCCATACTATGGATTATAATATCATATATTACCTCGATAAAGTATTTTTTTTAACCTTTTGTAAAAACTGTTTCATTATTGTAACAATTTAGGGTGTTATTTTCCTATTTTTCTAATATATATTTTGAAAAGTTACAAATTGTATTTATTTCATTGGGAATGATATAATCATCTACATGAATTTCATACATTACTTAGTTATATTATTAATTCATTAATTTTTTTATTAAAGTACATAATATTTGGATATAAGAAATAATGTACACCATTAATGGAGATAGTAGGTCATATATAAAAATGAACTCTACTTTCATTTAATTATTATCATATTTGTTAGAAAATTTAATGAGAAATATGTATATTATTATTTTGGTATAATATATATGATATATATTCTAAATAGTTTTTTTGAAATCATCTTTTATATGCTCCAGGTTTAGCGTGAATGGATCACATCGCTACAAGGGGTATGCAGTCCACACTTACTCAAATGATTTTATTGTATTAAAGAAAAATGGATTAAAATTTATTGTTAAATAGGATTTATTACGTTTAAATAACTAATAATTATCATATATATCTTATATAAATTGAGATTCCATCATAAAGGTCATCGTGATAGGTTTAAAAAGAAAAATGAACAATCATTGTTTCCTGAGAAATAGTTTTATGTACACAGAAACAATAATTATGTTACCCATTATATGGTGGTGTGTGTATTTATAGGTATAAATAATAACATAACAACATACTAGTATATTTAGTATAATGGTTTTGTTATAAATAATCTATTGAGAAGGGTATATGGACTAGGAATTCAAATGAAATTAAAGAGATATTTAGGAAACATTACCTTAAAATCAGTTAACTCCTTTTGGTTTTTACCAAAGAGAATATTTGGAATAATTATTAAAAAGGTGGAATTAAAGGTAGATTGGAGGTATTTTAGGATGATATTTATCTAGATATTAGTATAACCTATGTTTTTTGAGTGGTATGAGTAAGGGGTATATTTCGTGACATTTTATTATGGAGGGGGAGTGGCACTCTTTTAAATACCAAATGGTATTCACTAATAAGAGATTTAATGTACACAATGTTCCTAAAAAATGGTCAAATAATGTTTTAAATGGTAATACTGGTCTTTACATTCCTACAACAAAAGAATTATATAAATAATTTCGTTCTATAATTACTAAGACTACCAAAATTTATCATTTTAGTTTTTATTAAAGCATCTAGTCTTCCAACACATGAAATTTAAAAATTAAGTCTAATATAAAAGAATTTTATTAGAAAAACATGGGTCAAATAAATTTTTAATATGATATTTGATTTATAAATTAAAAATACCATGTGTTTTGGAAATTAATTTTTAAACAAGGAAATGTGACACACTAAAACACTTCTTAATCCTAGAGTATGTTGACCAAATTTTCACAATATATGGGTCAATATAATGACTATAAAAGATAAATTGGATAATTAATAGACCATATTTAATATTTTTATATATATAAAAAATTTCAAAATATATAAATTTTATTCATATTAAATAATTTAATAAAGTATCATTATTGTAAAATTTAAATTATGAAAATTTTGACAATATTTATTGAATATAAATAATATTATATTAAAACAATAATTAAATTCAAATATATCGTGTTTTCTACAATATAACCAAATAATGTTATATTAAAATATAATTATTGGAAATATATCAATAAATATGCTTCCCTTTTAATATTTACAGTATCATTTATCATATATAATTATTAAATAAATAATTACTATGTTTTTATTTTATAAAAATCTTAATAATAATAAACCATAACTAAATATTATTTTTTAATTATTATGAAACAATAACACATTTTTATTGGGAAATGAGATTTCTAACCAAAAATATAACATTTTGTAGATATCTAAATGTTAATTAACTGTTAATGTTATATCTAGTTTCCTTTTTATATTTTTCCTTACCTAAAATTTTATGTACGAAAATTCCATTTAATAATAACCAAATAACCGTTAAAATTAGATCCATATGGGGATGTTGTCAAATTTGTTTTAGTTAATGAATTTTGGAAAATAGTTTAGGTTATTTATGTCCTTAATATTAATGTATAGTTTCTCATTATGATTAAACATACCTTAATCATCGTAATATAATTTAATCACATTCACCAATAATTTTGGTCAAAAATTAAGTTTCAGTTGTATAACAATTTTTCAAAAAGAAAACATTTGATTTGGAAAATTTAAGATTAATTTTAATCTCACACACATGGAAAGAAAGTGGTGTTTTAATATAAAAACATTCAAAATTTGATCAACTTATTATGTCTAATTTATTAAAAAATGATTCCAATGATATAATTTGGATAGATATATATTTAATGGATATATTTTAAATTTAATGAAATTTACAATATAATTTAAAATTAATAATTATTTATACAAAAAAGTATTTTTAGCTAATATTTAGTGGGTTTCATTATACATTAAAAGATGAAACATCTCATAAAAACACCAAAAAGTCACCTTAAGCTAATGTTAACAATCAAAATCCAATAATGTTGTTTATAATGTAAAACAATATTTTTCAATTTTGTAAAATTGTAGTTTTAAAAATTTATTTCCAATAACATGTTGTAAAATGAGCCTTTCCTATAACGAAAGATAACTATGTGTGGTGTGTAGTATATGATTTATATGGTGATTTGTACTATGTGAGACAAATTGATATTTTTTATATCATGAATATATTTTAATCTCCTAGGGTGTTACAATCTCCCCTCAAAAATTATATTTTATCATCGTAATTTCAACATGATATCAGAAATCAAGGAGTTTATATTTTTAAATACTGTTGATGGGAAAATAACATAGTTAATATGGTTAAAAACACATATTCTTAATTATGGAGAAATTATAGTAGAATGGTCAAGAAACCAGGTTCCCTATAATGATAATATTTGTGAAAAAGTAAATAAAATAGATATAGAAGAATAATATAACGATCAGGTTCAGATGGAGAGTGCTAGAGAACATATTTATAAGAAATGTTACAATCAAAACGTTGAAATCCATGATGATATAAGTGAAAATTTAATATAGAAGAAATGAATGTAATAGGAAATTTTATTGGCATTAGTACTATTGTTCCTTCAGTTTAGAAATTATTTCCCTCTATAAAAATATATGTAAATATACGTAGTCAAAAAATTTCTAAAATAATATTCTTTAGTCAGGACATGAACTAATTATATAACATCTCTTATAATTTGATTCAATATATCGTGATTTAATATATTAAACTTTAAAACTGGACCGGAAGTACAACATAAACCTTTTCAAAAATGGTTATCCTTTTCACGGTATTGTTATCAATTACTTTTGAAATAATGTCACTAAATTTTCAAGTTGAAAATATCATTATCTATTAATCAACATGATGAAGCTCAAAATTATCCCATTCCAAGCATGCAAGTAACTTAATCATGTATCTTATTGACATATGGTTGTAAAAACATTTACCAAAAAACATTATTGAAGACATTCATTCGTTCGTATTCATTATGTTAGACACATGTAATTAGATATATTCATTAAATTAAAAAGTGTTGTAAACACCATCATTGTATGCTTAGAACACATTTTTATAAGTAATCAATCAGTTCTAAGGAAGTCACTCATTGTAAAAATAAAAAAGTTATTTATTAATATCACACAACATGAACATATTATGAGTTTTCATTCCCTCATTTTTGGGGTTTATAATAAAGTTCTTCCAACTGAATAACTATTCAAGGTACCATTCAATATATGGTCACAAATACATAATTAAAAGGTACTATAGTACCATTCTAATATATTAAATAATTCATATAACCAGAAGATTGGTGTTAAGATATTAATAATTCATAGATATTGAATGAATGTACATAAAGATATTAATTATTCTAATTAATCCTTAATCGATTAACAAGGATACCTCATCCTATTACATACTACCACATTTCGTTCGCATTTCACCAGTATTCCCGTCAGTATTATCAATATAACAACTAATTAAACCTCCATAATTATTATCTTCAATTGATTACAACTTAGATCATTTATTTTCATAATAATCATTCATTACACACTAAATGTACTTAACCATAGATGATATCTTTGAGAGGTCATTATTCCCATCCATCACGTCAATATAACCCATAAATTTTCAATTATTGTTATTTGAATTTTTTTTCATCTTTTCCATAGACAAAATATCTTATTATCCCTATAATACATTCAAATATGTGATTCATTAAACATTAATAACCCAAATAAAACCTAATATTTTTCCTCCACTGCCTATATATGCTGAAATATTAGTGATGTACTTCATTAACATCGTAGGTGAGTCCACAAATTGATTATGGTGCACGTTTATAATCTTGTTCTCTATAAGATGATTTGGAATGATCACAACATCCATCACAATAATGATATTTCCTTTTATCTTTTCATAATTAAATTTTCTAGTACATTTATTGTTATCATTCATTCATCTGGTGCCCTCAATTGCCTAAAACCAAAACTCATAGCTCAAGCAACACTTATCAAAATATAAAACTGTATAATGAATAAATATTATTTTTAGTATTTTTAAATCATTTATCCTACATATTTAATTTATGAAACATTAGGTGTTTCTGAGGTTACTCATAGAACTCTACTACATAATTACTTTATGATGGTTTTTATTGAAAATGTAAATTATCTAAAATGTTTCCAGTTGGATTGTCAAACCTGGTCCGAAGTAAAGATCATTTTTGTGTACAACGTTCAACTAGTTAGGATTACAACAACTTCTTAGAGTTTTTTATTACTTTTTATATCTATTCCAAGACCATGTCATCATTTATTCTCCAGAAGTGGATATATTTCTAGCAATACAGACATAATCTATACTGTAACAAAATTATTAGATCATACTATATACATATCCTCAATGTATATATTATAGTTATGTTCTACTATCTATTTATTCAAAAAATATTATCCCAATATGTTCTTAAAAATCTTTGGCTACCAACTCCGGCACCTCAACCCTAGAAGCCAAAAGTAGGTGCATTATTTTATACCATTTTCATGATTATAAGGAATCAAATCCTAAAGTACCAATTATATTAGCGGAGATAGAATTCCATATTAAAGACATGATACCCATAATTGATTTCAAAATATGAATTAAAAACATGATAAATCGTAATATAAATAAAACTATATCCATTAAATAATATTTATATATTTCCTTTTCAAAACCTAGTGAAAGAAAACATAACAAGGGTGGAAAAAAATGTTTAGTAAGGGTATGCTAAGAAGAAATAATAATGAATCAAAAATTATATATTAACATTTAATGGTAAATAACTTGTGACCCAATTAATTAAAATTATAAGATAAATTTATATAAATACGTAATTGTAAGAAACTAAATCACATGCATTCAAAATCAATAAATCAAGAATGAGATGTTTCTATAGATATGATGATGCAAATTCTCATGGATGAATAATTACTGAATCTAAATGAATCACATACATAATTATTAGACTCCATGATTCCTTAGTAAGTCAGACAAGTACCTTTTCCACATTTCAACTATATATATATATATATAAATTTGGAAAACAACCATTTATTTTGTCCAAAATATTCATCTCACGTGACTGCTGATGCATCGATGGGCTATTTATAATCGGGCCCCACCCATGATGTAACTTTCCAAAGAAGTATTCATATATCATATAATTGTTTTTCCTTATAAAATATCTGTATATAATAATTAATAAAAACTTATTGACAATATTTATAGGGAGGATATGCAACAACAAGGGTTGTATTCATTAAATCATTTTCGAGGAAAAATAATCTTTAAACATTTAAAAGTGTCCTATACCACTTTGATACATTTCAATTATAATTCTAAAACAATTAAATTGAACATTTAAAATAATAATATTATGTATATTAATGATATAAATTTTAACTGGGAAGTATACACACCAAATATATGTGAATTTGTGTAGATAAAAAAGTATCAATTGAATGTACATGGAGATGAAATCTCTTTCCTTAACCATCCATTCATGTGTTGCCGTAATGTTCTTATATTATGTGTTAAAATAATTTAATGACTTATAAAAATACATACCCATGATTATAATATCATTTATTAACTTATTGCAATTATTTTCGTGCGGTTTCGTTAACAATCATTCTGTTTTTGCTATTTCGGGTGTAAATTTCCTTATTTTCCAAATTATGTTATGACTTGTTAGTTGTTGTTAATATATATTTTATAATTAATTAATCATCTCCAGATTATAAATCATGAAATAATTATCTTATATATTTAGTATATATATATTTATAATAGTCCAAAAAATTTGGAGATATGAAATGAAGAACATTATTCATTGAGATGGTAGGTCGTACATACACATGAACGGTACACTCATTTCATTATCCGATTAAAATAATGACAAAAAATTTAAATATGAATATCATATTTAAATTATCAAATATTTGTAATATTTTTTACATATTTTATAAAATTCATCTTTAATATTTACCTTGTTTATCATTAAATAATCATATCGCTTCGAGGTTCAATAGCCCACACATCCCCAAATGATATTATCATATTATGGGAAATTGGGAAATATTAATTTTTTTTTATTTTATAAATATTATAGAATTATAAATAAGTTACTAATATCATATATCTATTTAATATAAATATTTCTCATCATAATGGAAAGAGTGACTATTGGTAAAGGAAAAAATGAATAATCATCGTTTCATGAGGTAGTAGTTTGTTGAACACAAAAATATTATGTTCGTTATGAATTATATGGCGGTGAGAGTAAGTGTAGGTAGAAATAAAAATATAAAAAAATCAAAGTATATTTTGGATATTGGTTTTTTATTTAGTAATTTAATAAGATAAGTTTTGGGAGTGGGGAAGAAAATGAACGAAAATAGATTATTAGAAAAATTTACCTTAAAATTGGGTAACTACATTTAGTTTATACAAAAGCGAATCATTATGAAGATATATTGAGAAAATGTAGGTTCAAGAAATGTTTTAGGGATTTGGGATGCTATTTGGGTATATATAGGTTGAACCTATCTTGGATGAGGGGTGTGGGTATGGGGTAGAGTTCTTGCATTTTTAGGAGGAGTGGTACTCTTGATAATACCAAATTGTATACAGTAATGGTAGTTCTAACATAAATAATGTTCCTAAAAAATAGATTAATAATGGGGTAATGGGGTATATTTATTGATAATGACATCCCCCACACAAAAAATACATTTTAAAAACATTGTTCCTTAACCTAAAAAGGTTGCCAAATTTTATTATTTAGTTTTTTGGTAAGGAATACAGTATTCCAACCTTAGTAATTTAATCATGTATACTAAAATAAAGTGAGATTGGTTATGAAAATGTTGATCCCATAAATTAATAATCTTATATTTAATTTTTAATATTAAAATCTCATTTTATTGTATATTAATTTTAATATTAGTGCATGATACGCTCTAAAACACTACATAAACTCAGATCATGTTAACAACAATTTTATAATATATGAGTCAATAGGTTAATTATAGAAGATAAATTGTCCAATTAATAAATGATAATTAATATTTATTAACCCTTGAAAATCACATGTAATAATATATGATTTATATTAATTTTAAATAATGTAATAAAATATAATATATTTTTTAATAAAAATAATGTGAATTTTGACATTATTTATTTAAATTTAGTTTTGACATAAAAAAGGTAATTAAAATATATTTATATTAAAAATTTGTTACATGATTTAATCATCTAAAAAATAATTAATGAAAATATATTTGATCAATATTCGTTAAATTTAATAATTATAGTGTCATTTATTTTTGTTAATTACTAACTAAATAATCATTACGTCAGCATTTCGTAAAAATTTTAATTTTTTAAACCATCACTAAAAATAATTGATAAATTATTATGAAAATAATAATCCATTTATCATTACAATGGATTTGTATAATAAATAATGTGAGGTTTTTATGATATCATAATGATTTAAAAATGTAAAATGTAAGGAAATATCTCTTATTTATATATCCTTACAAAATGTTTCATATAGAGAATATCCATTTCATAATGTCTAAATAACCCATAACATTAAAACCATGTGGGGATATGGTCTAATTATTTGATATAAATGGATTTTGGATACGTTATTATTTCATTTTTGTTCTTAACATTAAGGATTATTCCCTTATTAAGTATAATCATACCATAATCACTATAAATAACTTTAATTACAAAAACTAATTTTTTTGGTCACTAATTATATTGATCTTATTAGAAAATAATATTGTTCTGAATAAAACTCTCTACGTAAATATTTCAAAATCTGAATCACATAAGATGGAAAAATAATTTTTATGCTAATCCCAAACACATTGTGAGGAAGCATGTTTCTAAAGACATAACATTAAAAAGATAAAACACTCTTGACGTCAAATTTTTATATAAAAATTATATCAATGGACTAAATGGGGTTAATATAGTTATAATTCGCCTATTTTTAGTCAAATCCATTTTAAAATATAATTTACCCTTAATAATTTTTTTAAATTATAAATCATTTTAAACAATAATAATGTTTTTTTTTGATTATTATTTCAAAAATAAAACATCTATGAAAGAAAATACCAGTAAGAATATTTTTATATTTAGAATAAAAAAATTATGTTTATATAGAAAAAAAATTAATTAATTATTCAACATTTAGTTTCAAAAATTATCACCATTAAAAAGAGTTAAAACTGTGACTTATGTGTAATTTCAGATAAGTCAATGTGGTGTGTAGCATAAGCATACCATGGTGTTGAGTAAAAAAAGAGAAAAAATAATATTTATTATTAAATGATAATATTTTAACATATTGTGGTGTTTCACTTGGGGGACTATTGAATGAAATCTTGGCTGAGGACATTACAATATGTTTTATTTGTATTCTGAAATTATGGAAATTTTTTATTTAATTTCTCCATAGAAGAGGGTTTTTATGTTAGAGAAGAATGAAATGTGGATCCCTTGTTTTATTGTCCTATAGTATATCTTTATTCATAAAAGTATTATGGTTTCCAAAAATCAAAAACACAAAAAATAATAATAATTAATGATATATTATATGCATTACATTTATTGAAGAACAAATAATCAATATATAATTCAATGGTCATGAAACTATAAAATGATATCCCTTTGAGGTGCAATAGGGGACATCATAAATTATTGATATAACATAATCCGAAACAATACCACATTCATTATCAATGATATATAAATAAATCCTTAAATTATTTTTGATACATGGGAGTATAAAAATATTATGATTAAATATACTATTATATATTGTATTTGAGTACTTAGAATTATAGGTTGAAATATTTTTAATATGTATAATTATAACATTTCACGATACTATTCATGGACTATATTTAATGGTATTACTCCTTCACAACAACAAAATGAAATTAAAAATGATATAAGTTATTATAATGACTTATTAAAATATATGGATAATTAAAAATCAATAGATGAAATAAATATAAATCCTAATAATGAAAATCACTCAAGGAATAAACCTACAAGTAAATAATGACTATGTAATTAAGATATTTATTATCATTGGTATCTATTAATAATATTAAAATTATAATTATAATAATATGGAATAGATTTAATAGAATGAAAAACATTTATATAATTGAATATATAATTATGATGAATGAATTTTTGGGTTGTATGTAAAGAAATATATAGAAATGAAAAATTGTCAAGTAAATTTTTTAAAAAATTGGAGATATGTATTTCTATTTCTACTATATATAAAATATGGGTATATCACAGATATGATATTATAAATATTTACATACTAATAATGATTTATTACTATTATAAAAAATCTATATAATAATTATTTTCATTTAATTATCAAATATAAAAAAATATTCATTATTTACATAAAAATTATTTTACAAAAACTTTATTTTAGTAATTGTTCAACCATGTATCCTCATTAGATCCCATGTCATTCCTATAGTTCCATTGCCTAGAATAATTCCAATTTTGTTTCCCATATACCTCTTTCCACACCCACACCCATAGACACTTAACAAACTACTGAAATCACATAGCATATTCAATTGTATGTATTTTCTATAAAAAATACCACATGGGGTTCTCATATGGGTAACATTGAATATCAATATACAACCAAAATATCTTTAATTTATATTATGTAGATCTAAATACGTGGAATAATTATTCATTAAAATTAGTGAAACTAATAGGAAAATGAGGTTTATTAGTTTCCAAACTGTTCTTTACATTATATAAGTTTATAAGGGATTATCCAACTATGTAATATTTATTTATTGTTAAGGAACCTTTCAAGGATAAAAAAATGGTTTCCCATATAATTTTTTATTTTTTGGAGATCATATACCATTATGGTGAAGAATTGCCTATGTTTCATTACTATGAAGACCAAATCTCCCCAAAATAACAAGGGTGTCCGCATATCCCTTGCATCACATGGGAAATAGATTTTTTGTAGCATGAATAGGTACAAAATTTTCCCAAACCCAAATAATGTGTAAAAAATATTTTATCCCTATATTATGGAGATACTGTACCTAGGATATACACACGAGAAACCTTTTTCCTCATGTTCACTGGGAACCATTTCACACTCCCCTTTTAGAAAAATATATAAACCATATTTATGATAGCTGAGAATATCTTTTACCAATTTAACAATTTAATAATTAATCAATTAAGTAATTCTTAAAAACCAATACAGATATATTATTAGGATACATATATTATTTTCCACACCATCCCTCCTATATTCCCCTAAAAAATTCATGTCTCTCTTTTTCATTCTGACTGATACCTCACTTATAAGGTTTAAAATAATCTATTGACATGATAAAGAGTTTCTTAATATTAAAGATAATATTTAGATCGCTACATGATCATGTTGAACATCTTCAATGATTTTGTTTTATATAGACATCCTAGTCCACCCAATGTGCCATGTCAATTAGGTATTCGTCCATAGCTGTAATACCCTTCTATATTCCCATTAAATACATCATCAACATGAATTTTTAATGATTTCGAGTAATAAATAATGTATACCATGAAGGTCATCCTGTCTTTTGTTCATGGAAAATCACTAAGTAGAACATGTATAATCCACAACCATATTTAATAGGGATTCATACTCATCATAGTTGCAATAATTTTTAGTAATCCATCAATAAAATATTTTGATTTAAATTAACATAATTTCATCCTAATCATGAATATTTACTTAATAAGGACTTATTAATGATATTATAATAGTGATCCATTAGTGAGTCATGATAATCATGGAAGTACATGTTCCAAAACCCAACATCTTCAAAATTCATCCATATTCCTCATGATTCTAGTTTTTTTAGTATCCAAACATCAGTTGGATGTGTATTGATACTGTACAGGATTTCTATTATGTGTAATATATACCATAACATTGAATGGATACCCTACATAAACCCTTAATCATTATCATAGTGAATTATAAAATATTAAATCCTCTTGAAATATATATATATTCTATATTAACTAATAACACCTTATGGGATAAATTTTTTATGTTTTATATATCTTTGATATACCTACATAAGTCCACAAAAAAATATCTATGCACAAAACATAAAACTACACCATTATGTTCAAAATAAATTCAGTTAATATACATAGTATAGTCAAGACCCATGGACTTAAACTGTATACCACAAATTACATGGTATTTTATTCTAACATAAAATGATGCATATGTTGCTTTATTGAAGATAAATACAAAAAATTTCGAAATGAATTTATTCCTCACTCCAATATAGGCCATATAGAGACTACATCATCATGATGACATATCCCAAACGATAAAAATGTAAATTTATCATATTACCATTGAATATACCAGTCATAATTATATATTACTATTAAAAAATAAAAAAATATCAACACATGCATAAGTCCAATATAAACCATCATTATGAATCATCCACATATCCATCTACACCATATAAATAAATACATATTTGAAGAAGTGATGACATCAAAATGAATGATGAAACCACTCTTATAATTTTAACAAGAAAATAAATTATATTATATATATCCCATTTGTTTATAATAAAAAAACATGGTTCATAACATTGTTAATAATGATATTTTAGATTCCAGTATCCTAGGATTGATCCTAACAACATATACATTTATTGAATTCATAGATCGAAAATAATATACAGCGTTCTAAACTATTTATAATTAAATTACTATATCAAAAATTTATATATAAAATGTGAAGACTCAATGATACATGTATTAGTTCACATAGATGAATTGTGATGAATGGTCATTATCATGGGGGTAACCAGCCCCATAAAAGGGGATTGTGATGAATTTTTAAATAGTGAATCGTATTAATAATTTAAAATATTTTCATGAAGTAGGAAATAATACCATAAAGTATATGATGATCCTCATAACCCATCATATTAAATAACAATGATTCAAAATCATTACTTCTAAAACACCATTGCAACCATCTTCTATTAGAATCGATTATCGTAATGACATTCATAGGATATTGTATCTCTGAAGAGGAGTTTTTGTGTTACAAATAAAAAACATAATATTTTTTTATTGATTCTATATTGTATGAATATATAATTATTATGTTAATTTTTTATATTTATATAGATGATAATTCTTTGGGAATGAATATTTTTCATATAACTTGATTTCTTATTTATATATTAATTTTTCTATATAGATTCAATTTATTTTAACATATATTTCTTTGTAATATTGGATTCGTATATGTCAAATGGGAGTAATTAGGGAATTTTTCTAATTTTAATTAATTTATTGATGTTTGAATTTGGGGGGATAATTTAAATTAATAATTATTAATGAAGTGATATATTATTAATGATAATACACATGTAATAAAGTATGTTTCGTACATGGGAATTTAGTTTTCTTAAATCTATTGGTCCTATTTTGATGATAATTTTTAAATAGTTCATGTTAATATTGAATAAAAAATCATTAATGAAATAATATTATCATTATAATAGTCATTGAATTTAGGAATGTTTATTTTTTTAATAAAATAAACCTTATAATTTTAAAAATTATATGAGAATCATTATATATATCATGATTGTATTCTGAATATACTCATTCAATCAAATAAGGGAAAATATGTAATTATTAATTTGGGAAATTTATTTTATGAAATTTAATATATATATTATTCTTAATAAATAAACATATATTTTTTTCATAAATTTTTTCTCATTATATTAGTTAGGAATCATGGATGATAAAACATATATATTGAAAATTTTAAAATAAATTTCACATTTTTTCCGTGAAATTATTAGTTTCATATAATTTTTTCCACCGATTCTATATCATGATTTAAGATGGTAAACATATAAAAACATGGATAATATTAGATGTGATAGCATTATGAATATAATACATACTAATGTAATGGGAGGGACACCATGTCATGACATGTACCCCAGGTCTCATGTTCTGACATAGACATAACCCCCATCCTAAAGGCCTGGGGTTGGAGACCAGTGTCGAAGCTGTCAACCTACAAGTGGGAGGAACAATCTTGAGTACATGTACGCACACACCCATAACCATGTACTAAATCTAGAAATGTAAACCATCATTCAACTTGAAATCCACTAAGTAAAAGAACATCTGAGTGTCGAATATGCTACATTACAAACACAACAAATGACTAAATGGAAAACAAGAACGTATAATTGAAACTCTGGATATCCAACTACTGAATACCCAACCTAATGGTTATGTTAAGAGTATGTATTGAAATCAGTTGATGTATGCCCCAACCTCATGGTCTTAGTGGTATCCATTGAATCTAAATCCACCAATCCCAGTACCAAGTTATCAATCATCTACACGGGGAACAACACGTGTAGGTGAATCCCATGTACGGTTTCGTATCAATATACACAATAGGGAAACCAAAACACAAATAAATCACCACAAAACGATCCAAAAATAAACCAAAAATCATGATCACAAATCAAGATAGCTCACACCATGTATATTATAGAGTAGGAAATTGGATCCATTAGTAACATCACCAAACACCATGGGATGCCAGATAACTCCTCCTCAATGAATACAGTTTGAATACTAGGTCACACGAAGCCGCTTCTCTCTAACCTAGGACTGATTTCTTATTCCTCCCTGATTAGTATCATGAGTATTTTGGGTCACACAGAATCCACTTCCCACCGTTGGAATGTCGGTTCACATATAAGTCGTTTCTCACCAATGACCATACTATGGTACTACTCATGTCTAGTATCGTTGGATTTCCATGTCACATAGATGTTTCTACGCACCGTGGACCTTCAGGGACACACAGAATCTGCATCCCACTTGGCCATAGTATCTGATCCATACATGGTCTCTCTTCAGTAGTCTTTATGTCTCATCCAATCGTAGGGTTTACACACGTAGCACACTTGATCTCAAGGGAACCGATCCCCAATCTATTCGTCAAATTCTGACATAGATTAAATCCATGATATATTATGCCAATGTTTCTTCCTCTTTGCGAGGGTTCCAACACCACAAAATACTCATCAATCATATAACTTTTTTTCATGATATTGAATTTTTTTTAAAAGGTAAAGTTGAGTCTGAGTCCGGTCTGACTCGACCTAACCTGGACGTTGCCCACCCTAGGTCTGATCCATTGGGATGAAGGTCCGGATCATCATGGCATGTTCGGTCGACATACATGTTTAGTAGTCAAAGGTGGACTGGTTCGTCACTTGGCTGGGAAACGGTAGGTAGCTGCATCTGGATCCCTCCCTGCCCTCCTGGTTACATGTGGGGTCTGATCCCCTAGCCATGTGGGAAATTGTCTGCTGCTACCTCTGTAGTGCACCAACATGGGCGGGTGGCTGCATCCACCTACCACCAGTCTTTGGCCTAACTGCCCCACTTTCTACAATGTAATGGTCGGTTGATCATGATGTTCTCCCAGCACACTGTCGTGGGGCATAAACACCCCCATCAACTGCCACTGTGGGTCACCCTTGGAGTCCACTGGCTATTTTTTATGTGGACCACTAGGTACACACCGATGTACTGTTCTTCAAACCGACTACATCTATTTCCACCATGTGGTATCACCTTTCCACCAAAGGCCATGAATATGACTTCCTCCCCCATCAAAAATTTTCATCCACAAAGAATGCATAATATTAGGTGCTCGAGCCTTATTTGTGTCTCTACGCACCAATCACGTTAGTGTTTTAAAACAAGGAGAGGTTTGCAGATTATTTTCTAAATAAAATAATCTATTACAGAATTTAAATCTCAAAACTCAATAACCTTCCTTCAAGAACTGAAGATCCATATATTAACCAATTTTTGAGTTGATCTATGTTTTTCATTTAGAATGATGAACGATGAAGAAATGAAACAAATAAACCCAAAAATATATCAAAATAATTCTTCAAAGTTATCTACCCTAGAGGATTCATTATGTGGTGGAATTCTTCACTTTCAGTTCCAATTCTTCGTTTTGAGTCAATGTTTCTAGTGATCCACTGTCATTTTTCATTCATCATTGGATGGAATCCATGAGATAGGTTAATCAAATAATTTCCACAGTTTATTTCACATTCCCCCAAAATTTTATCTTTTTAATAGAAAAAACATCACATCATTTCTATCATGCTTCATTATCATATCATTACGCTGCACAAAAAAGATAAATTAAGGAGCTTCTATCGATGAGCTTAATCGACATACTACATTGTTGTCATCATCCTCTCATCGATGACCAAAAATAACAAACTTTTGTGTTATTTCATTATTTTTGACAAATTAATAAAATTAACTTATTTATTCAACCCTTTCTAGTTGAAGTTATTTCCTCTCTGGGGGAATCACGATATTCCATGTTCAATGGTGCCCTCTGATTTTTTATATGAGAACTCGTTCAAAATTTGGAAATCCACCAATTTATAATTTATATAGAGAAACACAAAATAATTGAAAAAATGTGTTTCGGGATCACCAGGCCATGGAAACACGTGCTGTCAAATCATGTGACCTTTTTATACTTCAATTTAATTTAATAAAATTATATGTAAATTGCAGTATATTTAATTCACCACACTAAAGGGATATACATACCTAAAATTCAAAATATGGTTAAAAAAAATTGGGGGTAATAAGCATGAATCAGATCCTCCCACTCCCATGTGCTCTCTTGGATATTTATGTGCTACCATTGAATGCAATCCAGAAAAATAAACCATCCATGAAAGAACCTCTCATGTCGATCCACTATCTCCACTGAAAACTATGCAAACATCTCCCTATAATCAATTTGCAGCTCAACTAAGTCCATAACATGTGATGGATCATGTATGAACCTCTTCTATTGTGACAAGTGAAAAGAACCATGCATCTAATGCCTTTGTGATGGAAGAGTTAAGAGTTACACCACCTCACCAACTCTATTGAGAATCTGAAATGGTCTAATTAAACTCTGAGATAACTTGTCTCCCCAATCAAATATCTACATAAACGGTCAGTGTGAGACCCAAAGGAACACATTGTCTCCATCCTCAAACTCCAAGGGTATTCTTTTCAGGTCATAATATGATTTCTCTTTACTCTATGAAGTACTCATCCACTCATGGATAGTCATCTACTTCTTAGTGGTGGCTTGTACCAACTTTGGACTCATGCACACTGATTCCCTTGGGTCTATCAAGCGTAGAGATGATTTGCAAGGCCTCTTGTACAAATCCTCAAATGGTTCCATGCCAATGGGTGGGGGTTGAAAGCTATTGATGACTAAAAACTCCACCAATGGTAGGTGGTCCTCCCAAAAATTACAAAAAAACAATGATGTAGGTATTAATAATTTCCTCCAATGACTATTTGGTTCGATCATTCAGGCCATATGTCTGAGGAGGAAAGGTGGTTCTCAAGACAGATGAGTCCCATACTCCTCCTGCATCCCCTTCAACAACTGAGATGTAAATCATGTATCACAATACAAGATGATCATAAATATTACCATGTTTTGCTTCAATGTCACTTGAATGTATATACATCCCAATCCATATACCGATCCATGCTCCCCGATGGGTAGGAAGTGAGATGACCTTGTGAGTTAGTCAACGATCATGTAGATATAATCATGGGGAATGGAACTGAATGGTATCCCGATAAATAAGTCCATGTAGATACCATACCAATTCTATTTAGATACTTTATGTTTCAATTACATTCCTAATTGGTCCTGAATCTCAATATTCACTTTGTGGAATGTGAGGCATCATGAAACAAACTATGTCGATGCTTTCCCCATCCCTGGCCACCAGTACTGACATCAGAGGTCCCAATACATCTTCTCCACTCCATGATGTACCTCTATTGTTGAGGTATGTAAATCCCTCAACAACTTATCTGAAAACATCATTGGTACTATGGTGAGTACTTTTAAAAGTATTATGTTCTCCCAACCTATTTAAAATCCATTCGGATCTTGTCATATGTATAACTGAGCATGTCTGGCCTCACAGTAATCATTTATATGTTTTTCCTCTATAACTCGATGTAATAGAGGGAGAGTGGTAGTAATTGAATAATGGTAACCTACTCCATCATCATCCATGATCGTTATCTTAATCTTGGATAGCTTCTTTTTCACCTCACTCAACATTTGTAAACCAGAAATCTTATTGAGTGTGTCTTCCACAACATACGCCTTCCCAATAGTATAGACTACATCAAAGTCATAATACAATTGGAAGTATATTCATTTCCACTATCTCATGTCTAATTCCTTTTTTGATATGATATACCTATGCCTCTTGTGGTCGGAGTATATGGTAAATTGCATACCCATACATTTGTGGCGCCACATCTTCAAGGAAAAGTCTACTTCTTCTAACTCAAGATCATGGGTAAATAATTTTTTCTAATTCCACCTCAACTTTTGTGAGATAAATGTTATCATGCTCACTCTTGTATTAGGAACAAACTCATTACTATCCCTGATGTGTTGTAGAATACTTAATACCCAACACCTTCTTCTGAAAGTCTCAAGATTGGGGCACTCGTTGGTCTTCACCTCAACTCTTGGAAAAAATTCTGAAAATTCTCCATCCTTAAGAAGGGTGTTCCTTTCCATTTCAATGATGATAATGCTTCTAATACTCATTATACGTGAGGCACGAACCTCCGGTAGTGTTCATCCATCCCATGAAACACTACACCTCATTCATGTCCCTTAGTGGCTCCCAAGATAGCATTTTTACTATATTCAGTGGATCCACTACAACTATAGATTCTAAGATGATGTATCCCAAAAAGTGGACCTCACAAATCCAGAACTGCATATTCAGGATATTACTACAACGCTAGTACTCTTGGAGGGTATCAAGAACTATTCCTAGGTTTGTAGTGTGATCCTCCCTTGACGTCGAGTACACTATGATGTCATTATTTAATTCCACCATGAAGTGATCGAGGTATGGCTGGAATATCCTATTCACGAGTCCAATGAACAATACTGGAGCATTGGTCATGCCGAAGGGAATCACCAAGAACTATTAGTGTCTATTCCATCATCTGAAGGCTAGCTTAATGACTTCCTCTCCCATTACCCAAAGCTGGTGATAGCCTGATCTGGGGTCCATATTTGGGAACCGCCTTGCTCCCTTCAACAGATCAAAGAGGTCATTAATCCTTGGCAGTGGAAACTTGTTCTTCACATTCAACTTGTATAGGAACTAGATGTCTATGAACAACCTCAATCTCTTATATTCCTTCTTGGAAAACAACACTGGGGCTACCCATGTTGAATCATAGGGCCTTACGAACCCCTTTTCATTCATTTCCTCTAACTGTACCCTCAATTCACAGAGCTCTGCGGTATCTATTTGATATGAAGATGTGGATATTAGTGTTTTCCCTACTATATATTTATGTCAATGTCTACCTATATATGATTATGTATTTCTTAGAACATCCTCATGAAATGCATCCTCATACTCATCCCCCACTCTAAGAATGCTCTGACAACTCTTGTCCACCACATCGAGGATGAGGCTAGCCAACTGGGGAGTGATCTTTAACACCCTCTACTGAGAAATTCCACGATCTACTAAAATGGATTCCTTACTAACAATGATGTAATACCCAGTCCCATCCTCCTGCACACACCAAACATTACAACTCAAATTGTCAATCTGAGCATAGACTGTAGATAACCAGTCCATACACATGATGATGTCATAAGGTCTCGATGATGATATAAGAAGATCCTAATTGAAGATCTATTCTCTTAGTGTAATATCACACTTCTTTCACAAGTGTGTAATAGTAAAATCCCCTCACATAGGAACCTCTAATCATAAGGATCAATCCAAAAAGTCCACTAGAATCTATAAGTCTCGAATGTTTTCTATGACATTAAATGAGTGAATGGAACCAGTGTATATAAGAACTGTAGCTATGGTGGAGAATTAATGGGGCATACATTTAATAATCTCCAGATTGTCATGTTTATAGGAATCCATCATATGAAGTTGGCTTCACCCCACTGTGCTGGATCCCTAAGCTTATTGTGGACCACCTCTGGGTGGTGGTAGTAGCACCTCGCACAGATGTTTATCTCTTGTTACTCGCCCTTCTCTCTTACCATGTATGCCTCACTATGGACCTCATCACTCAGACCACTGTCATTTCCATATTGGTCCATCGATCACCATCTAATCATATATATGGAGGGATCGGCAGTCATGGGGATTGTGTCCCTAACAAACGCACATAATGTATAGCCCATTTCCCAGCAGACTCCCTCTACTATGGGACACCCATACTACGGACCATTAGTACATGGGGATTACCTCGAAAGACCTATCCCGCATGGGCCTTGTGTTGTTGTCTTCTACTCACCACCGAAGACATTTTCACCTAATGTCTTCTAAAGGTTATGGCCATCATCACCTACTTCTTCAGGAAGATCTCTACAAGAAGGGCCCTCTTCATCATTCCAGCTCGAGTGGGGATACTGAGAGACACCATGGATTCTGTAATCTCCTGTCTGATTCCCTGGTCAATGGTCTATGCCCTAAATAAATGGACTTTCACCATGTCTGTAGAGTTGTGTGAGAGGTTTGTAAACCACGTTGTGTAGTCCACCACTGATGGGATTCAGTGTTGTATGTGAGACAGTGCCTATATTCATATAGAGCGCAATGTCGTGGTGGAATAATCCTCTTAGAATAGCATCTAAATGTCTATCAAGGTGATAGTTTCCACATCATGCATATGTATGGTCATGATTTACCATCTCCTAGTTGATCCCTGACGAAGGCTCTCTAACAAGGTCACAATCTTGTCAAATGGTGTCCTCACTAAGTGGAATACTTGGGTCACTGCGTCTAGCCGGTTCTCATTGACCCGAGGATCTATATCTCCCATAAACCATGAAGGTATCTATCATGATTTTTTTTTCATGTTACCGAGTCTATTTAATTCATCTCCTGGTAAAGCTGAAAGTAAAATCTAATCACTGGGTGGTTGAAACATTGGGTCAACACCCATCAAGGGAATCTCTAGCACTAGTCCCTGAACAGAAATGTATTCTCCAAGGATGTTGTCCATATGATAATTTAATAGATTTCTAGATACATTTTAACATGGAGGCATCCTAAAATATATCATGATGTACCATAATCAGATGATTTTACATTGTGGGATGACTCTTAGTGAAGAAGAACATAATGTGACACTTATGAAAATATTGTTTTCATGTGTAGAGCTAGAATGAAGAATTTAGGGTCCCTGTGTATGGATTTGTTGGTTAATTCATCAATACTAGACTCCATAAATCTGAATTTATAACTCAAATCATTCAACATTGTTTCCCAAAAAGCATAACAATAGACTCTCGTACATTGAGGTAAAACCAACCACCTCAGATTCCACTTTGTCACGATATTCCCATGAGGATCATTCCATGACATACCCCAAGACAACCTCTTGAAGGCCTGGGGTTGGTGAATAGCGTTGAATGTGTAGTCCTAAAATTGGGAGGAATTTTACAATGTACATGTAAACACGTGCACATTACCATGTACAAAATCATGAAAATAAACAACCATTCCACTGAACCATCACTGTGTATTGGTACAACTGAATATCAATTGGGCAAAAATTCAATACAAAAAAAAATCAGTGTAAAACTAGAAATTAAAAATGATATTTTGGAGAGACAACTACTAAATACCTGAGCTAATCGGAATGTACAGAGTAGCTATAATAATCCATTAAAGTATTCCCCTCAGAAATGATTTAAATGGGAACAACCGAATCAGGAGAGACCACTTCTTATGTCCAGGTGTCAGTCGTCTTGATAGAACACGACAAATTTTGGAAAATCCCATGTAAGGGTGAGTAGTAATATACTCATTCAAGACCCTAAAACAAAACTAAATGACCAAAAATTAATCCACAAAAAAACCATAATGCATGATAACCAATAATTATCATGAAGCCAGACAACTTTCACTAGGTATATTCTAGAGTAGGAAAGGAGAACCATTAGTCACATCATCGAACACCATGCACTAGTGGAGAACTTCTCTTTAATGGGTATCATAGGATTTCCAGGTCACAAAGAAGATATGCCCCACACTCATACGACTGTTGTGGTACTCATCCCTAATGAGTACCATGTGTATGATGGGTCACACAGAATCTGCTCCCCACTATGTGTATGGAAATTCAAACATAACATGCTTCCCACCAATGGTCATACAGTTGTTCTTATCCTATCGAGTGATGTTTGTTTTCTTGGTCATATTGATTTTTTTCCACACGATGGGACTACTGGGTCACACAAGATACACTTCATAATAGTTCATTGTATTTGATCCATGTAGCTTCTCTCGTCAGCAGTCTTTAGGTCACATACAACCATAGGGTTTCCGCACAGGCATGCTTGATCTCAAGAGAAATGCTCCCCAAAAAAGAATATAATTAAATATTCCATTAAATCATCCTTATATTATAAATAAAATCTCCCTCATCGTGAGGTTTTCAACTCTGTAAATGGATCATCATTAGAACACCCAGTTTGCATGAAATTGACGTATTCTAAAAAAGGGTCAGTGGGGTCCGGTATGGTCTAACCTGTTTGGAAAAACACAACACAGAATCTTAACAGCTTGGTATGGTCTATTGGTATATGGGTTTAGAATACTTGGGTAGTTTTAGCCCATTAGGGTAGGTTAGACACACTAGGGAGGGTTCAGACAACTAGAGAAGGACTAGCATGCTAGAGAGGGTTCGACCTACTGGATGGGTCTAGACCGCTGGTCGTCCCAGTCCCCTAGTGGCAGACTGGTTATCCACCTAACCAAGACATGGAAGGAAGCTGTTTCTAACTCCCTTATTGCCTAGCGGGTCATCTATAGGGCTAGCATCCCTGGCCATGGTTGATCAAATGTGGCTTTACTTTGTGGGATGCAACGCGGTGCCACATACATTGTGCACCGATGCAACTTGGTTGCGGACTATAACTTCCCCTTACAACCATCCCAGCCGGGGGCCCTTTCCACACAACAATGGTTGGTTGACTATGGAATCCACCCGATGAATCATCATTTCAATGATAACACGTTCTTCCAAAGACAAATGGGTACACACTAGTGGTCTGTTCTTCACACAGACTGCACCTCTGGCCTCTGTGGGGTATCACATTCCTTTTAATGTCCATGAATCTATATTGCCTCCCCTTTGAAAATGTGTGGCCACAATGAACTAACAATCAAAGGGGCTCTATCCTTGTTCATGTTGGCCTACGTCCTACTTGTTATAGTTTTAAAATAGGGGGATATTTGGGGATTATTCTCAACAAACAATAATTTATGAAACAACGTAACTTTTTCCCTGAAAAAAAATGATCCATTAAGGTACTTTTTTTAATTTTCCTCATCACCGCCCATCATTGTCATCATTTAATCCTCAACCATGAAAAAATAGAATAATGTAACATTTTATGTTATTATATTATTTTATGAAAAGTAAAAAAATTATCATTTTCATCTAATAATTTCATGTCAATGTTATGTATTTTCCAAGTGAATCTCAGTATTTTGAGTCCATTCAATCCCTCAGATATTCAATCTGAGCATCAGTTCAAATGTTTAAAACCACATTCACACGTTTACAAAGAGATACTTAAAAAAGTAATTTTTTTTATCCTCTCACTGGGCCTTGAAATCACATGTCGTCAAAAGATGTGATCTCAAAATAATCCCATATAATTTGAGAAAAAATTATACAGAAATTATTAAACATTAGAGACTTACATTGATGATGAGAACAATTTTTTTGGGAATAGAATTTAATTTTATATAAATTTAATGTAATGTTGATATGAAAAGGCATATTTGGGTGAAAATAATAGAGGAATAATTATAGGGGTTTCAATTGATTTGAGAATGTTATAAAAAAAATATTTAATACATTTTTGTTTATTTTGAATAGATAAATTATTTATTATTGATTACGGAGATTTTTTCTTACTATTTTACATTTAATAATATTCATTTTTAGCTTACTCACATTTTCACTGGTCAAAATTAATGTGTAAAAATGTTTATTGGGTTCAAATTCTTAAATGTTTTTTATTTTTTTTAAATGATCATTATCTATTCTATATAATAGTTAAAGTTATTTTCATAATAAATTTTATTGTCTTTATGTATAATAATTTAATATGTAATGTATATGATTAAGTGTAGTATATATTTTTTAGGATTACCTATGATTAAAATTTTTTTTCATACGTCATCCATTACATTACATCACTATTTTATTTATATACTGATCTAAATTAATGTTTTGGGGAATTAATAGTATCCTAAATCATTATATTGAAAACATTTAATTAAATTAAAGTATTTAATAAATATTAATATTACTCTATCATAAATCACTATATTACATCATTGGAAATTAAGTTAAATTTATGCTGATTATTTAGATCATAAATATAGATTTGGAATATTTAATAAAAAATTGTTGCAATATGAATGTATAGACATTAGTTTGATTTGTTTAATTATTTTTCATTATGCTCTAGGGGAATGAAGTTTTTTATATATTATACTAAAACATAGTTTTTGTAGTAAAAAATATTTATTGTAGATCTATAAACATCCACAGTTATTTTTAGTTAGAAATTTGGCACAATTTTTTCATAATTTCACATATAATAATAATAAAATATAAAACAATTATAGATAATGATAGTAGATTTTAAAAAACTATAATAATATGTATTTGTTACTATAGGAAAAACAATATCCCAAAAAAAATTCAAGCATATTAACTATAATATTCATTATTATCAATTTATATTCCTTATTTAATGATAGTAATTAATTTTGTATTTATTTATAATTTTCCAAAATATAACATATATATATGATAGAAAAAATAATCACCATGAAATACATGTTACATTTGGATAACTCCAAGAATTATGTTGGGTAGTATTTCATGCATGTTGGTAACATTTCTTGGTTTGAAATCCAAAAATATATTATATATAGAAATTAAAGAAATCATAATTCATGGAACTCACATATAACATTTATTAAATACATTCAAATTTATATAAAATATATTTATAATACATGTAATGTTAACACCTGCCACAAATTAACAACATTGTAATTTTAATTTCTACTTGTTCTCCATATAAACTATATTTTATTATGATTATATATAATTAGAAAAATTACTCAATAAGAACATTAATTAATCAAATAAATGAAAACATTAACATATTAATAAATAAAACATCACTAACTCTCCTTTTATATTTTCAATGTTGATGTAATATTTTAAATGAAAAACAAATTTGGGATGAATAATCTACATATTGCATATATCAAAAACCCGAGTAAACATTGAGAATTTAATACTAACATAAACCATTCTTATAACAAAAATACTCAATCCCCTAAATTATAAATTAATAACCGTAAACAACACTTTTAATAATAAGTTACCCTTTTAAAAATTAACTTTATATATTCACCATTATTAACAAATTGAAATGAAAATTTTAGAATCCTTAAATAGTAATCTATTATATTATTAAAATATGGATTAATTCTATATGTCATTCAAAATAATTCATAATAAATATTAGAAATCTATACATTAAGGAAATTGTCTCTATAGTTTTACATAGTAAAGTAATCTAATAAAAAAATGATTATGGGTTTCTAGAATTTCCATGAAATTATTATACTATGATTTCATTCCCAAAAGTATAGAAGATAGTTTAGAATGTAAAATAGTTTTTCATTGAACTGTTACGTAATAAAACATATAAAAATGAAAATATTAAATTTATTTCAGAATTCATCATATTGAAAGTTTTATTGTATAGTTATAAACCACTTAATTTTTTTTAACATTTATAAAATTTATTATGTATCAGCATATTTATTTTTATTTTATCATTTATAATATATAAATATATATATTAATTCATATTAAACTATTAATTTATAAAAATATGTATTCATTATCTATGTTGAAATATATATAATTTTTCTATTTCAGATAATGATGGATAAAAGTTTTTTCAAATGATAAATTATGTTTTTAATTTAATAATTGGAAATGTTAAATAATTATTCATATTTCCAATAATGTTTATTAAAATTTATAAATTTTTTAATAAAAAATTTATCAATATATAAAACATTAAAAAAAATGAAAGTTAAATTTTTTTCTATAACATTAAAAATATAAAAAATTCACATATCATGAAATATCACTAAAAATCACCAAAAATGTCACAAATATTACTAATATTATTTAATGAAACTAAAAATAATGATATATTATGATGAATACCCATTTAATAAAAAAATATTCCGAATAAATCATTTTGGATTATAGATATTGTAATCTTAGAAGAGACTGATATTTAGCGAAATATATCCATAATATTTTTAATTTATGCCAAATTGGTAGTTAGTTAATGTGAAGTGATGTTAAGGAACATCTATTTAATATATATATAAAAATTTGACACCATTTTCTATAAATGAAAGATGAATTATTAATATTAAATATAATGTGAATCAGAATTATTATATTAATGTAATAAAAAGAAAAGAGATTATTTTTCAAATGGTGGTGTTTGGAGTAATTAATTATTAGATATAGAATGAAAGACCATAGAGGTCAATATTCACGATATAAATATATATGTATAAGAATAAATCCATGATAATAAGAAACAAAAATCTAATTGTGTTTGGTTATTCCTTATGACATAAATTGTTATGCAGATTATTTTGGAGTCAATCCTTCATGAAAACAATGTCACACCATAATAATACTCCATTTTTTGTGTTTTCATTATTTTGTAATGATGAATAATTTTTCCAATGAAATGTTAATGACATTGGCCATATAATAGAGTAATGTTATTTATATTGAATATGTGTATTAGTGGCTGCAAAAAATTAGTGGGCTCTGTTTGATTGAATATATAGTGCCTTAGTGACCAAATATTGAAAATTTTGTGTTCGAAAAAATTCCCAATGGTTTTTTATTAGACTATAATTCAGAATGATAGATTGTAATGTTATATGCAGTTGTGATATGGATCACTAATTACTACAGGTTAAAAATATATTATGATTGGGTTTATTGTGATTAATAATATAATGACTCAAAGATCCGAGAAATGTGACGCATCATTTAAAAAATATATAATTTATCTTTTTTATTAATGTTCCAGACATTGTAATTAATTGATAACTATAAAAGGATCAAAAATATTGTGATAACATAAATGGGTGTTTTTATGGAAAATTTTTACCTGAAGGCACAAAATAATGTTAGATTAGGTAAATTATACATTATATAGTTAATTATTATTATTGGTTTATTATGGGGTGGGATAAATTTTTTTAATAGAGATAATGTTTATATCATACAAAATAAAATTGGGAGATTATATAGGTGAAACCATAGATATTAATGAATAATAATATGAAGAGGAAAATGAAAAAAATATAATAACTATTAAGTAATAATAAAAAAGGTTGATGATTATATTTGATGAAGACTCTTGTATTATTTATATTTTGAAATATATATATTTATTATATGGTATCAAAATAAGAACGTTTGGACAAAACTTTTTATATTGTGAGTTTATAGATACTAGTTATTTTTAAAAACAATTATTAATTCTATATCAAGTGATCACAAGATTTACAAAAACATTATATGGATGTTTTTATATTTTCAGTTGTAAAATATATAAAATTATAATTATTTATTATATTTTTCATATTATTGGGTTTATTTATAGAATTAATTTAATTCACTTTAATATGTCACAATTTTGACTTATTTAAGAAATATAAATGTATGTGAATAAAATATTTCACCCCAAATCTATGTAAATTATAACTTTTTATGAATGAAATATTTTATTTGTATCATATATATTAGGTAATATTTAAATGTGAATTAATTTTTTTCAGGATTATTGTGGATATGTTCAACATTTTTTTTGATATTTCCAGTTCTTAATTTAAATATTATATATTGAACAAAATAACTATTTGAAGATATAGGGGACTTCTATCTTTAGAGTCAAACACATCACGATATAGAATTGATAGAAATTTTATTTCAGTTGTAAAAAATGCTTAATATAATAGTGGATACTTCTGATTTATTTGAAATCTATTATTTATTAATTTCTATGATATCAATTATATAATGAATCTAGATAATGATTTTGATAGTGAAAATATTATCTTGTTATCTCATTTTAAAAATTACATTTTCAATGTTATATGGATATTAAAAGGAAAAAATATTTTTGATAAACAAGAAAATAATTTAAAAAATATTGTTAATGTGACTATTGAAAAAATATAGAATTTAAAATTAAAATTTAATGATCTCAATATTAACGATGGAAAATTTATTTTTGAAATATTAAAACTTCTTAATGTTATAGTGACCAATACCCTATGATTTGGTGAAAAATTTACAGATTCAATGAGTATTATGAAAATTATATAGATCAATTAAAAAATAGATGTCAATGTTTTGTAACATGATGACCAGGATCTAGATACCCATGCATCATATGATATCTATAAAAATTTTATTTCTTATTAAATAGGTAAAATCGGTGTTCAAATGTAAAAGAAAAAAATGGCAAGAAAAATTTATTTATATTTATGAATTATGTGAAGAGTATAAAATTATATGTTCAATCTAAATAAGATACTATTGATGTCTTTTTTGATGAAATATGAAAAAAATCATGTCATTCACCTAGTGATGTTTGTTAAAGGGTATAGGAATATTATAAGGGAATATTTCAATAAATTTTTTAATTTGTAGATATTTTAGATATGCTGTAAAAAATATACAATATTTGGATGATGGAAATGATTGGATATATATCTATTCGAATTTAAATATTTCTTAAAATATAAAACCATCAATTTATAACATTTAAAATGTTCATTAATGTAAAAAAATTTGAAGAAATATATTTCCAAGTGTTTATGATTCTAAAATATAGTTTTAGATAATTATATTAGATTGGATAATGAGGTTCATTATAAATAAATTGGAAATTCTTATGTTTTATTTATTGTAACATTTTATGTTTGTAAATTCATTAGTTATGGGTCAACCAACAATTCAAGTGATTATTTAATAAAAATGAAGACAATGATAATTAATGAACTCAAGGAGAGTCTATAAATGATTTCATATCAAGGGGAAATAATGATTCAAAATAACTACATTCATTATTATTGAAAAACTTTCAGCACATAAGGTGAAATAGAGTTATTGATAAAAGAACATATTAATATAATTATGATGTTTTCATCTATTGAAAAGATGTAGTCTATTGGATAAGAAAAGATGGTTGAACAACAAAATAATTTGATTAATGAAATTTTGAATAAATTAATCATAATAGTGAAGAAATTTAACATTATAAAATAAATTATTCTAATTTAATGACTCTAATTATTTTAAGTAATTTTTATTAGAATTATTTTTAAATATTATCCATAAGATCATGATGATGTTAAATTTGTGTAAAAATTGAGAATTTTCTGAAGTTTATAAAATACATTAATGGTAACATTAAATATAAAATCACTATATATTTTTATTTATAATATTCATGAATTATGATATAATTTATTGATAATATGTTTGTAATCTACCATAATTATTGTTTAATGAAGGTAACATGTATGGTCCATGAACTTTGGGGATCGACCCATTGCATGTTTCCAAAGAGAATGGTTCTCAGAGGAAGCTCAAATGATGTATAGATTGACTAAACTACTAAAAGATGAAAGATGTGAGAACTATTCCATGTAAACAATTACACGACATTACATTATGTTTCACAATGTATATATTTTTGGAGTCAATTAATGAAATGGTGATTCATATTTCAGTGGATCCAAAACCTTGAGGATTATATGATGTGAAAGGGGATTATACTTCATATATATTCCTAATAATATATGTTTTAAATGATTCCATCCACCAGATCTATAAAACCATATGGTTACAACACCCCCTCTCCCTCATTCTGGGAGACCTAGTGTCCCCCTATTTACCGTTTTTGGGTTTCCATTATCATGGATTCATCCCTATCATTCCTCTATCAATTTATCTTTGATTTATGGTATGTTAAACCACCATTTTTTCATTACCCTTGTTGCTTTACCTCCCATTAATCATTTACATGTGATGAGGCATGATATCCATATTTCTTATGGAGTTTTTTTGGTTCATTATAGATGAATTTATGAAATAAAATTCATAGATGGATGTTGTTCTTGTGGGATTGGAACTAAGATTATTAGAGTTTGTCTATTTTCCTGAGAAGAATATTTAAACCCTTTTTGAGGTAGGATATTAGTTTTTTCCATATTTATTAAAATAAAATCCTATATCGAGCAATATTTATTCAAATGGAATTCAATGAAATGAAACTAATAACATCATGATCTAGATTTATGAATTTGTATCGATCACATGTCATTGTAATTTTTTTGTATAATGATAAAGGGTTTCCTTTTTTTATATATTGGGATGTATCTATGATGTTCTTGTTATGTTTTTATTATCATTTTTCAATTATTAAATATATTAAATGTGGAATAAATTTATAATTAATTTTCTCTATGACTAAAGAGGAATGTTTAATGTATTCAAATGTTTTTATAATTTGGTTATAATCAAATTTATTCAGAAATTTATGTTTAATATAATTGTTTAATAATCCTTAAGAATAATGATTCTTGATGATAATTTAATTAATATGATGTTAATTTAATTTTTAATTAATTTTTTAATTCTTTTTCTAAATTTCTTATTATGATTCTCGTAGATGAAACCTAACAATATTTAATTTGTTAATTCATGATAGAATAAGTATTGGTTTTGTGATAATTTGTAATGCAATATGGGGACTGAGTTTCTCTGTTATAATGCCTGATTTCCTTATGTTTTGGAGTCATGATAGGTCATTGGGTGAAAAAAATGAATGCCCTATTATGGGGTATTAGTTTCTATGTTTCATTATATTTTTTTTATATCATATGATGTGATCTTGGGGGATATTACAATACCTCAGTAGGGGTGGCAAAGATTTATGTGATCATGGGATGGATGCGTCTGGATGGCTATTGTGGTAAAGGAGGCTGGAGTCCGAGAAGTTGTGATAATAGTTGACACTAGTGATGGTTAGATACATTGATATTTAAATGTTGGTGTCATGAAGTACACCTACAATTATAGAAGTTGTTGAAGCCGAGATTTCGAATTTTTATGAATGATTGATTATTTTTTGAATTGATTGTTTTCCATGTGTCCATGTTGTTTTTATATTTAATTTTATTTACCCATTGCATTAGGTAGTTGTATGTTCTTGGTTGGTTTATTTTTTGGTAGAATAATATATTTTCAAAATGGAAAGAATAATTTTTAAAGAAATAATGGAAATAAATGAATAAATTCTTAACAATTGTGGTTGTAGTTTTCTAGGAATCCATGATGAGGTTATAATTGTGAGAATCTATGGAATTGGTTTGTTTATGCCCAAACGGAATAAGTCATTATTTTAATGCATATATAATTTCATTTGTTAAATTAAAACATATAATTATTATTTAAAAAATAATAATAAATGTAATGTTAAGAACATATAATAGAATATAATAATTTAACATATCCCTTTAAGTGGTTGACTACTTATAAGATACCTTGTCTTAAGAGTACCTGCTAGAAGTCTGAGAGTTGTCGTAAATAGTTGAGATTGAGACTAGGTCATTCCCATATTGTTTTTTTGAGATATATTATATCTTGTAAATTATTTTTCGTTTCATATGAAAATTAATCTTTTTGTTTAGGGAAACTAATACCCCCGAGATTCTGATCCGTATGTGGTGTTTTCCCAAATATATTGGTTAGAGGATTAAAGGATGGATATTTTTGGTTGGAGTGGACACTCAAGAGGGGGGGTGAATTGAGTTCCAATTAAAATTTCGTTTTAAAAGCGTTTTCTTAAAATCCCCCAAATAAAACACAGAATTAAACTATAGTGAATTTATATCAAAATAAAGGTTCTATTAGGTTCTCAATGGATTGATTATTTCCCAGTTAATCAAATCAGAATAATTGATTAACTTTTGAAACTAACTTACTGATTTACAACGAATATATACCCTTGTGAGTTTAATTATCAAAGTGACTTTAAAACAGTTTTGGTTTTAATGTAGTTTGAAGTGGAATAAAAATAACATTGAAAACAAATAAGCATAGCAGGTTTAACCATGTGGTTCAGTCTCAATCTGAGACATAGTCCTCTCAAAACTTTATATAAAAGTGATCCACACCCTAGATCGGGGATTACAACAGTATGCAACTGTCCAGGTCCAAGACCTCTACCACTATTAACCGTGGGAAAAAAACAATAGCAAACCAGCTGTCTAGCTCACACACGACCTCTACCACTATCCCAGTGGGAAATAAAATATGCAAGAGTTGGAGTGAGGATTCACAGATCCTCCAGTTAAAGTACAGGAGATGGTGTGTGTGTAAAATACAGCAGATAACACACACTACTCAATATGTAAAAAGATAAATCACAGAGGCAAAGATTTGAAGTTTAGAAATGGATCTAGTGATTTCAGAGAAGCTCTAGACTCTATTGGATTGATCAGAATTGGTTCTGAGTCCTCTTCTGGTTTTTTTCTGGAAAACAGATTGTTGTCTACTTCCTTGACTTCCAGGTTCAGAGATAGAGAAAAGGTAGTCGATGAAATTCTTTTGTTATGTTCTCGTTCTCAGCTCTTCACTGGTATGCAGTGATGGATGAATTGTTTGTGTAAGTTCAGTCATCTCTTTTCAATTACACTTGGTTCCTCGTGGTATGTATATCTCTATGTATTCGCCTATATCTCTCTCTCTCTCTTTGCAGTAGCACATCCTTCCTTTATTTAAAGAATGATCTCCGGAAAAAGATGATTTACTTTTTGCAGGTACGAGGTACGGTTCCCTGACAACCAACAACACACATTAAATAAATGTCAGTGTATTAAAATATACCTGATATGACCGTTGGTTAGATTAAATAATAATAAAGAACAATAAAGCAGTGTTAGGTTCTGTCTCGGGAACGATAGCTTTGGATATCGGTAGGTTGATGTCACGGTAGGGATGAGTAACGGTAGACATGATGTGTAACGGAATACTTGAGTAATGGTAGCCTTTCTATCGGTAACCTTTTTATATCGGTAGGCTTGGTATATCGATAACCTTCCACATATCGATAGACTTACATAACTGTGACCTTCGAGTATCGGTAGGCTTTGATATAACGGTAACCTTCTTATATCGGTAGTGGTAGCTCTGTTTTGTATCGGTAGATCTATATCGGTAAGTCTGTTTTGTATCGGTAGCTGTAGTTTTGTTTGTATCGGTAGAATTCCTTTGATAATAGTAGCTTCAACATATCAGTGGACTTGTGTGTATCGGTAGCTCTGTTCTGTAACGGTGGACTTTAATGTAACGGTGACTAGTCTGTATCGGTAGCTCTGTTTTGTTTAAGCATTCTATTGGCAGAATAGGTTAAGTCAGAGTGTACAAACATCCAGTAACCGAAAGACTAATATTTAAACATAGAATCAATAGAACAATACTTAAAGCAAATAAATAGATAGATTCCCAAATAAGTATTTAACCAGTTATCAACTAGGGATTAAAAAAATAAAAATAATCATAATTTGGATTATCAAAATATAATAAAGCAACTAGATTCCCAGAGGGTTCAACAATATCCCCCTTTTTGATAATCACAACATATGCCAATGAAAATTTGAAATAGTATTAGAGGAAAAAGTGGAAAAGAAATTAGCATCAGAGGAGAAGGTTCATTTGTTTTGTTCGGAACAAAACAACCATATTCCTCCCCCATTAAATTGTACTGCAAGATTCTCTCTTAAGGATATTTTTCAAGTCACAGTTTCTCATTCCCCCTTTGTGTGTTTCTCCCCTTTTGATAACTCTTATGACTCATTTCTTATTTTCTCTCATTGGATCAATTGCTCATTTTCTCCCCCTTTGTGATTAACAAAAATAAGGGTAGCAGATAAAAGACAAATATTAGCAGAGAGTAAATGACAAAGTAATATAAACTCAATAAAGTAGAGAATGAAGAAGAATTTCATTAATATATAGACGATACTCTAATAAAATAAAAAGAAAAAATTACAAGTGAATCCTATTAAAAAGATCTATAAACACTCAATCCTCCTCCCGAACAGGTGTCTTCCCCTTAGGATCATCAGAGGGTTTCAGAATGGCTGATGGAACAACTGGTGGTTCAGCTACAGAAACTGTACCGTATCTGAAATATGTGCTCCTCTGAGTGATCATCAGATTCAAGCTCCTGATGGCTTGAACTAGAATCAATTGAGGAGTACTCTAAGAGGCAGAAGCCGGAAGGGTAGGAGGTACACTTACAGGTCTTGCATCCACATGCAAGAATGGTAGCAGCAGATTCCGGAAATCCATTATAATGATTCCTCCTCTCTCAAATGCAGACACAAAATCATCTCTATTTTTAATGAATTTATCCAATTCAGGAGTAAGCTCCCTAAGCTTACTAACATGTTCTCTGAAGGCTTGGGTTACTAGAGGTAACTTCATATTTTCCAGTAAGAGATTTAAATGGTTGGTCAGCTAATGCTTGATATAAAGCTTTTCAAAATAGGCATCCACCTTATTCTTGATTGCCTCTTGAGAAGCAGTAGGTGCCCGCAGGTTATCACGAACAAAACTACTAACTTCCCTAGTGGTAGCAAGAAACTGAGTATCTGATGCACCACTAAGACTGGCCATAGCCAATTCATCCTGAAAAATAGAGCAGATCTGATAAAGGTTCACACTGGAGCTAGTTGAGGGAAGATGTTTCATAGAAAAGGCCACTATCTCTTTAAAGGGTTGAGTCAGACTACTAAATACCTTCTGAACAAGTTCATCCTGACTGTCCAGGGGTTCTTTGACTAACTTCTTAATGTCCTCAAAAACATCGCCAAATTTCCTGACCACTTCTTTGATATATCGACTGTTAGAGTTTACTTGAGTTTGAGAGCTATGTATGGTAATCAGAGAAGCAATCGATTGTCTCAAGGCAACTACAGCTCTTGTCCAACTCTCAGTATGAGTGTGGCACACTTTATGTTCATCCATCATTTCTTTCACATGACTGGATAAACCATATCCAATGGATAACTCAAGGGATTTCTCCACGCTTTTCATTTCTTCAACCATACCTTTCTTCATATCTTCCATTGATTCCCTTATTGCTTCTTTCAATTCATCTTTTAAGGACTCAAGGTCCTCCTTGGTTGCCACATATTCAGCCATAGTGGGTAATGTAACTGATTCCTTTTGGTGATGGTCTTCCTCATCAGAATCTCCATAAAATTTCCAAGAATCATATATCTGGGATCTGATGTCCAAACATCAATGTCATATAGCACTTATACTGAGCCAAGATTCTCCCCCTCACTTGGAACATTCTCGTGAGGAATCTCTTCCAACTTTTCTTCCTGAATTAATTTTGCAATTTCGTCTAAAATTGCAGCAGATTCAATATCCATTTGTTCTGAGTCATTAATGACTCTCTCAACAACAGGTGCTGCTGCTACTTCTTCCTGATCAGGCACTGTCCTGACTGTACTATCTATTAGAGGACTCAAAATAAGCTCTTTTTCAACATTATCCTCATCATCTGCTTCACCATCATCCTCCTTTTCTCCATTAATATCAAGATCAGATTTGGTTGCCTCATACTCTTCATAGGTGTCCATGAAACCATACTGGCATGCTTCTTCTCCTTCTTCTGTAGTCACTGTATCACTGTCCTTCAAGGCAGTTTCTCTCTTTGGTAGCCTTTTTGGAGGGCTAGCTACTCCATAAGAAATAACTTGATGCACAGGACTAGGGGGTAAGTCTGGGTCTCCTCCTTCCTCTATTGATGTCTCTTCCTCCTCAGCTTCAGTTACATCACTATAGACCGGATCTGGCTTTTCTGGTCCAAGACCAGGTTCCCTCACATCCTTTGGTCTAGAAGGATGATCCACAGGAGTGAACTTATCATAAATTCTTCCATCATAATTCACCCATGATTTCTTCCAAGGATTCTAGCTGACTTTAATGTATTGACAGACAGTTATTGTAATACAGAAGTTGCCCTTAACCACTACCAGCTCATCCTGAGGTCCAACTACCTCTTTCACTTTTAGCATCACAGAAATTAGCTTTGAGAAAAACAGTGCATTTGATTTGGACTTCGGTCTAGTAATATCTTCCACATGAACCATAATAAGTCTACATAGATTGATTCTCACACTGTGCTTCATCAAATATAACAAATATATGTCTTCAAATCTCAAAGTAGCGAAATATCCTCTTCTAAGACTAACAACATGCTGGATAAATTTAAACAAAAGCTTATCTTCTACTGCAATCTCTGCAACAATCACCTTTCTAGGGGTCCCATTCTCTGTAAGCTCCAACAAAGCATCTTCATATTGAAACATATAACTAGTCGAAGGTAAAGACTTTGAGTAGAACACATAATCTCCTTCATGTGGAACTCTTAAGTTCTTATCCCATTCCAATAAAGTAAATGATACTTCCTGACCATTTACCACAGAAATCCTTCTTCTTTCTTCTTCAGACTTTTCAAAATGAACAAATTCGTAGAACTGTTTCACTAGTCCTGGATAATAAGATCCATTATTGTTCACGAAGCACTCAGTCCAACCTTGTTCTTCTAAAACATTATGAACCAAGGACTTGCTCTCCATGATCCATTCTGCACACACCTCTTCCTCAATGACAATCTCTCTCTTTGAGAGATGTTGGTTTATTGGATCTATTCGAGCTATACATCCACTTCCACTTCGACTAGTACTACCATTTGCTACATTCTATCTTTTCTCTTGTGGCTCATCACTCTCATCTATAACCAGGGGTCTCTTGACATGGGCCATTACGGATTTTAGGTTTAGGGTTTTGTGGCTTGAGAGGGTTAGGTTGGAGGGATTCGAAAAGACGAGTTCGCGGTGGGATTGAGTGAAGTCTAGACTCGGTTTAATATCATTTAGGATTCACAAATAAAATAAATCATATATATATATATAATCGATGTCTCATCATTAATGAAGTTTAAAACTGCAGGAGATGTACCGGTAAAGTCTCCTAACGGTGAGGTCTTCTAACGGTGAGGACTCTCTAACGGTGAGGTCTATAACAGTGAGGTCTCTAACGGTGAGATATTATAAAGGTGAGGTTTCTAACAGTGAGGTTTTCTAACAGTGAGGTTTCTAATGGTGAGGTTTCTTACGGTGAGGTTTCTAACGGTGAAGTTTCTAACGGTGAAGTTTCTAATGGTGAGGCCTTCAAACGGTGAGGTTTCCTAACGGTGAGGTCTCTTAATGGTTTAAGGGTCGGTTATCATCCCTAATTCGTGTCTAATGAAACTTAATCTTTCTGAACTTAAAGGCTTAGTGAAAATATCAGCTATTTGATGTTCAGTGCCTATAAATTCATGTGCTATATCACCTCTTTGATAATGATCTCTTAAAAAGTGGTGTCTAACATCAATGTGTTTTGTTCTAGAGTGAGACATAGGGTTCATAGAGATGTTAATCGCAATAGTGTTGTCACAGTTAATTGAAGCATGTTTAAAATCAAATCCATAGTCCAATAATGTGTGTTTCATCCACAAAATCTATGCACAGCAACTACCAGCAGCTATATACTATGCTTCAGTAGTAGACAATGAAATTAAGTTCTGTTTCTTACTACACCACGATACTAGGGACTTTCCAAGTAAATGACAGATTCCAGAAGTGCTTTTTCTATCTAACTTGCATCCATCAAAGTCAGCATCCGAATAACTTATTAAATAAAATGTTTGTCCTTTTGGGTAAAACAATCCCAAATTAGTAGTATTTTTAATATATTTGAAAATACTTTTAACAACAAGTAAGAGTGAATCTTTAGGGTAATCTTGAAATCTTTCACACATACATACACTAAACATAATATCAGGTCGACTAGCAGTAAGATAAAGTAAACTCCTAATCATACCTCTATAATTAGTTTGATCAACTGGTTTACCAGTTTCATCAATATCCAATTTCAGGGGGTACTCATAGGTGTATCACTTACCTCAATACTATCCAAACCAAACCGGTTTAATAAATCCTTAATATATTTACATTGATTCAGAATAAAACCATCTTTAGTTTGAAAGATTTGAAATCCAAGAAAGTACATAAGCTATCCAATTAAACTCATTTCAATCTCATTTTGCATAACCTTTTACAAATCAGTACATAAATTTTTTTTACATGATCCAAAAATAATATAATCAACATAGATTTTTATTATTAAAACATCTTTTGAAATCCCTTTTATAAAACGAGTGGGATCAGCAATTCCTTTTGAAAATCCTTTTGAAATATGAAAATTTTTAAGTCCTTCATACCAAGCTCTTGAGCTTGTTTTAAACCATATAAAGCTTTAGAAAGATTACAAACATGATTTTGAAAATGAGGATTTGAAAAACTAGGTGGTTGTTCTACAAAAACATCTTCGGCAATAAAACCATTCAAAAAATCACTATTCACATCCATTTGATATAACTTGAAATTCAGATGTGATGCATAGGAATGTAATATCCTAATAGCCTCTAATCTAGCTATAGGTGAAAAAGTTTCCTCATAGTCAATTTCTTCTTCTTGATTGTAACCTTGTGCAACTAGCTTAACTTTATTTCTAATGATGTTTCCAGATTCATCAAATTTGTTTCTAAACACCCATTTTGTGCCTATGGTTATAGTGTCCTTAGGTGTTTCTACTAATTTCAAGACTTTGATTCTTTAAAATTGATTTAGTTCTTCTTGCATAGACATTACCCAAAATTCTTCATTGATAGCATCATTGATATTTTTAGGTTCTAACTGTGAACGAAAAGCTTGATGTTCAACATGATTTTTTAGAGAAGCTCTAGTCTGTGGTCTTCTATCTAAATTACCTACAACAGCATCTAACCGATGGTTCGTTTGAATCCTAGTTAGTCTAGAAAAGGTAGGAATTGAGATTTCAGGTTCATCTACAGGTTGAGGTTCAACAGAAGTAGGTTCTAGAAAATTTCTAGAAATGGATGTTTTAATTATATGTCACTGTCTTTATCATTATGGTTCAAAACAGAGAGATCACCTTCAAGATTTTCAAGAGAGGTCTTATGTTCATGTGGATCAGTTTCATCAAATTTGATGTGAACAGATTTTTCGACACATTTGGTTCTCTTATTGAAAACTCTATATGCTTTACTAGAATTAGAGTAACCTAGGAAAATTACTTCATCACTCTTGGATGAAAATTTGTCAAGATTATCTTTATTATTAAGAATAAATACTTTTCAGCCAAAAATTCTGAAGTAGTTAACCCTAGGTTTCCTATGCTTCCACAACTCATAAGGGGTCCTCATAAGAACAGGTCTGATCAAGACTCTATTGATTATATAGCAAGTTGTATTGACAGCTTCAGCCCAAAAATAAACAGGTAGGTCATACTCATTAAGCATAGTCCTATAAATTTCTTGCAGGGTTCTATTCCATCATTCTACTACAACATTCTGTTGAGGTGTCCAAGGGGCATAGAAATTGTGACTATAGCCACTGTGTGAGAAGTAAGATTCAAGCTCATTATTTTCAAACTCACGGCCATGATCACTTCTCAGGGATTTAATTTTAAGTCCACTAAGGTTCTCTACAGACTTGGAATATTTTACAAAGAAAGAACAAGCTTCACTTTTGTGATCTAGAAAATATAACCATGTTTATCTAGAAAAGTCAACTAAAATAACATAGACATAGTGCTTCTCATTTAAACTAGAAACTCTGGAAGGTCCAAATAAATCCATGTGAACCAACTCGAGAGGTTGAGAAGTTGAAACTTATTTCTTTGATTTAAAAGAAACTTTAGGTTGCTTTCCCTTTTGACAGGGATTACAAACATTGTCTGATGGAAATTCAAGTTTGGGAAGGTGTCTAACTATGTTCTTCCTAGCAAGTTTTCTATGTGAATGCACATTTCAGTGTCCTAATATTCTGTGCCAAAGCCAAGACTCTTTATGAAAATCATTTAAACACGTAATATTCTGCTTAGCTAAAGAATTTAAATCAACAACATAAACATTTTCATTTCTTAAAGTAGAAAACACTAAAACATTTTTATAATTAAAAACATTTCAAGAATCGTTTTCAAATTTAACATAAAAACCATCATCACATAACTGAGAAATACTTAAAAAATTATATTTCAGTCCATCAACAAATAAAACATTAGAAATTAATACTGAGTCAGTGTTACCAATATGTCCTAAGCCGATGATTTTTCCTTTTGAGTTTTTACCAAAGGTGAAAAACCCTCCATCAACTCTGACTAAGCTTTTAAATCCTGAGAAGTCTGCTGACATATGTCTTGAACATCTAATATCCATGTACCAGGTGTTTCTACAGGAGCTCTTTAATCAGGTTCCCTACAAAACAAATTTAGACAGGAAATGATTTTGGTACCCAGATTTTCGTGGGTCCAGACAGGTTAGCCAACAAAACTTTAGGTACCCAGAATTGTCTAATGGGTCTCATAAAATGTCTAGAATCAATAGATTTTGAAATATAAACATTATTTGATTTTTAACTATGAATATAACTAGTTGAAGCATATGAACTTCCAGAACTAGCTACATTCTGTCCAGATTTAGGAATGAATTTAGTTTTGGTAATTTTCATTTGTCCGGGTTGGTATCCTATACCACTCTTGTATCTAGGTGCTATTTTCTTACCTAGATTTTGAGTAAGAGTATATTTACCATTTTTGAACTTTTCTAAGTCGTTCTTATGTTACTCATTAGATAATTCTAGTTCAGTATTCTCTTTAAGTAACTGATAATTCTATACCATTTCAATATCAAGATCAAATTTATGTTTAATAGTTAAAGCATACTCTTTCTTTAATCCTTTGTATTTGTATTTCAGCTCATTACAGGTTTCTTCTAACATATCAAAATATTCAAACAGTTCATATTTTGTCATGTTTTCTGAGTTAGAATCATCTCCACTATAATAAGAATCTAAAGTAGGGGTTTCAGCTGTTACCTCATATGTATTTGTCATAAAACACATATTTTCCTTATTTCTGGATTCAGTCTCAGAGGATTTAGATTCATTGGAGCTATCCTCAGAAGCGCTCCAAGTAGACTTCATAACCTTTTTTTACTTACTATCCTTGTAATCATATTTCTTCTTGTACTTCAGCTTTGGACAGTATGCTTTTATATGTCAGTTTCTTTTGCACTCATAGCAGACAACTTCATCTGATTTGTCAGATTTCTTCCAATACTTTTTCCAATGTCCCTTGCTATCATACTTACTTTTGTAATTTGATTTTCTGAAAAACATCTTCTTCCTATAGAAGTTCTTAAACCTTCTGTAAAGTTGAGCCATATCATCATCACTGTCAAGAGCATTTTCACTGTCTTCGCAGCTTGAACTTTCATTTATAGCTTGGAGAATCTCCTTGTCCTTGTTGTTTGAAGTTGAAGTCTTGAACACAACAGACTTCATTCTTGGTGCATCTTCTTCTTCTTTGTTAACTTTGAGTTCTTCTACATACATCATCAGCATGCCAATTAATTCCTTGACTGGCAGTTCACCAATATCACACGACTCTCTAATTGAGACATAAGTTCCTCTCCATCTTTTAGGTAGGCATCTCAGTATTCTCATGATCTGTTCCCTTGATGGAACATCCTTTCCCAGAGAATTCATTGTGTTGAAAATTTCATTAAACCTGAGATACATTTCAGAAATGGGTTCATCAGGCTTCATCTTAAAATTATCATACTTAATAGTATAAGTGTTCAATCACATTTCCATGACATTAGTTGTTCCTTCATGAGAAACAACTAAGGTATCCCAAATTTCATAAGTAGTTTTACAAGAAGATATTCTATTAAACTCTTCATCTTCTAAAGCACAGTACAGAGCATTCAGGGCTTTACAATTATTGTTGTAGGTTGTCTTAGTAGCTTAATTCCAAGTAGATCTAACAGTAGTAGGAATTTTATATTCTGATTCTATAGCAGTCCAAATATCAAAACCCATGCTCTGTAAATGAATTTTCATCTTGATTTTCCACTGAACATATATAGTTCCATTGAAAAAGGGTGGTCTATTGGTAGCAACACCTTCAAGTCTATTATCCATGATAACTTACTAAAAACAAGGTTTTAAAGAGATAAAAATTTAGAAGTAACATTAATTTTAAAAACATTAAAATACAACTAAAATCACAGTTGAAAAACAGAGTATAAAATATTTTAAACAGCCTCTGATACCAAATGTTGGTCGGAGTGGACAATCAAGAGGGGGGGGGGGATGAATTGCATTCCAATTAAAATTTCTATTTAAAAATGTTTTCTTAAAATCCCCCAAATAATGCACAGAATTAAAATGTTGTGAATTTATATCAAAAATAAATGTTCTGTTAGGTTCTCAAAGGATTGATTATTTCCCAATAAATCAAATTAGAATAATTGATTATCTTTTGAAATAGTCTTTCTGATTTACAACTAATATAATCACATGAAAGTTTAATTATCAAAGTGACTTTAAAATAGTTTTGGTTTTAAATTAGTTTATTGTGGAATAAAAATAACATTGAAAACAAATAAGAACAGTAGGTTTAACCAAGAGGTTCAGTCTCAAGCTGAGACTTAGTCCTCTTAAAACTTTATATAAAAGTGATCCACACCCTGGATCTGGGATTACAACAGTATGAAACATTCCAGGTCCAAGACCTCTACCACTGTTATCTGTGGGAACAAAAACAATAGCAAACCAGCTGTCCAGGTCACGCATGACCTCTACCACTATCCCAGTGGGAAATAAAAGAAGCAAGAGTTTGAGTGAGGATTCACAGATCCTCCAGTTAATGTATAGGAGACAATGTTTGTGTAAAATACACCAGATAACACACAATTCTCAATATGTAAAAAGATAAATCACAAGGGCAAAGATTTGGAGTTTAGAAATGGATCTACTAATTGCAGTGCAGCTTTGGACTCCTTTGGATTTATCAGAATTGGTTCTGAGTCCTCTTCTGGTTTTTGTCTGGAAAACAGAGTGTCATCTACTTCCTTGAATTCCAGATTGAGAGATAGAGAAAAGGTATTTGAAGAAATTATTGTGTTATGTTCTCGTTCTCAGCTCTTCACTGGTATGCAGTGATGAATGAGTTCTTGATGTAATTTCAGTCATCTCTTTGTATTCACACTCGGTTCCTCGTGGTATGTATATCTCTATGTATTCACCTATCTCTCTCTCTCTTTGTAGTAGCACATCCTTCCTTTATTTAAAGCACGAGCTTCGACAAAAGATGATTTACTTTTTGCAGGTACGAGGTACGATTCCCTGAAAACCAACAACACACATTAAATAAATTTCATTGTATTAAAATGTACCTGATATGACCATTGGTTCGATTAAATAATAATAATGAACTTTAAAGCAGTGTCGGGTTCTATCTCTGGAACGGTAGTTTTGGATATCGGTAGGTAGATGTCATGGTAGGGCTGAGTAATGGTAGACTTGATGTGTAATAGTAGTCTTCAGTAACAATATCCTATTTATCGGTATCCTTTTTATATCGGTAGGCTTAGTATATCGGTAACCTTCCGCATATCGGTAGACTTGAATAATGGTGACCTTTAAGTATCGGTAGGCTTTGATATAACGGTAACCTTCTTATATCGGTAGCGATGGATCTGTCTTGTATTAGTAGATCTATATTGGTAAGTCTGTTTTGTATTGGTAGCTGTAGGTTTGTCTTGTATCGGTATACTTCCTTTGATAATAGTAGCTTCAACATATCAGTGGACTTGTGTGTATCGGTAGCTCTGTTCTATAATGGTGGACGTTAAAGAAATGGTGACTAGTCTGTATCGGTAGCTCTATTCTGTTTAAGCATTCTATTGGTAGAATAGGTTAAGTCAGAGTGTACAAACATCTTGTAACTGAAAGACTAATATTTAAACAAAGAATCAATAGAACAATACTTAAAGAAAATAAATAGCTAGATTTCCAAATAAGTATTTATCCAGTTATCAACTAGGGATTAATAAAAATAAAAATAAGCATAATTGGGATTATCAAAATATAATAAAGCAACTAGATTCCCAGAGGTTTCAATAGATATCCCCTTTGACAGTTCTCACATCTATTGGTAGTTACATGTGATGGTATGCACAACAGTTTGTTTTCGTCCAATATATATGTGGATTAATGTAATGGCTTTTTGTTATTTTCACTCTTAGGTTTTCTGGTAATATTTTATAATAGGTTATTATATGTATAACATGTGTAGGCTATGATTGATTGAGTATCCTTAAATAATTCATTGTTTATAAATAATTTATTATGTCATATTGTTTTAATAATAATTTTAGGATTTTAATTAATTGATAAAAAAAATACTCATTGAAGAACATTATATCATTTTTTTCCAGAAACCTCCTTAGGTCTACAACCAAAGCACTCCTAAAATAGTTATATGTCTAATGTAATTTGAATAGGATTGTTAAATGGATTTTTTGGATTTTATTAGGGTATTAAAATCCAAACAAAACAATTTTTATAGTTTTAATATGGGGGGAGAGTTAGTGAAATATTCTAATTGAGGTGGCACTAAAATTTTGCAAATAAAATGATATACTGATGTTTTTGAAATCCAAAAAGGATAAAAAATGTATTATTTTCAATAAATTTTTATTATCTATACTATTAATTATGCTAAAAACAGATTTTGAAAATATTATATATTAAAAATGATTATGATTCAAAAAATATAATCCATTTTTTAAAATTAATCTAGATTAATGGAATTATTTAATTTAATATTATTCAATCAGACATGAAAACAATGCTAGTATTCAAAGTGAAAATGTTAAAAAATTCTAGAAATATTATGTCCAATATTAACATTGAATTTATTTAAAGGACCTAAATTGAAAATATATATCTATATATTAAATAATTATACACTAAAAAGTTTAATAAATAGTATATCATCATAAATAATATAAAAAAGGTAAATTTCAATTAAAATTTTGTATTAGTACCTATTTATCAAAATATTTATCATTACAGATATTTCTATAAAATTATTTGTAATAAAATTTTATAATTATGATTTAAAATATAATAGTTTTATTTTTTCAATTAAATTTTTTAGAAAATAATTTTTTATTTATATATACTGAGAAAAGGGTGACAAAACTATTTTTTAATAAAATAAAATTTTTAGAATATAAGTGTATTTATTCTTATCTCTAGTATAGAAAAAAACAATAATATTAATTAAAAGTATTAGATTGTTTATATAATATATAATATTCAATAAAAAAATTAAATTTATTATTATTATTATTTTGATGTACACCAATTTTTTTCCATTACGAAATTATTTTGAGGAAAAATTTCCATATATTTTCAAATGATTTTTATTTTCATTCCATATTCAATGGAAATAATATAAGTCGGTTTTAAACAATTTATTTTAATAATATAGCTAATCCTAGATATACCAAATATTCAAATTCCAAGAGTATAAATATTATATTAAATATTAATTTCATAATAATATTTAATGATTCATATAGACATGGTGTTGTGTGAAATGAAATCTAACATTTGTGATACATGTAATGAATAATATTGAAAATATAAAAGATAAATCAATAAAATTATAGGGTTAAGATTATATTGAACATAAAAAGACTCAATATTCTTCTTGTTCTGTAATAGAACATACTTTTTTGGTTCATTGTTTTGAGAGAAATCAGTTGTATGAGGTGTCATGAGAAATCAAGTGGACAATTTTCAACACTTTTTAAAATTCCTTATATTCCATGTGTTTCAAAAAATATCATCCCAATGGTTCCTTATCCCATTGGAGCTTCATCTCAATGGTTCCCCATCACCATGGTTCTTCATCCAAAAGGATTCTTGTGCAGGAGGTGTATGAATGGTAGTGTCTCACCCTATATGTGGCTCATTGGAGATGTCTCACCCTGGAGCCTACTCACTGGTTGTGCCACACTAGAGGTGGCTTATGGGAGGTTCCTCATCTTGTGGTGCCTCACTAGAAGTGCCTCATCTAGAAGATACTCACCTGGAGGTGTCTCATTAGTATGGACTCATGATCAGTGTTCCATGTTCTTCTAGTATTTCCCTTTTTATTTATTTCGTTGATATAAAATGGAATTCATTCCAAATTTAAAAGTCATTGAGGCGGATTGAAAATACATAAATTATATCTCTAATTCTATAAGGTTTTATAGGCTCTTAAATGGTCAAGCCACAATGTATAATTTCATCATCATTAATGGGAATTTGAAATTGTATCGAATCATGAACCCTCATGATCCCATCATTAAAAATATCAGATATTCTTTATCCTCATAAAATTGTTCCTACTCTTTTTACAAAATGTACGAAATCATTCCTCCGATAGTAGTCATGGAATGACATGTTTTAGTTTGTTTGAGTCCTCTCCAAAAGCAGTTTCCTCATGTATACACCCCTGATTTTTTTTCAACAAGTTTGTGAAGAAGTATTCATTCATCCAAGTAGGTTTTTCATTTTTTGTCCCAATGTGTATCGTGCAGGATGAGGTTATTATTGAAAAATCTATTGATCATGATCAAAACCTGACTAATAAAGTTAATGAATACTTTTATAATAAATTTAAATGTAATGGGTGAATGTAATGTATGGGTTTACATTTTTATTTATTTTATGTCATTTATTTTAGTAGTATGATTTTATTGACGTACATACTTAATTAAAATCGTCTCTATGGGACAATATATTATGTTGTAGAAAATCCATTCGAAATATACTATATTTAAATTGAATTATATCATCTTAAATAATGAAATTATTTACCAAATATATATGGTTAGTTAAAACGATTCTCCATGATATTCTATGCTTCTGTGATAACACCCTTATATAATGAAGTAAAATTGAATAAGATACCACTTTGCTAAACCTGAATGTGTTGTGATGTGATAAATGATGTGATGTGTGGAAATTTTTTTGTTTGTGTTTGTAAGACTAATTTTATGTGTAATATATATATTTTTATGTGAGTTGGGATGTGTATTACATATGGTTGTAAAGTGGGGCTATGATTGGAGTGGTGTGGTTATGTTGTGGGGTTGTGAATGTAGATGTGGATACAAAGTGATATTGATGTGACCATTGGGATATGGTGTTTTTATTATTCTATGTTGTTGGTTATGTTATATATACCAAAGTATTAATAGAATTTATACGATATTTTAATAATTTAAATTTTGAATGTTAAATTTGAAAATTAAGATGGGATGTGTTATTTAATTGCTTAATGATATATATGAACATATGGGTTGGAAATATGAAATTTGATGTCTATTTAAATGAAATTGGTTTTCACATGATTGTTATTTACACAAATCAATGTGGATGATAATGTGTAAATTATTGATAAAACAAATACTCTAGAAAATGTCTTAGTAACTAATGTACAATTGTTGTCTTCTATATTTTTTGGGTGTGTTTATGGAATCTAGAGGTGGACGTTATTGTGTAGATTCAATGAGTTTGTTAGTTATAAATATAAACCCATAGAATGGGATTGTGGGTTATAAATCTATATGGATATACACTATTATTTACTTATGACTTCTATATAAACATCACCCAACACTCTAAAATGAACACCAACATCGTCATGCGACAAGTGTCATTCCAAAACATATCGGTTGGAGGATGGAGGGCAAGCCACTCTAACTTTAATATTCCCTCTTGTCAGAAAGGTTTTTATTTAACATGCTATCCAGGATGGAGGTAATTAAGTGCATCATATGTTGGGGATCTTTTGTATGAAAATATTCATTAAGATGAGTAGTGATTTGATGTCCCATGTGTCATAGGGATGAGTTTTGATGTTATATCACAAGTGTATTCGGAATTAGTTGGGATGTGATGTCACTAGTGTATGTTGGATGATATTTTCTATGTTTTCTGGACTAGATGTGGGTGGGTGGAATTTTTTCGAGGCCGGTGTGTGTTTCAGTGTCATGTGTGTTGAGGAATGGGTGTGAATGGGAATGATAATTATTGGTGCCTAGTTTTTTGTAGGAGGGATGTGAAGTTGTATATTTGGAAGAGGTGGGGTTGCTAGGACATTTTTTTTGGGGTATAGTGGCTAATTAGTGGGGTATTTATGTGGGTTTCCTTATCATCGATGTGATTTATAATATGTTATATTACTTGGATGCATTATGTGGTGAGTGAGACATTGTGATGTTGGGGTTTTGGTTAGTATACATATTTAGAAGTTGATTCACTCAAATACTTTTTCATAGGGTAATTAGAAAGAAAATTTAACATGTGCAGAGAGAGACACTGGATTTATTACTAAGTATAACTATATGCTAATACTAAATTTATCAAAACTATTTTCTAGATTTTAATTAGGTCTTAGAAATCATGATGGAAATTTCTAGTTCGGGCCATTGGAGTTTTTCTTATGTTGTTGGCCTAGTTTTTTACTGTATTGGTCATTCATTTAAAGACTTTTATATATATAATTTTTTTTTATACATGAATTAGGTGATTTTTTGGCTTTATTATTTATTATATTATGGATTTTGTTTGTTGTATATTTTCCATACCACCTAATCATGTCTTATTACAATGTACAATGCCTCAAATATAGTGAAATAATTACACATTAGGTTCTTATCATCAACCTGGGGCCTACTGGAGGAGGTACACAATAGCCATTACCTCCCATTCTACACTTCCATCTAATGAGGGTTATTATTGGAAAAAGTGTTCCATGATATAAGGTTGTCATAGAATTGTTTGTTTAGATATATGGTGGAGTTTGGAGTTTGGTATAGTGAGGAATTAATGGGTCGGTATGGAAGGTAGTTTGAGTTGATCTTGGTGAGAGACATAAGATGGGAAATAATGGCTAGGAAATGATATTTTATGGCCTATCATTATGCGAGGCAATTTATCTAAGCCTATTAAATGACTATGTGAGGATTCACCACTTAGAGTTTAATGACCATGAAGATGTACATGCATCATGATGACATGTGTTCTTATTTTAATTTGGTGATCATAGATTGTTAAATTTTAATTAAATGAATCATGTAATTTAATGTGTGTGAATCAATAATTCTGTCATGCTATTATTTCATATAATATTTAATAGTTTTATGAAATTTTTAAACAAGCTAAAAGTAAAAGAGTAAAATTATAGTTAATTGGACGATGCTATTTGATTAAAACATTCTTGGTGACAGAAATTGATGTTTCCATTCCTATAATATCATTATTCATAATGAGATGATTTTTTATTCATTTGATAAAAATGTATAACATATCTTCTAGTTTTTCAAATGTATTAAATTGTAATATAATGAAGATTAATGATTTTTGTGGTCATATATTTAATTATAAAGATAATCATTAATCATACAACCTTGAAACAAATTCCACACTTTCATGATATAATAAAATATTTTTGAAACCATTCATATATGTATTATAGATTCATTATGAGTTAATATTTCTTGTTTTTCATTCTTTATAATTTATCACTATCGTGTTTTATTAGATTTCTGTGAAACAGAGTTAGAAAAATTTAATTTTTAGATTACTAAACATGTCCTTTTTAATTATAAATAATTACATTGAATTTGGAAACCATGACAATGATAACATACACAATAATTGGAATGACTTCATTTCAGTATCATTGATATAACCATATATTTTAAATCATTTCTCAGCTATAAAATTAATAGGAAATTTATTTCATTATTTACTAAAATGATATTCATGATTTTGGGACACATTTTTATACTTTAAATTATTAAAATGATTGTACATGTTATTCAATAAGTAATTATAATATTTTTTTAAAGAAATAATCAATCAAGTTATTTTAAACCATTAGTGATTTGAAATGTGAAGCATGGCTAATGGTAAAAGTGTTTTTGTAGAAGATGTGGAAATCCTTATATTTGAGAAGTGATAATGTGTCATTTTTATTATAATGTATATAAATATTAAATTATAACTATTCTATCCTTATTAAGGAATATAATATAGTTCTTGACCACAACGATACAAGTAATTTTATTTCTGAGCAAGAAAATGAATGAAATATTTTATTAAAACATGTAGAGTTTTAATTTTGTTGAAAGAAATTATAATTCCTTTCAAAATTAAATGATTAAATAATTTTATCATGAGAATGATAAAAAATTGTACATAGTAACTCACTATTTCTAGTTATACATTTTTTCTTGAAAATAATGTTTAATATTTCTGACATCAAATGCATGTTGTCTATTTCAGAATGCATTTAAACTAAGAATATGTTCCTAGCTTAAAAAATCATTAAAATATATATTGGAATCTCATTTCGTTTATAATAATATGAAACTAGTTTTTACTATTTAATCATATTAAACCAGGTGAGTGAAGAAAACATGTGTTATGTATTTTCATTTAATTGTAGGTATGTTAGAACTATTTAAATTTAGGGAATGATGTTTCACTTCATATGACCTGTTAATATTGTGTGTTGTATTTGGTTAAATTCAGATCATTTCCTTGATGTTCAAATATGCCTTGTAGAAAATAGGAGTTGTTAAAGACTATTTTTGTGATTTGATTATTGTATATTATGACACCCTTCATAAGACTACCATTTGAAGATGGCCATAAATTAAAATAAAAATCATATATATATATATATATATTAAATCAACTCTGTTGAAATATTTAATTTGTGTGAAAGTAATCATGAAAAATAATGAGACGAAATATTTTATGCCCCTAAACAGTTATAGGAGATAGAATGTGTTACTCCATTGTGTGATTATGCTTGATTAAATATTGAATGTGAGATGTGGTATGAAACCTCAATCATATGAAGAGGAGGAAACATGATCCATAATCGATACAGGTTATACTTTGATGATATTGAAATAGTAATGGTGAGTTAGTGCCTCCAAAAATAGATAATATATCAATATTTCAATGAGGATTACTTGATTTATGGAATTTGGACACGATGTGTAATTTTAAAAAATATTTTCGGTTATGGTAGTTGGTATGATGTTATAGGGAATGTTTTTATGTGAAGAGATTAATTTTTTTTCGTTTTAATAATAATGTGGGAAGGTGATGTGGTTGCCTGAAATGTCTGGTGACCTTTTTTTGGTTGGGAAATTTGGTGAATGTTAGTGTAATCAAATGGTGATCAAGTATATTGGAAGATATATTTAGCTGTTGTTGGGGTAAGATTTTTTTTGATGTTATTATATTGAATAAAAAAATCAACACCCAAAAATGTATTAATCACTTAATTTCATTAATAATATAAAATGTTTATTTTAGAAATCATGGAATTAATGAAGGAAGGATTTCCTCCCATGTTTAAATATTATTATAAAGAATGTGATTGGAATTTTTTACTAATATCATGATGGTTGGGTTTATGTGATTTATTTAATTATGATTGCCTCAGTTATGGATTGAAATATATGATGATTGGGAAACTCTTTCCTTCACAAAGATGTATTTTATTATGAGACATTTTTAGTGAATGCATGGGATTTTTTACCCCCCAAAGTAGAAAATATCGTGGTGTGGTGGATATGTTTCTTTGGATTTAATGATTTTAGTATATATAACTATAGTAATTATATTGATATGGTTGATTGGGGAGTGTTATATGAAAATCAGGAAAGTAATGACACACACCTATGAAAAATTGAAACACAAATGTAATACCCTTAACATTTTCTTCAGAATTATATTCCTATTAATTAATTTAATAATTTAAAACATGGATTAATTTCACATATGTATAAAGTTATTTCTTTATAAAATCAAGTCAAATGTTTCATTCTTGACCTATTTTTATTTTCTTTTTCTATATTTAATCTAAATCTTTGTTAATAATAACTTCATAAAGAGGATGATATAATTATACTTTTAGAATAAAATATTTTTTGTGATAGCATGAAGTATTCCAGTTTATTTTTTTTGTATTGGAAAACATGTTGATGAAAAACGCTTCTAAAATATTTGTTTAAAGTGTTTTCACAAATATTATTTTGATAAATACCATTCTATGAAAATTATTAAAATATCTATTTTTAGATAAAGTGATATCTTGATACAAATGAATTTTATTTATATAATATACTTCATGGAAATCAATTTAATTGGTTTTTTCATAAAAATTATTATGATAAAAAATAAAATGTTGAAATATATCTCTAAAAAATAATGTATATTTTGGATAATCAAGAATATATTTTCAAATCCATCACTAATATGAAATAAAAAAATGTCAAAAATATAATATATATTTTGACCAACACATTATTACTCAAGGATGCTAATCTGTTTTATTAGTGATATGTTAAGGATGATATGTTTTAAAGATTTCTAATTGAAATTTTATGGATTAGTAAATGAAAATAATGCATGTATAAATATCCATAACATGTTATAATTAACTGATTTCATTGAATTAAAAGTTATAATAATGTTTTACCTTATCTAAAATAATTTCCATTTATTTAAAATAAGGGGATGAATTTTTAATGATCTTATTACCTTAAATGGTGATATTATTGCTTTTTGATTGTATTTTATTACCTAATAAACATCTAATACCTAGCTATGTGGTTGTGTTATTATTTTATCAGTATCACCCCTTGGAATGTTATTAATGATTTTTTTAACATTATTCCCTAGAAGCGGTTGGGTTCAAAATATATCATGAATCATCACTAATGTGTCAAGGGATTCATGCCGGTAAACTTCCCATCTTTTTTATGGGATGGTTTTGAATTATTGTGGCTGAGAATAGTTAAAGAGGTATATGATGTAACTGATAAGACATTTTGGACAATTACATTGTCATAAATCTATTGGTTGAGGTGTTCTACGATGTCAGGGAGACTCTTTTAAGAATATTTCAAAATTCCTAGATTTCCATATATTCCAATGGAATTTCATAACAAAATTTGATCATTCCCTTGTTTCCTTAACCCAACAGTTACTCATCCTAATTTTGTCTCATGATTGTGGTGGCTCGTTGGTGGTCTCTCGCCCTAGAGATGGATTTTTGGGTGTGTATCGACCAGGAAATGGCTTGCTGGAGTAGTCTCACCATGATCGTGACTCACAAGTAGTGCCTCACCCTAGAAGTCTCTTGCTATAAATTTCCCACCATTTCAGTGGATCGTTGTCAGTGTCTCACCCTAGAGGTCACTTGTTGGAGGGGGCTGGAAGGAGCTAGCTCCCATGCAGTGCATCATCTAGCAATGTCATGCTGGAAGTTCCTTATTTGGCAGTGTCTCACATGTGGTTCCTTATGAGTGGGGTTCCCAGTCCTTCCATATTTTCCCTTATGACATCTTTCTTCATTTTAAAATTTTTTTATTTGAAAATTTAAAAATCTCTATGACTGACTGGAATTCCATAAATTATATCATTAACCCCCTAAGGGTATGGAGGCTTTTAAATGGTAACAATGCATGATTTAATGTAGAGACCCGAAACTTGACGTACATTGATATTACATTACTTTTTCGGAATACTAAGTACATAACCAAAACACACACGCAAGGACCGTAATAGTATAGTGTCTTTGGAAACTCGGAATATAATCTTCTAATCATGGTGAAAGATCATCAACATATCCCATAAAGATCTTCCTTTTTTTATACCTAAAACCTTTCTTTATATCCTGGGTAAAAGAAATAATAAAAGGGTGGGCTCAAATGCTCAGTAAGTGTAAAAAAAAGAAATATCAATCACATCATATTCATAAGAACATACCATTTTGGAAATCTTAACCTGCAAAAGAGATCATAATATCATAACATGGGATAAATAATAGTAGTGAAATGTAATCTCAATAATCATAACATAAAACATGAAACTTTGTGGCATACACACATAATCATAGAGAATCATTTCTAATTAGTCAAGACTCGTTTCCAAGACTATCTTAGTGGACAAAGTCCCTTTCTGAGCCAAGTTCACTCCTCGTTTCAGTCCTGTTTCACTAAACCGGTATAACCTACCGTTCCAGCCATGTCTATCTCATGAGATATAAAATCATTATCCAATGCATTGGAGGGAGATACAGGTCCCACCCATCTCATAATGATACCATTCTTATGTGTGCCAAAAAATCATAAATAATATATCATTGCATAACCCATGTAATAAAAATGGGACCCTTAAACATCATGAAATCATAGAACAATTCATATAAGATAAAGGAATTCATAAAAATATTTCCATCACAACATAATCAAGTAAATTTAATAATAGGGATAGAAACAGAACCCTATATTATCTTATATGTAAAATAATTTTGATAAAACACTTGAACTCCATTCTTGAGGAAATATCCTTTCTACTTCAAAAACATTTTCCTTTCATAACATGTCATACAATTTTAAACTAAAATAAGTTGATTAAAAATAAACATGAAAAAATTTAAAGGAAGCTTCATGGAAATAATGTTTTAAAAATCAATTCATGCCGTACAAGTTAAAAAAACATTCTTCGTACATTTGTCGGAAAAGTCAAAAAGTACCTCGTACGAAAAACGAAAAAAGATTCCTTTCATATATTTTACTAAAAACTCAGCACAGGGTAAAATTGGATATAAAAAATTGTATTTGGATGGAAATAATATTTAATATTGAGGAAACATGGTTGTTGATGATAAAATACACCCCAGTAAATGCCAAAGTATAAACAATCTCGGATAAAAATGAGATTGTGATATTTCCCTTACCTTAGATCCGATTTGCTTCGTATGTGTCTGAACCTCCTATATAATGATTTAAATAATGTCATTGACTTATTCCAGAATCATACTCATTGTTATGATATCATATATGGTTCACTTATGTCTTTATATTAGCCGTTCTTTTGAAAATTCCATGTTAAAGAGCGTTTTGGGTAAAATTGTTTCATTTGTCGTCCGTGTTTTGACTTGTAATTATTCATATGATTACATAGATCATGATTACATAATTCCAGAGTATAAAACATGATTTATATATAATATATATTCAGAATATATATATAATATATCAGTAAATGGAAATAAATACACCGTTCATGGAGACGGTAGGCCGTACGTACGCATGAACGCTGTTTTTGTTTCCTTATTGAGTTGAATGGAATTAAGTAGATGACATAGATATATATACACATAAGTACAGTATCATTATTATTTCATATATTTAATGATTAATAATTATATATACTTTATAATCAATCATTAATGGTTAACGTGGAGAATGAATCTCATCGCGTCGAGGAGACGGTATTCCGTACGTACGCACGAGTGATGATATCATTCTCATGATCATGGAATTGTATTGGACTGTATGTATACTATTTAATAATCAATATCAATTTAAAATAATCATATATAGTTATTATTTACACCATTATAACCATCCAAGTAAGGTGCTGGTGGAAAATAGATTACACCACGGCGTGGAGATGGTATTCAATACGTACGCACGCGCGGTGATTTCGTTTTCCGTAGGATGGATAGATGGTGAAATAGGTTTTTTTCATACTTATAATAAAATATAATTATATGAGTGATACTGATGTTATTACTACATAATGAAACAACTTTAGAAGAAGAAGTGGAAGATGAAATAAGGGTGAAAGAATCAGGAAAGGAAATTACCTCTTCTTTGAAGTGCCTCTTTGAGAACTCCACTTAGGGCACTAAGATTGGTCTTTGAGGAAGACCAGAACCTCTAGAATGTTTCTAGGGAAGTGGAGAAGAAAGTTTTGCAGAGATTGTCCGATCTTGAAGGCTCAAATTGGTGTGAGTAAGAGAAGGAGGGGGTGCCCTTTTATAAGGGAGGAGAGGGGCACCTTTGGAATAACTAACACTATTATTTTCTTATAAAGAGAAATTCGGTTTTAAATAGCTCCAAATTGATTTATTTCTAATATAAGGTGGGTATGGGTCAAAATCCTCTAATCCAATAGAATTTAGACATGTTTAGGTTCCTATTTTAACCTTATCATTTATATTTAACTTTAAGTTAGATAATTTTACTTTTACCATGTCTTCTTGTTTTCTTACACTAAAGGTTAATAAAATTACTATAACAATCCAAAAGAACCCCAAGTTGTTTATTATTAATATATATAACCTTATCTATGTCATTTGGGCTAAACATATATTTTTAGGAATAACATAACAATTAATAATATAGAATTTGTTTTAAAAACTATTTTATGTCAATTTTGACACTATTTAGTAATTGATTTTTGTGAAAATCATAACAGAATGATTATTTCGAACAAAGTTAATTAAATCAGTATATCCATGTCATATTAACCTATAAATTTAGTGGAATTTATAAAAAGTCTCAAATTACACTTATTTGGGTATTTATGATATCAATTATACTAATTTTTCCCTATTATGGTAATTTATGCATCATCATTGTGTCATAAATAAATTAAAAGATTTAACGTCTAAAAATTATAAATAAAATATAATTATGTAGGAAATCGTATTATATTTCTAATTAATATTTTCAATCGTATTTATCTAATGTATAACCCTATATTAAAAATGTTTTAGTAAATAAACATTGATTTTAACTCTTTTAACTCTTCTTTGAATTAAATAATAATAAAAGTCCTAATCTAATCCAAGTTGACCTAAATGGTCATATTTTATTCCTAAGGTTGTTTTTGGTCGAATTACACTTATCCAATAGAATTAGGACATGTGTTAGGGTAATAATAATATCATTTTTACCCTTAATTACCCTATTTACTTTTAACCGTGGTAAAAAAAGTAAAAAGTTACTATTCACTGAAAATTATTTTCATCTCATTGAACAACAATTTACTTACTAACATCAACCGTGTCTTTCGGATTTTTGAAATTCCACTCACAGAAGTGGTAAAATTATGTTTTATGAAAAATTCATTTTTTTAACTACCACATAGTGGTTTCACTATTCATCAAAAAATGAAAGTTTCCATAAAAATACCATAAATTAGGCCTAAGCTATATTTGATATTATGAACTCAAAAATGAGGTCTATTTTACCAAATTCAAAACATATCAGTTACATTATCTAATTTAAAAATTAATTCCCCTCGTCAAAACAAATAGCGTGTTTTTAAGAGATAATAACTATCAAAAGATTGACACTTGTTTATAACTGGTTTAAATGTGAAATTACATCCAATGAAAAACATTGTATTAAATTGTAAAAATATATTATAAATATACTTTAAAACCACTCAAATTAATAATTTATCACTATTAATTATTTCTATTGAAAAAGTTGTTTTTAAATAATATATAGCTTGTTTTTACTATTTATCAAAATATGAATGTTACGATAATGATATGAAAATTTATCCAAAGTAAATTTTTTTTTCATGATTACAAAGAAGAATTTTATTTTGTCAAATTGAACTTATAAACATGTAAAAAATTAGAATTAATGTGGGTGCACCATCAAAAGGCGGCAAAACTGCATTTTTTGAAATATACTTATTTTACTTAAAAAAATTTATTTTGTTCTTATACCATGTTTTAGAAAATGTGAAAGACGAATAATAATGTTATAAGATTCAAAATTTAGTTAATAATATTCATAACGGCAAGTTCATAATAATCTTATAATAATATATCGTTGTTTAGTAAAACCCGGTATTGCGTACAACACACGCTATCAAGGAAGGTCGTGATTGCATGTAATTCAAGCCATGTCAGGGTTGCGTGTTGTGCAAGAATGCTTAGTTGTTTCGTATGAACTTAATCCAACCATGTTTAATATATACATTGAATATATATATATATACTCAATGTTTCATAGAATAACTATTATCAAAATTGTGTGTAACACGGTCCAAGAATGGTGTTGCGTATACTGTATGCTAATACGGTGTTGCGTATAGCGCAAGGTAATCTTGGTGTAGCATACAACACAATACATTAATGAAATTAAAAGAATATTTTTCATAAAATCTCGGGGTGTTACATTCTACCCCCCATAAATGAATTTCGACCTCGAAATGTTTTGGGGTTATAAATGGTTTACTATTCGAATGTTTCTTTAATAGAAACCCACATCGTAAAAAGGAATACCAAAACCAGTCTTTAAAAACAAAAGTATAAAACGTAACAGTTACCCAAATAAACTAATCACTGAGTTTCGACATAGGTGAAAATATGGATATGGAAGAGAAATCTAACCATCATGTTCTGATGGAGAGTGGTAGAGAACATGGCTATAGAAAAGCAAGGAATCACAAAGCCATAAATTTGTGACGATCTAAGGTACCATCTGATTCATCAGATATAAGAGCACTAGGAAAAATTTTTGGATTTCAAGATCATTTCCCTAAAGTTGATGAAATTGGAATTAGAAGAAATACTTTCGTTATTTTGGAATAGTCTCACCGTTGGTCGTTCATTGGAAAATTCCCACTTCATCTCTTAAAGAAATGAAGTTGAATTTGTCATTCGGGATGTGTTAGCAGATCATGTGATAGAATGATGGTTCATTCCAACTATCTCAAAAAAAGGTTAGAAAAGTTATCAAAAATACATAAGTCCATCAATAGTGAGATTAATCATATATGGTTCCTAAAATGGACTTATACTTCATATATCATACTTCTTAATATAAGAAAACTAGTTTCTACTAAACATGGACTTCATGTAGGCCAGTGGTAGGTGATAAAATCCAGTCAGACTTCAGTTGTGGGTTCGATTCCCACAGCCTTGTCTGACGTGATGGGATGTCGCCCGTCCTACAGTTTGTCCTTTTTCTAAAGATATATTACTATAACATCCCATCAACAATATCAAAAAAAATTTATCCTTAAATAATACTAACTTATGTCTAACATAATCCATTCCAATCTTTAGGCTTATCAAAAATACTTCAGTCCAAGCTCATTGTATAAAGAAAATGATCACATGAATGCCATCATTTATCACCCATATATCATAAGATATATCTTTTTGGTCAAATTACAAACATGTGAATACCTTAATATTGTATTCTCTTGAAGAATGAATACCCATTGAACCTTAGTGAAAACATTAATGCAGTCAAAAGTTAACTCTTTCCACATACCAAAATCCAAAAATTCTATATACTCAAACCATGATATAACCTTCTATTTATATCAGTCATGAGCTCATGAATCCTATAAATCATTTAATTTTCTCCTTATCCCTTCATTATGCGCATATCATCTACATTCCAAAAATATCAGAATAACCTTTCATGGATACTGGTACCATTAATCATACACTTTTAAAACTCAAGGAAGCACAACAGTTTAACAATCCTTAGATGTCTTTTTATTCCATAGTACCATGAGATTACTTATACAACATTACACATGATAAACATGTAATCATTCCACTAAAATTTTAAACCATTGACCGATCTTCAACAATTCTTTCATCTCACATATCATTTGTAGACTCTTCATCATCATCAACATAAATACTACCCATACGACCATACTGATTCTCTTCATGAGACTTTCCCTTAGGGCATTGGTTTGCATAATGCCCGTACATTCCACATTTAAAACATTTAACCATTTTTGACGTTGTAGAAATACCATTATCCTCATCCCTGGTGTTAATTGAACCTTTTCCATTGCTCTTATTGGATTTGTGTCTTTCTTTTCCACACCCAAAGCATCTTCTAGTTCCTTTGAAACATTCTCCCTGATGCCTCTTCCCACATGATTTACGTGAGGGAAATTGAACTTTCCTTCCTATATGATCATCATGAAACTCCATCTATCTCTTATTATCTAAGTCGGGAAACATACCAAAGTTGAGATTATTGGTCATATTATGAGATTGCTGATTAGGAATTATAACGATGTTTGGACTTCCAGATCCCGTTTCATTTGGTTTCTCATGAAGAAATTCATTCCATTGTCCGTCATATCCTCTATTATCATGAATCTTCCTGTTTCCATCCATTTTCTAAACCCAAAAAGAATAGTGTGAGAGGAAAAAATCATGCTAGGGAAAACAACATAGTAAAGGGGTAGAACCCTCAATATCTAACATCTTAGGTTAAATTCTAAGATCATTACCGTAGTTCTAGGACTATATCTTATACGCGTACTTATCCATAGGGACATCCCTAGACATACCTTAGAAATATCTCTAGAGATATTATTAACGTTTTCACATCCTAGTTTCCAAAGGTTGACTAAACATTTCCTCTGATACCAACTGTAGAGACCCGAATCTTGACGTACATTGACATTACATTACTTTTTTGGAATACTTAGTACATAACAAAAACACACACACAAGGACTATAATAGTTTGCTGTCTTTGGAAACTAGAAATATAATCTTCTAATTATGGTGAAAGATCTTCAGCATCTCCCATAAAGATCTTCTTTTTTTATACCTAAAACCTTTCTTTATATCTAGGGGAAAAGAAAATATAAAAGGGTGAGCTCAAATGCTCATTAATGGCATATAAAAGAATTATCAATCACATCATATTCATAAGGACAGAACATTTTGGAAATCTTAACCTGCAAAAGAGATCATAATATCATAACATGGGATAAATCATAGTAGTGAAATGTAATCCCAATAATCATAACATAATACATGAAACTTTGTGGCATACACACATAATCATAGAGAATCATTTCTTATTAGGAAAGACACATTTCCAAGACTATCTTAGTGGACAAAGTCCCTTTCTGAGCCGAGTTCACTCCTCGTTTCAGTCCTGTTTCACTGAACTGGTATAACCTACCATTCCAGCCATGTCTATCTAATGAGATATAAAATCTTCACCCAATGCATTGGAGAGAGATATAGGTCCCACCCATCTCATAATAATACCATTCTTATGTGTGCCACAAAATCATAAATCATACATCATTGCATAACCCATGTAATAAAAATGGGAATCTTAAACATCATTACATCATAAAACAATTCATATAAGATAGAAGAGTTCATAAAAATATTTCCATCACAACATAATCAAGTAAATGCAATAATAGGGATATAAATAGAACCCTATATTATCTTAGATGGAAAATAATTTTGATAAAACACTTGAACTCCATTCTTGAGGAATATATCATTTCTACTTCAAAAATATTTTCTTTTGTTAACATGTCATACAATTTTAAACTAAAAGAAGTTGATTAAAAATAAAAATGAAAACTTTTAAAGGAATCTTCATGGAAATAATTTTTTAAAACTCCATTCATGTAGTATAAGTTAAAAAAACATTCTTCGTACTTTTGTCGGAAAGGTCAAAAAGTACCTCTTACGAAAAACCACAAAAGATTCCTTTCATATATTTTAATAAAAACTCAACAAATGGTAAAATTGGATTTAAACAATTTTAGGTGGATGGAAATAACATTACATATTTAGGAAACATGGAAGTGCATGATAAAATACACCCCAGTAAATGCCAAAGTATAAACAATCTCACATAAAAATGAGATTGTGATATTTCCCTTACCTTAGGTCTGATTTGCTTCGTATGTGTCCGAACCTCCTGTATAATGATTTATATAATTTCATTGACTTATTCCAGAATCATAATCAATGATATGTTATCATATATGGTTCACTTATGGCTTTATATTACACGTACTTTTGTAAATTTACATGTTAAAGAGCGTTTTGGGTAAAATTGTTTCATTTGTCATCCATGTTTTTAATTGTAATTATTCATATGATTAATTAGATCATGATTACTTAATTCCAGAATATTAAACGTGATTTATATATAATATATATTCAGAATATATATTTATAATAGATCAGTACATGGAAAGAAATACACCGTTCATGGAGACGGTAGGCCGTACGTACGCATGAACACTGTTTTCATTTCCTTATTTAGTTAAATGGAATTAAGTAGATGAGATACATATATATACTCATAAATACAGTATAATTATTATTTCATATATTTCATTATTACTTATTATATATACTTTATAATCAATCATGAATGGTTAACGTGGAGAATGAATCTCATCGCGTCATGGAGACGGTAGTACGTATGTACGCACGAGTGATGATATCTTTCTCATGATCAATTAATTGTATTGGATTGTATGTTTAATATTTCAGAATCAATATCACTTTAAAATAATCATATATAGTTATTATTTACACCATTATACCCATCCAAGTAAGGTGGTGGTGGAAAATAGATTACACCACGGCGTGGAGACGGTATTCCGTACGTACGCACGCGCGGTGATTTCGTTTTCCGTAGGATGGATAGATGGTGAAATAGGGGTTCTTCATACTTATAATAACATATTATTATATGAGTGATACTGATGTTATTACTTCATAATGAAACAACCTTAGAAGAAGAAGTGGAAGAAGAAATAAAGGTGAATGAATCGGTAACGAAAATTACCTCTTCTTTGAAGTGCCTCTTTGAGACCTCCACCTAGGGCACTGATATTGGTCTTTCAGGTATACCAGAACCTCTAGAATGTTTCTAGGGAAGTTTACAAGAGAATTTGGCAGATGTTGGCCGAGCTTGAAGGCTCAAAGTGGTGTGAGGAAGAAAAGTAGGGTGTGCCCTTTTATAAGGGAGGTGAGGGGCACCTTTGGAATAACTAAACAAATTATTTTATTATAAAGCCAAATTCGGTTTTAAATAGCTCCAAATTGATTTATTTAGAAGCTAAGGTAGGTATGGGTCGAAATCCTCTCATCCAATAGAATTTAGACATGTTTAGGTTCCTATTTTAACCTTATCATTTATATTTAACTTTAAGTTAGATAATTTTACTTTTACCGTGTCTTCTTGTTTTCATACACTATAAGGTTAATAAACATACTATAACAATCAAAAAGAACCCCAAGTTGTTTATTATTAATATATATAACCTGATATAAGTCTTTTTGCAGAACCATAGGTTTTTAGGAATAAAATAACAATTAATAATATAATATTTGTTTTAAAAACTGTTTTATGTCAATTTTGACACTATTTTGTAATTGATTTTTTTGAAAATCATAACCGAATGATTAGTTAAAAAAAAGTTAATTAATTCAATATTTACATGTCCTATTAACCTATAAAATTAGTGGAATTCATAAAAAGTCTCATATTACACTTATTTGGGTATTTCTAATATCAATTATTCTATTTTTTCACTATTACGGTAATTACTGCATCATCATTGTGTCATAAATAAATTAAACTATTTAATGTCTAAAAATTATAAATAAAATATCATTATGTAGGAAATATTATTGTAGTTTTAATGAATATTTACAATCGTATTTATCTTATGTATAACCCTATATTAAAAATGTTTTAGTAAATAAACATTGATTAAAACTCTTTTAACTCTTCTTTGAATTAAATAATAATAAATGTCCTAATCTAATCCAAGTGGGCCTAAATGGTAATAATTTATTCCTAAAGTTGTTTTTGGTCGAATTATACTTATCCAATAGAATTAGGACATATTTTAGGGTAATAATAATATCATTTTTACCCTTAATTACCCTATTTACTTTTAACCGTGGTAAAAAAAAGTAAAAAGTTATTATTCACCAAAAATTATTTTCATCTCATTGAACCACAATTTACTTACTAACATCAACCGTGTCTCTCAGATTTTTGAAATTCCACTCATAGAAGCGGTAAAATTATGTTTTATGAAAAATTCATTTTTTAACTACCACTTAGTTGTTTCACTATTCATCAAAAAATGAAAGTTCCAGAAAAATACCAAAAATTAGGAATAAGCTATATTTGATATTATGAACTCAAAAATGATTTATATTTTACCATATTCAAAACATATCAGTTACATTAACTAATTTAAAAATAAATTTTTGTCGTCAAAACAAATAGCGTGTTTTTAAGAGATAATAACTATCAACAGATTGACACTTGTTTATAACTGGTTTAAATGTGAAATTACATCCAATGAACAACAATGTATTAAATTGTAAAAATCTCTTCTAAATATACTTTAAAACCACTGAAATTAATAATTTATCGCTATTAATTATTCTGATTGAAAAAGTTGTTTTTAATTAAAATATAGCGTGTTTTTACTATTCATCAAAATATGAAAGTTACCAGAATGATATGAAAATTTATCCAAAGTAAATTTTTATTTCCTGATTCCAAATAAGAATTTTATTTTGTCAAATTGAACTTATAAACATGTCAAAAACTATATTTAAAGTGGGTGCGCCATCAAAAGGCGGCAAAACTGCATTTTTTTTAAAAAACTTATTTTACCCGAAAAAAAATTATTTTGTTCTTATACCATGTTTTAGAAAATTTGCAAGATGAATAATAATGTTATATGATTCAAAATTTAGTTAATAATATTCATAACGGCTAGTTCATAATAATATTATAATAATATATCGTTGTTTAGTAAAACCCGGTATTGCGTACAACACACGCTATCGAGGAAGGTCGCGATTGTGTGTAATGCAAGCCAAGTCAGGGTTGCGTATTGTGCAAGAATCCTTAGTTGTTTCATATAACATAATCCAACCAGATTTCATTTATACATTGAATATATATATATATACACTCAATTTTGCATAGAATAACTATTATCAAAATTGTGTGTAACACGATCCAAGAATAGTGTTGCGTATACTGCAAGCTAATATGGTGTTGCGTATAGCGCAAGCTAATCTTGGTGTAGCATACAACACAAGACGTTAATGAAATTAAAATAATATTTTTCATAAAATCTCGGGGGGTTACATTTAATGTGATCTTCAATAATTGAAATTCAATTCATGTGGGGTTAATTGCCTTTTATTGTCTAGGAAGCTCCTTGGGTGTGAATGTGCTAGTTCTACATTCATGTACGATAGTTTTTAGGTGACTTACATTTCAGGTGGCTATGATTGAGTCCCACTCAAAGATCATAGTAAGGGATATATATGGATGTCATATGTTTCCATAGGAGTTGATCTATTTGATCCACAGATGCATGGTAATAGCCAATCAAGGATGGATTCTATAAAATATTTTGATGGATGGAAATTATGTGGATGACTTCTTGGCTCACAAGGGAATATTGGAAGCAGAACTAATGATTTATGATTTTCTGGAATCTCTTCTTTTCAAGTGTAATGGTGTAGTTCAAGGGGATTCCCTTGGTCTATATCATTTTCTCCCACGATGAGTGGGTTTTTGGTTCTGTTTTTCTTTTTTAAAACTCAATAAGATTTCAATTTTCAGTCATTATTTAATTGAAATTTGAAACCATATCCAATCAATATTTCTCTGGATCCAATCAGTCTAAAGAAAAGATATTTATAATACTCATCTATCCTTGAATTCTCTATATACAAAATGTACCAAATCCTTAATCCCATAAGATTTCTATAAAAATGTGTTGTAGTTGTTTTTGAGTCCCCCCATGAATTAGTTTTATTCTATACACATCCCTCTTGGTTTGAAATAATTATATGAAATGAGATTATTTCTTTCTAGTAGTTTTTTTCTTCATTTCTCGTTTCATTTATCATATAGGATGGGTTTATAATTATTAAATCGTGTGAAAACAAGTAAAAACCACATTTAGATATATATTGAATCAGTTTATATTTAATTTAAAGGATAAAGGGATTGTGAAGAATGATTTTAAAATTTCCATATATTTGATTTGATCATTTCGAATGCTATGTTCTTATGTACGTACTTCCATTCTTAAAATACTCTATATGGGTGACTTTAGTTTTTGTAGCTACATCCATTTGATGTATGCTTTTTTTGTTTGAATTAAATCATCATAATTAAATAAGTGATTAAACAAATAAATTTTGTTAATTAAATGTATTTCCCAAAATCATATAAGCTTCTATGATAACAAACATAAATAATGAAGTGAATTTGTATAAGAGACCACTTTTTCTAAACCAGAATGTGTTGTGTTTTCATATATGCTGTGATATGTGGAATTGATATAGTTTGTGTGTGTAGGACTAATGTAATTTAAAATATCCAATAAAAAATTTATGTGGGGGATGTTGGATGACATATTGTTGACTAGTGGGGCAGAGATGTGATAAGTTCGGTAATGTAGAGGAGATTTGATGCTAGATGTCTATATAATGGGATGTGGGTATGGATGTTGGGTTATGATGTTTTACGTATGATTTCTGGCTGGTTCAATTATATCTACCTATTTTTATGTGGAATCAATATTGTATGTTAATAATTACCATTATGAATGTTTAATAAGGAATTTATTATGGGTTGTGTTGTATAACAGGTTATTTCTTATACATAAACTAATGGGATTGAAATATGAAATAATATGTTTTTAAATGAATTAGTTTTTAATGAATTTTGTGTACAATAAAAATCAGTGACTCATGATATTAAATTTATTAATAGAAGAGTTACACAAGGAAATAGCTTAATGACTAATGTATAATCATTGGATTCTATCATGTTTGTGTAATTTTTATGCATGTATGGGTGGTAAAAATTGTGTACATTCTGTGATATGCTTTGTTATTTTTGTAAACCCCTAGATTGGACTTGTGTGATATAAATCAATTAGTATATACCCATGTATTTCCTTTGGATTTGAATATGCCCTCCACCCACATTGATGAATATGTGTTAAACACCCTCCTCGTCATGTGGGGGTGTCATTCCCAAAGATCTCGTGGGGAGGAAGGATGATTGGCCACCTATTCTTTCATGTTCTCCATTCCATGAGATGTAGGTATTGTACATGAAGTTATTTATAGAGGTATGTTAAAGTATTAGATTAGGGATGTGATGCAGTATCCCATGTGTCTTCAGTTTCAGTTGTGATATGATGTCCCAAGCAAATTCAAGATGAGTTGTGATGTGATGTCCAAGGTTTCATGGAGATGAGTTGTGATTTGATGTCCCAGATGTCATCCAGATGAGATGTTCTATGTTGTGAGGCCCGTACTTGTGTGGGTGGGATGTGTTTTGAGGGACAGTTGTGTGTGTTGGCAGTGTTTAGAGGTTTATGTACGAGCAGTTAATATGTGTTGTGAGGCATAGGTGTTTTCAGTTGGGCTATGATGTGGTATATTCAAAAGTGATAGGATCTCTAGAAACTTTTCCATTTGGGAGATATCAACTAATTAGCTAGATAGAGGTTCTTGTACCCTATCATTTACTTGATTTATACAATATTATATTACTTGAATTCATTATTTGGTGAGTGACACTTGGAAAGGTCAGAGTTTTCGTAGTATACAAATTTAGTTGAAAATTGGCCCAACTATTTTCGCATGAGTTAATTATTATTAACTTTTCACATGATAATGTGATACATTGATTTTCCTATTATGTATAATTGTATACTCACCATATATGTATTAATATTGTTTTCAGAATTCTAGGAGGACTTCATGGCCCATGCATATAAGGACTTGGCCTTATTACATATAAAATATTGAATTCAGTTACCAAAAAAATTCATTTTACATTGAGGATCTTTTCATTTTTAGAGCTTTTGAGAATTAGGACACTACCTTTATAATATTAACCATTATTAAAGAGTGGATACCATAAAAATACATTCCATTTTTTTCAAAATATAACACAATAAAACTTAAAACAAGACTCCTTGACATATTTTTAAAATTTAACATGAATTCCATCTTTGTATTCAGAATCCATTAACCTGTGAAAATAATTTTCAAAAAACATGTCCTCATCCCAGAAGCTGAGTAAGTTATAGAAAAGAACTAAATATCACATTAGTCCATGAATACTCTTTACGTATGAAAGCATTTTCAAAAGAAATTCTTGTCACCCATATATAATTACTCTGTTCAACATGAGATTTAAAAAAGATCCTCAAAAAACATGTGAACATAAATATAATCATAAAGGATGCTTGGGGAATTACTTACATAATCATGTAACCATTCTTGGCTACCTTATAATTTGTAACCCTCACGACTATGTTACATTCTGTAACAATCGCAGTTACACTTGGTGTAACCATACAGGCAACCTCCAAATTACTCATATCCAATGCATTGGAGGGAGATATAGGTCCCACCCTTCATCATAAATAATTCCCAAGAACAAAAACATAATCATAAAACATGAGTAATTCCATAAAAACATTACTTTGGAGTTTGGTAAAATTGAATTTAAAAATAGAATTTTTAATGAAAAGACCCTTATAAATATCATACAATTGAAGAGATACATAATATAGTGGATGGAGTTTAAATATATACTATAAATACACATAATAAAACATTATATAACCAAATCCAATCACTGAAACAATTTAAATAACACATAAATAATGAAGTAGAAAGTTAACCCAAAGAATGGAAATTGGGTTATGAATTCCTTTTTCTTTAGTATGTCTTACATCAAACATGTTTAAAAAAACTATATAATGGTTAAAAGAGTGATATTGGTATTTAATAGAATCATTTTAATTTTTATAAAATCTTATATTACCATTTTATAACATCATTTTACCCTTTAATTGTTAGTATTTTTCTCCTTGCACTATTTTTTTGTGTTTTCTTAACATGATTTCCATGATTGGTTTATGGTGGATGTTCTTGTGGATTGGAAGTGAAATTTAATAATTGTAATGGAAATTAATTTACAAATCTTTAGTACCATAAATTACCATTTATCATTTTTATGTTTAATATGAGTTTTATTCATAAGGTAAAATATTAATAGTGTTAGTTTAGGTCATTTTAGTGGATCTTTGATAATAATGCACTAATTTCGTTTTATAAACTAGAAGCATGAGTAAAAAATAATTACAGAACCATGGGTGAGATATAAAACATGTATTATAACCTGGTTCGACCATATAAATGGTTTCATGACCATACATAAAGAATTAATGGAAGAAAAAATCACATCGTCCACGATTTGGGTAATTCAACACATCACGGACAATGTTTTGATTCCTTAAATAAGATGGAGAGGATGAGAATAATGATGAGGAATTTTCCATAAACATGATAACATCCAGAATATAGATTATTTCAAGATATTTCATGCCTCTTTGGTAAGGAGATATGAAAAATGAATCAGGAAAGAACTCAAAATAAAAGAAAAAGTGAGAAATCTCTTACAAAAATTCGGCAACCTAATGGCTACGCAACATGGTTTTAGAAAATAATAAAAAGAGATGAGACAAGGATCACCCATATATAAATGAATCATAATATCGATTATATCATGAATAATAATGAAATAAGAATATGATATGGATAATTTAAATTTAAACCATATAAAAGAGAACATTAATGGAAAAAGAAAGAAATTGAGAATTTTCTTACCTTATAGGGTAACCCTTAGAACATGAAGGATGGGACCTTGAGGGCTTGAAGAAACCTTGGAAGGACTACAATGAAGGTAATAAGGCTATATATTCATTGAGGAGGAATTGGTAATGACGTTAATGCAGGAATTGGTTAGTTTTTATAGGAAATGTAAGGGATTATTTTGATAATATTCCAGGGACACCTCCTGGGTGGTATTTGCAAAAACATTTTCTTACCCATGGTATTTTATGTAGAGAGCCAAAGCTTGACATACATGGACATTACATTACTTTTGCGGAATACATAATACATAACAAAAACACACACACAAGGATCATAATAGTTTAGTGTCTTTGGAAACTCGGAATATAATCTTCTAATCGTGGTGAAAGATCTTCAACATCTCCCATAAAGATATTCTTTATTTTACCTAAAACCTTTCTTTATAACCTGGGGAATAGAAAACATAAAAGGGTGAGCATAAATGCTCAATAAGGTTAAACAAAAGAAATATCAATCACATCATTTTCATAACAACATAACATTTTGGAAATCATAACCTGCAAAAAAGAGCATAATTTCATAACATGGGATAAATCATAGTAGAGAAATGAAATCCCAATAATCATAACAAAAAACATGAAACATTGTGGCATACACATATAATCACTGAGAATCATATCTTATTAGTCAAGACTAATTTCCAAGACTATCTTAGTGGACAAAGTCCACTTCTGAACCGAGTCACCCTCGTTTCAGTCCTGTTTCACTGAACTGGTATAACCTACCATTCCAGACATGTCTATCTCATGAGATATAATATCATTACCCAATGCATTGGAGGGAGATATAGGTCCCACCCATCTCATAATTAAACCATTCTTATGTGTGCCACAAAAAATCATAAATCATTCATCATTTCATAACCCATGTAATAAAAATGGAATTCTTAAACATCATGACATCATAAAACAATTCATATAAGATAAATGAATTCATAAAAAATAATTCCATCACAACATAATCAAATTAATGTAATGATAGGGATAGAATCAGAACCCAATGTTATCTTATATGGAAAATAATTTTGATAAAACACTTGAACTCCATTTTTGAGAAAAAAATAAGCTTTCTACTTCAAAAAAAATTTCCTTTCTTAACATGTCATACAATTTTAAACGTAAAGTAGTTGATTAAAAATAAACATGAAAATTTTTAAAGGAATATTCTTGTAAATAATGTTTTAAAAATACATTCATGGCGTATAAGTTAAAAAACATTTTTCTCGTACTTTTTTCAGAAAAGTCAAAAAGTACCTCGTACGAAAAACGACAAAAGATTCCTTTCATATATTTTACTAAAAACTCACCGAAGGGTAAAATTAGATTTAAAAAATTGTAGGTGGATGGAAATAATATTGAGGAAACATGGATGTGGATTATAAAATACACCCTAGTAAATACTAAAGTATAAACAATCTCGGATAAAAATGAGATTGTGCTATTTCCCTTACCTTAGGTCTGATTTGCTTCGTAAGTGTCCAAAACTCCTGTATAATGATTTAAATAATGTCATTGACTTATTACAGAATCTTACTCATAGTTATGATATCATATATGGTTCACTAATTACTTTATATTATTCGTTCTTTTGTAAATTCCATGTTAAAGAGCGTTTTGGGTAAAATTGTTTCATTTGTCGTCCGTGTTTTGACTTGTAATTATTCATATGATTACATAGATCAGGATTACATAATTCCAGAATATAAAACATGATTAATATATAATATATATTCAGATTATACATATATATAATAAATCAGTAAATGGAATGAAATACACCATTCATGGAGACGGTAGGCCGTACGTACGCATTAACGCTGTTTTTGTTTCCTTATTAAGTTGAATGAAATTAAGTAGATGAAATACATATATATACACATAAATCCAGTATCATTGTTATGTCTTATATTTCATGATTACTTATTATATGTACTTTATAATCATTCATGAATGGATAAATTGGAGAATGGATATCATCGCGTCGTGGAGACGGTAGTCCGTACGTACGCACGAGTGATTATATCATTCTCATGATCGTGGGGCTGTATTGGAGTGTATGTATACTATTTCAGAATCAAAATCACTTTAAAATAATCATATATAGATATTATTTACACCATTATACCCATACAAGTAAGGTGGTGGTGGAAAATAGATTTCACCACGGAGTGGAGACGGTATTCTGTACGTACGCACGCGCGGTGATTTCGTTTTCCGTAGGATGGATAGATGGTGAAATAGGGTTGTTTCATACTTATAATAACATATCAGTATATGAGTGATACTTATGTTATTACTTTATAATGAAACAACCTAAGAAGAAGAAGTGGAAGAAGAAATAAAGATAAAAGAATTAGTAATGGACATTACCTCTTCTTTGAAGTGCCTCTTTGAGTCCTCCTCTTAGGGTACTAAAATTAGTCTTTGAAGAAGACCGGGACCTCTAGGATAATACTAGGGAAGTGGAGATGGTAATTTGTCATGGGTTGGATGTGCTTGAAGGCAAAAAGTGGTGTGAGGAAGAGGGGGAGGAGGTGTCCTTTTATAAGGGAGGAGAGGGGCACCTTTGGAATAAATAAAAATATTATTTTATTATAAAGTCATGTTCGGTTTTAAATAGCTCAAAAATGATTTATTTAGCAGATAAGGTGGGTATGGGTAGAAATCCTCTCATCCAATAGAATTTAGACAAGTTTAGGTCATTATATTAATCTTATCTTTTAGTTTTAACTCTTAGTTAATTAGATTGACATTTACTATGTAACTTTGTATTTTTATATTATATAGTTAATAAACATACCATATACATCCAATACACACCCAAGTTGTGTTTTATTTATATATATATCTTTATATAAGTCATTGTTCCAAACCATAGATTTTTAGGAATAAAATAACAATTAATAATATAATATTTGTTTTAAAAACTATTTTATGTCAATTTTGACACTATTCAATAGTTGATTTTTTTGAAACTCATAACAGAATGATTACTTCGACAAAAGTTAATTAAATTAATATTAACATGTCATATTAACCTATAAAATTTGTTTAATTCATAAAAAGGCTCAAATTATTCTTATTTAGGTATTTATAATATCAATTATTCTAATTTATCACTGTTATGGTAATTAATTCATCATCATTGTGTCATAAATAAATTAAACTATTTAATGTCTAAAAATTACAAATAAAATACAATTATGTAGAAAATATTTTTATCTTTGTAATTAATATTTATAGTCGAATTTATCTAATGTATAACCCCATATTAAAAATGATTTACTTATTAAACATTGATTTCAACTATTTTAACCCTTATTTAAATAAATTTATCATAAATGTCCTAATCTAATCCAAGTGGGCCTAAATGGTCATATTTTATTCCTAAGGTTGTTTTTGGTCGAATTACACTTGTCCAATATAATTAGGGCATGTGTTAGGGTAATAATAATATCATTTTTACCCTTAATTACCCTGTTTACTTTTAACCGTGGTAAAAAAAGTAAAAAGTTACTATTCACCAAAAATTATTTTCATCTCATTGAACCACATTTAGTCCTTGATAATAAACGTGTCTCTCATATTTTCTAAATTCCATTCACAGAAGTGGAAAAATTATGTTTTATGAAAAATTCAGTTTTTTAACTACCACTTAGTGGTTTCACTATTCATCAAAAAATGAATGTTTCAGAAAAATACCAAAAATTAGGCCTACGCTATATTTGATATTAATAACTCAAAAATGATATCTATTTTACCAAATTCAGAACATATCAGTTTCCTTAATTAATTTAAAAATTAGTTCTCGTCGTCAAAACAAATAGCGTGTTTTTAAGAGATAATAACTATCAAAAGATTGACACTTATTTATAACTTGTTTAAATGTGAAATTACATCCAATGACCAACATTGTATTAAATTGTAAAAATAAATTCAAAATATACTTTAAAACCACTCAAATTTATAATTTATCATTATTAATTATTTCGATTAAAAAAGTTGTTTTTGATTATAATTTAGTAATTTTCACTATTCATCAGAATATGAAAGTTTTCCGAAAAGTACCAAAATTTCACCCTAAGATAACTTCGATATTCTGAATCCAGAAATGGAGACCATTTTGAAAAATAAAATTTACAAAATTTCAAAAAGTGGTTATTACTATTCAGAATGGTTAGTTTTAATAATATTTTAATAGCATATTGCTGTTTAGTAAAACTCGTTACTGCGTACTACACAAGCTATCGAGGAAGGAAGTGATTGCGTGTAATGCTAGGAAAGTCAAGGATGCGTGTTGTGCAAGCTACTTTTGGTGTAGCGTAAACACAAGACATTAATGAAATTAAAAAGAATATTTTTCATAAAATTTCGGGGTGTTACATTCTACCCCCCTTAAAATGAATTTCGCCCTCGAAATCCGTTGGGGTTATAAATGGATTACTACTTGAAAGTTTCTTTAATAGAAACCCACATCGTAAAAATGAATACCAAAACTTGGATTTAAAAACTAAAGTATGAAATATAATGATTACCCGAATAAACTAATAACTGGGTTTCCACATAGGTGAAAATATGGATATGGAAGAGAAATCTAACCATCATGTTCTGATAGAGAGTGGTAGAGAACATGGCTATGGAAAAGCCAGCAATCACAAAGCCATAAATTTGTGACGATCTAAGGTACCATCTGATTCATCAGATATAAGAGCACTAGGATAACATTTTTGGTTTACAAGATCATTTCCTGAATGTTGAGGAAATTAGAAGAAATACTTTCGTGATTTTGGTATAGTCTCAACATTTGTCGTTCTTTGGACAATTTCCACTTCATCTCTTAAAGAAATTACGTTGAATTTGTCATTCGTGATGTGTTAGCAGATCATGTGATACAATGATGGGTCATTCCATCTTTCTCAAACAAAAGGTTAGAAAAGTTATCAAAAAATACATAAGTCCATCTATAGTGAGATTAATCTTATATGGTTCCTAAAATGAACTTATACTTCATATATCATACCGCTTAATAAAATAAAACTAGTTTCTACTAAACAAGGACTTCCTGTAGGCCAGTGGTAGGCGATAAAGGCCAGTCGCACTTCGGTTGTGGGTTCGATTCCCACAGCCTTGTCTGACGTGATGGGTTGTCGCCTGTCCTGCAGGTTGTCCTTTTTCTAAAACTACATTACTATTGCATCACATAAATAATATCAAAAAATGTTCTATCCTTAAACAATACTAACTTATGGTTAACATAATCCATTACAATATTTAGGCTTATCTAAAATACTTCGGTCCAAGCTCATAGTATAAAGAAAATGATAACTTGAAATGTCATCAACCAAGCATGTGAATACTATCATTTATCCCCCATATATCTTGTTGGTCACATTCCAATCATGTGAATACCTTAATGATGTATTCTCATGAAAAATGAATACCCATTAAACCTTAGTTAAAACATGAATGCTGTCAAAAGATAACTCTTTATACATACCAAAATCCAAAAATTCTATATACTCAAACCATGATATAACCTTCTCCTTATATCAGTCATGAGCTCATGAATACTATCAAACATTTAATTTTCTCCTTATCCCTTCTTTATGCACATATCATCTACATTCCAAAAATAGCTGAATAACCATTCATGGATACTGGTAACATTAATCATACACTTTCAAAACTCAAGGAAAGAAAACAGTGTAACAATCCGTAGATGTCTCTTTATTCCATAATATCATGAGATTACTTATACAACATTACACATGATAAACATGTAATCATTCCACTACATTCATAAAACATGGACCGAGCATCAAAAATTCTTTCATCTCACATATCATTTGTAGTCTCTTCATCATCATCCACATAAATACTACCCATAAGACCATACTTATTCTCTTCATGAGACTTTCCCTTAGGGCATTGGTTTGCATAATGCCCGTACATTCCACCTTTAAAACACTTAACCATTGTTGATGTCGGAGAAATACCATTATCCTCATCCCTGGTGTTAACTGAACCTTTTCCTTTGCACTTACTGGCTTTGTGTCCTTCTTTTCCACACCCAAACTATCTTCCAGTTCCTTTGAAACATTCTCCTTGATGCCTCTTCCCACATTATTTACATAGTGTAAATTGAACTTTCTTTCCTCCATGATCATCATGAAACTCCATCTTTCTCTTATTAGCCGAGTCCAGAAACTTAACAAATTTTACTTTATTGATCATCTTATGAGATTGCTGATTCGGCATAATAATGATGTTTGGACTTCCAAATCCCATTTCATTTGGTTTCTCATGAATAATATCATTCCATTGTCCATCATATCCTCCATTATCGTGAATCATCTTGTTTCCATCCATTTTCTAAAACCCAAAAGGAATAGTGTGAGTTGAAAAAATCAAAATAAAGGGGGAGTAACTTCAATATCTAACATCTCTGGTTTAATCTAATATTGTTACCATAGTTCTAGTACTATATCCTATATGTATACTTATCCTTACGGACATCCCTAGACATACCTTAGAAATATCTCTAGGGATCTCACTAACGTTTTCGCATCCTAGATTGAAAAGGATGACTAAACATTTCCTCTGATACCAACTGTAGAGACCCGAATCTTTATGTAAATGGAAATTACATTACATTTGCAGAATACTTAGTACATACCAAAAACACACACACAAGGATCATAATAGTTCAGTGTCTTTGGAAACTCGGAATATAATCTTCTAATCGTGGTGAAAGATCTTCAACATCTCCCATGAAGATATTCTTTTTTATTTACCTAAAAACTTTTTTATATCATGGGGAAAAGATAACATAAATGGGTGAGCTGAAATTCTCAGTAAGGGTAAACAAAAGAAATATCAATCACATCATTTTCATAAGAACATAACATTTTGGAAATCTTATCCTGCAAAAGAGAGCATAATTTCATAACATGGGATAAATCATAGTAGAGAAATTAAATCCCAATAATCATAACATGAAATATAAAACTTTTTTTCATACACACATAATCATAGAGAATCATATCTTATTAGTCAAGACTCATTTCCAAGACTATCTTAGTGGACAAAGTCCACTTTTGAACCGATTCACCCTCGTTTCAGTCCTGTTTCACTGAACCGGTATAACCAACCGTTCCAACCATGTCTATCTCATGAGATATAAAATCTTTACCCAATGAATTGGAGGGAGATATAGGTCCCACCCATCTCATAATTAATCCATTCTTATGTGTGCCACAAAAATCAAAAATCATACATCATTGCATAACCCATGTAATAAAAATGGAATTCTTAAACATCGTGACATCATAAAACAATTCATATAAGATTAATGAATTCATAAAAAAGAATTCCATCGCAACATAATAAAATCTATGTAATGATAGGGATAGAATTATAAACCTATATTATTATAGATGGAAAATAATTTTGATAAAACACTTGAACTCCATTCTTGAAGAAATATCCTTTCTACTTCAAAAAATTGTTCCTTTCTTAACATGTCATACAATTTTAAACTAAATTAAGTTGATTAAAAATAAACTTGAATAGTTTTAAAGGAAGCTTCTTGGAAATAATGTTTTAAAAATTCATTCATGCCGTATAAGGTAAAAAAACATTCTTCTCATACTTTTGTCAGAAGAGTCAAAAAGTACCTCGTACGAAAAACGAAAAAAGATTCCTTTCATATATTTTACGAAAAACTTACCAAAGGGTAAAAATGGATTTAATCAATTTTAGGTGGATGGAAATAATATTGAGGAAACATGGATGTGGATGATAAAATACACCCCAGTAAATACTAATGTATAAACAATCTCGGATAAAAATGAGATTGTGATATTTCCCTTACATTAGGTCCGATTTGCTTCGTTAGTGTCTGAACCTCCTCTATAATTATTTAAATAATGTCATTGACTTATTCCAGAATCATACTCATTGTTATGATATCATATATGGTTCACTTATTACATTATATTACCCGTTCTTTTGTAAATTTCATGTTAAAGAGCGTTTTGGGTAAAATTGTTTCATTTGTCGTCCGTGTTTTGACTTGTAATTATTCATATAATTACATAGATCATGATTAAATAATTCCAGAATATAAAACATGATTTATATATAATATATATTCAGAATATACATATATATAATAAATCCGTAAATGGAAAGAAATACACCGTTCATGGAGACGGTAGGCCGTACGTACGCATGAACGCTGTTTTCGTTTCCTTATTGAGTTGAATGGAATTAAGTAGATGAAATACATATATATACACATAAATACAGTATCATTATTATGTCATATATTTCATGATTACTTATTATATGTACATTATAATAATTCATGAATGGTTAATGTGGAGAATGAATCTCATCGTGTCGTGGAGACGGTAGTCCGTACGTATGCACGAGCGATGATATCATTCTCATGATCGTGGGACTATATTGGAGTGTATGTATAATATTTCAGAATCAATATCACATTAAAATAATCATATATAGTTATTATTTACACCATTATACCCATCCAAGTATGGTGGTGGTGTAAAATAGATTTCACCATGGCATGGAGACGGTATTCTGTACGTACGCAAGCGCGGTGATTTCGTTTTCCGTAGGATAGATAGATGGTGAAATAGGTTTGTTTCATAATTTTAATAACATATCAGTATATGAGTGATACTGATGTTATTACTTCATAATGAAACAACCTAATAAGAAGAAGTGTAAGAAGAAATAAAGATAAAAGACTCGTTAATGGACATTACATCTTCTTTGAAGTGCCCCTTTGAGTCCTCCTCTTAGGTTACTAAAATTGGTCTTTGAAGAAGACCAGGACCTCTAGGATGTTGCTAGGGATGTGGAGAAATTAATTCGGCGTGGTTTGGCCGAGCTGGAAGGCTCAAAGTGGTGTGAGGAAGAGGGGGAGGAGGTGCCCTTTTATAAGGGAGGAGAGGGGCACCTTTAGAATAACTAAAAATATTATTTTATTATAAAGTCATGTTCAGTTTTAAATAGCTCAAAATTAATTTATTTCGAAGATAAGGTGGGGATGGGTCGAAATAATCTCATAAAATATAATTTAGGCATCTTTAGGTCATTATATTAACCTTATATTTTTGTTTTAACTCTTAGTTATTTAGATTGACATTTACCATGTCACTTTGTATTTTTATATTATATAGTTAATAAACGTACCATATACATCCAAGAGAAACCCAAGTTGTGTTTTATTAAAATATATAACCTTATCTAAGTCATTGGGTCTAACCTTAGATTTTTAGGAATAAAATAACTATTAATAATATAATATTACTTTTAAATACTATTTTATGTCAATTTTGACACTATTCAATAGTGGATTTTTTTAAAACTTATAACAGAATGATTACTTCATAAAAAGTTAATTATATTAATCCTAACATGTCATATTAACCTAGAAAATTAGTTTAATTCATAAAAAGTAACAAATTATACTTATTTTGGTATTTATAATAGAAATTATTCGAATTGTTCACTATTATGGTAATTACTGCATCATCATTGTGTCATAAATAAATTAAATTATTTAATTTATAAAAATTACAAATAAAACATGATTATGTAGGAAATATTTTTATCTTCTCAATGAATATTTATAGTCGAATTTATCTTAGGTATAACCCCATATTAAAAATGATTTACTTATTAAACTTTGATTTTAACTAATTTAACCCTTCTATAAATAAATTATTTATAAATGTCCTAATCTAATACATGTGGGCCTAAATGGTCATATTGTATTTCTAAGGTTCTTTTTGGTCGAATTAAACTTCTCTAATAGAATTATGACATGTTTTAGGATAATAATAATATCATTTCTACCCATAATTACCCTATTTACATTTAATGGTGGTAAAAAAAGTAAAAAGTTACTATTCACCAAAAATTATTTTTATCTCATTGAACTACATTGTAGTCCTTGATATTAACCGTGTCTCTCGGATTTTCGAAATTCCACTAATAGAAGAGGTAAAATTACGTTTTATGAAAAATTCAGTTTTTTAACTACCACTTAGTGGTTTCACTATTCATAAAAAATTAAATGTTTCCAGAAAAATACCAAATTTTAGTCCTAAGATATATTTGATATTAAGAATTCAAAAATGATGTCTATTTTAGCAAATTCAGAACATATCAGTTGCATTAATTAATTAAAAAATTATTTCCCATCGTCAAAACAAATAGCGTGTTTTTATGAGATAATAACAATCAAAAGATTGACACTTGTTTATAACTGGTTTAAATGTGAAATTACATCCAATGAACAACATTGTATTAAATTGTAAAAATATATTCTAAATATACTTTAAAACCACTCAAATTAATAATTTATCACTATTATTTATTTTGATTAAAAAATTTGTTTTTAATTATAATTTAGTAATTTTCACTATTCATCAGAATATGAAAGTTATCCGAAAAGTACCAAAATTTCACCCTAATCTAATTTCGATATTCCGAATCCAAAAATGAAGACCATTTTGAAAAATATAATTTACAAAATTTTAAAAAGTGGTTATTACTATTCATAAAAGCTGGTTTTAATAATATTTTAATAGCATATTGTTGTTTAGTAAAACTCGTTACTGCGTACTACACACGCTATCGAGGAAGGTCGCGATTGCGTGTAATGCAAGGCAAGTCAAGGATGCGTGTTGTGCAAGCTCCTTTTGGTGTAGCGTACAACACAAGACATTAATGAAATTAAAAAGAATATTTTTCATAAAATTTCGGGGTGTTACATTTTCCCATGGTATAAGCCAAATGGGACACCTCACATCTTATTTTACTATACACAAGTCCACCAAATTTATTACATCTTTATTATATAATTAATGATGTCATTAACACATAGAAACTAAAAACTTTATTTTTTTACTATTCATTGAAGGATCAACTGTTTCATAAAAATTTCCAAAATTCACCCTAAAAATTTATCGACGTGTATATTTCAAAAATGAAGTCCATTTTATGAAAATAATTTTCTAAATATTATAAATTTAATTTTTTTAGAAATCATACTTAATTCAAAAATTAATTATTCTATTTTTGTAACTACAATAATATCACAATGAAAATTTAACCTAGATGGTATTATCTAAAATCCTTAATAAAATAAAATAAAAATAAAATTATCTATTCAATAGGGTCATATTTCTATTCATATTTCTACTCATAAGGGTATGTTACTATTCATCAAAAAACAAGTTGGTTCCAATAGAATTCAAATAACATACTAAACAAAATTTTAGATCAATGTTTCTTGGAAGTCAAAACCTAGAAGTGAAAAAGTTATGTTTTAAAGGCTAGTTAAAAATATCTACTTAAAACATAGTTCCCTGCATTTCTATTTATTTTTAGAAAATCATGCGGTGTTACATTATACCCACCGTCTGGAAAATTTGTTCTCTCAATTTTATTTACTTATTAAACAAAAAACGATATTTTCCCCTCATTGTATTTTCAATCTCCCATGTTTCTTCTTCAACAATGTGGTTTCTCCACAAAACCTCTACCCAGTGTTTTACATTCTTTCGTGATACTTGTTCCCTTCAAACAAGAATCTAAACCGGTTTCTATTCATCAGAAATGATCTATTCCCATTGAACTACTTCTAGGATCAAGAAAAGTGATGAATCTGTCATATACTTTCCCAACATCAAAACATGAAAAATATTTTGTACATGAAACAAACTTGGAGGAAATGCTACGCGGTATGAAACTATTCCAAATTTCTCCAAGATTTCAAATGGACTAATGAACCATTGATATAGCTTCCCTTTATTACTGAAACTTATCAATCTTTTCCAATGAGATATTTTAAGGAAAACATGGACACTGTCACGACCTGCCTTCACCAAAAGGAGGGAAGGGTCACCAGATTTCTTGGCCCTTCCTTAATTAAGTTGACGGAGAGATAATGACCCCCGAGACCCGCCTTAAATAGGTCCCGGAGTGGCGAATAGCACCAAGGGTATATAAATTTATAAAAAATGGAAGGAAATACCCCTTTTTATTTTATAGGATATAGAGATAAGATGATAAAACTCAACAACACCAAGATAAAAGAAATGTAAAGCCAAAAGAAGACCATTCCCAAATTCATGTTCCAAAAGTAGAAGCCAAAAAGTACAATAGGTGACTCCAAGGTTAAGTACCAAAGAAGAAAAGCAGCAACTACAACTGCCCCAATGGTCTGAGCTAGTATGGTCCTGTGTGATCCCTGAAGTCCCCCTAGAAACCTGAAAGCAGTTTTATATACGTAGGGTGAGAATACAAGTACACTCACTATGGAAAACCAAAGACTCTCCTGCACAGTTGGGGGAACATACTAATGATCAGTGAGAAAAAGGAGTAAACCAACCACCTATCAAGGTAAATTATCCACCCAAGCCTCACCAAGGCACACTCCCCAAATAACGCAGGTCAAGTAATATATATAATCAGAGCACATCGATGTTTGGGTACCCCTACCACTTTCCCACTAGTTATTGAGACATCCTACTCATCGGACCAATCCCGCCATTCTCACCGCAGTCCCACTGCCACACCCACCCGCACACACCGGGGCCACAACCACACACAGTCCCACTGCTAAATCCCGCCCGCAAACACCTGGGACACAACAATCATAACCACTATCACGACCTGTCCTCAGGGCCCGTGATGTGACTACCCCAAGCCTGCCTTCCATAGACCAGGGGATGGCGACTAGCACCAAGGTGTAATTACTGGTAAAAAGGGAAGTCATTGCCTTTGAATTGTAAACAAGCATGACAGAGAAAGCAAGCAAGAGTAAATACTAAATAAAAACTGGGTACAACAGTTAGTGCAGAAATGTAAGTGGGCCAGAATACAAACCCAAACTAAAAGTAAATTACAACTGGAAAGGGGAAACAACAACTGAAAAGTAGAGCCACAGCATCGAGTTGTCCACTGGAAGTCCCACCTGATGGGTGGGTACAGATAGCCTCCACATCTCCTCGGGTCCAGCCATCTGCTCCGAGTACGTCCTGCCCAGTGGTCCACCTCCAGGTACCGTCCTTCTCCGCAAGACTCAACCACGATCAACGTTTTCCATCGTCGGCAACCAACACAACGTAGTGCGGTCATATGCCGTGTAGGGGTGAGTATAATCTACTCAGTAGGGTCCCCGAGACCCCCGAAGGTCTCTCAGAATCCACACATGATAATCCACCAAGGAATGATACAATCACAAAGTAACACACGACACTACTTAGGTATATTCCCATACATAAACCTAAGTCAACAATTCTCATTCGGCTCCAACATCCGAGTCCAAGTACAATCCAGTCCACACAGGAAAAAACAACCAAATCTACACAGGAAAGCATAACGTAATCCACACAGGATATCAAGTCAAACTTATCGATGATAAGGATTGAAAGTCAAGACTCAGCTCACACAGGTATACTTCATCGTAAGATGATAGAGATGATCGGATATTTCCACTGATTCATCTAAGCTATCGGACCCACACAAGATCAATAGGTAATAACCCCCATAATGACCCACAAATGATCGATAGGTAACTAACACCCGCAATGACCCACAAATGATCGATAGGTAACTAACCCCCACAATGACCCTCATAGGATCAGACCCACACAGGATCTGTAGGCAATGGACCACACAGGACCGCTGAGCACTGACCCACACAATATCGGACCCACACATGATCGGTAGCACTGATCCATGTAGGATAATTGAGTGTTGTAGTCGTCGCTGTCAAATCCACGGAGGATTTCTGTATAGTCGTCATCGTCGTCGTAGTCACAGCCAGCTCTAGGGTTCCCGCACATAGCAAGCTCATTAGGGAGGGTCTGATCCATGAGCTGATGGTCTGATACATCAACTGACACATAATCTAGAGTTGATGTATCAAAAATATCCATATCATAAATAGGAACTCAACGACACAGACAGCGCGTCAATCGGACGCTCGGTCTGAGAGTTATTGGCTTTTTCGTCCTAGGGGCCCGGTTGGTTTTTATGTCAAAGCCAACCCGACCGTACTGCATCTATATCCAAACCTCGAGTGGAGTGAGCCAAAAGGCCTGTCTCACTTAGAGGAATCTATCAATGTAGACGGCATGTCAATCGGACGTCCAGAACTGAAGTTATAAGCATTTCGGCTCTGAGGGCCCAGTTGGTTTCGTGTACGAACCAACCCGGCCGAACCCAATGTACTTTGAAACCTTGTGTATAATATACCGAAACGACCATCTCAATCCAAGTATTGCATCATAGCTGAAGGTGCGTCGATCGTAGGTATGCAGCCCATGTTGTAGACAAAGACTGTAAGTGGTTCGTTATTAGGGGGTTCGGGCCCGGTACCCCATGGGTCGGCCCGAACTGGGTCGACCCGACCCGGGTCCGGGTCCGGCACGCTTGGGCACGGCCCGGCCCAGCTGGCGTAGCCTGGGCACGGCCAGGCCTGGAAAACCGGCCAGGGTAGCCGGCCCGGTGCGCTGGCGCTAGCCAGGTGGCTCGGTCGTTCGGCCGAGCGGATGGGGGGGGGGGGGGGGGCTGCCCCCCGTTTTGTAACCGCAGCCCCCATTATGGGGATTCTTATGCTAGGTAGCCAGGGGTCGTAACCCCTAGATCTTCCCTGTTCAGCCGGCTCGGTCCAGCCGGCAGGTTGTTGCCGCCACGGGACCGGCAATGGCTGGTCCCCCTGCTCTAACGCCGGCGGCCCAGAACCGGCTGCCGGTTCCCCTGCTCCACCGCGGCCTATGGCCGTAGCCTTCATTCGTCCGGCGTGGCGCGATGGCGCTGCGCCACTACGTCGCTGCCCCGCTCCGGCCATGGTGTCTTTTGGTTTTTCCGGCGCGGCGCGACGGTGCCACGACTTGGTTCTATTTTCAAATGTGTGGCGCGACGGTGCTGCGCATCCTTGTCGCTTGTTCCCGATCGGTGCGACGGCACCGCGTCACATTCCTTTGAACCGCAATAACAAAAATAATAAGGGAGGAGGTTCGTCCATGTATGTGCGGTCCGGACCCCTCCCGTTAAACAATAACATGCATTCCAATTGAAAGAGGATAGATGATGGAATAATTCACAAATAAAAAAACATAAAACCCCTACCTTGTCGAATTCATTGAGCGAGGGTTCGTCGTGGAAATAACCGTCGTAGAAGAAGATGTCGCAGAAGGAGAGAGTTGTGTCGCAGAGAAATGATTCATCGGTGTCGCATCGCTGATCTCTGAGGAATCTGGCATTCTTCGTGTTCTTCGTTGAATAAGAAGAAGAAGTTCCTCAAGCTCCTCAAATTTTCTCCAAAGACTCACACAACAAGATTCCAACCAAAATAAAATAAGTTCGTCACTTATTTTATTAACATAAGTTAAGCATTTGAAATTCAAATGATGAATTAATTCCCTCAATTAATTAACTCAGGTTTTCAAATTAAATGAAGGGTTATGGAAGGTTTAGGGAAGATGAAGGGGTGGGATTCGTGTGGGCCCTACCATCCTCATAACCTCTAATGGGAAGCTGGGTGGTTTCCCCCAACTTCCACCCAAAGCTTTAAACCACTTAGTGAAAAATAAAATTGATGCTCACTTCGCCGACTCGCCGCAACACTTCGAAGGGTCCGATGAACCTTGGAGAAATCTAACTCCCCATGTCGATCCACCGCTGCCCACGCCGAGGGGAGACCTTCAAGAACACATGGTCTCCAACCTCAAACTCCAAGGGCCTCAACCTACTATCGGAATATGAATTCTGTCGGTCCTGGGCTGCCTTAATCCCTTCCCGTAGGAGCTGATCCTTCTCTGTCGTGCTCTGCACCACCTCTGGTCCAAGGATGCATGCCCCTCCCACTTCGGCCCAACACATAGGAGAACGGAAGGGCCTCCTGTAAAAGGCTTCAAACGGGGCCATAACGATGGTATAGTGACAACTATTATTGTAGGAGAACTCTACCAGGGGAAAGTGTCGCACCCGTGATCCTCTTGAGTTCAGAACACATGCCCGCAACATATCCTCCAATGTCTAGATGGTGTGCTATGTTTTTTCATCTGTCTGGGGATAGAAAGAAGTGTTGAGCCGTAACTGTGTGGAAAAAGCAGGCTGCAATCCTTTCCAGACCCATGAGGTAAACCGTGCATCCCTATCCGAGACTATAGACCTCGTAACTCCATGCAACTGCACCACCTCATCCACATACTTTCGTGCCAAAGCATCCACAATACTCGACCCCCTGATCACCAGAATATGGGCTTATTTTGTTAACCGGTCCACTACCACCCAGATGGTGTCGTATTCCCCTTGGACCTTGGGAATTATTGTGACAAAATCCATCGAGATGTCATCCCACATCCACTCGGGGACACCTAGAGACTGCAGTATGCCACCTGGAACTCGGTGTTCAACCTTCACTTGCTAACACACTACGCACTTGGCCACAAACTGTGCCACTGCTCACTTCACTCCGGGCCACCAAAACTATCTCTTCAGTCCCTGGTACATCTTGGAAACTCTTGGGTGTGCCGCCAGGGGCGATTTGTGGAACTCACAGAGAACCTTATCATGCATCGCCTCAGAAAAAAACTTCCCTGGAAAATCATATGGTTCTGACCATCCTCTGTCCATCCTTCCAGAGCATTGCCCTGGTCAACTCTGTCACGCATCACTTCTCACTATGGGTCTCCCTACTGAGACTCCTCCACTTGCTGAAATAGATATGACTGCACTGTCATCTGATATAGGCAACCTCTACCACTATCCATCTTCGCATCCAGGTGTAAGGAAGCCAACACCTCCATTTCCTTCCAGGAATACGCCGACGCTCGGACCACATCCTTCTACGTCCTCCTGCTCAAGGCATCAGCTACTACATTTCCCTTTACCTCAGTATAAGAGATCTCGATGTCGTAATCCTGGAGGAACTCCACTAATCTCCACTGTCACAAGTTCAGGTCCCGCTGGGAGAAGATATACCTCAAGATATTGTGATCCGTGAAGACCACAAATTGTTCTCCAATGAGGTAGTGTCTCCATAACATTAGCGCAAAAACGACCGCTGCAAGCTCTAGGTCATGGGTGTCATAATTACCCTCATGAGAGCATAGCTGCCTGGACCCTTAAAAGATCACCCATTGTCGCTACCTCAACACACATCCTATGCCCTATCCTGAAGAATCACAGAACACCTCATAGGCCGCCCCTTCTTCAGGTAATCTCAGCATTGAGGCACTAACCAACTACTCATTCAGATAGCTGAAGGCTGACTCGCAATGCTTACTCTACACGAAGGTCTGGCCTTTCTTATTCAGGTCTATCAAAGGGGATGCTACTCGGGAGAAGTTGGGTACAAATATCTGATAGTAACCTTCCCGCCGAGGAAACATTGGACATATTCTACATTCTTGGGTGCTTCCCATGAAATAACTGCATCAACATTTTATGGTTCCACCGCTACAACCCACTCAGACACCACGTGTCCGAGGAAGTTCACTTCTCATGTCTAAAACGTGCATTTTGACAACTTACAATAGAGGTGGTGCTGTAGAAGTACCTCCAAACCTGTCCTCAGGTGATCTGCATGGTCCTCCTTTGATCTTGAATAGATCAATTAGTCGTCAATGAACACAATTACAAACCGATCCATGTACTCCCAGAAGATGGATTTCATAAGCCCCATGAACACAGCCGGGGAATTCGTAACACTGAAGGGAATGACTACAAACTCGAAGTGTCCATATCTGCACTTGAAGGTCATCTTTGGGTTGTCGCTCTCCTTCACCCTCATCTGGTGGTACCCAGACCGCATGTCGATCTTCAAGAACCATCCTACCCCATTCAGCTGGTCGAAAAGATCATTTATCCACAGAAGAGGGTAGAGATTATTGATCGTCACCTGATTCAGCCTCCTGTAGTCTATGCACAACCTGAGACCACCATCTACTTTCTTTTAGATTAAGACTGGAGCACCCCACGATGATCCACCCGGCCGAACATAACCCCTCATCATCAGATCGTCAATCTGAATACGCAACTCTCGTAGCTCTGAAGGTGCCATCCAGTAAGGAGCCGTCGAGATCGGACGAGCGTCGGGATTCAGGTCTATCCTGAACTCGATATCACATCGAAGGGGTAGGGTCGTCACCTCGTCATGAAATATGTCCAGAAACTCACGAACAACCTCTATCATCCCCACAATCTCAGCATCAACTGACTCTACAGACAGCTCGGATAACAAAGAGAGGAGGGGTTCCTCTTGCCTGCTGCCCTTCTGATCGTTCTACTCGCCGGTGAAGGCAACACACTGGCCGCCCAAGTCCGAGAACACGACCCTTATTCGGAAACAGTCAATGACGGTGCACAGAGAGAATAGACAATCGATTCCTAGGATGAAATCGTATGGCTGTATTTGTAGCAGAAGAAGATCCCTAACCAACTGATGTGGCCCTATCATCAGTCTACATCCTCGACAGACAAACAACAAGTCGGTCTGACCTCCGACTAGGGTGATTAAAACTAGGGGAACTTGAATTCTCTCATCATCTAGACCAAAGGCATGGGCTAGACTGGGTGCAACAAAAGAGTGCGAAGCTCTGGTATCGAACAAGGCATTAGGAAGAGTGCTAAACAAACTGATCGTACCTCGAACAACCTTCGGCCCTGCTGGAACTGCTGCCTCCGCAGCGTGTAGCTGTCCACGCCTGGCTCCTCTACCCCTTGGTTGTCGGCCATATTCCCGACCATGCCCTGTTCGAGGTCCCTGAGGAGCGCCCTGAGGATGTCCTCCTCCTCCTATGTCTTCCCTCGGAGGAGCGGGGGCTCGCTGTCTCTGCTGCTTTTGCTGGAAAGGTCTGGATGGAAGCTTCTGCTGGGGCGGGTGGTGGGGCTATCCACCACCCCTGTACTGTACCCAGTCTAGGCACTATATTCGGAGATGACCAGGGCTCCCACAAGTGAAGCACCGCGACCCTAGGCCAAAGGAAAATGGGCGAGGACCAGGGGATCGAAATTGAAACTACTGCGGCCTGCTCCCTGCTGGTCAGAACCTGGAGGGTCCTGATGCTGGAGGTCTGGTGCTGAAGGCCTTCCCCTTTAATGGTCCCAGCTGGATCCCCTCTCGTGACACTCCTCCTATCGTATGCATCCTCTCCACCTCTTCAGCCTTCTTATGGACCTCTAAGTACATCGGAAGGGTAAAGGGGGTAACAACATAATGGAGGGAGGGGCGGAGCGCCTCCTCCAAACGTCTTACCCGAGACTCCTTGTCGAGAAAGAGGTCCGGAGAAAAACATAGGATGTCCTTGAACTTGATCCCTAGCTCTCTCACGGACATACTCTCTTGTTGGAGGGAGAGTAGCTCCTGTCTCTTTTCAACCTTCATCGTCGAAGAGAGGAATTCTACCCGGAACTCTATCTCAAAATCACCCCACACCACTTCAGATTCTCTCCTCTCCCCTAGGTAAAGAGTCCACCACTGACACGCTGCTCCCCGCATCTATTTGGTAGCTAGAGGAACCCAGTACTCGGTCGAGGCCATAATCAGGCCGAAAGCTATCACTCGCTCCTCTAGCCAGCCTTCTGTCTTCAATTTAGAGGTGTTTCCATCGTACTTCTCGAGGGTCTGTCGCTGGAAGGCCCGAAGAGTCCTCTGCCACTGGTCGTCCTCCTCTTCTTAGTCAGCTCTCTTCCGATCAGCCAAGGTAGTCTGTGGGGCCTCGATTGTCCGTACCACACGCGGTTGCCTTTTAGGTGTCATAGCTGCAAGGGAAAAAAGGAATGCCTAAGCCCAAGTAGTGCAGATTATTGTCTTTAAAACTTCATAATCTTTTCATTTATCCTTAATTCCCAAAACACCCCAGAAACACTAGAACAGAAGTCATTATGATGCATATACCGTTCCTAGGGTCTCTACCCTACAATCAACATGGAATCACTTGGTCGTTCGGTAGGTCCAGAGTCCTTGCATCAGATCACGGGGGGCCCTAAATTCCCGTGTCCTAGACTGTCTTCCCTGGCCTAATTCACGCCCCGAGGTCACCCAACATTGTTGCCCTACCATCCCATGCAATCCTCACTATGCCTAACTCCAGGCTCCATCTTATCTCCCAATCTCCCTATGATACCATTCTGTCAAGACCCGCCTTCACCAACAAGAGGGAAGGGTCAGCAGATTGACAGGACCTTCCTTCTTGATGTTTAAGGAGAGATAATGACCCCCGAGACCCGCCTTCAATAGGTCCTGGAGTGGCAACTAGCACCAAGGGTATATAAATTTCTAACAAATGTAAGGAATTACCCCTTTTGTATTATAGGATCGGGAGATAAGATGATGAAACTCAACAACACCAAGATAAAAGAAAAGTAAAGCCAAAAGTAGACCATTCCCACATGCATGTTCCAAAAGTAGAAGACACAAAGTATAAAAGGTGACTCTAAGGGTAAGTAACAAAGAAGAAAAGCAGCAACTACAACTACTCCAAAGGTCCTAGCTAGTATGGTCCTACGTGATCCCCGAAGTCCTCCTGGAAACCTAAAAGCAGTTTTATATACGTAGGGTGAGCATACAAGTACACTCAGAAGGGAAAACCAAAGACTCTCGTGCAAGTGTGGGGGAACATACTAAAGTTCCATGAGAAAATGCAGTAAACCAAACATGTATCAAGGTAAATTATCCACCCAAACCTCACCAAGTCACACTACCCAAATAACGCAAGTCAAGTAATATATATAATCAGAGCACATCGATGTTTGGGTACCACGTGCCACATTCCCACTGGTTATTGAGACATCCTACACATCAGACAAATCCCGCCATTCTCACAACAATCCCACTGCCACACCCACCCACACACACCTGGGCCACAACCACATGCATTACCACTGCCGAATCCCGGCCGTAAACACCTGGGCCACAATAACCACCACCACACACGAAAACACCTGGGCTAGAAAATCCAATGCCACGCCCAAAGACACCTGGGCCTCATCCCAAAGACACTTGGGAAACCACCTACCGCACAAACCTGGCCAACCCCCACACTACCCCACCCGAAGGTTCTTGTGATAATAATGGATCTCAGGCCATCACATCCTACCCTGAAGATACTTGGGCTATTTGGGAAAGGCAGCAGAAAAGGAGCTAATAACCAGCCACTAATAATAGTGTTGGGAAAAACACCCTCCCCCATGAAATGGGGGTGTTCGACACTATGTTCTCAACATGGGTGGGGCGTGAATAAGAAAAACAAAACTACAATATATACATAGGTAATATGAACTCACCCAAAGTTAGGTTTTTTTTTCAGACAGCCTACATATCACAACAGCGCTCATGTCTAAGTCACCACTCTCGCCAACAAAACCCAATTGTCCCATTCTTGTTTTCATTTTTAGTAATAATGTTCAAATACGTTTATGCACTACTGGGAAACTAACACCATAAGCATAACCAAGGAATAAAACCCAGCCAAACGTCTACTAAACATCCACACCTGGTTCACTTATTAAGTCACAACAACAAAGGAAAAGTGAGAACCCTCAAAGTCTTGGAACCAGACAATCCCTAGACATTGCCCCGTGTCCCCTCTCCCAAAGAGGTTTTCATCAAAAGAGGATGCCACCCCAATTCGTGATATAAACAAGGTAACCACCCTGTCTTAATACTCACAAACACTGAATCCATAACAACAGGGGATCACATCCCCAATTTCACAACCACCGAGAGTATAAAAACAGGGGATCCCATCCCCCCCCCCACATCTCCAACAACCAGACAAAACAAATTCAAACAACCAGAGCACTACCACCGACACAATGCAGGACCACACCTGTATTTTCAAATTTATAAGATTTAACACACTCCATGATTTCAAATTCCGTGTGTTTTAACGGAGATTTATCACATAAGGATTTATCCGGGTGCTTTCAATTTATTCAGTCGGGTATACGTGATTAACCAATTTACTTTTTGTAGCAGTAGTTTATAATTACAAAACAAGCCATTTAAAACATCACGAGGGGTTCATTAGTGCACAGACAACGACCACCAAAGGCCTTGATTTTCATAATGCATAAGCCAACACAACTCAGAAAGATTCTTTTAATATAACAACATCAATGATCACAGCCCCCCATTCATTCTTTACATGATTCATTCATTATATTTAATTAGGTATGGTTTATCCTATTATACAGAGTCAAAAGCACGCCCACCCCGCATGATACAAAAAAGAGAGAGACGAAGGAGAAATTCCTTACTTGTTGATAGACGATCGACGCTTAGGTTGGGCGCGGAACTTTATGGATAACGATGCGGCTCATCCAATGCACCTAAAGTAGTTCGTGAAAAGACGCGATTGAGGAAAAAAAATAACCATTCCTAACCCTATAGTTTAAAAGGTCCACGGATGGTTGAGATTATAACGCGAAACCGTGTGAGCGGGGGTCATGGGTTGACCACGCGGTTGGGAAGTTAAAAATGATGATATTAAGGTGTTATTTAAATCCCCAATCAGGGATGTTTCTCAGGATTTTCAGGAATTAATTACGGGATTTATGTGGTTTTAAAAGGAGTAAAAGAATTAATTTACGTCAAAACATACGTTGCGGGAGCGGAAAAGTCAAGTACTCGGCGAGGGGACACGGCACCACCGTCACGGTGTCAACCTCACAATGTCACAATTACGATGTCACCCTCATGGTGCCAGCTTCACGATTCCACCATCACGGTTCCACCATCACGGTCTCACCGTCATGGTCTCACCCTCACGATGCCACTGTCACTGTCTCACACTCACGGGGCCACCGTCACGGTTCCTCCGTGACCGGTGTCACCCTCACGGTGCCACTGTTTTGGTGGAGCCTCCCTTTTGGAAAGTAATGGGCCAGGAGGGTCCGGGCCATTACAGACACCTACCTCAAAAGAGTGGTCTTTCCTTCTGTTATCTTCATAACTTTTCTGCCTCCTCTGAGCGGTCCTCATATGCTGCTAGATCATACTCACTTTCTCAGCCACATCTTCTACAGATTCTGGACCCATTAACTTTCTTTCACTGACTTCATAACAAAACGCTAGATTCTGACACTGATTCTTATACAGGGCCTCAGAAGGTTCCATATAAATACTGGAATGATAACTGTTATTATAAGAAAACTCAACTTATGAATGTTGCTAATCCCAAATTCCCTGATAGTCCATTGAACAAGCTAGAAGTATATTAACGAAATTCTGAATTGTTCATTTTGACTGCCCATCTGATTGAGGATGAAAATCTGTACTGAAATTTAACTCTGTTCCCAATGACTACTGAAGTCCCTTCCAAAATTTAGAAGTGAATTTGGGGTCTCATTCAGATACAATGTAAATAGGAACTCCATGTAACATGACAATCTCATTAAGGTACAATTGAGAAATCTGATTCAAAGTCATCATATCTCGAATAGAAAAAAATGTGCAGACTTTGTTAGCTGATCAACAACAACCAAAATCTCATTATTACCTCGAGATGTCTTTGGTAGTCCCACCACAAAGTACATGGATACATTATCCCATTTCCACACTAGCACTAGAAAAGGTTGAAGCGTCTTATATGGCAACTGCCGCTCCAATTTAACGTGTTGATGCATCAATCATTTCATGGTAAAATATGAAATATCTATTTTCATTCCATCCGACCAATAATACTCTCGAAGGCCTCTGTACATCTTAATACAGCCAGGATGAAAATAAAATGGAGAACTATGAGCTTCGCACAATAAATATTTCTTCTACTGAGAATCACTAGGCACACACAACCTTTTTTCAATTAATAAAACACAATCTTTTTCATGGTGAATTTCTAGAAACTTACCTTTTTAACCAATTCTACCTTTTTCTGAAGCTCATAGTCTTCCTTCTATGCTTGGTTAATTCTGTCTAACAATAAATACTACACTAAAACCTGAAACAAAATAGAGGTTTTCCCTGCACCAACCACTTTTATGCCAAAATTCATCAAATCATTAATCAGGGGATCATGTTCCAAACATATCATGTTTAATGATGCATGATGATTTTGACTTAAGGAATCTGTTACTTTGTTTTCCTTTCAAGGATGGTAATTGATAATGCAGTCTTAATTCATTATCAGTTCTATCCATATTCTCTGCTTCAGGTTTAATTACTTCTGAGTGAATATATACTTTATTACTTGATTTTCAGTATATATTTTGTAACACCCCATGCTTCCACGGTACGCTTCTCTTTGAATAATGGGATAGCATGTGTTGTACGCAACACCGAGTTCTAACACACCATAACCAATCAAACTAGCCGTAATAAATATTAATACCTACTTTTTGAAATTATATACATTTTATTTTTTAAAATGGACTTCATTTTTGGATTCTGAATATCTAATTTAGTCTAAGGTGAAATTTTTGTACTTTTAGGATAACATTAATATTTTGATGAATAGTGTAAATTACTAAATTTTAATTAAAAACAAAATTTTTTATTCAAAATAATAAATAGTAATAAATTATGAATTTGATTGGTTTTAAAGTATATTTATAAAATATTATTACCATTTAATATAATTTTGGTCATTGGACATAATTTTACAATTAAATCGGACATAAACAAGTGTCAATCTTTTGATAGTTATTATCTCTTAAAAACATGATTTTTGTTTTAACAACAGTAATTAATTTTAAATTAATTTCTGCCAATTCTGTGTTTTGAATTTGGAAAAATGGATTCCATATTTGGAGTCATGATGTTCGAATTGTGTAAATAGGAATCTTATATTTTTATACATTTTGAATAATTACTTCGGTAAATATTTTATTTACCATGGTTAAGGGTAAATCCGGTAAATAAGGGTTAAAAAATAATATTATAATAATACTAAAATACCCTAAAACGTGTCCTAGCCTTATTGGTTGATACATGTTCGACCATAAGCATATTTGGGTCAATTTTGGGTCCCCATGGAGCCACTTTTAGTTGATAGGGACACTTTATTTTAATTAAGATAAAATGAATACAAAAATGACACAAGCATATATCTTTTAGAAAAAAAATTTGTACATAGGGCTATATATGTTGTCTTTTCGAATATAAATATTTATTAGAAAGCAAAAACGATTTAATACATAATGATATTTTATTTATTCTTTTTATAGATTACGTAATTAAATTTATTTATGACACAATGATGATGCAGTAATTAACATAATAGTGAAAATTTAAAATAATTGATATTATAAATACCCAAATAAATATAATTTGAGACTTTTAATGAATTACAAAAATTTTATAGGATAATATGACATATTATGATTTATTTAATTAACATTTTCAATGTAATCATTCTGTTATGAGTTTCAAAAAAATCAACTATTGAATAGTGTCAAAATTGACATAAAAGAGTTTTTAAAACAAATATTATATTATTAATTCATATTAAATTCCTAAAAATCTAAGGTTTGGCCAAGAGACTTATATCATGATAGTTGTTTCATTAATGGACCACTTGGGGGTCTCTTGGGTGTATATAGTAAGTTTATTAACTATATAATATAAAAATACAAAGTGACATGGTAAATGTCACACTAATTAACTAAGAGTTAATACTTAAAGATAAGGTTAATATAGTAACCCAAACCTATCTAAATTATATTGGTTGAATGGTTTTCGATCTATCCCTATCGTAACATTAAATAATCAACTTTGGAGCCATTAAATACCGAATATGAATTTATTATAAATTAATATTTCTAGCTTTTCCAAAGTCGCCTCTCACCCCTCTTATAAAAGGGAACTCCTTCTTCTCATTCCTTCACACCTTCAAAGCCTTTTGGTTCGGCCAAACACTGCCCAAATACACTCCCAACTTCCCTCACTACAACCTAGAGTACATATTTTGATAAGAAGGCAAACCTAAGGAGCCCTTTTGATCAAATCAAAAGGAAGAACCCAAAGAAGTGGTAATGATTTCACCACCCTTTTCCAAGTTCCTTTCTTCTTCCACTTCTTCTTCCTTTGTTATTAACATTCTAAAATAATTACTCTATTTTCATATATATACGGTGATTTTATTATAAATATGGTACAACCATATTCAGTATTCTATCCACCATTTGAATAAAATGTCACCATACGTGCGTACGTACGACTTACCGTCTCCATGTCGTGGTGTAATTGTTATTCAATTTATTATTATTTGGATGAGTATAATAATGATGTTTAAATCATGTAAATAATTAATATCACATGTTAATGATTTGGTATATATGATATACCATCCATTTATATATTATTTTAATATCAAAAGAATGATATTGTCGCTCGTGCATACGTACAGACTACCGTCTCCATGAACGCGATGAAATTCATTCTCCATCGTATCCATTCAAGTATAATTATCATTTGATGATTTAAAAATAATGTTTAAGGACTTTTTATCATTATTTATATGAATAATATACAACCTATCCATGAAAAACCTGGCTTATGTAACAAAACATATAAAAGAAAATGAGTAAGTTAACACACGAAACGACGATAATACTAAGATATTATTAACAAAGCAATGTTAAAAGATCATATATGATATCATATGAAAGAATATGATTCTTTTATAATTTAATAACAATTATTTCACTATTATATAGGAGGATAACTGACCCCAACCATGGAAAAGTACAGGGTAAGGGTTATTTCACAATCCCTTCCTTATTTGAGGTTGTTTATACGTAATAATCTGTTGGGATCTATTTATCATCCACATTCATGTTTCTTAAAAATGAATTTCAAAACATTTTTACTATTTACTAGAATATTGGTTAATGTCATTTATACCATTTTTTGACTTTTTATAAGAAGTTTATAAATCAATTTTTCGATCGTTTTCCAAACAAGGTGCTTTTTAACCTTTTCGACAAAATTAAGGTAAGAATGTTTTTTTAACTTATACGGCGGGTGCGGCTATTTTCTGCCGTTATAAAATCGTCGAAGCTTCCCTTACAATCTTATAAAAATGTTTTCAAAGAAAATGTTTTATTTCATAAATATAATACTCTTAAATGATTTCAAAATAGAAATAGATATTTCTCTAAAAAGAGTTTTGATTTTATCTATGTCAACATCCTTTGATGGATTTTACGCTTATTTGAAGTTGATTTATTATGATACAAAACTTTGTATTGAATATTTTGTGATATGTTTGACTGTGGATGTGCTATTTTTATACCATTCATAGTTTATGGTGAAAGTATTGACATTTTTTATGCTAGTTTTAATACGAATGTTTATTTTATGTTTAAACCTTTTCATATGGGAATGCATTGGACTTAATATGTGACGGGTGGAGCCCTCTATAGCTCCTCGATGCATTGGTAGATCTCATGATACAAACTAGTGTCTTGGAACAAGGCCTTGAAAAAATCTTATTTGTAGTCTTGGCACGAGGCCTTGGCTATCTGGTTATGATAGTCTGGCATTATGCATTCCATCATTATGAAAGTGGTTATTGATATTACATGTGATTATTCGATTAGAAGAATATCCATGTGAATAAGTAAATTGAATTATTTAATTTTACTTTTTCCATACTAATTTGAAGTTCATGTTTAAAAGGATTTTGTTTTAGTTATACTTTGCCTTAAATGTTAATTCTTATTTATGAATGTTTCCACTATATTGTTATCCTTACTGGGAATTTGAGCTCACCCCTTTTCTATGTTTTATTTTTCATAGGATTTGAAGAAGTAAATTATGAATGACCTGCAGGGATATTATGTGGGGATATGAGTCTGGAATATGGAGACAATATGTTGTTGTAGTTGTTTTTCACTTTATGATGTAATGTAAGACTTATTAATATATCTAGTGTTTTCAAGGCTACTAAACCAATCAGTCTTTCGATATTTCATCTTTCTTATGATCATGCCAATGTTATGTAATAATGCACCGACTCTAGGTAACTATGGTTGAGGCGTTGCATTTGGTATCAGAGGAAGTTTAGTACAAACCTTGGAAGCTAGATTTATGTAAACTCTTATTAGAGCATGTAGACCTATGATGAACATTTAGGATTAGTATAGAAGAACTTCCTATAATTTTTCTATTGTAGAGATTTTTTGAGATTTCCGAGCAATACATCCCTGTCTGGATACGAGCAGGTAGAGGCGACTCTGGCACAGATGTACCTAGGGGTAAAACCCGAAAACACCACATTGAGCTAGACTCGAACGGGAACTGGTGCACGACAACGGGCCTTGCTGCACTCTTGGTTATGACACTCCTGGGGGATATTCTTTGGATAACTATCATTTTCTTTACAAATCATTATGAAGGGTTTATGAGTATATACATCCTCAATGAAAACATTCTTATGATTATGGATTATATCCATAAATAGTTCAATTTATGGTATGTGTTTTATATGTATGGGATTATGTATTTTGATTCATAAACTGATCTAGTTTATTCCATTGTATAGCAATGGCTCATAGTGGAAGAAATGGAAACTGTGTCAATGCAAGCACTCCATGTAGGGATTTCCATCCTGCTCAAGATAATTAAAGTGAAGGTAGTGATGCAACTGGTGCCGATCAGCTAATCACCATACTGGGATAACTCACTCACGTTATGAATAATAACCTTACCCATATGGAGCACCCGGATCCGCAGCATGGAGGATTAATGTTAGATCAATTTATGAGGAATCAACCACCAACGTTCAATTGGAGTACAAATCCCTTAGTATTTGAGAAATGGATAAATTCCCTAGAGACAATATTTCAAGCTTTGGGGAGTAGTGAAAGGGAAAAAGTTATAATGGATGTTTACCGCCTTACTGAAGACGCTGATCAATGGTGGGCATTGATTCAAAACACAAAGGAAGATGATGAAGTATCAAATATGGAATGGAGGGAGTTCAACGATATGTTTTTAGAAAAATACTTTCCTCGCGACCGTCAGGCAGATTTGGAAAGGCAATTTCTGAGTCTGATATAGAAGGAGGATGGGAATGTCTCAAAGTATGAGGCCAACTTTACAAGGTTAGAAAGGTATGCTGAAAATTATATACATAACCCAAGAAGTAATATTTATCGTTTCTTTAATGGGTTAAAACTATTTCTCCGTCGAGCATTGGTCTCACAATCCTGCTCGCCGTACGACGACATTGTCTCATGTGCTATCAAGACTGAAAAGGAATTCTCTAAGTCATATGAATTTAAAGCAAATCAAGAGAAGAAGAGATCTGCTGATCAATCTGGGAATGGAAATAAGGGGAATAAGGGAAAGGTTTAATATCCATCCTGTGGTAGATGTGGGAAGAAACACCCCGGTACATTGTTGAAGGGAATGGGAGTTTGATACAAGTGTGGTGAAAAAGGCCACCAAGATCATGATTGTAAGGGGAAGAAGGAAGCTACCAATGTTCAGTGCTACAATTACAGGGAGATGGGCCATTATGCAAAGTAATGTCCAAAGCGTCAGGAGAACTTACCTCAGAAAAGGCAAATGGATAAAGGCCAAGCTTATGCTATTACTACGGCTGAGGTAGAATCTCCGAAACACATGGTTGTAGGTAATTTAATGGTTTCCTCAAGTATATAAAATGCATTATTTGATTCTGGATCATCACATTGGTTCATATCTTCCAAGTTTGCTAGGAAAATTAGATATTTCCAATTTGATTTAACAAGGGAGTTTTTAGTTAAATCTCTTAAGGGAAGTATCATGGCAACAATGTTTTGTGAATCAATCCCCATTAGAGAACATAATTGTTCTTTATCTACTGATCTCAATGGTATACCTATGATTGTGTTTGATATAATCCTCGGTATGGATTGGCATTCAAACTATGATGTGAAGATTTACTGTAAGAAGAAAGTGGTTAGTATTTTTGATGAGGATGATAAAGAACACCTTATCTTTAGAGCAGAATCGTCACCACCTAATTCTTATCTAGATCCACCCCCATTAGCTCAACTAAATTCAATTATTGGGGAGGAAGAGAATGAAATGAATATGGGTGAGGAATGGAATGTTCAAATATAGGATGTACCTGTTGTGAAAGAATATGTAGATATATTTCCGGAAGATTTACCTGGACATCCTCTAGAACGAGAAGTTGATTTTTCCATTGATTTAATTCCTAGATCAAGGCCTATATCGAAGACCCCTTATAGAATGGCCACTGTAGAATTAGTCGAACTAATGAAACAACTAGAGGGATTGAGTAATAAAGGATTTATTCTCCCTAGTGTATCTCCATGGGAAGACTCTGTTCTTTTTGTTAAAAAGAAAGATGGATCTATAAGGTAATGTATTGACTACAGGGAGATCAATGCTATAATGATAAAGAACAATTATCCCCTAACTCACATTGATGATTTATTTGACCAACCGCATGGAGCTCAATACATTTCAATGATTGACCTTAGATCTAGATACCATTAGTTGTGTGTGAAGAAGGAATACATTCCAAATACAGCATTTTGAACCAGGTACGGGCATTATGAGTTTACAGTAATGCCTTTTGGATTGACTAATGAACCCTCTGTATTCATGGATCTGATCAATAGAGTTTTCAAGGAATATCTCGATGAATTTGTGGTGGTATTTATTTATGATATCATGGTATTCTCAAAAAGCTACAAAGATCATGATAATCACTTGTGCATTATCTTGAAGACTCTGAGAAGAGATGAATTATATGGGAAGTTTAGCAAGTGTGAATTCTGGCTTCAGGAGATTTATTTACTTGGCCATATTGTTTCTAATGATTGAATCACTGTTGATCCTTCTATGACCAAGGCAATCCAAGAATGGCCAGCACCGACGAGTATAACTGAGGTACGTAGTTTTATTGGTTTAGCAGGTTATTATCGACGTTTTGTCCAGAATTTTTACCGATTGGCTAAACCATTAATGAAGCTCACACGTAAAGGGGTTAAATTTGTTTGGACAAAAGAGTGTGAAAATGTTTCGAAGAACTGAAGAGAATATTAGTCAATGATCATATATTGACTCTACCATCGGGGAATGATGGGTTCATTATTTATAGTGATGCATCGAAGAAAGGACTTAGTTGTGTCAATATGCAGAATGATAGGGTTATTTCCTATGCATCACGATAGTTGAAAATTCATGAACAGAACTATCCTACTCATGATCTCGGGTTAGCAACTATGATATTTGCTTTGATGATGTGGAGGCACTACCTCTATGGTAAAAAAATGTGAGATTTATACTGATCACAATAGTTTTAAGTATATTTTCTCACAAAAATAACTCACCACGAGGCAAAGGATATGGCTTGAATTACTCAAGGATTATGATTTCACAATACACTACCACCCTGGGAAGGCAAACAAGGTGGAAGATGATTTGAGCAGGAAAGATCATGGAGTTTTGAACAATATGAGAATTGAAAAGGATCCAATTTTCATGGATCTAGTGAAGATGGACATGGGAATAACCAGGGAAGGAGAAACATCAATTCTTAGTCAAATGGTTGCCAAACCATCATTACTAGAAAGTATTAAGAGTTCTCAGACTAATTATGGAGAATTTCAAAAGAAGATTAAAGCTGTGAATAATGAGAGATTGAGAGATTTTGTGTATAAAAATGGAATTTTGGAATTTTGGAAGAGACTTTGTGTTCCTGATATACCTGATAATAAAAGGGAATTGTTGGATTATGCTCATAGTACCAATTTCTCTATACACCATGAGAGAACCAAAATGTATAGAGATTTGAAGGAACATTTTTTGGTGGTACAATATGAAGAGTGAGATTGCTGATTTTGTTTCAAGATGTATCGTTTGTCAACAAGTGAAAGATGGAAGGCCACACCCTGGAGGAGTCATGCAACCACTTCCCATACCGGAGTGGAAATGGGACAATATTACGATGGACTTTTTCATGGGGCTACCATAGACTCCTAGAAGGAACGATGAAATATGGGTTATTGTTGATCGTCTTACCATGTCAGCACATTTTCTTGCTATAAGAGAAGATCTACCACTGGAACTTCTAGCAAGACTATATATTAATGAAGTTGTGAGACTTCATGGAGTACCCCTATCGATTGTTTCTAATCGTGATCCCCGTTTTACTTCATGATTCTGGAAGAGTCTTCAGAAATCCCTGGATACTGAACATAGTTTGAGAACTGCCTACCACCCTCAGACAGACGGACTATTCAAACCTTAGATGACATGTTGAGATATTTCTCACTTGGCTTTCAGGGTACGTGGGATAAGTATTTACCTCTGGTAGAATTTTCCTATAACAATAGCTTCCAATCAAGTATTAAGATGGAACCATATGAAGCGTTATACGGAAAGAGATGTCGCACACCAACCTGTTGGGATGAAGTTGGTAAAAGAAAACTTGTAGGTCTAGAACTGGTGTAGGAAATGATAGAAAAGGTGAAGGTAATCCAAAATCACATCAAAGCAGCTCAAAGTAGGCAGAAGAGCTATGCCGATAATTGAATGAAGGATTTGGAATTTCAAGTCGGTGATCATGTTTTCATGAAGTTATCTCCATGGAATGGAGTCATACATTTTGTTAAGAAAGGTAAATTGAGTCCCAGGTACATCGGACCTTTCAAAATTCTAGAATGAATTGGGTTTGTAGCTTACTGATAGGCAATGCTGCCAAGTCTCTCCAAAGTTCACGATGTGTTCCACGTACCTCTGTTGAGGAAATACATGCCTGACCCAACGCATGTACTCACCTATGAAGAGTTATAACTAGAACCCGATCTATCTTATTATGAAGAGCCCGTCAGTATTCTTGACACGAGAGAACAAGTACTGAGAAACCGGACGACGCGTCTGGTAAAAGTTTTGTGGAGAAAACATAAGATGGAAGAGGCAATGTGGGAACCCAAGAAACATATGATGAAGAACCACCTAAGACTTTTCATATGATGATATTCTAGAAAATTTCGAGGACAAAAATATTTGAAGGAGGGGAGAATGTAACACCCCAAACTTCCACGGTACGCTTCTCTTTGAATAATGTGATAGCGTGTGTTGTACGCAACACCGAGTTCTAACACACCATAACCATTCAAACTAGCCGTTATGAATAGTAATACCTACTTTTTCAAATTATATATATTTTATTTTTTAAAATGGTATTTATTTTTGGATTCGGAATATCTAATTTAGACTAAGGTGAAATTTTGGCACTTTTCGGATAACTTTAATATTTTGATGAATAGTGAAAATTACTAAATTTTAATTAAAAACAACTTTTTTAATCAAAATAATTAATAGTGATAAATTATGAATTTTATTGGTTTTAAGGTAAATTTAGAATATATTTTTACCATTTAATATAATATTGGTCATTGGACATAATTTTACAATTAAACCGGACATAAACAAGTGTCAATCTTTGATAGATATTATCTCTTAAAAACACGTTTTTTGTTTTAACAATGGGAATTAATTTTAAATTAATTTCTGCATATTATGTGTTTTAAATTTGAAAAAATGGATTATATATTTGGAATCAGGATTTTCAAATTGTGTAAATAGGTAACTTTTATTTTTAGACATTTTGAATAATTACTTCGGTAAATATTTTATTTACCATGGTTAAGGGTAAATCCGGTAAATAAGGGATAAAAAAATATTATAATAATACTAAATTACCCTAAAACGTGTCCTATCCTTAATTGTTGATACCTGTTCGACCATAGGCATCTTTGGGTCGATTTGGGAACCCCATGGAGCCACATGTAGGTGATAGGGACACTTTATTTTAATTAAGTTAAAATGAATACAAAAATGACACAAGCACATATCTTTTAAAAAAACAATTTTTACATAGGGTTATAAATGTTGGATTTTCTACTATAAATATTCATTATAAATCTAAAAAGATTTAATACATAATTATATTTTATTTATAATTTTTAGAGATTACATAATGTAATTTATTAATGACACAACGATGATGCTGTAATTAACATAATAGTGAAAATTTTAAATAATTGATATTATAAATACCCAAATAAATATAATTTGAGAGTTTTAATGAATTGAAATAATTTTATAAGATAACATGACATATTATTATTTATTTAATGAACTTTTTTGGAATTAATTATTCTTTGATGGGTTTCAAAAAAATCAACTATTGAATAGTGTCAAAATTGACATAAAAGAGTTTTTAAAACAAATATTATATTATTAATTGATATTAAATTCCTAAAAATCTAATGTTTGGCCAAGAGACGTATATCATGATATTTGTATTATTAATGGACCATTTTGGGGTATCTAGGATTTATATAGTACGTTTATTAACTATATAATATAAAAACACAAAGTGATATGGTAAATGTCAAACTAATTAACTAAGAGTTAATACTTAAATATAATGTTAATATATTAACCCAAACCTGTCTAAATTCTATTGGTTGAATGTTTTTAGACCTATAACCACCTTAACATTTAAATAATAAACATCGGAGCCATTAGAAACCTAATATGAATTTATTATAAATTAATATTTCTAGCTTTTCCAAAGGTGCCCCTCACCCCTCTTATAAAAGGGCACTCCTCCTTCTCATTTCTTCACACATTCAAAGCCTTTTGTATCAGCCAAACTCTTCCCAAATACTCTCCCAACTTCCCTAAATACTACCTAGAGGCCTTATTTTGATAATAATGCCAACCTAAGGAGCCATTTTGATCAAATCACAAGGAAGCACCCGAAGAAGAGGTAATGATTTCACCACCCTTTTCCAAGTTCATTTCTTATTCCACTTGTTCTTCCTTTGTTATAACCATTCTAAAATAATAAATCCAGTATCATATATATATATATATACTGTGATGTTATTATAAATATGTTACAACCATATTCAGTATTATACCCACCATTTGAATAACATGTCACCATACGTGCGTACGTACGGCTTACCGTCTCCACGTCGTGGTGTAATTGTTATTTAATATATTATTATTTGCATGGGTATAATAATGATGTGTAACTTATGTAAATAATAAATATAACATGTTAATTATTCGGTATATATGATATACCATCCATTTATATATTATTTTAATATCAAAAGAATGATATTGTCGCTTGTGCGTACGTACGGACTACCGTCTACACGAACACGATGAGGTTCATTCTCCATCGTATCCATTCAAGTATAATAATCATTTGATGATTTAAAAATAATGCTTAAGGACTTGATATCATTTTGTATATAAATAATATACAATTTATCCATGACAAACATGGCTTATGTAACAAAACATATAAAAGAAAACGAGTAAGTTAACATCCGAAACGACGATAATTCTAAGATATTATTAAAAAAGCAATGTTAAAAGATCATATATGATATCATATGAATGTATATGATTATTGTATAACTTAACAATAATTATTTCGCTATTATACATGAGGTTAACCTACCCCAACCAAGGAAAAGTGCAAGGTAAGGGTTATTTCACAATCTCTTCATTATCCGATGTTGTTTATATGTAATAATCTAATGGGATCTCTTTATCATCGACATCCATGTTTCTTAAAAATGAATTTCAAAACATTTTTACTATTTACTAGAATACGGGTTAAAATCATTTATACCCTTGTTTGAATTTTTATAAGAAGATTATAAAGGAATCTTTCCGTCGTTTTTCAAACAAGGTGCTTTTTAACCTTTTCGACAAAAATAAGGTAACAATGTTTTTTTCAACTTATACGGCGGGTGTGGATATTTTCCGCCGTTATAAAATCATCGAAGCTTCCCTTACAAGCTTATAAGAATATTTTCAAAGAAAATGTTATATTTCATAAATTTATGACTCGTAAATAATTTCAAAATAGAAAGAGATATTTCTCTAATAAGAGTTTTGATTTCATCTTTGTCAACATCCTTTGATGGATTTTACGCTTATTTGAAGTTGATTTATTATGATACAAAACTTCATTATTGTATTGAAGGTTTTGTGATATGTTTGAATGTGGATGTGCTATTTTTATACCGTTCATAGTTTATGGTGAATGTATTTCAATTTCGTATGCTAGTTTTAATACCATTGTTTATGTTATGTTTAAACCTTTTCATATGGGAATGCATTGGTCTTAATATGTGATGGGTGGAGCCTGCTATAGCTCCTCGATGCATCAGTAGGTATCATGAGACAAACTAGTGTCTTGGAACAAGGCCTTGGCAAAATCTTATTTGTAGTCTTGGCACGAGGCCTTGGCTATGTGGTTATGATAGTCCAGCATTATGAATTCCATCATTATGAAAGTGGTTATTGATATTGCATGTGATTATTCGATTAGTAGAAAATCCATGTGAATATGTAAATGGAATTATTTGATTTTATTTTTGCCATAATATGTTGATGTTCAAGTTTAAAAGGCTTTTTTTTAGTTATACATTGCCTTAAATGTTTATTCTTATTTATGAATGTTTCCGCTATATTGTTATCCTTACTGGGCATTTGAGCTCACCCCTTTTCTTTGTTTTATTATTCCTAGGAAGTGAAGAAGTAAATTATGAATGACCTGCAAGGATATTATGTGGGGATATGAGTGTGGAATATGGAGACAATATGTTGTTGTAGTATTTTTTCACTTTATGATGTAATGTAAGACATATGAATATATCCAGTGTTTCCAAGGCTACTAAACCAATCAGTCATTCGGGATTTTGATATTTCTTGTGATCATGCCAATGTTATGTAATAATGCACCGACTCTAGGTAACTTGAGTCGGGGCGTTTCATATTTGACATTTGGTTCCATATAGATGATGCCTCCAAATTTTCATATCAAAAACCACAGCTTCCAATTCCAAATCAAATGTGGAACAATTTATCTCTTGAGATTTATGTTGTCTCGAATCATAGGCAATGACCTGATCATTCTGCATCAAAACACAACCAAATACCATTAAAGAAACATCATTGTAGATGAAAAACTCACCATTTCAGGATGTTAAGGACAAAACTAGAGCATTCACCAATCTCTTCATCAGTTTCTGATAACAAACATCACATTCCTCTATCCAAACTAATATATCCCCATTCTATGTTAACATAGTTATCAGACTATATAACTGTGCAAATTTCGTAACAAACCATCTACAATAACCTACTAACCCAAGAAAAATATGAATTGTTATAACATTTGTGGGTTTTGGCCATTCATCAATTACTTTTGTTTATGTAGGACCAGCTTTTATTCCATCCTTGTTTACAATGCGCCCAAGAAAATAAATCTGATGTAACCAAAAACCACACTTGATGAATTTTCCATATAGTTTATTTTCTTTTAATGTTTTCAATACAACCATTAGATGTTTTTCATGATCCTATTTATTCATAGAAAAAATCAGAATGTCATCAATAAATACAACCACAAACATATACAAGAACTCATTAAATAATCTATTCATAAGAATCATGAAATCAGTAGGTGAATAATTTAATCCAAATGGAATAACAACAAATTCATAATGTCTATATCTTGTACAAATGGTTGTTTTTGGGATGTCATTATCTTTCACCTTCAGCTGGTGGTATTCGGATCTCATGTAAATCTTGGAAAAGTACTGAGCTCCCAGGAGCTGATCAAACAAGTCATCGATATGAGGCAAAGGATACTTGTTTTTAATAGTGATGTTATTCAAACCTCTATAATCAATTCAAATTCTCATGAAACTATCTTTCTTTTTGACAAACAGAATGGGGCTCCCCATGGTGATGTTCTAGGTTGAATAAAGCTGTTATCAAGAAAATTCATGAATCTTAATTTTCAATTCAAGAAGTTCTATTGGATCCATACGATAAGGGGGGTTTGAAATTGGATTAGTGTCGGGAAGTAATTCAATTGTGAATTCGACATCTCGATCTGGTAGGATACTAGGAAACTTATTAGGAAAAACTTCAAGGTATTTCTTTACCACTGGCACAACATTAATTTGAATAGTTCCTATGTTTTCAACAATATGTGCAAGATAACATTCATTTCCATATATCAATTTTTTCTGAGCGTCCTAATATGTTATCAATTGTATGGGTTCTTTCTTGTATAAAAACTGAAATTCTTTCTAAAAATAACTTCTTTAGCACTTCTGTAAATCTTAGTATGACTATCAGAAAGCCAGTCCATTCCTAAAATAACATCAAACTCAACTAAGGGTAAAACAACACGATTTGTAGGTAAATGTTTTCCAAATACTACAATAGAAAAATTCTAATATTTCTTCTTTGTTATAAAATTCCCCCTGGGTTTTTAACAATAAGTTCAGGTCTCTTTTTTTGAGGTGATATTTCCATTTTACCTAAAAATGTTTCAGATTTGAAATAATATGAAGACCCCGTATCAAAACAATACTATAGAAAAATATGAGTGAAAAAAAAAATCCCTAATACAACTTCATTAGATGTCCTCAAATCTACTAATGTTGTCGCAAAGAATCTCACTACACCTTTCTTCTTGTAGTATGGCTTCCTGGCATCATTCAGATCTCTGTTTCGGTAGACATTTTCATAATGACCTATCTCACCACATTTAAATCACTTTACAGTCTACTTATCACGATTATTATTAGAACCATATTCATTTCAATCTCAGGAAATATGTCCAAACATACCACATTTAAATCATTTCCATGTTTTTATAAGAAATTTTTCAGGGTGCTTCTTCCCACACATTTCACAAACTAGAAATTGGATTTTCATACAATCAGATTTCTTTGGTTGATTGTTACCCATTTCTTTCCAACCAGACCTCTTCTTCTATACGATTCCAAAATGCACAAGATCATTGAAAAACACCATCTATACCCTCTATACACATCGTACATGTTTCTCATAACTTTTGAATTCATGGGAGGCCAACACCCTTTGATACCTTGGATTCAATCCTAAGTAAAAGCGGTTGATTTTGATATCAATATCTAGAATAAGATTTGGAGCATACCTCGCCCATCAGGTGAAGTTCTCTTTATACACATCCACTGATCCTTCCAACATTTATTTCAATTAAAGAAATTGTTTCTCCATTCTATGTCTCACCACCATAAGAAAAATATTTTTTAAGGAAAAGAATTTTAAATTCATCCCACTCTAAGGCATAAAAATCGTCTCTAACCCTGATATTCCTCACCATTGACCATCACTGATTAGTTTCCTCTTTAAAATGATAAATGGAAAGACTTTACTTTTAATTATCTGAACATCCCATAACATTGAATATCTCTTTAAGGGATTTGATCCATCCTTCAACTACTAGTGGGTCAGAAGATCCATTGAATGCAGAAGGATGTTGTCACATAAAATGTTCCACTTCTGTGATTTTATGGTTTGGTACCTCTGTTGGTTCACTTTCATGGATGCCACCAACATTTATTTCCTCAGTTAGCTGAGCCATTACTATCACAAAATTCTTAGTTCCGATCCCTACCATTCTGAGCTGTAGTCCTGGAAGGATTTCATTCTGTCGGGGCCACTCCACTTCAGCATCCATATTCCTTCTATGGAAGACCATTCTGAATAATCATTTCATAGATGAAGCATCATGGTAATCATTAAATTCTAAAAAATTTCAAATAAGTCATAGAGTGAAAATCATTTTTGGTACTCTATTAACATCAATTGAACCCCTAATGTTATCTAAACCATCCTATGACACAATCTATAATGACCCAGCCTTATTGCATAAATAATCTTGAATTTAGTCAAGAAAAAACATCCTTTCACATATAGGAACTTTTCATGTTTAGAGCATTATAGAATTAGGACAATACATTCATAATGTTACACATTATTACAGAGTAGATACCATAAAAAATTCCATTTTTTTGAAAATATAAAACATTAAAACATAAAACAAGACACTTTGAAAATTCATTAACATTTAACATGGCTTCCTTTATTATAATATACATCAATTATAATGTGAAAATCCTTTAAAAAACATGGGATGATCACAAAATCTCAGTAAGGGATGTAAAAGAAGGAAATATCACATTAGTCCATGGATACTCATAATGTGTGAGAGAATTTTCAAAATAAATTCGTTTCACCCATATATAATTACTTTGTGTAATAGGATATTTACACAAGATCCACACAAAAAAAAGAGAACATAAATATAATAAGAAATGAAACTTGGGGCATTACTTACAAAATCATGTAACCATTCTTGCTAACTTATAATCTGTAACCCTATAGGCTACCTTTCATTGTGTAACCATCACAGTTACACATGGAGTAACCATAAGGCCGACCTCCAACTTACTCATAACCTATTCATTTGACGGAGGTATATGTCCCAAACTTGATCATAAATAATTCCCAAGAACCAATAAATAATCAAACAACATGAATAATTCCATAAAAACATTACTTTGGAATTTCATAAAACTGAATTTAAAAAGATGATTTTTAAGGAAAACCCCCTTATAAATATCATAAAAATGAAGATAGACTTAATATAGTGGATGGAGTATGTATATATACAATAAATACACATAATAAAACATAATATTAACATAAACATTCACTCAAATAGTTTATATAGCACATAAATCATAAAGTATAAGTTTAACCCAAAGAATGGAAATCGGGTTAAGAATTCCCTTACCTCGAGTATGTCTTACTTAAAACTTGTTTAAAATTATTGTATAATGGTTAAAAGAGTGTTATTGGTAGTTTAGATATACATTTTTATGTTTATAAAATCTTAAATTATCATTTAATAACATCATTTCACCCGTTAATTGTTAGTATTTTGCTCCTTGCACTGTTTTTGTGTGAGTTCAGAACATGATTTCCATGATTGGTTCATGGTGGATGTTCTTTTCAATTGGATTTGAAATTACAGAAATGGAATGGAAAGGTATTTATATATATTTAGTACCATTATTTATTACATTTATCATTTTTATGTTTAATATGAGTATTATTCATAAGTTATAATATTAATGGTGTTCCTTTAGATCATTTTAGTGGTTCTTTGATAATAAAGACCCCATTTTGTTTTATAGATTATAAGCACGAGTAAAAAATAATTCCAAAAACAGGGGTGATTCATAACAAATATATTATAACCTGGTTCAACCATATAAATGGTTTCATGACTAGAAGTGAATGAATTTACTGAAAATGAAATCACATCATCCACGATGTCGGTAATTTGACACATCACAGAGAATGTTTTTATTCTTTAAATAAGTTGGAGAGGAGAAGAATAATGATGAGGAATTTTCCATAAAGATATTAAAATAGAGAACATACATGTTTTATGGAGATTTCATGACTCATGGGTAAGGATATATGAATAAAGATTCAGTAAGGAACTCAAAAAAAGTGAGAAATCTCTTACAAAAATTCGGCAGCCTAACGGCTATGCAACATGGTTTTATAAAATATTAAAAAGAGTGGGAAAAAAGGCCACCCATCTAGAAATATATCATAATATATATTAGATCATGTATAAGAAGGAAATAAGAATATGGTATGGAAACATGAATGTTACACCACATAAAAGATAACATGAATTGAAAAAAGAATAAAATTGAGAATTTTCATACCTTGTAGAGTAACCCTTAGAACATGACGGTTGGGTCCTTGGGGGATTGAGAAATACATAAAAGGACTACTATGAAGGTAAGGAGGATAGAGAAAATATGAGGTGGATTTGGTAATGATTTTAATGAAGGAATGGGATGGTATTTATAGGAAAAGTAAGTGAATATTTTAATAATCTTCAAGGGACACCTCATGGGTGGTATTTGCAAAACCATGGGCTTGCCCATGGTATTTTCACATGGTATAAGCCACTTGGAACACCTAACATCTTATTTAACTATAAAAATGTCTACCAGATTTATGACATCATTATTATATCATTAATTATTTCATTAAAATAGAGAATCTAAAAACTGTATTATTTTACTATTCACTAAAAAACCAACTGTTTCAGAAAATTTCCCAAAATTACCCTAAACATTTATCAGGGTGTAGATTTCAAAAATGAAGTCCATTTTTTGAAAAAAAATTTCTAAATATTATTTATTTAATTTTAAAAAAATAATACTTATTTCATAAATTAAAAATTCTAATTCTGTAACTACTTCTATATCATAATGAGAAATTAACCTTGATGCTATTATTCTAAAGCCTTAATAAAATAAAATAATAATAAAATTTACTATTCATTAGGGTCATATTACTATTTATAAGGGTATTTTTCTATTCACAAAAAAATGATATTTCCAATAGACTCCAAATAACATACTAAATAGAATTATAGATGAATGTTTCTAGAAATTCAAAACATAGAAGTGGAATAGTTATTTTTTAAGGGCTAGATTATAATATCTACATAAAAAAATGTTCTATGCATTTTTATTTATTTTGAGAAAAACTTGGGGTGTTAAAATTCAATTCATTTCTAGATTGGGCCATTAGAGTTGTTGTTTTATTTGTGCCTTAGTTTTTTACTATTTTGGTCATTCAGTTGTGGAATTTTATATGTATTAGTTTTGATTTATGCATGTAATGCTGGATTTTTTGTGTTTATATAATATTATTTCATGGATATTTTTCATTGATTCATCTTAACACGTGGTCTTCATTTATAATATAGAACACTGCCTCCCATATTGGGAGATCATTATAACCGTACTAATAGTCACCAATTCGGGGCCTACTAGTGGTAGGACACATGGTTCATTTTCACTCTTTCTTTGTTTTCATCCATGTAGGGGTATCTTTAATGGGAATTGGTTATTACATTTTAGTCCAATCTTTAACATTATAAAAATAATTCATAGAAACCAAATTTGTTCAAGAGAAAAATAAAACTTCCCATAAAAAGGAAATCATGGAAAATTAATGGTTACCATATCTAACGTATTAATAGATGTCCATATAGTATAAAATAGTTGATAAGTAATTATTTTATGTGAAATAAAAGAATAAATAAATATACAAAGTGATAAATAACATTGAACAAATGAATGTTCCTGAACTATAAAAGCACAATTACCACACAACTATATACCAATGAGCCATGAAAAAGCTCATTTATCTCATTAAAAAGGATGATAATAAAAAATAATTTTATTTTAAGATCATTTACATTGTATTGGGTAATTTATTTACCATTAAGACAAATATCATAATTAATTATACTATGTCAATATATTTATATTTCAATGGAATAATTTAATCATTTGGTTATGCATTTATAAATTCCCACATCATCTAATACTCAATAATATTTAGATAATATTTTCTTGTTCCTAATGAAATAATGGATCACATGTCCCATAAAATCATAAAAAATCATTCCATCAATATTTAAATATATAAAAATGTTTCTCATTTGTTATAATATATAGAAAAATCATCATATTTATGATTGATATATTAAAATCTAGGAAAAAATATAATATTAAACATATATGATTTCATATGTGGATAACCCTATGAACATTAAAAATGATTAAAACCCAAAACATTATAAATAATGTCATGAAATTTCCGAAGTCAACTTATCAAAAATCCTCAAAACAATATGATGTTCCTCTTAATTGTAACATGGAAAACAAAAAAAATACCAATACCACGTATTCCCTTGATTCAGGATATCTACCTCAATTACAATAAAATCCCATAAAAATCATTCATACTTCATTATTACTTATATAAATAATATTTAATTAGATATACCACTTATTTAATGTTTTTTATATACTATATCATTCATAACATTAACCACCTTATCAAAAAATTATTAATTATATCAAATATAACAAGTAATATTCAATTTAACTTCTCTATAAAAATAATATCTCTTTCCAAATATCATTATATCAATATACAAAGCATAATAAGGATAATATTTTGGAAATTTTTTTTTCCTTGAATATCACATTTTAAATAAAACATATTTTAGGTCCTAAATAATATTCAAAATATTTGTGGATATCCTTAAAAAAACATGTATTGAATAGAGAATATATTTTTAATTTTTCATATAATATAATTCATATATTCCAATACATATTGAAATTAATAATACAACTGATTTCTGAATCCATTACCCATGAATCATCATCTCAATCCAAAAAAATAGTTTTCCTTCATATGTCATTAGTAGTATCTTTATTATCAAAAGTATAATAATTACTTATAAAACCCTGAATATTTGCATTATTAGTTTTCCCAATGGTACATAGATCTTCAACATTCCCCTAATTTATAAATTTAATAAATTTACTACTCGATTATAACTCAGTGACATGATTATTTTCATCCATTATATTAACTGAATTGTTCAGTTTTTATTTTAGTTACTTTATTTGTATCATTATTTTCCACACACAAAACATATTATCATCCCTATGATCGATTCTATTGGGTTCATCCATATATATTATCAATTTATTGTGTATGAAATATTCATTTCTCCATAGTATACAGTATCCATACTCTTAGAGAATGTTTTCTAACACTTATTGGGTGAGTCTCATTTATGGTAAAGTTATACAATGTTAATAATGTTATATGAATACTAATTAAGAATAATCAAGACATCATTATCAGTTATAATCATTCAATTTTTCATCTTATCATCAAAATATCCTTCACATTCAACTTTAACACATTTCCTTTACATTATATCCATTGAATAAAAATATAAAAACAATTCAAAAATAATAATAATTTCCCTAGCCTTTTAAAGATGGTATTATATTATATAAAGAATAAATTTCTATCAAATTCAAACCAAGGATCATAATGTCTTTTTTTGTATTTTTATTTGGTATAAAATATTGAAAACATGGAACCAAAATAAAAAACAAATTTTATTTAGTCTTTATAATGTGATACTAGCTTTATTATATCCCTTTCAACTTCATATGAAAACCTGGGAAATACATAACCCAATGGAAGATATATAAGGGATGGTAATGGAATAATCATATAAATAATGAATATAAATTTTTTTGTAAGTCAATAATTGATTAAATAAAATGTAATAGAACATAGATAATCATATTGAGGTGTGATAAATACAACTTGGGATCCAATAATAAATGAATCCTTGAAATTATTTCAAAATACAACATGAAATAATCATTAGATAAAGAAAACATCCAAAACCTTTGGAAATAGATGATAAATATTAAAGTCTAACCACCAAGACCATTACACATATCAGATCATGTGTCACGACAAACCACTAAGACCGTTCCACATAGAGGAGTATTATTCAAGCCTCGACACCAAGACGGTAGCGCAGAACATCAAGTGAGATTGAACCTCACCCAATGAGTAGAAGTAATATTTCATTTCACCCATCATATTATTTAAATTAATATTTTTTTCATGGGGAATATAACATAAGGAATATGCATAAGGGATACCCATAGAATAAAATGTGTATCATAATCATGTCCTATGGCATAAAAAATGGGTGTATCAAAATGTTTTCCATGAAAGAATTGATATAAATAATAAGTGTACATTCACAAGATAAAATATTTATATTTATTTAAATATAATTTCAAAATAAATTTCAAACATATAAAAATAGAATTGAAGGTGCGTAAGAAATGTACCACATTATCATAGTTTAAGGAAAATATTATAGATTATATAAATGAGAGGTAAAATTATTCCTATTAAACATAAAATGAATGAATTTATTTTTTGCTGAAAAAATGAGTTTTATTAGAAAATTTATTTTTGATTATAATTGATTATGGAGTTCACATTAAAATGGGTATGAAATCTGGGCATTACCTTCAATTGGGATTTCTTATCTAGAATAATTGGGGAGGGAACATTTTTAAAACTTGTATTTAGTCAAAAAAAAAATAAGGATGATATGATCTAGGTTGTGGATTTTCAAACAAATACATATGTTTTAGAATATTTACACAAAATATATGGAAGAATTGTGTTGGCTTATATAGAGATAAATGATAACAAAAAAAATGTAGTTCAGTAAAATTCCATTAACTTATTTATCAAACATTTATACAATGAATAATCAAATTAAGTCTTCTATTTAATTAATTATGAAAATTTTATACATTTATTTGATTAATTATAATTTTCTTATGTTTATTCATGTTCTCATTCATGAGTTATAATATAAAATTTAATCTTTGTGGTCTGTTCATTTCCTTAGATTTCTGGATAATGGTATATGAGAATGAAAGATAATGTAAATTGATAATAGTTGTCCATAATTGAATTTATATGTCATCAATTAAAACACATAATATTTAATTGTCTTCTATATCAATTTTTTCTAGATGTGAGGATTATTCATTTAATAATTTGTTAATGCCAATAATTTAGAATAAGTTTTCATTTGTAACGTTACTAAATATTTCCATTTTATTAATTAATATTATTTATATATATTATTGTTCTATACCATTAAATATGATTAATACATATATTATAATCAGGTCTGAAAAAAATATATCTTCTAACATCCTTTATGGTGGAAATGGAAATTTAATACTTTTAATCTTTATTGTGATAAATAAATACATCACATTAAATGTTTTCATATATAGAAAAATGGGGAATGAAAAAGAAATGATGATGAGTTATGAGATTTAAAAAAAAATTCTATAGAAAATACACTATAGTAATAATTACAATTATATATTGGGATGATATGAGAGAAAAATAAAATTAATAGAATTGGTAATAAACTAAAAGAAAAAGAAATCGTTTTTTACCTCTATAATTCTTCCCCTCAAGATCCTCCTTGTGGGTCATGAATTTTCTTTTTATTGAGAAAATGAATATTTTATATGGGAGATACATTTAAATCATATTTTCATTAATTTTAAAATTATAGATATTTTTTGATGTCTGAGGAGAAGAGGTGTTGAGGGTTGTATTAATAATTGAGGATATGGGTATATTTGTAGTATTATATTCATTTATTTCTGTGATTGGATCAAGACTGTGAATAGTTTTTATCACTGTGACTTTATAATGTAACTATTTCATGTGAATTCAATATAATTGTGCATATGTCATCCATTCATCAACCATGACTCAAAAATTCATGTATGTTTCTTATATAGTATATGACAATATTTCATTGTTCACAGAATATTCAAATATTTTAGAAAAACCCAAAAATTTATCCTAAAGTTTTTTTGACATGATTAAATCTACTATGGACTGAATATATTGAAAATAATTTTCTATAAATTATAAATGTAGATTTTAATTGATATCATCTATTATTTGAAAAAACAAATTTTAAAATTATAACTGATTTTAAAGAACATTGAATAATTAATTATGCTTGAAAATAGTATCTTATAACCATAATATATAAAAATAATATTTTAATAATATATTATATTAAAAAAATAAATCTTTTAAATCAAAATTGTAATTATGAAATTTTAAATAATAATTTTTTCACAAAAATACCAATACTTAATTTATCCTTATTATAACATTTATTTTCATATATCTTGATAAAAAAATATCATTTATTCATTTATAATATTCCAGATTTTTATTTATATATTTAAGGGTTATATTTCTATTATACTTTCTAGGTTACTATTATAAATGGTCACATTACTATTACAATTATAGTGTCACCATTCCATTGGTTTATATTCTAAAATTTCAATAAATGCATCATATTTCATTCATTATTCATTTATAATGTTTTTATTTTTTATCTATGTGATTTTATATTATTTATACTATATGGTATTATTTTAATAAGGGAAATTTCATTCATATAATTTTGGGTTGTTAGAAAAGCACTACTCATCATGGGAAACCTAATAATCCATAAAATCACTTATAGGATGTGTAATTGTTGATGAATTTTTTTTAATATATCAATCCATAATATTATCCTTGTTAATTCATATTCCACATATATTTAAGATCATTAATATATTTTGTAATGAGTTTGTGAATTTCTGATGCATATCACATAGGATTGTCAGATTATGTTTCTAACATGGCCAATTATCATGTATCAGGTGATGATCAAGTGCTACTATATGAATTATTTATCTATGTTATAACTCATTGGAACCTATTTTTCAAAACAATGAACATGTAGTATCCAAATAGTGAATTAATTAAATGGAATCCACTTTATCTCTCCAATACCAAATCTTAGGATCATTTTTCTATATATTGACTCATTCTTATAATTAACCATCGAAATATCCCTATATATTTCCTTAGATATATACCTAGGGATATCACTAATGGTTTATCATCCCTCATTACAATGGTTAAATAATCCATTTCTCTAAAACAAACAAAATAAACACTGACTTATCATATATATATATATTAAATATTTTTTTGATGAATATTAGATACATTTAAAAAAGAGTTCATGAGGTCAATAATTGTATATTTTATATAGATAATAGGTTCAAAATTTTCAATTTTTTTTAATGATCATAATAACTTCCCAAAAATATAGTCTCCCTTATAACTCTATAAAATATAACATAATGAAAATGATTCTTCATAACATAGGTAAATGAAACATAAGAAAGGGTGAGCTCAAATTCGTAGTATGGGTAAACAAGGGAGATGTTAAAAAATAACATGTAAATAGGTGTTTGAAAACATGAGAACAATATATGAAAAAAAACACTATATATAAATGAGTAGAATAATGAGTCAATATATGAGGATTCAGAATCTCACACGAAATGAATCATAAATAAATCAAAGGAAATGATCAATGTGGTCCAAAATATATAAATAATACATGGAAGTGTGGAATACATATATAAATAGAAAATCTCTTCCATAGTATTTATGTATCACTACTAAGTATATCATTATTTAATGGGTCAACTCCCTAAACCATAATAGTAGTCTAGGTTCCAACCCAATACCATCTTATTGGACAATGTACCTTACAAAAAAAGGTTCACTCCCTATTCATGCCCTTCCCATCACATGAGAGGTCAGTCATTATATGATGCCTTTGAGGGATATATAGGTTCCACTTATCCTATTTTATAAAATAACCACTATATTTTTTTATAAAATAAACACATTAAAATAATAAAAATAATTAATAAATGTCTCAAAATATTATATAACATATCGAAACCCATGAAATTAAATGGGTTTTGTAAACATTAAATCATATCATATCCTATAGAAGTATCCATATTTCAGAATATTTTAATTATTTATTAATAGAATTACTAGTGGATAAATAATCAATTTTAATGAATTTTATCATGATATAACATTTGGATAAGATAATGGGGGGGGGACATCTCCCCATCATAATCATAATCCATTCATAGAGAGAATACAAATTGTATCCTTAGATCATATTACTTGTAATTAAATATTTACAACAATGGATTTCATATTGAATGGGAAATTATATTGAATGACTAATTACAAGGAACATATCTTTAAGAAAATAACTTTTCAAAAATTAATATTGATAGAAAAGTTTAAATTTTATTTTCTGTAAAAATAAATGTTGAATATAATAATGGATAATTATAAAGTAATTCAAAACTAATTTTCTGAAAAAACAAAATTCCAAATGAAAATCTAATTTTAAAATATGAAACAATATTCAGATCCCATTCCTTAAAAATAACATTTAAATCATGTACAAAAAACATTAATAATAAATAAATAAATTTTTTGATAAAAATATAAAATACACATTGATTTTTTTTATAAAAAATTTAACAATTTCTAAAACAATTTCCCTTGAAAATTAATGTGAATAAAATATAAGGAATGATTCAAATACCAATATGGACATGAATGTGATAATTTACATTCATGTCATACATTATATAAAATAATTACATTCACATTTTTTGGGAAAAATGAATGTAAAATATTTTGAAAATGAAATGAGGAATCCACTAAAAACATATTATAATAATTAAAAAAACTGAAGAAGTATTTAATAAATAGTTTCTTGAATTTTAAATACATTTTTTAAAATTCTTTCTATAAAAATATACTTTTAGAAGGAAATTAATTTTCGAACAATGATATAAATAATGAATATTTTAAAAAAACATTCTTATGAACTCTATAGTAAATATATGGAGGAACATTCAATGAAAACATTATTATCAGGTAATACTGAAAAATAAATAATTAAAATTAGAATTTTTAAAGATATATCATAATATTTCATTATTGTAATCATAATCATGAACAACCTAATAAGTGAAAATATTGTAACATAATACCCATTATAGTTTAATAAAATTGAATAGAAATTTCAATAAAAGAATAAAAGTAAATTAGTTATCTAATAAAAAACGAATATATAAATTCATGATATTACATGTCAATGTGTACGTATATTCACCTCATAAATTAATGTAGGCTCATAACAAAACATGTGTATCAAGGAATGAGAATTGAGTCTAAAAATCTATTATCAATCTAGTAAATATTAATCACTAAATCTGATGAAATATAGACAAATAGATTGATATTTAAATATCAATAATTAAAATTATATGAATCATTATATACATTATTGAAATTATACCCAAATTGTTAATGAAATATGGGTGAATATGACATGTTTCACATAGAAATGGAAAAGATTGTTGGAAATCCACTAATACATTAGTAATATTTTGAATTGTAAGTCCCAGTGTGACATAAAATATGAAATTTATATAAATGATTATTTAATGGAAGAAAAAATTCAAATTGGAGGAATATACATCACACCGAATAACTTATTTGTAAATTTCTATATATCTCCCATGAATTATAGAGATACTTGAAATATCATACCTTCTGTATCAACTTAATTAATAAAAATTAAAACACCTTGTTTGTCATATATTATAGAATAATAACTATATATATTATACTATATATGATTTATTTATGACCATTTAATACCCAGTAATTAACAATTCTTTGTTAAAAGTGTGATTTGGGTAATAACATCATGGTATTTCTTATATGATCTAATTATTTATTTCCATTCATCATTAATTACCTATTATTCAATAATATACATAATAATAAAATTGAAATAATTATCATATTTTTAAATCTATGATTATTTTAATACTAATCATGAATAAAGGTTCTTTGATATTAAGTACATTTCGATCAAGATATGGTAGGCCATTTGTATGCATAATAAAGTGTCTAATTATTTATGACACTTATTGATAAGAGTTAAGTAATATATTATCGTAAAAAATTATATTTATTCATAAATAAAATTTCATTTCCTTATATATAAAAATACATATTATATATGTGGTTTAATGGTGTAAAGTTATATGCATCACTTTGGGAAGGTGGTAGTCCACACATACATGAATGGCATTATCATCTTATCATGATGATAGAGGTATAAATGAAAATTATATATTATTTTTTATCAATTATGAATATGTAATTATAATAATAATTATGACATGTATATCACATATATTTATATGATTTATCCCTATTATCATCCATGTAATACATTAGTTAATAAACTATCACATCGCTACAATAAGTGGTAGTCCACAATACACATGAGTGACATTATCATATCCCTGATATAATGAAAATATTAATGTTATATATGATATAATGACACCATAGGTATTTTATGTTCTAAATTTCATAAATATACATTAAATCCATTATTGTAGCTGACCATGAGTTGTGCTATTGGAAAATGATAGTCATAAGTTTGCAATGTAGTAGTCCAAGATACACACAAATGATGATTTCGCAATCGATTTCCTAGATGTGGATTTAGTTATAGGTATTTAACTAAAAAATTATCTTAATATATATGAAATTGTTTTTATTATATAATAATTTTTTAATAATAATTTATAGAGTTCTACGGTGAAATAAAAAATACTCGTGAATAATATTACCTATTCTTTAGGTAACCTCCATATAATTTCAATTAATTCTCCCCAGGTTGAATTTCTAATAAATATTAACATTTAAAGATTATAGGGTTGTTTTATATATGTTAAATTTTATATTCATGGATGATTAAAATTTCTTTACGAGGTGAAGAGGTGAGAATATGGAATGTCCTTTTATAATTATGGTTTGTAAAATATTTGTAATGTATAAAAACAAAAGTAGTGGTAAAATTTTTCAGCTTTGCACAATGGTAGCAATTAGATTTTAGATGATAGTTACTCATTATTTGGTTAAAATATCTCTATTAAATATATATATGGAAATTTTTATGTTATTTTATCCCATATCATTTTAGTCATACTTGTAGGTAAAAAACATTATTCATTAACCACAATATACTATTTTTACTATTTTTATTGTCCATTATGTTCAAAAATTAATTTTAAATTCATAAAATAGATTAAAATTTTTTGATTAAATTTATTTAATTAATTAATATTAATTCTATTAATGTAGTGTTAAATGTTTATTTAAAATTATTCTCTTGGATTGGCTGATAGAGGGGGTTGTCAAATAGAAAATGTTCAAATTTTTCCAATGTTTTTATATTCAAATTAAATTGGAAATTAATTAAAAATATATAAATTGGATATATATATATATATAACAGAACAACTGATATAATAACACCAATTTATAAAATAATTTAACTTCATAAAGAATTTAAATGACAAGGATGTTATCGATTAGAATTAAGTATATATCATTAATCATTAAAAAATTAAAAATTTATAAAAAAATTTAATATCATTCCAAATATTTAATTTATATGATGGATTAAAAATATAAATAATTAATTAAAATAATTTTTCAAAAATTTTAAAAAAAATTAAATATTTCTGAAAAAATGTGAAAAATTTCTGATATAAAAATAGAGTTTATACTTAAAAGTGGATTTATTCATATCTCATGTCTAGAAAACACATATATCAATGTTAAATAATTTATAATATATATAATATACCAATTTAATTACAATCATTCACCAAAAGTGATATTTTTTATTTATTATGGAAAAAAATTGTCTCAATGAAAATAGATTTTAGAAAAAAATTCCCTTAAATTTAAAATCATTTTTATTTCCAGTTTTTAGTTAATTTATCACTATGAAATTCATATAGAATCTATATATTTTCCTAACTTAGTAAATTATATTCATACCCTAAATTCCATTTTCAAGGTGATAAATATTTTATTGAAATATAATTTCCTAATATTATGACACATATTGTTTAAACTTGACATTACGTGTAAATAAGTAAAACCATGTATTTTATATAAAAAATAAAATCATTTTATTTTTTATAATGATTAATATTGAAATCATTTCAAAAAATATATCAGCATTTTACAGCTAGTAGCTGTCTACAATATATGAATGTCTTTAATCATATAAATAGAATATAAATCAAACATTGATATATGAAATATGAAAATTTGAAATATAATCCAAGTCCACTAATCATGCTACCTATAAATAAATAATTTTAATCTATTTTTTTGAATTGTGTATGGGATATTTGGGTTAATATATATTTAATTATTTCTTATATAAATTATTTTAATCATCTATAAATAGAAGTGTGAAAACCATGAAGACACATATTTTTTTTCTCATTCCTATCAGTATCCTGATCATTATTAAAATGATATATTTTTCATTTAAATAAAATGCTCATTTCAAATAAAACCATCATCCATCACATTGAAAAAGAGTTATATTATTAATTTAAAACTAATTAAGAATGAACGGATACCCTTTCCCAATAAAAAATTAGTTATTATCCATAGAGGAGAGAAAAAAAACTATGGAAATATTTAGAAATAATAATGAATGAAAAATTTTAAAACTACATAGACTAGAATTATTTAGATTATAGGAGGTGAGATATCTTCATTTAAGATATTCAATAGGGATATTATTTTAAAAAAATTTAAAAAATTCAAATGTGTAGATTTAAGATCCTACATTTTGTGTGAGTTTTAATTGATGTCAATGAAAGTTTTTGGTTTTTAATATATGTTAATTAAGTCAAAATATATCATTTATTTTATTATGTAGATGAATATAAATATAAAAAAGTTAAAAAGTTAGTGTATCATGGATGAATGAGTCAAGAAGAAGGAAAGTTATAAGTACATGTTATCTTAAGAAATATTTATGTGGTTTTCCATCCATAAAAGGAGATGTGTACTATTCATAATCTGGATGGTTAATGTTAAATAAATACATTGAGTGTATATATGTTGATTAATGGGAGAAAAATAATTTATAAAACATGTGAATTATTTTTAAGTTGGCATGATTACCATCTAAATTAAAAAAATTTATTATGTTCATTATTTTATATGTTTGTAATGATGAATATATGGATGTGGAAAAGATGATTTGGTGGACTGCGACATACAGTGTGATGGGATAATGAAAATTTTATGTATGTGTGAATAATAAGGATTCTGATACGTTCCGTATAATGGAGTAACTAGTGGAATGATTTTTCTAAGGCTATCAAAGACTCTATCTAATGAAACATTTCAATACCACCTAATATAGACAATTGAACATTTCAACATATAATGTATTTTATATAAATTAATTTTTGGGAGATTAGAAATGTAATGTTCACCGTGATATATGACAAATATTAATTTACTGCTCAAATATCTAATTGGGGGAATGAATTATTTGACCGATAACTCTTATAGTCGCATTTTTTATATCATTATTAGGAAAAAAAATTATAAAATTCATTGTTTTGTGTTATTTATTGATCATAATCTCAATAGATTTTGGGTGTGACTCAATATTATTTTTATATAGATATAAGATTCTATCTAAATGATTTTAATTATCCATGTTCAAAATGAAGACTGATGAATGACTGCACAATATTAAAATCATAAATATTGTAATGTTTCTAGAGAATATAATTTATAATACATTTTAATGTTGTGATATAATTTGTATGGAGAAATATAAAAATTCAATCCATAGGAAATTTACATTGATCGTGATTTAATTTGATGAATTTATGATGAAGAGAATAAATTAATTTTTGATGACAATATATTCAATGAATGATATTATTTTTCCTACTGTATGAACCTGGTGATCAATTAGATAAACAATATCAAAAAAATTAATATTGAAATTGGAGGAAAGATTTCTTATTAATGCCATTAGATAGACGAAACATGTGTTGATAATTAGTTTAATATTTGTCTGAATGGCCATATATATATGTCTATATTAAATCATCAGATAGATAATTTTGAGACTAGGAATTTATGATAATTCTCTATATTGATTCATTATAGATATAATTTTCTGTTATTTTTCATTATACTGAAATCCACTATGAGAAGGTATTGTTGAGTCTTAAATCTTAACAACCACATTGAGAGTCTGGATCCTAAAAGGCATTAATAGGAGGTTAAGGCTGCATGTCCATATTATCCAAATGATGTTCATGGTGAACCCACAAAAAATATAATGTGATGACCAATCGTGCAAACTTCTATAAGAAATTAATTATGATCTTTATGGTGAACATCTACCTAATAGAAAATTGGAGGAAGTGATTCAAATGAAAGTGATAGAGTTTGAATAATTATTCCTACTTTCCCCTTCCAATAGATATGTGATCCACTATATGGATGAAAGAAAATGATATTATAGTTGGACTAAAAGTTTCAGGTTCCCCTGTCCTAGAAGAGGCTATATTAATTAATTACGTTCCATTAAAATGAATTATTAACGGTCTTGAGTGTGAGGAATAAGTTTGTATAATGAATAATCTAGATATTCTAAAGAAATTAGATGAATAAATGATGGATGGTATTTTAACAACTAATGCCAAACTGGGGGATGCAAAAAAATCATGGTTGAATTCTCAGAGTGGACACTACTAGTGAAAAAGATTATTGGATTGATATAAAGGATTGTATGCTGATTAGAGGATTCAACAAGGTGAAGATCAATAGAGAGGAATAAATCAAATCTTGTTATTATTTGGTGTATGATTTTGAAGGCCACATAAAGGATGATCCATGTACTTAGTTAGCTTATATTCCCTATAAATTATTTAGTGATAAATATTAGATACATATTAAAATTTTCATTGATAACTCAATAGTTTTTGTTATATAATAATCAGGTTATGTTTTGTGGGTTTTCACTTTTTCCCCTAAATGTGTTTTATTAGGAAAATGTTACTTTGTTATCAGTCATTGTACAAATGATTCAATATAGTGGCATCAAATTATTGATTTAAAATATTGATTAATGGTTATTAATATTCCAAATTAATGTTTTCCTGATCATATGATCAATTGTATCTAATTAAGTCCATCGATTGATGGATTATTATTAAATAAAAAAGAATACATTTTTTTGATTATGTTGGGAGTTTTTTTATAAGAAAAATAATAATATGTCGAAGAAACATCAAATAAAGTTTCACTAGATATAATATAAGGACACAACCTCAAAACATTAATTTTTATTAAATTTTCAACAATGACATACATTATTAGACATTTAAGATCTTTTAAGGGTTATCGTTTTAAATAATTAAGATAACATACATACATAACATACAACATTCATACATAGAGGAAAATATTAAAAACAATATCCATTTTCTTCAAAATATAATACATTAAAACATAAAGAATGAATTTTTTAAAACACTCTATATCAAGCATCATGACTCTATTATTTCTCTTTACCATCATTATATCCTATGAAAAACATTTTAGAAACATTTTATGAGTTAAAAACTCAATAATAGTTATAAATAAAGAAGGTGTTAGTCAAGTGATAACATAAAATCCAATAATACCCATAATCATAAAAACTCAAATGCATGAATAAATCATGTCATTGCCTTGGTAATTATTTTCCATATCACTCTTACATTGACCCTTAAACATAGAATATCCTTTTGGTCATCTTTCTTCTCTAGAGTACCCAATTCATTGGAGAGCTATAATGGGGATCACCCGTCATATCTTGAGCTATAATGGGATCAACCCAACATATCTTTAGCTATAATCGGAAAACCCATCATATATTGATCTATAATAGGATCATACCAACAAAAAAAATTTACAAGGAACTTATCATGACAATAATGTATCTAGAAAACATGAATAAACAACTGATTCCATATACATATAAGAAAATCATTTTGAATTTTATTAAGGTCTTTTTTAAAATGATTTTAAATGGAAAGCCCCATAATTTATAATTAAAGAGATAATTAAAAATATTCAAAGGATATGTGTATATAATATAAATACACATAGTTCAATATAATATAAAAAATGAAATCATAATAGTAATACTCATAACACCATATAAGGAAAAGTATATGTTTAACCCAAATATTTTTTAATTTGGTAAAGAATTACCTTACCTTGATTTTGTCTTTCTGAAAAATTGTTTAAACCCCATTATAATGGTAAAATATGTGTTATTAATATCCTACAGAAACATATTCATATTTTTAATAAATTATATGACCATTTAATTTCATTATTTTACAATTTAATTGTTAGTATTTTGTTCCTTTCATTGTTTTTGGTGTGTTCATTACATGATTTCCATGATTGGTTCAAGATAGATATTCTAGTCGATTTGAAGTGAAACTATACAACTGGAATGTTATGGTATTTACATATTTCTTTTACCCAAAATAATACCACTTATCATGTTTATTATTTTTATGAGGAGGATTCATATGTTAAAACATTAATGATGTTCGTTAAGATCATTTTAGTGGTTCTTTGATAATAACAACCTCATTTTGTTTTATAAATTAATGTTCTGTGTACAAAAGAATTATAGAACAAAGGATGAGACATAATAAATTTATAAAAAATTTATTCAACCAAAAAATGGTTTTATAACCTTATATAAAATAATTATTTTAAATTGAAATCACATTGTCTATTATGTCACTAATTCGACACATCACAGACAATGTTATTATTCCTTGAATAAGTTGGAATATAAGGATAATGATGATGAATTTTCTAGGAACATGAGAAAATCCAGAATATATATGATTACTAGAGATTTAATACCTCTTGGGTATGAGGATATGAGTAAATTATAAGATAATTAAGGAACATAAAATAAAAAAATAGTTGAGAAATCACTTACAAAAAATTTCAGCTGCTAATGGCTATGAAACATGGTATCAGAAACACTTACAAAGAGAGGGGAAAAGTGTCACTTTATATAAATTAATCTTAACACATAATATAGTAATAAAAATATGAAAATAAAAACATGGAATGGATTATTTAATTCTATTCCACATAAAAGTGAATATTAATGGAAGAAGAAAAATGTTTAGAATTTTTTTACCCTGTAGATTTACTCCTAAAAAATTATTTGTAAGTCATTGGGGGCTTGAAAAAACTTTGGGAGGACTAATAGGGATGTTAGGAGGCTATATCTTCATTGATCAAGAATTTGAAATGAATTCAATCATAGAATGGGTTTGTATTTATAGAAAAAGTGTTGAATAATTTAATAATTTCCACAGGACACCTCATTAGTTATATTTGAACGACCATGTGCTTCCCCAGGGTATTATCCTATAATATTATTCACATTGGACACCAGATATATTATTTAACATTACATAAGTCTACAATAATTATTACACCCTTATTACAAAATTAATGATTTCTTTAACACACAAAAACATAAAATTGTATTTTTACTATTCACAAAACAATTAAATGTTTCAGAAAAATCCAAAAAAAAAACCAAACCATTTATCAGTATGTAGAATTCAAAAATGATGTCCATTTTGGGAAAATAATTTTTTAAATATTGTTAATTTAATTTTTATATAAAATAATACTTATTTCAAATATTAAAGATTTTAAAACTATAAATGATTTTATAACACATTGAAAAATTAATCAAGATGTCATTATATTATAGCCTTAAGGAAATAAAATAATAATACAATTTTCTTTTAATTATGGTCATATTAATATTCAAATTACTATTCATAATTTTTTTTATTTTAACAGAAAAAAATCTGGTTATATCAAACTCTATATATCCTACTGAACACAATTATAGATAAATTTTATTGAAATTAAATACATTGAATCTGCTATATTATGTTTTAAGGATTGTTGTAAATATATACTTAAAACAATGTTTCATGCATTTCATTTATTTTTCTAAAACCTTGGGGTGTTACATTATCCCCACCATCTATAAATTTCATCTATTAAATTTTATTTACTCATTAAACTAGTGAGGGTAACATTCCATCATATACTTTTTAGATTAGCATTTTCCATCTTCAATCATGTGGTTCCTAAAAAAACTATTAACTACTGTATTACCTTATTACACAATACATGTTCCCTTCGATCATGAATATGAATTGTTTTCCCTTCATAAGAACAGTTCTTTTCCAATTGAACTGCTTCTAGACTCATGAAATTTGTTGAATCTGGCACATACTTTTTAAATATCAAAACATGAAAAATATTATTTTCCTAAGATAAAATCAGAGGAGAATCTTCTCAGAACAAAACTAGTCCAACATTCTCAACAATTTCGAAAGTATTGATGAATCGTCGACTTAGATTTCCTTTCATACAAAACATCATCACACATTTCCAATGAGGGATTTTAAGGGAATCATGGTAGCATAACTCAAAAGGGATGTCCTTCCTTATATTATCTAAATAACATTCCTACCTGCTCTAAGATATCATCATGTACTGATGAATCAACTTAATTTTCTAATCATCTTCCTCTTCTAATTATGATCCCATCAACTTCCTTTCCCCCAATTCATCCCAAAAGATAGAGTTCGACACCACTTCCCATAAAATGCCTCAAAAGGTGGCATCTGTATACTAGAATGAAAAATGTAATTATAATAAAACTCAACTAAAGAATTATGTTGATCCCAAATTCCCTTGTAGTCCATTGAACAAGCTCAAAGCATATCCTTCAATGTCTGAATCATTCGTTCTTCATTCTTAATAGAATGAGGATGAAGCGCTATACTGCAAATTAATTCTTTGTCCAATGACTTCTAAAACCCCATTCAAAATTTAATATGTGAACCTGGGATCCCAATCATATACAATGGAAAGAGTAAATCCATGTTACATGATAATATTTTTGAGTAATAGTCGAGAAATCTGACCAATGACATTGTATCTCGTATAGAAATGAAATGTGTAGATTTCTTCATCCAATCAAGAATAAATCAAACCACATTGTTACTTAATGTATTAATAGGTATTCTCACCACAAATTACATGGATATATTCTCCCATTTCTACTCAAGAACTAGGAAATGATGAAGCACCCCCTTTGGTAAATGCCGCTATGCTTTAACCTGTTGACATGTCAAACATTTCATAATAAATTCTCAAATATCCCTTTTTATTCCATCCCACATATAATATTCCTAAAGCTCTATGTACATCATAGTAAATTCATGATTAATAGAAAATAGATAATGATGAGATTCATAAAAAATATCTTTCTGTAACTATGAATCCAAAGGCACACACATCCTTTTTAGAAATATTAAAACACAATCTTTCCCAAGGTTAAATTCCAGAAACATACCCATTTATCCAATTATACCTTTTTCTGTAGATCAAGGTATTCCTTCTGTGCTTGCTTAATTATATCTAATAATGATGACTACGATGAAAAATTAAAAAATAGATGTATTACCTGCACCAAAAACATCTATGCTAGAATTCATAAAATCGTTAATTAAGCGTTCAGGTTCCAAACGTTACATGGTTAATGATGCCTGATGTTTTTGAATTATGGAATCTATCACATTGTTTTCTTATCGTTGATGATAATTGATCATGAAATCATAATCCTTTTTCAAATCAATACATATTCTCTTCCTCATAATTAATTCATTATGAGTGATTATACATAATTAAAACATTTATGGTCTGTATATATTTGACATTTGGATTTGTATAAATGGTGCCTCCAAATTTTCAAAGAATGAACCAAATAATCATGTACCAAACCATGTTTGGGAAAATTTAACTCGGGATGGTTTAGTATTCTTAAAGAATAAGAAATTACCTTATCATCCTTAATCAGAACACAACCATTTCCCTTAAAACGAAGCTTCACTATAGATGAATAAATCACCATTTTGAGAAGGAAATTCCAAAAATATAGCATTCATGAATATCTTCTTCTATTACTAAACACAATCATCACATTCTTCCATACAAATGAATTTAATCTATTTTTTTAACATATTTATTGGTCCAGGTAACCATGAAATGTTTTTAAAAACAATCGGTAATATCATGATAAAACTAGAAAACTATGAATCTCTGTAACATTTGTAGGTCTTTTCCATTAATCAATAACTTGGGTTTTGATAGGATTAACACTTAATTCATTCATATTTACAATGATCCAGAAAAAGAAATCTATCACAACCAATGATCACACATACTAATTTTTTCATACATATTAGTTTATTTTAATGTTTTCAAAACAAACCTTAGATGTTTTCTATTATCCTCATTACTTCTAAAGCATACTATAATTTAATCAATTAATATAACAAAAAAATTATACATGAAATAATGTAATATTATATTCTTATGATCCAGGAATACATTAGGATTATATGTTAACTGAAAATTCATAACAAAAAATTAATAATCACCATATGTGGTACAGAACGCAATCTTAGGGATATCCACATCCTTTACATTCAACTGATGGTACCCCAACCTCAGGTCCCCCTTCAAAAAATATTTTTTCCCCCTATAACTAATCAAACAGATCATTGATATGGGGAAAATGATACTTGTTTATAATTTTAATATTATTAAAGTCTTTATAATTGATGCAATGTCTAATTGAACCATCTTTTTTCTTAATATACAAGACAAGAGCACCCCATGGTAATGTGTTGGGTCGGATGAAGCCTTTATCTAATAATTCCAGCAACTACTTTTTTAATTCGAGATGTTCCATTTGGGCCATTCGATTAAGAGGTTTATAAATTTTCGTAGAATAAATAACTAATTCAATATTAAACACATTGTCTCTATTAAGAATTACACTATGAAAATCATCAGAAAAAACATTCATGTTTTCAATTAACCCTAGTACATCATTAATATAGATAGTTCTCATCCCTTAAAAAATATCAAAAGGATAAAATTCACTCCCATCCTTAATCATTTTCATATATTCTTGATATGTTACTAATAGTATGGGTTCATTCTTGTAACTTTTTTTAAAAACCCAATTATTTTTCTCCAGAATCAATCATAGAAGGATATAAAGAAATACAGTCCATACACATAATAACATTAAACATTACTATATATAAGACAAGAAGGTTTGATGGATATCTCATTCTATAGAAAAGGATAAGTAGATTATTATAAATTTTATTCAGGCTATTTACACTAGTTTATTTGTACCATGGTATATTTATTCATTTCATGATGATGTATTCCCAATAATTCCAAAAAAATTCATAAATGAAGGAATTTGTAGACTCTGAATCAAACAAAACATTTCTCAAATTCTGTAAAAGCAAGATATGTACCAAATACCACATCAATGTAAGGATCAACATATTTCAAAGTCGTTTCAAATGATTTTACCAAACCCTTCTACTTCATATCATGTTGATTTCCAGGTAGAGTAACTATCATTGGAAAAACATTATAAAAATCACCCAATTCATTATAGTTAAACCATCTTACCATTAGCTTCTAATTAGTTTTAGGAATTGTTTCTAAGAACTCAAGTGATATGTTTCTAATATTTCCACACCAAGAGTATTTCCAAAAATTAACATGACTTTCACACGAATGCCTTTTAACCCACATTTCACAAGAACAAAAATTCATTTTCTGACCTTTAGAATTATTTGAAGATTTATTCCCTATTTCTTTCCAACCTAACCACTTGTTATTCTTATCTTCCTGAGAAACGTATGTGGTAGAAAAATCCATCTCAACTATTTCAGCACAATAAAAAAGCTTATCATAGTTTTTAAACACTCAAGAAGAAACATCTCTTCACAAAATAGGATGTATACCAGAGTAAAATCTAATAATTGTACTTTCAAAATCCTGAGTAAATACAGAACATACCTGGACAGTCTGGAAAAATTGGACTCATATTCTAAAAGAGAATCATCATCCTTTTTATTTACTTCTGATTATTTTTCTCCATTCTTATTCAAATTGTTTTGGGGAAATATTTTTCTAGAAAATGATGCTTAAAAACATTTCCTTCCAAACTATCAAGATCATCAATTTCTTTTGTATTATTAACCAAAGTTGACCATTTATTGGATTCACCTTCCAAAAAATAAATGGGTAGAATTACCTTTTGACTTTTTGAACATCCAATGATATCAAATATATTCTCTAGATAATTTTTCCATCCTTCGGCAATAACTATATTTTAAGTTCCACTAAATTCTTGGAGGACATTGGCTCTTAATATATTCCAAAAAAGATATTTTTCCCCTTGGTTGATGATTTTATTAACTAACATGGATACAACCCCAATTTATTTCTTAATTCAATTAATATATTACAATCACAAACTACTCAGTTCTAATTCCCACTCTTTTGGGAAACACATTCAGACAGACATTAACCAATTAGTTCCGTCCTACATCAGATTCCATGTTTATTCTATGGAAAACCATTCTGAACATACATATCACTGATGAAGAAACATGGTAATCCTTAAATTATATAACATTTCAAATTAATATAGGGAAAAACAGTAATGATATTCTTCAAAAATCATCCCTACCGCTAATGTTATCAAACCCATCATTTGATACCATCTATAAGGACTTTTCCATAAGATGTGACATAATCAGGAATTTTTAAACAAGAATATACATTATTAAAAATTGAAGAGATTTTCATATTTATAGTTCTAAATAATGAGGATAACATACAATGATATAATACCACATTCATATAGGGACGACACTATTAAAATCAGTGTCCATTGTATTCAAAATATAAAATATTACAACAGAAATCATGATTTATTTTAAGACACTCCATATAAAACATTAAAAATCCAGTATTTCTTATACCCATTATTATATCATGTGAAAAACATTTTAGAAACTCGTGATGACTTATAAAACTTAGTACAGGTTAAAAATAAAGAAATCATTAGGAAACTGATAACATAAAAACCAATTATACCCTTAATCGTAAAAACTCATATGCACCGAATAATACTATTGTTTCCTTGGGATATAATTTCCATATCAATATTACATTCAACCACAAAAATGGAATATCCTTTTGGTCAACATCCATCTCTAGTGTACCCAATGCATTGTAGAGCAATAATGGGACTCACCCTTCAAATCTGGAGCTATAATGGGCTCATCCAGACATATATTGTGTAATAATATGCACAACCAGACTTATATTGAGCTATAATGGGATCAATACTAGATAAATAATCTCTAAGATACATTTATTAGTAAAAATTTATCATGAAAATTAGAAGAACCCACTCATGCCATATATATTTAAAAACTATCAATTGGAAATTTTTTAATGATAGTTTTAAATGAAATTTAATAGGAAGGTCCATTAAAATATAATTAGAGAGAGAATAAATAGAATGGGAAGGATGTTTGTATACATTATAAATATAAATATTTAATAATAATATAAAAAAATTCATTGAAACAATAATCTTAAGACACCATAAGGAATACAGAAGAAGAATAACTCAAAGAATGGAAATTGGGTTATGAATTCAATTACCTTGGGTATTTCTTACTTTAAATTTTTATGAAACTCAAGTATAATGGTTAAAATAGTGATATTAATATAATAACAAAACATAAAATCTTTATAAAATCTTATATTATCATGTCATTACATCAATTCACCCATTAATTGATAGTATTTTGTTCCTTTCATTTTTTATGTGTTTCATTACAAGATTTCCATTATTGGTTCTTGATGTATATTCATGCCAATTTTATGATTAACACTAGAATTGGAAGGAAAAGATATTTACATATTGCATTTACTATAAATTTTAACATTTATATTTTTGATGTTGGATATGCTGACGATTCATAAGTTAAAAGCTTAATTATATTCGTTTAGATATTTTTATTGATTCTTTGATAAAAACAACTTCAATTTTTATTATAAATTAAAAACATTGGACAAAATAATTACGGAACCATGGATGAGAAAAAATAAATATATTATAATCTAGTTCTACCATATAAATGGTCCCTTACCAGACTTCATAGAATTAATGTAAATTGAAATCACATCATCCACAATGTTAGTAATTCGACATATCACATGAAATATTTTTATTCCTTGAAGTAGTGGGAGAAGAGAAAAATAATGATGATGAAATTTCTATGTAAATAATAACATCAAGAATATAAATGATTTCTAGAGATTTTTAGAATCATGGGTATGAGGAGATCAATAAATAATAATAAAATGAAGGAATTCAAAATAAAAGTATAGTTATAAATTCCTTACAAACAATTCAGCGGCCTAACGACTATGCAACATGGTTTTAGAAAACATTAAAAATAGAGGGGAAATGGTCACCCATAAAGATATTAATCATAATAAAAAATTGATATTGAATAAGATAAAAATTATAAATGGTGTGTATTCTTGACTTCTATTCCACATAAAAAACATCAACGGAAAAATAAAGAAGTAGAAAATTTTATTACCTTGTAGAGTAACACCTATAACAAGAAATTTGGGACCATGGGGGCTTGAGGAAACATTGATATGACTTCAAGGGAGGTATGGAGGACCTACCTATGTTGATAAAGAAATTTTGAATGAATTTAATGTTATAATGAGTTGGTATATTTAACAAAAGTGAGAGAATATTTTAATATTTGTCAAGGGACATCGCATTAGCGGAATTTGTAACCCCAAGGGAATTCCCCTTGTAATTTCCCATGGTATTACCCACATGGGACCCATCTCATATTATTTTATTTTACACATGTAAAAAAGAATTATGACAGCATTATTACATCATTAATGATGTCATTAAAAAACTAAAACATGAAACATTATTTTTACTATTCACTAGAAAATCATTTGTTTCAGAAAAATCCCCCATAAAATAAACCTAATCATTTTTTGACATTTATAATTCGAAAATAATCTCTATTTTTTTGAAAATAATTTTCTAAATATTATTTACTTAATTTGTAAGAAAATCAGACTTAATTCAAAAAATAACAATATTAAAACTATAACTGCTTTTATAACACATTGAAAAATTAAGCAATATGTCATCATCATAAAGCCTTAGGAAAAGAAATTAATAATAAAATTTTCAACTCATTAGGGTCATATTACTATTCATATAACTATTCATAGGGGTGAATTACTATTCACATATAAAATAGGTTCTATCAGACTTCAAATGACAAACTGAACACAATTGTAAATGACTTTTTTTCAGAATTCCATACACAGATGCTGAAAAATTAGGTTTAATGGATAGTTATTAATATCTACATATAACAAATATTCATTAATTTCATTAATTTTTTAAAACCTTGGGGTGTTACATAATGTAATTCTTTGGATGTTATATAAGATACAATTTTTAATGAACCCTATAATTTTTTGGAAAAGTTATTAATGATGGTTATGGTGAAATGGATGTTAATCATCTACGTAATCAAAAAATATAGAAGTGAATCATTCCAGATGTTCGATAAATTTGAGAAAGAATATCGAGGCCAATATATATATAATATTTATAGGAGGATTGGTTGACTCCTATCTTTTTGAATTTTTGAATAATGTAATGTTTAGAAATATTAAATTAGGATTTTCAATTTCTATGTTGAGTTGTTTAATTTTATGTTATAATGCTACACTATAATCATATTTGAACATTTAATATAACTCCAATAGATTGTGTTGAGAGGTTTTTTTTGGAATTGCTAATATATATGAAAATCACTACAGAATTGAATATGCAATTTGATGAATTAAGTGAGTATTTGTATTTGTATAATTTGATGAAAAATTGAATATACCTAGTTATGATTCATCCAAAAATCATGATATTTATTATCAGCTGGGTTGATGTATTGGTAAAACAATTACTAGGTATAGAATGGGGTACTAAATGGAAAAGAATTTTGATTCTGATAAATAGTTAATCGTACGTATAAGTTATAATCTAGATATTGATCAGTGTTTTCATTTGAATTAGATAATATATGATCATTTAGTTATAAGAATGCATCAAATTAACACTCATTGTAATATACGACAGTAGATGAGTAATATTGTAAGGCATCTATAAAATGGAAAATGAGAAGCGTAGATGAGTCAAAATTTTATTGGATGAATTTATAGTTGTAATACATGATAATATTGAAGGGTTGTATGAATCAGTTATGGACGAAGGACAGAGAATAATGAATTTTACATCATCAATTAAATTTGGGTATCATTTAAATATTATATAAGTGATGAAAAAAGATACAGTGCAACATTCTCTTGATTGTTCAATATATAGAATACATTAATGTAGTTTAAATGTTTCCATTAAAATTAGTTTAAGAGTACTAAAATGTGAATTATAAATAACCATCATAAAGATATAATTTTGATGACATCATCTCAAGTCCATCAATTCATGATGATTTTCATCCCCATTAAAATATAAGGACTTATAATCTAAATATTTAATTTTTTATTTCAAATGAAGTATAAAAATTATATAATTGTTGGTGAGAATCTATGTACTAGTCATCACATTATTAAGAATTTAATTTCTACTCTTTATTATTAATAATCATTGAATTTTTTTTGTGGAATCATTAACATGATTTCTTATACATTCACATTATATGGATAAATTTATATGACAATCAAGATACTGAAAACTCTAAGGTGTAATGTAATAAAATTTTGTAAGTGATTACCAATATCATAACACCAAATTTCCCCTCTTATATATTTTATAAACCAAATTGGTCTCCATTTTTAGGTCACAATATTTGAGACTAAGACCTCAATTGCCACGGGTTCTTTCATGGAAATATCAATGTTCTTGATATGTGTATTCATCTTTACTAATATTTATTCAATTTTTTATACTGTTACAATTTAAAATATTTTATCATCAAATGGTTCCACTATTAATTTATTTATATATAATTTTATTATATAATAGTAATATTCAATTACAACCAATCCCCCTTTCCCTTAACGAACACAAAAAAAACATTGTTTTATGATTGTGATAAGTATCACATAAATAAAGCACCATATTTATTATTTTATAAACATAATATATGGATGGTATTAATAATATGATTAAATCATAAATATGTCTTTCAATATTAGATATATGGTTTTAACAAATATTATAATCAATTAAAAGTTTTATCAAAAAAATAATCATCATTAATTCAATTCATTAACACAAGTTTTTTTAATGGAGAATAATTTTATTCATATAATTTAATATTTTTGTATCCATTATAAATTATTTTAAATATTAATAATTAATATATATTAAAATAATGTTAAATAAATAACCTCATTATTCTTATGAGATAATGATAATAAATCTAAACCACCATATAACATCAATTAATCATAGAATGTTTATATTTTGGTCCGATTAACAACCTATAAGAAATATTATAAGAATTGATATCATATTTTATAATGGTATCACTATATCACATATAATATGAAATAATTATGTTAATATTGAATTTTTACAAAAATTTTATCAAGATAATAAAACTTTTAAACTATTGAAACACATTTCATTCATTAAGTATCCTAGAATCATGATCCTTATTTATTTAACCTTCATATATTTTGACCACAACAATAATTGAATGAAAATATATCACCAGAAATATCATGAAAAATATATACTAGTATCATTGATGATATCACATCGGAAAACATGGAACTAGAATGAATTCAAATAACTTTTTTTCTAAAATACTTTTGAATAATAAATATTAATTACAAAAAAAATAAAAAACATGTAGTAATACATTATAATTCAAATATAAATATATCTAATTGGTGAATATCAGAATGTAAAAGTTATGATTATCTATTATAAATAAATTATTTATAAAATGGTTAATATATTGATTTCTTAAATTCAATCATGGAATATAGGATAAAATTTAAGGGTTTCTTTATTTCCAATTATAATTCCTTAATACATGATATATTTTTTCAACATTTTATCACTTCATTGTTTTTGAAGAATATTAATATATTTTTATCATTCTATTTTTATATAATTATATTTATTATGTATATAATTTTCCATTAATCAAGTAGTGAATGATTCATTTATTTCCCCAACAGTATGGATTTTTTGTTCATCATAGTTTGTTCATTGATTAATGATAATTCTCTCGAACATTAGTCATATAATGTCAGTACAGTCTATAAATTTATTATATTATATTTTATTCGATTGTTATATATTCTGGATTTTTATTTCAAAAACATATGTCATAGTTTAATATATATTATATTTTAGAGTATCTTTCTTATAATAGAATATTATATCATTAATCTATTTTCTATTAGTTTTAATGTTTTATATTGACGATTTTTATTCCATGATAGGGTTATTCATACAAGATATTTTATTTTAAAGAAATTTATAATCATATTTGAGAAATTTTATATAATAAAAATAGATTTATCTATTTTTATTTAACAATGTGTTTATCAAAAATGATTATTCAAAATTATTTAAATGATTTCATTGAATTATAAAATTTATACTCTATGAGTATAAATTTACAATAAAAACATTATATCATTTTATAGAATCTATTTATTGACAATCCATTTGAATGAAAATGTGCTAATAAAACTACACATCATTATTTCAAGGGATTCATTTGAATTTCCATGCCATTTAATATTTTAATTAAATGGTTAAATTATTTTTTAAATTCCCTTTTATTTATTCACATACATTTTTATTTTATATTCAAAAGGATATACAGTAATGGGATTTCTAAAAAATTATATAACATTATATATATATATAATTATATTCTTTAGTATTTAATTAATAGTATCAAACAATTCACTCAGTTATCTCTTATTCTATCATATTAGTTGATGAATTATATTTCAAAGATATTTTTATATATGATAATATAATTAATAGTTTTATTTTTTACACTGGGATATGTAATTTTACAACCATTCAAGTTCATTATGTTTATAGACTATGTAATTTTATTTTATATATAAATAATGATCCACCACATTCTCTATCAAGCCAATTCATCTTCATTTATAGGAACAATTTTCCATCCATTGAATTTCTTCAATGAACACTCTAACATGCCTACAATAGATGGAAAATTGTCTTCCAAGATCCCACATTAATATTTATTGGGGAAATAATTAACATATCTATAAAACTATTTTTATTTATGGTATTATGTCATAGGATTTATAAATGGACAGATAATCAATTTTTTTATTTCAGAACTATTCAAAATGACTCTATTTGTTATTCAAATATAGATTTTTATTGACAAATATGGAATTTTAGTTAAGTATTCTCCAACAATCCACCTACATTATAGGGATTGGTTATGATCACATTATCACAATTTTACATGAAGAAAATAAATTTCATTATTTATATTGGAGTTCTAATATGAATTATAATTTGAAATATAAATTATATATTATTTTTCTTTTGTCTCAATTGGTGAAATAATTTTACTAAAATAGTTGATTATTGGGAAGAAATATTATTTAGCCTCTTGATGTATAGTGTGGTCCCATTATAGAATCACTTTTGTCTATTCAGTGAATTCCATGTTAATTCTTCAAATTTTCTTGAATAATTCATGAAATTAAGAGTGATGACTTAGCTATAGTCATAATGGAATTATTGATATCGGGGATGAGGAAATGATAGTATAGGTATGATGTCGTATATTTTTCATTATAAAATAATGAATTTAATAATTATTGTTCATGTGATTTATATAATTTCATTTCTATCCCTTGAATAAATATTCTCTACTTTTAAGTTGAGTATATCATTATGATGAATATTTATTCCTTCCATAATATTCATTCCATGTATTTTATATTTTTAGATTTTTGCATGACATTAATTTTGTCTCACTTATTATTATTTTTAATTTTCCAAGGATAAGAAGACATGTATTATAAATGATATATCTAAGAGAATAGTTTTTTCATTGAGTGTGTGGGATATTAATATTACTTAAAACAGATTAAGTACTTTATTGAATAACTGATAAATGCCACGTTGTAAAACAAATTCATGTATCGTATTAGTTTATTAATTATTCTAATTATCAAATTATCTAAACCTTAATTGTTAAACTTATGCATGCAGTTTAATAGTTGCACATAGCTCTTTAATTATGGGATAGTTATGTCTGGAAATCTATAAATGGTATAAAATAGATAATTCATGATATATTATTTAGACTCAAGATCTAAGATTATGGGATTGGGGTTACATAGAGGTATTTATTTTGGCGGTATAACCTTTTTTACCTCCACTACATAAAATTGAAAATGAAAAAGTCACATATTATAATGTATAGACTATGACCTATGGATAGGGATTTCATCCATCCCCCCCCCCCCCCTCCACTATCATGTATTGTAAAAATGATGTATTTAAAAAACTATAAGATATAAATAATTAAATAAGTAATCAATATTTATAAAAAATATATAATTTATTATACATTCTTTAGGACAAAAGATGGATATAATATTCAAGAATAAATGTAAATTACAATTTCCAATATTGATTTATATAATTATCTATATCCTAATTTGATAGATAGAAAAAAAAATTATATATAATTAATATATATGGTAATTAGGAAATGGTTAGGATACTTGGGTAAATGAATTGACAATCAAAATGTATGAAACATGTAATTCGATTCAAAACATACAAAAATAAATGTAGTATTTAATAGTATAAATGATGATGGAAATCAATTAACGTCAATGGAATAGTGATATGATGTCAAAAAACTAATTTTTCCATTATAACTAAGAATTGTTTTATTTTATATATATATAAATATTTTAAAAATAATATACATGATGATGAAATAACCTACAATCAATGTGATATTTGATGTAGTGGTTTATTGCATCACTTGTGTTTATGTGATACAAATGAAATATTCACTACTTTTCTATTTATTATAGAGTATAAAACCCATTTTATATTTTATATTAACAATATTTTTATATTCATTTTTATTAATTTTACATTTTTTATCTTATTTTAGAGGTGTTTATTGTTCAAAAAAATTTACATTATTAAGGGTTTTATATAACAATCTCACTTTTTATGGTTATTGTTTATTTATATAATTTTGAGGATGAAATTAAATTAAATATCTCCAAAAAATTGAAATCAATATTATCATTTCCTTATATATGGAAATTATATTTTTTCCCTTCATTTTAGATCTCTATAAAAACATAACATTCTCAACAAATATTTTTACGAAAAATAGACTATATTTCTCTACTAGGTCATGAAGAATTTTATTACATGTTTATATTGTTATTTCAAATTATTTTATTACAATTAAATTATAGAATAAATATATTTAACCCAATTTATTAACTATTATATATTGATTAAAATTGAATATTTTAATCATTTTATAAATGAGGTACGTTTTCTAAATGTATGTGGAGAATATATTTTTTTGTATTTAATATGTGATTCACATTTTACAATCAATATGAATATTTATTACATATATTATTTCATAATAAATTTCTATGGTAAATAGTCAGATTAATATTTTCCTAATATTCTAGTAATTCATATATTTTAAAAGCATGATTTCTAAAAAACTGAATTTTGCAACTAAAATGTTCCATTGATATTTTAATTGTATTATCGTATATGAAAATAAACATTAATGTTAAATATTTTTCCATTGGAATATGATCCAATGATACCATCATTAATAATTATCTGGATGGTTTTCTAATTACGATGTAGAAATAATATATTTAATTTAAATGAGTTAAACTATGATGAAATGATAAAATTTCAAAAGATCAAGTTGAAAATATATAAATGGATTATTAATATATGATTATATACCCATTATAGTAATATAAATAATTTTGTAATGAATAATGATTAATGATCTCAAATGGTACACATGAGGTTAGACCAAAATCAAAAAAAGGGTACACTGGTATTTGTCCCAAATCTGATGTTAGTACAAGACTGGGAATCCCATGCCTAACATGTGATGAATATTTTTGTAGCTAGACCTGAAAAGTTATTTGATGATTTTTGGTATGCCAAAATTTTCATGTCACATTTTATGACATGTTCTTATGAATATATTATCATCTCAGGGATTGTGATCTTTGATTTATCTATGATTCATGTATTATGATCTACCAAGTACATAAAAAATTATTATAGTCACTGGATTTATATGTATTAAATTTAAAATTTTATAATAAAAATCATATAAAATTATTCTTATTTTTTGAATACATTGGATCATTTGGTGATTTATCCTATTATTACCTTTAATAGTAATCTAATATCATTATTTCCAATATTTCCATTCCATAGGTTATGATGAATTATTTTCTGTTGGTTAGGAATCAATGTGTACTATGTTAAATTTTAATGTCCTCACCTGGGTGACATATGTTGTTTTCTCTAGCTAGTTCGTTATATAACCTTAAGCATTCCTGGTTGTATTCTAGACAATGCTGAATAATATGGAGGGTCTAGTATTTAATGTAGGGAGAGTATTCCCTCTTTATTAAATTAGATATATTATGGAAATGAATAATAAAAAGCCATATGATAATTATAAATTACCAATTATAATCCATACATCACATAAATAAGACCAAAACATTTTAAAATAGCATATTCCAATATATTATTTTTTTCATTCCATATAAGTTTCATGTGTGAAATTAATAACATATATAAAGAAACATTGAAAACACTAAAGTGGGTCCTAACATCTTGTATATTTCCCTTATCCACTCCCTATGACAATTCCCCAATCAACCATCGAGAATAGGGCTCTTTCCCTTATCCTTTATTGAAAACTAGAATAATATTCATTTTCTATTCATATGATCAGAATTGGGTGTATGTACATCTAAATAGGCCACCACCAATGACATAAATAGTAAAATCAAATATTTATTATTGATTCTTTTTGTATAATGAGTAAAGTTGAAAATTGAAAAAGTAACCATGTTCCACATTTAATTTATCTCTGTCAAGCAGATAGGTCCCCATGATTATGGTGACATAAGAACTAATCATATATTTTTCATCCTTTATTGGTTTTTAAACCATACACAATGGGATATCAAAATTATTTCATTCACGGGGTGTGAATATTAATATAATTCAAATTTCACATTCATTAACTGGGGTCATATATAATAAATTTAAAACTATATGGGTAATTAAAAAAGAATTTCATAGACCACAACTCATTTTTTACAAGAATATAAATATACATATCTCATTAGAGTAGAGAAATAGTCTAAAACTACATGGGTATTCATAGAAGTAGTTCCTAACCCACACCTCATTTTTTCACATTAATATATATATATATATATATATATTTCATGGTAGACTAGATCAATAGTCATTAAACCCATTTCTATTTGGACAATAGATCATATCCCCATAACTCATTAATCAATCATTCATAAATATAACATATCATGGATCCACATTTATAACTCATTTATCAACCATTTTATTTATAGTATACCAATTAATTTATTAATGATAATAATTGACATTAATTTTAATAAAAATTAACAACATAAACACTTTACTCATTAATCCATTTATCAACATTTATTTCACTACTCAATAACACTTAAGAAATAAGATAATAACCCTCTTATATACTATTATCTAACATATATAATGGATTTCATTCAAATCCATACACACATTATTCTACATTTTATATTTCAAAACAGTAATTCATGGATAATAGTAACAACCAATGGGTTTCATAAAATTAGACACATCAAAAATTGTGAACCCATCGTGATCCATGATGGGTCTCAAACTTATAATGATTTGGAATCAAATTTTTTAGGAGAATAGAATTTTTCAATTGAGAAATGAAATTACACATTTAAATACATATAATTTTAATCATGACAATGAGAATTATAAATTATAAGACAAACATCAATATTCTTGATGAATTATCAATAAACAAAATCCCAAATTTCAATATAGAATAGTAAAATACACAATGAATGAGGATTTATTCGATCAAAAACTAAAAACAAGATAAAAGAAAATGAGATCAATTAAATACTGTTATAAAACATAAACATGGATGGTTTTAAGGATGTCAAATGGGTTTGAATGAAGGGAGAGATGAAAACATAATCAAAGAATATATCACATTCCAAATAGTAGTCTATCCCTCTATCATATCATTGGTTAATAAATAATGATGATTGAGATCCCTTGGAATACTATTAGTATATAATAAAAATATCACTTTGTTAAAATATGGTTATTAGGTATATAAAATTGGTGGTTGAGATATTTTAAATAAATGTAATGTGATTTTAATTTCTACATGCATGGTTCCAAGGTATGGGCTATATAGTTTTAAAACAATGCACCATCATAGGATTAACCCATTGAATATACTTAACAAAATAAGATCATTATATATCCAGTTTTTTGTGAAAATAAGCAGTTATATATCTATGGAATGTATTATTGTGAGGTTTATTTTATTTTCATATAAATTTATATAATATATAGGTGTGTAGTGTTTGGATCAAATTAATAACATTGAAATATTTGTGGATATATATTTTTATTTTCCAAAATATTACAAATGATAGTTATTATAAATGTAAATTATTATTAGTGATTAATGATTCTGAGGATGATAAATAACAAAATATTGATTATATTTATGATGAGTTTGTTGATTTTTCCTATATATAATTATGGAATGATATGATTTTCTTTAATATATCATAATTATTTATCAATGAATGATGTATATTCAATATCAGCTAATTCATGGGTTTTATTTGAGATGAATTTTGAAAAATATAATAGAAAGGAAAGAAATAGTTTGGGTAAATAAATATAGAGATTTGAGTTATATAATAAGTGATAGAATGAATCCCCCTATAATAGATGTTGCTCACTATACCAAAATATTTGAGTTAGAGTAAGCATTGCATAATTAGGGTTGTTCATAATGTAATATATTTTGTAATACTATGATTTTATTGATCAATAAAATGATGATAGAAAAAATCAATCATTACAATTATTTAATGTCATGAAAAAAATCTATGAGTTTTTATTATTTCATTATTTTTATGTACTACAGAAGCATTATTATGAGATAACAATGTTACACTGTAAGGAATCATGATTATTAGTTTTATTATCACAATCATGGGAAATAAATCATCAGGAAAATGATGATTGTTCAATAAATAATAGATCATTTCTTATTTATGAACCCATTAAAAATAAATATATCACTAGCACAGAGGTATTATTTATTTCATGTTATAATTTATATTGCCATACCACATGATGTCCAATAGTTATGAAATTATTGATGGTGTGAAAAAAATATTAGCTATTGCTCAAATGAGGAGGTGGGGTGAATTAGTTATACATTTAATAAAACATTATTAAATTATAATGATACACCTATAACAGTTTTATGACATAATCCACACCCTCTATTTTCATCATGAAATGTTTTAATGGTTTAGAAAAATATAGAATATTTATAATTTCAAAAAAAATTAGCCTCGTCGGGATTACGTAAACCATTTTATTCATCACAAGAGGTTCAATGATGTTTTTTGGGGATAACCTATGTTGAAAATTTTATCAATATCATATGATTATGTGTGTTATATGTTTTATTCATAAAATGTAATTAATTTTGTGTAAGTTAATTCCACATAAGATATTCATCATCAATATATATATAATGATTTACCAATAATGATTTTGGATATTTATAAATATAAAAACAACTATGATATTTAAAATATTATTATTTGACTTGACCATGATAATTGAAAAAAAAATGAGGCCCAAGAAAAGAAGACCACACCCATTTTCATGGGAATATTGATGTGATGTAGGTTCAAAAATTGAAAGCCCACACTGATAGTAAGATTATTTAAATATTTGGTTTAAATATGGTGGTTTTAGTGTGAGGTAAATTCAAAATTGGTCATCTTGATCACTATGGTGGTCATACTACATGACTCTACAAATTCGGAAAGTCTATAATAGTCATGCATAACCTTATTCAATTTACTGAGTATTCACATGAAAACCATGATATGTTAGGTGAACAATCTTATGATTTATCTTGGAATGGAAACCCTCTAGGGTATTAGTTTAAAATATTCAAAAGTTGAAGTAATATACTAATGGTTATTGAAATTTTATAGGTAAAAATTTTAAAATTCAACAGTATGTTTTGTTGAAATATATTATTGTACATTAAATTCAATTACATGTAATTTTTATGACATGGATTCTTGGATGACCTAAAAATTCATTAATAAGATCTTTGAATTAATTTTTTAAATGTCAAAAATGTACAAATAATCCTATGAGACCATACCTATGAAAATAATGTTTCAGTAGTTTACCTATTTAATGGAATATATTTTAAAAAATTGAGTTGGAATATTTCAATTGAATTTTTTTCTTTGTTATTACAATTATGAATTAAATTCATCATGTGTATGTTAAGAAAATGATTTGATTGGTTTATATTAAGTAGAATAATAAAATATATTTAATAATAATATAAGAGGGATTTTAATTTGTTTTTATGGAAATAAATAAAAATAAAATATTATTCATATGTTATATTGTATGAAAATATAGACGAGGAGTGGTACTATTTCATGAAATATAGGCTCTCTATTAATAGATTTCATCATGTATATATAAATTTTTCATTATCATAATTGTGTGTGAAACACTATCATTCATAGTATAATTTTTTTAAAATATTTACAAGAATAATTCAATCACATTAGACACACATTTATGAATAACTTCATTGAATTTTATGATTGAAATATTGATAATGATAAGGACATCCTTTCATCTCAGGATAAGAAAACCATGTAAATTTCTTTTCAAAATGTTAGTGTCTATTGGACAGTGAACATGATTCACTCTAACTAGTGATTATATTGTATTTAATATGTTAAAATATAAATGAAATTGAATCACTGATTCACCCCAATCTCAGTTATATGGTAATATTATATGTGGTTCCTTATCAGTTGGTATTAGATCTCGGTTCTACTAATTTTTTATTTTTTATATGAATCATTGGATGTATTTTTTATATACTTTTTGTTTAACAATACATTACTATTTTACACATTAGAAAATCAAAATTCATTAATTAAAAATGGGATTCATATATTTAATCGTACAATAACCATATATGGAATGCCTATTTTTGATAATTTATGATATTTTTGTAATTAGAACTAATTAGATTTATCTATTAGATAACGGAGTTTCTATGAAAAATATAGTGAAATTAGTATTATAATTGTAATATAATAAAATGTACTCATTCATCACTCAAGTAATGTTAATTTTTAATAGTCAAAGTACTCTATACTACTAAAGAAAAAATAGATGAATAACATAAAATCATGGACAGAAATGACAAGTGGTTAGAGAGAAATTATATTTATTGAGACATATATAAAAATATATCTTGATGCCTGATTATTAAACTATTAATTGTATCATTAAAAGGAAGAATAATGTTGTGAGAAAAATAAGAGGCAATGTTTAGATGTTTTTATGTGGCGATTTTGTTGAATTTTTTTATATATTTTTATATGTTCTTTAAAAAAATATATCTACACAAGAATAAATAGAAACAACAGATATTTATCTTATTTATATGAATAATTTTTTAAATAGTATGGAATGATCAATGTAAATTATAACAAGAAGTAGTTGTAGGTTGAGAATGAAATATTTTTCAGGTCTAAAATAAAGTGAAGAATAACAATAATGTTGATGAAGATGATATTGATTATTTTGATTTTGATTTTGATTTTCATTAGATGATTTATATGAATATTTTTCTATTATATATAAATGTAATAATATTAAACGTTTTTTTTGAAGTAGTATTTGTCTAATATGATTTAAATGTGTAGAAGATTGAAATTTAAAAGCACATTTTCTTTTCATAAATATATTAAGCCTCGATGAAGAATAATGAGCAGTATAGATATTCATTAAGAATGGATCATTGATGTTTGAACACCCATTAGCTTATGTATTAGTGAATTGAAATAATTTCATATAATTTCGGATGTGATATTTCATAAATATATTTGAATATTTTTGTAAAGACCTAGAATTTCCATGTAAATAATTTTTTTATTACATGGGAAGTTTTCAAGACAGTGAAATCTTACGGCGCTCGATTCCGAGGCCCAGAGTTCCCAAAATGATCCTTCAATGTTTTGTTAAGCTTTAATTATTGCATGTAAGCAGTTTTCCTGAAAATTTTGAATAACTATTAAATGGTTACTCAGATGATAAATCGGTTGTCACTATTGTGCTCAGGATGGCGGGTTTACCCTAAGCGCGACAGAAGTTTAGTCAGTGCGGGCCTCCTGTGAGATAACCAAAAAATGGCATAATAGTAAATAAAATAATTAGTTAAATTATTTTATTTTTCAAATTCATATAACTCAATAATGGTAGCTCAGATTAAAAATCTGAGACCACCAATGAACAACTGAGGGCATGCTTTATTAACGCAGATACAAACTTTGGCCGGCGCGGGCCACCCGTGAATGTTATTTTTTTCCATAAATAAAATAATTAATTCACAATTATTTTATTACAAAATCTATAACAATTAAACGGTAACTCGAATCGGAAATATGAGAGTTATATTGGATTCCTTGGGCTGTGATTAGTTTGGGCAGAGCCTAACCTCAACTAGCACGAGTCAAGGGTGTCTGTTAATAATTTTCTAAAACAATTTGGGTACGTTCTGTAAACGTACGACCGGGTTTTTATAACATATAAATTGTTGCTCAGAATATAAATCTGAGGGCACCATTGAACTCGCAGCGGTAGTATTTTCTGTGGGAGACTTTCACCTCGACGACAGTTGGTCAAGGGTAAAATTTAGTTTCTGCATTTTTTGTGATGGAATAAAATAAAATTAAAATTGTGCAAAAATTTTATTTTTATTTGAAGCACCCATGTGAATATTGTGGAGGTGGACCATAAGATTTTTATTCAACATGTGGAAGTTGATATGTGGGGACCAGCATTCCTTAACCTCCCATGTGAGGTTATGGTGGTAAAGACTGCCCATTCCTAACCTCCCATGAGAGGTCATGGTTGTGCGGGCCACCGGGGATTAAAACTCCCTTTTAATTGATAGACACTCTCAAAAATCTTCATTAACGAGGGAGAGCCTCTTAACCTCCTCCACCATAATTGTTCCAACACAAGAACTATTAAATTTTACCAACAAAACACTAAATTATGTCGACGTTAATTTATTGTATTGAGATTATTTAAATATTAATTAACAAAATCATTTGAATTTAGGAAGGTTTCTAATAAATGAAAAATCTTAAATCCCATGATCATTGCTTACCTCTCCCCTATCATATATATATATATATATAAAGTTTTGGAGGAGTATTTGGTATGGCTTCACCAAGCGATGAAGCACTGGTAGTGTGCCGCGATGCCCAACACTTGGAGGATTGTGCTCTCCAACAAAGAACGCTCCACCAACAAAAAATGACCTCAACATCTACTTTATTCTCGAAAAATCCTTGGACGTAGGATGTGTTCATGTACAATGAATCGACAACTACTTTATTCCACAAATTTCAATGATCAATAAACAATGTAGGAGAGTTTTATGTGTAATGTTATTCTCTTGTCTCTGTCCTTCTAAAACAAAGAATGTGGACCAATTTATTATCAATTTGAATTGTGGATGTTTTTCCTTGTGGGATGGGTTTATTTTTCTAAATGGGGGAATATTGGAATTTATGTTTTTAAGATATCTTCCATGACCATATTTTCTTCATTATTGTGAAACATACGCTACGACTCTAAACGAGGAGGGTGTCGGAAAAACTAACATGGTCTGACCCCTCCATGATCTACATTGTCATGTTCATCGAAACAACGATGAAGGCGATGAAGGCAATGGCTATTCCACCCACGACCACTATGGATGGCACTGCCCATCGACATTCCAACCACCGATAGAACCAACTCTCGCAACCGGCCATGAGAAACCCAGTCGTGCTGCCCCGCTGGTAGCGCTGCCCCACCGGTCGTGCCCCCTTGCACCGGTCGCACTACACCTGGAGGAATCGTCTACGCCCCTGCGATGCTCTGAGCCAAGCCAACTCTGTAACATTAGATTGTTCCACCTACATGGCATCGTCTGGGCTGAACCGGCTCCGCACCACCATGTTGAGCCCCCTATGTGGCACCCTCCAGGTCGAACCGCCTACCTGACCTGCAGTGCTAGGCCTAGCCGGCCGGACCGAACCCAACGGGATGGCCTGCATAACGGGCCGAGCCAAACCAAACGGGCCAGTCTAGGAATCCTGAACCGGTTTGACCTAAACTATGTCGGGCCAGGTCTGTCAGACCGGGTCAGACTGGACATGGGCCCACTACAACCCTTTAGTTTCATTTGACCATATCTTTGGCACCATACGTTCATTTAACGAACTGTCGGTGGCATTTTTAATCATGGAGCATGACGACCCCTTTTAATATATTACACTTGAGTTTGGTGTGATTTTGTGATATGTTCATGTTGGATCGTGCAAAAAATCCAACTGGGCCCCCAGGACCAAAGGGCTAATAACTCACAGTTTGAGCATCTGATTGACGTTCTGTCTGTTGCGTTGGGAGCCCTATGATGTGGATGACCACAGAGATACATCTCTGTGGGACTTCGTGATAGTTTTAGTATCGACCAGTAGATTGTGGAGTATATCTTCCAGAGAAAATTGAGCATTTTTGTGGGAACATAGTAGCTAGCTGAGACTTGACGACTACTGACCGATTAACGTAGAGTGACTCGACTAGCCTAATAGGGAGTGCTTGGTTGTGGCGGAAAACCCACAGTAGTGGATCACCTAGTTGTGGAGGTAGTCCCACGGTACTCGATAGAAAGAGTACCTCTGTAACATATGAGATGGATCACCTAGTTGTGGTGTTAGACACATGGTGGGGAGTGCCTCTGTGTGATGCAGCAGACCCACGATACTCAACAGGAGGAGTACTTCAGCAGTCCAAAGTTAGTGGGAAGCACCTGATTGTGGCAGCAGGCCCACTGTACTCGATATAGTATGAGTTCCTCTGCATCTAAGGGTTTAAAATGTTTTACCCCTAGAATAGAAATCATGTTTGAGTTGAGTCCGTGAATTTTTGTTCTCCTCATGTTGGAGATGGACCACTTGATAATTTAGGTATATGATTGGGCATATACCTATTTAAAGATATTTGTTTATTTTATTCTTGTTTTTTAACCATGTTTGATTTTGTGAGTCCTTTAGGGTCTTGGTGTCCCTACTAAGTATCATTATACTCACCCATTCAAGGGCTATGCCCCCACCTTGTTGTGTTGGTTGTATACGACGTACAATACTGACTGAGGCTGAGAGAACCAAGACTGGGCAGTGCCCAGAGGAGGACCTTATGAAGAGTCGGTACGAGGAGGAGACTGACAGACGTGGAGTATTGAGGAGTCTCTCTTTACCTAACCTTCAGGTAGGAATCTTGAAGAATGAACCATCGACTATTTTTCCATTCATCAGTTTTACTTGTACTTCCAGTTACATGTACTTTACTATTGGGCTTTTATTTCCAGCCCCTTTTACTTTTCAACACTCTTTTGTTATACAGTTTTCATAGTGTTTTGTATCCAGTTGTGTGCTCTATTTTTTGTTTTTATAGGTTATAAATGAAATTCCTTCCCAGATTTAGGGGATTACACTTTTGGTGCATGTCGCCAGCACCTGGCCAATAGAAGGTGGGATTGGGGTAGTCACAAAACTTTTTCTGGGGGACGTGTCATGGAAAATTGGTATTAGAGGAGTCATTTCTTCTGGAGAACATAGGACACAGATCTTTTCAATGAAGTAATAGAGTTAAGTGTAGTGAGTGCATTTTTATGTTCAGGGAGTCCATTGTTGGTGTGGTGGTTGATGTATCCACACACCAGGACCCTAACTTCTAATTTCTGGCATAGTGCGTAAAAACACAGATTGCATGTTTGTTTTCAAAAGTTTTCTATATTTCATCTCACCAGGTCAGCTCATAAGGTATAACTTTTAACCATAGAATACCTATTTATATTTAGAATGCCACCACGCAGATAGCTGGCTAGAGTTCGGATATTTTCATGCACTGATAGCCCACCGTGCGACGAGGCTCTCGTGCAGGGCCCTCATTGTATGCTGGAACCTTCAGGTTGTGTACCAACAACACCACCACCTATTAGGAAGCAAATAATTCCAATAGAACTGGAAGACAATTCCCACCGACTGAGCATGTTGCACGAGTTCCAGCAGCATAGGCCTCTGAGTATTCAAGGTGATATAGTTTTCCATGCAGCTGAGGGAAGGCTAGAGGTGGTAGCTAAAGTTTTCCACAGAGTTGAGACACCAGTAGTGCAGATGGTGATCTTAGCTACAATACTTTCTCTGTGAGAGACCATGTGGATTTTCCACATAGTGATGGGGATTCAGTACCTGGACCATTACCCAAGATTGCACCTTTGGGTAGTGTGTTAGCTATATCTCTACCTGTTGATCATCAGTTACTAACGGTGGTATAGGTAAAGGACACATTACGCAGTGTGCCTTATGTATGATTCAGCATCAGATACCCCTCGGGTTCTATGAAGTACTAACTCACAGGCGGTGGAGGACTATCTTGAGGGGGTGGCTAAGAGTTCTCTAGAGCTTATATAGCTTCAGCAAGATCACATGTCAGTAGCTGAGTATTCATCGATGTGTACCGATCATTCCTGGTACTCGATGAATATTATATGATTAGTGCTTTAGAGCTTGGACCTCTGAGAGAGGTGTCTTTATGGACACCTAAGCTATAACTATTCCTCTTTTAATTCCTACTTATGTTAGGGTACTAGAGAGAACATTTGTGGTTGTATATTCCGTGGCTGAGCAGATGCAGCTAGGGAATGTTAGTAGTGGGAAAGCAGGAAACTGGCACCAGTCATAGAGACTTGGGTGTGTAAAAATATCTCGGGAATAATAAGTGTTAGGTCCAGATGAATCCACAAGGATATAGAAGTGCATGTAGATCTAGGTGACCAACATGAGGTGGTTTACATTTCGACATGTTACAACCTCCCTTGTTTGTTGTCCCTACTAGGATCAGGGAGCTGGAGGATGGAGGGGAAGAGAGTAGCTATGTAGTACCTCCAGTTTGAGGTATGTAGCCTTTTTTATGCTTTTTTATGTGTTTAAATTGTATGGTATGAGATGGAAATAGGTTGGGAGAGTTTGGAATGGGTTTGGATGAGTTTGGATGCTTTTAAAGGGGTGAACCATTTTAGCATTGTTAGTGGAAACCGTGCGGTTTCTCCAAAAAACCATGCAAGGGATACAATAGGTTTTGCACGGCCTGTACATGTTTTTCCAAACCATGCAAGGAAACCATGTGGACCCTAGATCTTGAGGTATTAGCATGTGCATAGTTAGTGAACAGTTTTCCAAACATAGCGGGATAAATGTGCGGACACTTAAAAATATGGTTCTAAGTTCTGTGCTCTCTCAGGATTAACCTATTTCACTCAATATGTCATCCCACTCATGGGTCACTCAGGTTCATTGGTTCTTAGTGGGTGGAAGAGCATTCCCACTCATTTGGGAAGCATTTTTAAGATGATTCTTGAAGGATTGAAGGTGGTTTCTCCTGGGGTAAGTGATCTAGAGAGGGTTAGGTGGTGTGTTCACCGGAGTTGAGGTGTGGTTGCTTGTGGGTCGATTTCTCTGGAATCCTAAATATAGGTGGCTTCTCTCTCGACTCCACTTGGTTAGAGCAAATGGTTTTGGTTACAATTAATTTTTTTTTATTGAAATTAATTGTGTTTTGATTTTTTAAATTGTTTAAAAATCACCTGGCTTATGTTTTGGGGTTTTTGTGGAAAATGATGGTTTTGTGGTGAAATGTTATAGTTATGGATTTTAAAATGGGGATTTTAAAATGGGATTCTATGCTTTATTTGTGAAAATGATTGATGGAATGGATTTCAATAAAAGGGTTGTTTTATTGAAATGTTGTTTGTCATGGGAATTGATTTTTAAATAAATGGTTGATTTATTGAAGTTGATTGATACACAATTAAATTGGTTGATTGAATGTGGTTGTGACCTTGCTGGGTTATATTCTTGGAATTGGATTGTTTTGAATGTTGTTTGTAAGTGGAGAGAAGTACCACTATAAAAAGGGGATGGATAATGTATGTAAGGGCCACCATTAATGGGAAGTGGATAGGAAGTGCCATTAATGTGTGAATGGGTGAATGGGTTGGACAGAAGCTCCTCCTTTTAGTTGTTTTTTTATTTTTTTTATTTTTGTGCACTTCTTTTCAAGTTAGAAGTTGTGGTCCTAATTTGAAATGGTAAATTTTCTTATGGAATGTTTGTTGGCTTTACCTTGGTTGCTTGGTTTGGGTGTGATGTCTTGGTAAGGGTGTGTTTGTCTTATAGAAATATTTTCACTTGTGATTATTTTATATAAATTGTTTTATATAAATATGCTAATGGTTTTATCCCAGTGGCATGTGTAGGGAAGTCATTTGGGGAAATCCTACTGAGTTTTAGTACTCACCCCCTGGTATTTCACGTTTGTTTATTTGCGTATGTCGTGTACCATGACGTGGGTAAAGTTAATTCATAACCCTCCTTTAGTGGAGCATTTTGATCCCTTGGTGGAGGTTGGATCTTGGAGCATGGTGTGGAGCTGTGGTGGTGTCATGACTTGTGGTGTTTGGTTGACTAGTTTTTGCAGTGTACTCTGATGTTGTGTGGACATGTCGGGTTGTGTTGGTTTGAGTTGTGTTGTGGAACAACATGGTTGTATTTTGGGAATGCATGGACGGGTAATTTATTTGACATGCAACATATAGTGGCTATTAGTGGATGGATTGGTTGGTTTTGTAGTAAGGGAAAATCATTCCCTAGCTTGATCTTGGATCCCTCAAAATTTATTTCTAGACTTTAGCGTCTTAGGAATGCCACATAAGGCCAAGTATCCCTCACCGACTCCCAAAGCCGATGAAGTAGGGGCATGGTGTTACAAGTGGTATCAGCTTGTTCGGTCCAATGGAGTTGATTCATGGTTATTGAGTTGACATTCAATTTGGTATATTCCTTAAGTTGGTATGGTTGCAAGGCGTAGGAATGTCGGAACTTGGAATGTATATCATAAATGTCCATAGATAACCCTTTAATGCTGAAATTCATGTTACCAGGGAGTTGGGTACATAAGTTTTTTAGATACACTTTTAGGCATTGGATATCTCATTGTCATGGGTGTAACCAATAAGATGAGCATGACATGCATGGTAGAAATGACTTCCCACTCGGATTCAAATTTCATTGTGCATAATGATTTAGGGGATGAATTGAGAAATGGGTTTTCAAATGTGTGAAATTGTAATGTGAATAAATTGGTGTTTTGAAAATGGTTTGGTTTTTAAAATGGTGAAACATAGAAAATGTGAACTAGTGGGAAGCTGTGATGTTATAGTGTTGTGTAATGCCATTTGAAATGGGATTTTGTGAGGTCTATGGAATTGAGACTCATGGTTGTGTATTTTTCTATTTATAGAAATGGTAATGGGTAGGCATCATAGAGACCATCTAAAGGAGGTTGTTGATAAAGTGGTAGCGCCTGAGCCATAGGTGAACCATCAACTACTGCAAAGAATAGTGAATGCTTTCCAAGCTCTGGAATGTGGAAATAAAATGGATGAACCAAGGCTTGTGGATCATGTGGTTATGATTCCAAAGCAGAATCCACACATATTCTTGGGGTGATTCATAGACGAAGTTGGCATAAGCATGGTTGAATAAAATGAACATGATATTCATGTTCTTGGGAACACCGATAGAGGTAAAGGTGAATTTGGCCATGTATATGTTGGAATATAATGACATTTAGTGGTGGGAGTTGGTAGTCCATGTTGGGATAGACTAGGGTATGATGTGGGAAGGCCTTGAAGAAATGTTTAATAAAACATTCTACCCACATATGTTCAGAATTCAGTGTACGACAGATTTCATCAGTTTAAAGAAAGAGCTTATGTCGGCGATGGAGTATGCAGCTATGTTTTTGAACATAGTGAGGTTTTCACCCGAGGTGGTGAGTATCACATTGTTGAAGGAAAGGATATTTGAAGCATTGTTAAGGCATGAAATCCGTTCAAAGACAGCAGTAATTTGTATAGATGATTAAACAATGATGGTGAATAGAGCCTCGGTGGCTGAGCGGGATCTGTTGGGTGCTCTGGGCAGAGAACACTTGGTGGTGCCCATAGAATATGACATATAATATAATGGAAGGATTGGTGAATCTTCCCCTGAAGCCCCAAAGCAAGCCGAGATGTTTTCAGTGTGGTTCGACGAGCCACATCAAGTGAGATTTTACGACACAACATCGAGCATGTCATAATTGTAAGAAAATGGGGAATCGGCACCGTTATTGTCAAAATACTCCAAGTTCGGGTGGGCATTAAACTCCTCAGGGATCACAGACATCATATGCTTTGATGGGATGAGGGCAGCAGCATACCCCATGGAAGGAGGGTAAAGTGGGACATGGTGACTCTCAGAATACCACGATGCCTCAGTAGGGAAATAAAGAGCAGAGTGTGGCAATCAAACATGTGTTTGGAGATGAGCAGGTTGTGGTGGATGATCAGTCGGAACCATCCACGATATGAGGTACTATTCTTTTAAATTCAATCGTGATGTAGGTGTTGTTTGATACAGGTGCATCACACTCTTTTATTGTTGCACGCATTGTTGATTTTCTATGTTTAAGGGTAGAAATGATGCCCTTGGTTTTAAAGCATCAAAACTCTCTGGGTCGAATAGAGTGTCAAGCCTTCTTGTGTAGATAATTTTGTATTATTTTTGGCAAGGTGGGCCTAATGTGGAATTTTTCAATGCTTGAGATGGATAGGTATGATGTTATCCTGGGAATGGATTGGCTGGTGGATTTTATGGACCACATCGACTACGATGCGCGGACAGAGGATTTTAGGACACAAGATGGTGTTAGACATCTCCTTAGAGGAGAGAGGCATGAAAGGAAAGGTGCAATGGGTTTGTTGGCACCAACAGTGGGTACGTTATCATATCAGATGGCGGTATTGTAATTGGAATCGGTAGAGGGTGTTAAGTAGAGTGTTCTTCCAGAAGAGGTAGATTAGTTCATGGATGTTTTTCTTGAAGAATTCTCTAGGTTACTTCCCGTATGATAAGTGGTGTTTACAATTGAACTCATTCTAGGGACTAGTCCTATCTCACTTCAATATTATTGGATGGCACCAGATGAATTGTGGGAATTGAATGTCTAGTTGGATGAGTTATAAAGCAAAGGGTTTATCTAGCCTAGCATGTCTTTGTGGGCAGAATCAGTGTTGTTTGTGAAAAATTCAGATAGAACATTGAAACTCGGTGTTGATTATCGTTGACATAACCATGTTACGATAAAGAACAGATATCAACTTCCATGAATTGATCATTTGTTCGAACAGTTGAGGGTGGCCTAGTGGTTCTCCAAGATAGACCTGAGGTCGGGATATCATCAAATTACAGATGGGGAAGGGCGATATTCCTGAAAAAGCTTCCAAAAGTAGATATGTCTATTATGAATATGTGGTTATGCCCTTTGGTTTAACTAATGCTCCAGTGGTGTTCATGGAATTGATGAATCAAGTATTTCATAGATATATGGATTAATTTATGGTGGTATTTTTAGATGATATTCTCGTGTATTCAATGACAAGGGTGGAACACGAGCAGCACATGGCGACAATACTAGGGATATTGAGGGATCATCGGTTGTTTGAAAAATTGTCAAAGTGCGACTTTTGGATACATGAAGTCTGTTTTCATCTCCATGTGATTTTTGAATGATGTGTTTTAGTGGATCCGGGAAATGTAGAGGCTATTATCTCATGGCATCTGCCAAAGAATGTGTTTGAGATAAGGATTTTTCTTGGTCCAGCTGGGTATTATCGTCATTTTGTTCATGATTTTTCACGTTTTTCTTCTCCAATAATAGCTTTGACAATAATGAATGTTCCATTTCAGTGGAATGAATCATGTCCATAGTGTTTTCAAGAGCTAAAGGGTCACCATACATCAGCACCAATCTTTGTTTTTAAATAACTAGTAAATGGGTACGTCGTGTATTGCTATGCATCGGGATCAGTGTTGGGGTGTGTTCTTATGCAATGGAATCATGTGGATTCATATGGCTTACAACAGTTGAGAGTGAAGGAGAAGAAATACCCAACTATTGATTTGGAGTTGGTAGTAGTGGTTCATGCTTTGAATTTATGGTGTCATTATCTCTTTGGTGAGAAATTAACAGTATATACAAATTATAAGAGCATGAAGAATATTTTTGCACAAAGGGATTTGAACATGAGGAAAAAGAGATGGATGGAATATCTTTAAAAGTTTGATTTTGACTTTATTTACACACCGGGTAAGGGAAATTTAGTGGAAGTTGCATTAAGTAGAAAATTATATACTCAGGTGGTAAAACAAGCATCAGACCAGTGGAAGTTGATGTTAGTTATAGCTAATATGCAGTTAGAATGTGAGGAACATGGTGATGGAGTGGTTGTCTTTCATGTTTTGTTGATTCCTGACTTGGTTGGCATGGTTCGAATGGCACAAGTATCTGATTCTGAGTGTGTGACCTTGGGGTTGAGACTCAATGGTTGGGAGATCATTGAGGGTTGGAAACTAAAGGGAGATTCAGTTTTGTGAATTCGGAATCAGATGGTTGTAACAGTTACTTGTGAGGAGGATCTTCTCTGGGTGTATCATCATTCAAGGTGGGCTATTCATCCTGGTATTCATAAAATGTATAAAGCGCTGAAGGCGCAGTTCTGGTGGTCAGGTATGAAAAGAATTGTGGCTGAGTTTTTTTCGAGATGCTTGACTTTTCATCAGGTCCAGGCAGAGCATCAAAGGCCAGTAAGAATGTTGCAGTCTTTACCAATCCCTTTTTGGATGTGGGGGTAGATACTGATGGATTTTGTTATAGGTCTCCTAGGAATGGTCAGAAAGCATGATGCCATTTGGTTGATAGTGGATCGGCTAACGAATTCTTCTGATTTCATCCCGATTCATGAAACTAATACGATGGAGGATCTATCTAAAATCTATATCTGGGAGTATGTAAAGGGGATTGGTGTCACAATTTCTATTGTATTAGATACAGATCTAAGTTTTAGAAATCATTTCTTTAAATCCTTACAGAAATCCCTTGGAAGTAAATTGACCAAGAGTATGGTGTACCACCCTCAGACGGATGGTCAATCCGATAGGACGATACAAACTCTAAAGGATATGTTGCGGGCTTCTGTAATAGATTTTGGTTGCTCAACGGAGGATCAATTTTCTTTGGTTGAGTTCTCATACAATTATAGTTATCAGGAATCCATACAGATGAATCCATTTGGAGCGTTGTATGGGCGGCCATGACGTTCTCCACTATGTTGGGTGGAAAAAGGTGTGTCCTTGATGATTGGACTGAGCGATGTCCAGGATACTATAGAGAATATCATTTTGATTATGAAGAGAATGGGTACAGCTCATAGTCGTCATAAATCTTATGTAGATCATCGTTGACTACTGTTGACATTCGAGGTGAGTGATCATGTTTTCTTTTGGATCTCTCCTAGGATGGGGCTTCGTCGGTTTGGGTAGCAGGGAATGTTGTCTCCAAGGTATATTGGAACTTTTGAGATTTTTGAGTGGGTTGGTGAGGTGGATTATCATTTGGATTTTCCACCTAGGTTCAGTGCAGCTCACAATGTGTTTCATGTGTTTCCGTTGAAAAATTATAAACTAGATCATGACTATGTGATTCGATGGGATCATTTGGAGCTAGAACCGGATTCTTCGTTGGTTCACGTGCTAGTGTGGGTTGTGGATAGGAATGAGAATTTATTCCATGTAAATGAATCAGTTTAGTTCGGAATTTGTGGAAACATATTCAGTTTCAAGAGGAGACATGGGAGCAGGAGAAAGAGATGATCGAGCAGTGGCTCAGGCTGTTTCGGAAAAGGGCAGGTTCACTACTATCTGAGGAGGAAATTCCAATGGTTGGGAGAATGTAGTACCTGCGGTTTGAGGTATGTAGAATTTTTTATACCTTTTTATGTGTTTAAAGTGTATTGTAATAGTTGAGAAGTGGTTGGGAGAGTTCGGAATGGTTTTGGATGAGTTTGGAGGCTTTTAAAGTGGTGTACAGTTTGAGCATGGTTAGTGGAAACCGTGCAGATTTTCTAGCAAACCATGAATGGGAGGGAGTAGGCTTCACATGTCCTGCACACGGTTTTCCAAACCCTAGGAGGAAATCTTGTGGACCCTATCTCTCGAGGAAGTAGCCTTCACACGGTTAGCGCACAGTTTTCCAAATCGTGCGGGCTAACCATGTGGCCACATAAGAATAGGTTTATAAGTTCCGAGCTCCCTCGAGCTTATCCTATTTCACTCCCAACATCCTCCCACTCGTGGCTCACTTGGGATCATCGGTACTCTTGGTGTGGAGGAGCTTTCCCACTTATTTTGGAATCATTTTGAAGAGGTTTCATGGTGGATTGATGGTGGTGTCTCTCAAGTAAAGGGAACTAGAGAGGGTTTGGTGGTGCATTCACCGGAGTTGACGTGCGGTTTCTTGTGGGTCAATTTCTTTGGAACCATGATATTAGGTGGCTTCTCTCTCAACTCCACATGGTTAGAGGTAATGGTTTTGGTTACAATTAATTTTTTTTCCTTGAAATTAATTTTGTTTTAATATGAGATATTGGGTAGAAATCCCTAGGGTGATGTTTTGGGGATTTTTTGTGAAGAATCGGTTTTTGTGGTGAAATTCTATTGTTGTGGACTTTTAAATAAGGATTTTAAAATGTGAAGCTATGGTGGATTTGTGAAAATGATTGATTGAATGGTTTTCAATAAAATGGTTTTTTTAGTGAAATGATGTTTGGCATGGGAAATGATTTTTCAATAATTGGGAGACTTATTGATGTGGGTTGATATTTAATGGAATTGGTTGGTTGCATTTGGATGGGACTTTGGTGGGTTATATGCTTGGAATTGGCTTGTTTTGAATGTTTTGTGGAATTGGTGAGATGTACCACTATAAAAAGGGAATGGACAATCTATGGAAGGGCCACCATCAATGGGAAGTGGAATGTATGTGCCACTACAGTGAGAATGGGTGAACAGGTTGGATGGAATCTCCACCATTTGGTTGTTTTGTTGTTTTGTTGTGCATTGCTTTGCAAGATGGAAGTTATGGTGCTAATGTGAAATGGTTAATTGGATTATGAAATTTTTGTTGTATTTCCATTGGTATCTTGGTTTGGGTGTGATGGCTTAGTAAGGGTGTGTTTGGCTTTTGGAAATGGTTTCACATGTGATTATTTTATATAATTTGTTTTATATAAATCTGCTAACGGTTTTATCCCAGTGATGTGAGTGGGGAAGTGATTTGTGGAAGTCCTACTGAGATTTAGTACTCACCCCCTTCTTTGTCATGTTGGTTTCTTTGTAGATGTCGTGTACTGTGACATGGGTAATGGTAAGGCATCACCCTCCTTTATTGCATCATTGTTGTCCCTTGTGAGATCTTAGAGGTTGGAGCTTGGTGTGGAGCTATGGTGGTGTCATGGCTTGTGGTGTTTGGTTGACAAGTTTCCCCAATGTACTCTGATGTTGTGTGGACATGTCGGGTTGTATTGGTATGAGTTGTGTTGTGGAACAACATGCTCATATTTTTGGAATTCATTGTTGGGTAATTTATTTGATATGTAACATATAGTGGCTGTTAGTGTATGGATTGGATGGTTCTGTGGTACAAGAAAATTGTTCCCCAGCTTGATCTTGAATCCCTCTGCTTATTCCCCATCTTGATATTGGGAACATTTCTTAAGTCCAAGTATCCCTCACCGCCTCCTCAAGACAATGAGGAAGAGGCAAGGTGTTACAAGTTTCATGAGGTCAAATATAGCAACCCTAGGGCTCTTAGAATGATTGAATGTACGGTTTATGTCTACTACTAGATGCAATTTCAATAGAAATAGGTACCAATAATTCCTTCCATCCATGAATCTTGTCCAACACCTAGAGTTTCCATATATATGATTGACTTAACCCTCACATCCGGAGATAAATTTGGGAGGAGACTCAGTAATCACACTTACACTGATGGTGTGATCTGACCCTTGAGGTGAGAGATTCGGGTAGAAGCCCTTGGTAGAGGAATTGAGGCCTTACGACGTTAGTTTGGGTATGACTGGACATCCACAATTCATACTCAGATTTATTTAATTAGGAAAAAAGTTTTTGGTTATCTACAATGTTGGAATTAGGTTTTCCCTAGTCGGTGAAAAAGGAAACCCAAGAGGAAGAGAATAACCTCTTGTGTAGGAGGGAGTGGTTGATCACTCATGAGTCGGCCAGCCTCACCCTCCTGGCAGCACAAGATTTGAGTTTTGAGTTCCTAATAGGAGTGGCTAGAGTTCCTCTTGGTTTTTGAATTAATGATAATATGTACCCCTAGGAAGGGAAACGTTGTTGCAGATGCACTCAGCAGGAGATCTAGTATACAACTGCTAGGTGAAGTGACAGAGCAGCCAGTCGCTTTGCAGATAATATTTGTATATAGAGATGAAGCAGCTTTTCTACATCCTCTAATAGTTACTCCAAAACATTTTTCAGTGGGTTAGGCTAGTGAAGCATGGGGATAATAAGTTCAAGACGCGACATTCTCATATATCCACAAGACAGACACTTGATTGATTTTCTAACGGTGGGGAGCATGTCATCCTCTTTAGTGGACGTACCATGGAACCTGTGTCACTTTTGGAGGAGGTGTTGATGGAGTCCCAAACATCCCCTCTAGTGGTACATCCTGGAGTGGCGACGGTGTTCCAGGACCTCCTACGACAGCACTGGTGGACGAGAATGAAGATGGACGTAGGAGGGTTTCTCTCTTGATTCCTAACTTGTCAGCAATTGTAGGTTGATCATTAGGTACCAACATGATTGTATCAGACGTTAGAGGTTCTAGAGTAGAAGTGGGATGGGTTATCCATAGACTTGGTGAATGGACGTCGACATACATCTAGGGGCCATGACTAGATTTCGGTGATCATCGACCGACTCAGAAAGTTAGCCCAATTCCTACTGATCAGAGAGCAGGTTTCAATAGAGGTCCTGGGATGACTCTATGTGCAAGAGATTATGCAGGTACATGGAGTACATTCGACTATTGTCTATGAACATGATGCGTGTTTTACATCCCATCTATGGAAGGGTTTCAGGAGGCTTTTGGGACACAACATTTTTTGATCACTACCTTCCATCCACAGAAGGATGGTCAGACTGAGTGGACCTTTCAGACCCTTGGGGACATGTTGTGTGCTTGTGTCCTCGACTTTAGTTGCAGCTGGGAAAAACATTATCCATTTTTAGTGTTTTCATTCAATAACACCTATCACACCACCATTAGGATGGATCCTTTGGAGGAGTTATACGGGAGACCATGCAGATCAACTTTGGGAAGGGCTGACTTAGGGGAGACAACACTAGTTATACTAGAGATGGTATGAGATACCACAAAGATGGTGTAGATCATACATGAGCAGATGGATACTGCACAGAGAAGGCATAAGTCATATGCTGATTGGAGACGGAGACCTCCTGAGTTCGAGGATGGACACCACGTCTTTCTACTGGTCTCACCTCGACGAGGTTTTCAGAGATTTGGTCAAGGAGACATGTTGACTCTGAGATTCATCAAACATTTTCAATTCCTCAATAGAGTTGGTGAGGTGGAATACCACGTAGCTCTTCCACCCCAGTTACACTGGGTGCATGACGTCTTCCTTGTATCTCAGCTGAGGAGATATGTATAGGACCCTTCTCACATCATCGACCTTAGAGAGTTGGACTTCAATGATGGGGGGAATTTTACGGAGGTTCCAGTAGAGATTGAGTATTGACATGAGCGGGTCTTTCGTGGATGGTCGATACCTCTGGTGCATGTCCACTGGTAGCACATAAACCTCTAGGAGAGCACATGGGAGCGGGAGGCTCAGATTACAACTTAGTACCCCCACTATTTTTCTTTGTATTTTTAATGTGCCTTTCTGGAATGGAAATACCTACGGTGGGAGGAATTTAGTGACCTATAAATTACTTGTAATTTATTCAATTACAGGGGAATTTTTTGAGACTGTGATATCTGACGGCGCTCGATTTCAAGGCCCGGAGTCCCCATAATGATCCGTTGAACTTATTTTATGCTTTAATAAGTGTGCATAAGTGGTTTTCTTGAAAAAGATAAATAAATCTAAGATTGTTACTTGGATAAAAAACCTGAGGTCACCGTTGAGCTCAGGATGGTAGTTTTACCTTAAGGGTGACTTTTGTTTAGTCGGTGCAGGCCTCCTGCGAGAAAACCCAAAAATGGAATATCAGTAAATGAAATAATTAAATAAATTATTTTATTTTTCAAATAATTATAACTCACAAACTGTAACTCAGATTAAATATCTGAGACCACTACTAAACTCGTGAAAGAATGTTTTATTTAATTAGATACTAACGTTGGCTCGTTTGGGCCCCCATTGAATGCTAGATTTTCACTTTAAATAAAATAATGAATTGAGAATTATTTTGTTCTAAAATACATAACTTTCATATGGTAACTCGGATTAGAAATCTGAAGCTACCATTGGGTTCTTTGGGGTGTGTTTCACATGGGAATATCCTATCCTCGACTAGTGTTGGTCAATGGTGTCTGGTAATAATTTTCTGAACTTTTTTTCGGGTTCATTCAATAAACATACTTTCTGGTTTTGATAACTATTAAACCGGTGCTCAGAATTTAAATATATGGGCATCATGGAACATGCAGTTCCTGTATAATCTTAAGTAGACTTTCACCTCAATGGCAGTTGGTTGAGGGTGAATGTTATTTTTTGGGTTTTTTGTAAAGTAATAAAATAAAATAAAAATTGTGCAGATGTTTTATTTTTAATTGAAGAACCCATGTGAATATTGTGGAGGTGGGAACATAAGATATTTATCCTACATGTGGATGTTATGAAGTGGGGACCAACAATCCATAACCTCCCATGTCAGGTATGGTGTGGGGGGGGGACCACACAATCCTAACTTCCTAAGAGAGGTTATGGTGGTGGTGACCACCCTCCATTAAACCTATCTTTTAATTTAGAGAAACTCTCAACTTTCCTCATTAATGAGGCAAAGCCTCTTGACCTCTTGCACCTTAATTGTGCCAAAACACATACAATTTAATTGTGCCAACACACCACTTAATTATTCCATTGATAATTTATTGACTTGTCCTTATTTAAATATTATGTAACTGAGTCGTTGGGATTTATGAAGGTTCCTAATAAATGAAATGTCATTAATTCCATGACCGTTACACACATCTCCCCTTCTCTTATATATATAGAGTTTGGGAGGAGGATTTGGGATGGTTTCACCAAGAAATGAAGTAGTGGTAAAGTTTCGTGATGCCCAACACATGGATTATTATGCTCTCTAATGAAAAAGCTCCACCGATGAAGAACAAACTCGACATCTACATTCTTCTTAGAAACCTCCTTCGATGTAGGACATGTTCATCTAAAACAATTCAATGCCCACCTTCTCACGCCAACATCGATGAACAACGAAAAAGGAATGATATTATTATGTTTGATATTATTCCATTTAATTGTTCATTCTAAAACAGAAAACACAGACCGACTTATTATCATGTTGATCAGTGGATGTTTTTCCATGCATGTTAGGAATATTTTTTTAAATGATGGATTATGGGAATTGATGTCTTTCAGATATCTTCCGTGAGTTTTTTGCATTGTTATTGTGAACTGTATGCTACCACTCTAAACGCAGAGGGTGTGGTCCAAACAAACATTGCCTGACCCCCCATCGATATTCTTTGTGGTGTTATTTGAAATGATGATGAAGGTGACGAATGAGACAAAGGCAATGACCATGCCACCCAAGAACTTCGCGACCCGAGCCACCCCTGCGGCTTTCCGACCACTGCTTGAACTGCACCCCGTGCCTAGCCACAAGCACCCCGACTGCACTCCCACTCCCCGGCTACGCCGACCCCGACCAAACTAACCATGACATTGCGACACCCTGAGATGAAACAACTCTGAACCACCAGACCGAGACACCTACGCAACGCCCTCCAGTCTGAACCGGCTCTGCCCCATTGGGCCAAGCCGCTTACGCAGCACCCTCCGGGCTGAACCGGCCTCGCAACCTACTGGTAGGGGCCCAGTGGGCCTGGCCAAAACCAGTGGGCTGGCATGGCTGACGGGCCGGGCCAGACCAAATGGGTCAGGGTGGGTTAACCCTTATCAAGTCAGCCCGACTGGGTGACCCGAACCCGGTCGGACGGGACCTGGGCCTACTATGACCCTTTACTTTCTTTTGGCCATATATTTGGCACCGGACGTCGGTTTGACGAACCGTCATTGGTGGTGGAAATATTGGAGCATGATGGTTCCTTTGAGTATACCCCACTAGATTTTGTGGAATTGTTGAGATATGGTCAGGTTGTATTATGCACGAATCCCACTAGGCTCACAGGACTAATAGCCTAATAACTCACAGACCGGGCGTCCGATTGACGTAATGTCTGTTGCGTTGAGTCCCCTATGATGCGGTGGATCATTGAAATACTTATTTTTTGGACTTAGTGTTAGTTTGAGTATTGACCAGTAGATTGTGTAAGGGATACTAGGAAGACAAGTTAAATTTTTTTCAGGAAACTATTAGTTGGGTGAGACTTGATGACTATTGACCGATTAACTCAGAGTGTCTTGACTAGCCCAGTGTTGAACGCCTATTTGGGGAGGCAGACCCATAGTGGAGGAGCACCTAGTTGTGGCGGAAAACCCATGGTACTCAATAGGAAGAGTACCTTTGTAGGCTATGAGGGGGAGTGCTTGGTTGTGGCTGTAGAGCATAGTGGGGAGTACCTCTATGTGACACAGCAGACCCACAGTAGCTGACATGATGTGTACATCATAAGTCCATGGTTAGTGGGAAGTGCATTGTTTTTGTGGCAGACCCACTGTACTCAATAGAGGAGAAGTTATCCAGCAGTAGAGGGTTTTAAAATTTTTCCCCATAGAATAAAAATCCTAGTTGAGGTGAGTAATTACTTTGGTGTTTTACTCGCGACTGAGATGGTTCACTTGATAACTTAGGTATATGTATGGGCATATAACTATGTAATGTTATATATTGATTTCATTCTTGTGGTTTATCCTAGTTGGATATTGTGAAACCTTAACTATCTCGGGGTCCCTACTGAGTATCGCTATACTCACCCCAGCACGGGCTATGCCCGAACCTTGTTGTGTTGGTTGCAGATGACAGGTAACACTGATTGAGGCTGAGATTACGAGGACAGGACGGTACCCAGAGGTGGACATTACATCAAGTCGGTACATGGAGGAGACTGATGGATGTGGTGTATTGATGAGGTTGTATTTACCTACCCTTCAGGTAGAAATCCCAAATGACAACCTAGAAACTGTTTTTCATTTCTTCAGTTGTACTTTCACTTTTAATTCGTTGTACTTTATAGTTTGCTTTTTTCATGCCCCATTTACTTTTCAGCACTCTTTTGTTATAAAATTTACGTAGTGTTTTTTTGAATTTGCGTGCTCTGTTGTGCACGTTTATAGGTTATAAATTCAATACCTTCCCAGATTTAGGGGATTACGACTTTGGTGCTATGGCCAGCCCCTAGCCTATGGATGGAAGGTTTGGCGTAGTCACAGTATGGGCCCTGGGGTATGAGTCGTGATAATAATAGTAGTAATAATGATGAATTGGTAACAGGGATATCAATAGATCTTCAGGAAAAAAAATTCATTTAATATGGTAAATGGGGACTAATTTAGTTGTAAATGTTCAATTAATATCACTAATAATAATAATAATATAATGATGGAATATATTCTCAAGATATAATTTAATGAATTCAAAATAAAGACATCCAAATATGAGGTGGAAATTAAAAAATTTATGATCAATAATGAATTGGTCTTTAAAAAGTAAATTTATGATTTCTTCATAAATATAATGGGTTTATGGGGTTACATCAAGATAATTAGACTATTATCATTAGGTGGGAATATAATTTAATATTGTTGGAAAATAATTTTGATTTTTTTAAAAAAATTATTCATAACAGAATGATAACTGAATAAATCCCAATCAAATTATGAAATTTTAATTTTATAATATCTTGAAAGACTAATGTACTGCAAGACTAATGAGTATCAAAACAATCAATTTTATTTTAATGAGATTTTTTTGAATATGTTTTATATTATATCAAAAATCAAATCATAAACCATGAAAAAATTACTTTTATCAAAATAAAAACAGTTTCCAAATTGGGAGAATTTTGCTGCATATTATTCTCTCTAAAAACAAAAATAAATGGTTAATGAAAAATATTTGAAAAGAATTTAGAATTAGGGATTAATGATTATAATATAACAAAAATATATGTTTTGATGATGGTTATATTATTAATGGTGGGGGAATGATAAAAGAATCATTTTCTGATCAAGACAACATTATTATTTAATTGAAAATATAATTTTGTTGTTATTATTAAAATTGTGGATGTTTTTAGGACAAGGAAATGATGTTATTGTATTTATACAAAAACAATTACGAGTTTACATGGTTTTGAAGAAAAAGTTGATTGGAATCATTCCATTCAAAGGGAAATATTAGGTAAAATCATTAAAATCACGATTGAAAAATCAAAATATATTTAAACCATTGGAATATATTTGGGAATTATGTGAGGATATAATCTATCATTATATATGTTGTATTTATAATATAACTTCCCAATTTTTCTCAATATTTTCTATTTAAAAGAGTCATAAAATTAGGGAGACAGGAAACCTGATTGCATTAGTCTTTGTTTCTTCCTAAAAAGAATAAAAAGGATATTGTGCATGGATTTTATAAATTATTTTCTAATCACATATAAAAATATGTCTATGTGACCACATTTATTTATAATAACACGGCTTGGTGACATTTTGAATTTGTGGATTAGTCAATGTAATTGGTGTAATATCAACATTGATTATAAAATATTAATTGACTTCCGGAGTAAATGGTATGTTTAAGGACTATACCACAATCATCGTTTCATGTCACAATTATGTATTATATGAAATTAAGTGAATTAAATGAATTAATGGGATATAGTGCAGATCAATAAAGGAGGATTTATCTTGAATAAGATATATATAGTGAGAGGAATTGTTTTACAAATAGTTTATTCTTAATATTTCTATTATTTTTAAAAGAAAGAAGAAATTCAATTCACTCATTGAATACATCCATAATATTGAAAAATAGAAAAATTGTAACAATTTTAATGGATACAATATTTCTGATAGTCCATTGATTAAATGGAAAGGGAATTAGATGTAATCCACTTTTTACAAACAAAAAATATTAATTCTCAACACAATAAGGTAGTAATAAAATAAATTTAATCATTGAATATCATTCACTAAAACATTTTACAACACTTATGGAAATAATAAAAAAATGGAGATAAGTATTTTATATACCTCATTAATTATCTTATAGGAGTTTTTTATTATTCATCATAAACGAATGTTAGAATCTCAAAATTGTTTCATGAATTTTAGAAGAGGTTTAGATAAATTGTCTTTTTTTTGTTATATAAAATGTATAAGAAAATATATTTCAGAGAACTATAAATGTATCAGATTTGAATAAAATATCAGAAAATAGGTATCATCTACGAAATCATTACTTCACACACACCACACAAATTTTTTGACCTTGTACGATGTTATAGAAATCTATTGGTTATGGCTATAACAATATGGTTATAGAATGGTAAATCTCAATATATGTAGGCAAAAAAATTATAGAAGTGGTTCATATTGGAATATGTTGTATTTATTGAAAAATATCAGATATGTAATAATAAGAAATTTATAATAAAATATAAAAACATAATTGAGTATTTAAGAGTGATAGTATGTTCTTTCAATGGAAATGTTAACAGTAAAAATCCATGGATTTAAAGATGATGTAATTTTTGTGTTATTTTGTAAATTATCCATTAAAATAAATAGGATATAGTTTTTATGAAAAAATATAGGATTGATTTTTGAATATATTAATACAAATGTGACGAAAAAAATAATATTAACTCACTAAAAGATGATTCTTTCAGATCAGATGATGATGAGAAATTTATTTTTCTGAAATAATAGTAGGTGTTTCATAATGTTTGGAATATAATGAATAAGTTAAACTAGATATTGTTGATTAAGAAAATTAATGTGATTGAGATGCATATTCTTCATGTCATACATGGTTGAATGGGAAATTTAATGTTCAAAATATAATTGTATGTTATCGACATTATATTAATACTGCATGACCCTTGATGAAAAAAACTCATATATCATTGTTCTCTATTGTTGAAAATAGATACACTTAATGTGATGTTAAACACAATGATTGGATTGATTTTATAAATTAAGAGCAAGAACAAAAATAAAATAATGAATCATGATAGTCGGTACACAAAACTAATGAAATGAACATTATCATAGTAATTTTGGATTTCAAAAATAAGATGAATTAAAATTTTGATATTGTGAGAAATAAAGAAATAATATAGTTTAAAATTATTCCCATGTATATTTGTTGATATGTATGAAACATTTCCATGGGTTTCATGATATGAAACAATAATAATGTTTTATTTGATTGTATCAATATGGTAATGGATGAACATTTAAATGGATTTCATCTCTGCCATCCTCAATGGTGAATTGGAAAAGGAATTGTAAATTAAAAAACAACATGGATTATAGCATTTTGATGATGAGACTTATGATTTTATGTTAAATAAGTATTAATATGATATAATTCAAACCTTATGATCATCATATTATAATAATTAATCCTCCTAAATGAAATGGAATTTTATTAATTTAATTGTATAAAATAATATCCAAATTAAAGATGATAATAAAGCATTTATAATTTTATTGATTATATTTAAAGTATTATTATTAATGGAATTGGATAATGTGTTTTTCATAATTATAAAAAATAAATCATGAATATTTTTAAAAATTCTCTTTTTGGTGAAAAGATACAGTTTTATGAAATAAAAAAATTTCAATTAAAGGATCAAAATAATTTATATCAATATATTTATTCTTGTAGAATGTATAATAATTTCATATTTGTGGAATAAATTATTTTTTGAAATACAATATCAATGGAAACATCATTATAGAAATATATATATAGAGATTATATGGATCCATGTGAATTTTGGAATCTTATTATCAGTTTAATATACATAAGATATTAAAAAGAGAATATTATATTTTTATTTGTAGAATTCACAGCCAATATTAATGTTTACAAAAAGTGACTCATTTCATAGGTGAAAATTGAATTCATAAATAAATAATGTGGACATAAAACTATGTATTTTAATTTTACAGTTAGGGTATTATTGATCTATTTATTTTCCTAATCCAGATTAAGAATTAATTTCTTTATGATTGGTAATATATATCTTGTGGATCATTTATTGTTGTATAATGATGTTTTTGATACTATTTATTGAACTATAATTCACTAAATGAGATCTATAACGATGATGAATATTTTTCGACCACACATCCGTCAACAAAATATTTCTTGATTATGATATAGTATGAATATTTAGATAATGATCTGAAATTTCTACTACTGTTATGACGTGACAATAAAAGTGTTATTAACATTTCAAATATTATATTTTTTCATTAAAAATCCTAAATAATTGAATTTAAATATCACTTCATAAATGTGAATGGGAATAATAATGTGTTAATATCTTTATTCTTCTAATAATGAAGATTATTTTAGATATGTTTAGAAACTATTCATATATTTAAAAATTCATTACAAAAAAGAAGAATTTACAAATATGATGTTAAATAAATGTACGTAAACTTAATATTTACCATCGTAGGTTATATTTTTCCCAATACCTCATCATTTCTTTTCATATTTTTTTTATAATTTGTCAAAATATCAACTATTATTATTTCAAATATTTTTATCTTTTTAATTTTTGTTGATGTGGGAGTATATAATATATATAGAGTATCCAATGACCTGTGATAAATTTGGTCGAATTATTTATTGAAAGTGATTTTATATTCAAATAATTTTATTAAATATTATATATTGTGATTTCATCTTTTTTAAACTATTTTATATGTTTATTATATGTTATTGTATTAATCCACTTTATCTGAAAGAATTTTTAAAATGACGATGACCTCTTATTTGAATTTTTGGTTCTATTTTAGCATACTGGATATAAGTAACTATATTAAGTAAATAATAGTATTATTTATTTAATTATCATTGATCCTTCAACGAATTCTCTCATAAAGGATTATGAAATTTTTATGGTGACATATTTTTATGTTTATAGAGTTTCATTGTGTTGTATGTTTTGTGTTTAAAAAAAATTAAAATAGGGATTATTGGGCCCAAAGTCAATACAATAGTTTTTTCTATAAGTGTGGATGAAGGATTGTTAAGGTGGAAATTATTAATTCCCTTGTATTTTTATATAAATATGTATTAATTGTATAATTATATGATGGTTACTATCCACTAAAATTTATATATTAATATCATTATTAGTTAATCAGTAATAACAAAAAATTTATATTTTAAGAAACATTTATGTTTAAATGAATGTTTTTTTGATGTGATGAATGTTATTGTAAGAATAATGGGAATTTATTAGGGTTAAACCCTCTGTTTATGGGTGTGTTGATGTAAAGTAATTAAAAAAATTAAATTAAATGCCCCTGGCAGGTAGTTTAATGCATCAGTTTACACGCATCAACATATTTACATTCTCGTTATTCATTTTCCACTCTTTTTGGGTCCATATAGCGACTGCCTAGTGTATGGATAATTTGTTGAGAAAATGATCTAATGATCTGGGATGTATGCTTGTTTAGATTAATGGATCTTTAGTATACATGTGTTATTGAGTTTTTTTTGGATCTTCCCAAGGTCAGAGAACAATAATCGTGGTTTGGATTTTTCAGTGAAATAATAAAATTTTCACAGTATATAGAAAATATTTATGTAATGTATTTGATTTAGACACCATGTAATGGATTATATGATTACATGATAATTTATATATAGAAATTGAATAGATTAAATTATTTTTATTCGGTTCATTAGGTAAAGTTTGGTTAAAAAAGGAGATGTGTTTCCCACTGGGTTCAGACTTGAATCATTACATGACATGTAAATGTGTTTTACAACTTGTATTTCATGGGACATATAGAAATTTTGGTACCTTAAAATATATTTATTTAATATTTATTCTATAATATCTTTTAACTTTATGAAGAGGAACTAAGTGGAGAGTTCGGATACCTCTACCCATTTCATGTAACTTTTCTCAGCGATCAATATTAAATGTTCTATTATTGTGTCCATATTAGTACAAATTAATTTAGTTTCAGATTATTCATTTATCACAATATAATATTTTCACTATGTTTCTATATATGATTTTATTTGAGGATAATAATATTGATTTCATTATATAAAATTAAAATAATTCTATTATGTGGGTCGATCCTTTCTTGGTTGTGGTTTAGCGAGCATACGTTATCTATGGTATGTTGTGAAATGTCTTAGTTTACATCTATATTGATATTAAATATATTCGATGTTTTTTGGATTTATTATAATACCAATGATGTTGTATTTGTGTTCCTTATTGTCGGTGTATCCCATTGTCGATGTTTATGACTCACATTTGAGGTAGGTGGTAATTTTTTTAGTCTTTAGTGGTTGAACTACATTTCATTGGTTTTGATAAAAATATTATAAATTAAAATTATTGATTAATTTATTTATACCTTAGTATTTTAGTTGTATGTTTATTAATTGCTATTTTATTTTGGTAATATAAATTTTATTTTCAATAAAATTTAATTTTATCTTCGGAAAAGGTTTTAAATTAATTATTTTAGTTAAATGGAATAATGAAATTTATTGGAAAATATAGTACAATAGAATCCATGTATATAAGGGTGTAATGTGTAGTAATAATTTTATTCTATTGATACTATTGGGGGGGTAAATAATGGGATATTACTTTCATCTCTAGGCCAATATTTCTTCGGACATGGTAGACATTATTTGGAGGCACACTTTATAGGGTGATCCTTTACTTCCAAGATTTGATGCTTATGCCGAATCGATTATAGAGAAAATTATTATCAATGTTGGTGGTATGAGTGCCCTCGCTTTCCTGATCTAGAGTGATAATTGTAAATATTTTAGCTATTATTTTTGTGTGTACTATTTAATCTTCTCAATACATGGATTTGATATGATATATAACACATTATTTTTTTTATTTTATATTTCTGCTTTGATATTTGTGTATGAATTTCTTTGAAGCTATTTTATGTTTATTTTTTGGAAATGTGAACCAATATAAAATTAAAAATTTATATGAATTTTATATAATAAAACATTATACTATTTATTATTAAAATATGGTGAATATTTTTATTTTAGTCTAGATACGTGTTATGGAACACCTAGGTGGGATCCTAATAATTACATTATCTTTAAACTTTTCCCCGATTTATGTGTATGTAGAATATTTTATATCATTAAATGTAATGAATGTTAATATTCCAGAGTAAGGAATAAAATTATTTCTATCAATTTTTTTTGGTCAGCTAGTGGGGAGATGGTTGATGTTAACCCAACCAATAATGTTAAGTAGATATTTTTTTCAGGTTCTCCTTTGATGATTAAAATATTTATAAGAATTTATTAAATTCTATTTTTGTTTTATAATTATTATTTTCATATTTCAGAAATAAAATAAGCATATTTCTTCCAATGTTTCATTCTATTATATAAACATTCCATGTTGATGCCTCCTGATTAGAAAAATTATTACTTATTGTTTTTTTAATGAATGGTTGCTGGTTTCCAGACTAGGGGTATTGGGAACACCCATTATGTATGTGGAAAATTTGGGTCATGTTCCATTTTGAAATACTATCTAGGATAGATTTAACATAGTTAACATTATTAACACGAATATTTAAAAAAAATTAAATTAATAACTTTTTACAATTTTTTTTACATTAAAAAATGGTGTGAATGGAATTATTTTCTTTTACATATAAATCATGAATACATTTAAAATACAATATAACCATGAATTTTATTTTAGAATAATTTTAAAATTTTCTTTTTTATTGTCATTGGAAATTATTTTCTATGAGTTATGGGAATTTTTAGTTGTACATTTTTCATTCTAGAAAAAAAATTTATAATTTTTCCAGTAAAATATATAAATTTCTTTAAATATATTTTTCATATATTTGATCATTTTTACTGATTTTTATGATTCACATGTTATATAATCTTATGATACCATGAAATTAGTTTCCATGAATGTATTATAATAAATAAGGGTTTAAGGATAATTATATAAAAATGTATTCTTCAATATATGTTTGTTATGTTACATTGAAACCTATATAAATACCATTTATTTTCTACTAGTTATGTTTTTATAGAATGAAAAACTATTTTTTCAAAACCATTTACATTTAATGTGTTATTATTTAAGGATATTTTGAATATTTTATTTTCCTCTAACATACATATGTATGGTTTTCATTAATTGAAAGTTTGATCGATAATTATAAATCCCTCCCATTTATTGGGTAATGATGAAGGAGTTGAACATATTTTATGAATTTAAAATTTTAATAGAACATTAGAGATAATAAAGTTAAAAATAATGGAATGAGTTTTAAATGGAATATATGGATTTTGTAGGAGGAATTACCATAATAGCTCTTTGTCTTAATAAGAGTAATTATATTAAACAATTGCTAATGAATTTATTATCTATTCTTATGTATTTGAAAAAAAGTTGTGTCTCATGATTATGATATATTCTCATAGATCGAGATGGATAACTGACGATTCAAAAATCTTTTATATTATATATTTTAATTTTGAAAATATTATCCAAATATTACAAAAAAATTATATTTGATGGATTGGTTATAATAATTTTATTGTATGATCTATCTTTCCTACGCATAGGTACTTATTATTTTAATTTGTGAATATTAATTGATATCTCCTCCGTTTACAATTTATAAGAATCTATGATCATGCATTCTAATTTTTTTCATTCCATTAATAATGAATAAAGGATTTTTGTATGGAATATAAAAGATCTTTGTAGTGTGAGAATATCAATTTGGGACATTATAAAAATATTTGAAGAGTATGAATGATTCGTTTTTTGGGACTATAAATATATAAAGTTGTTGAAACACTGAAGATAAGTCATAGTATAGATAACTTTAATAAGAATTGTTAATGTTTATGTTAGTAGGCTTTCCTATAAAATAAATACCTATATGGATATTTTTACGTAAAAGTTGTTGAGGAGCATATGCACCATAAGGTAGCATCATTGAAATTGGAGTATTTTATATTAACTCAATCATCATAGGTTCACGATTTTTTGAACTATGATTTAAATCATGTCCAAAAAATATATATTTTTTTCATATGTAAAGTAAAATATTCCTTACAATAAATAGTGATGGATTTTAATCGATATAAACTATAAATTTCATAGATCAAAGATTTAGGGTAGTATATTTAAAATATATTATAATTATTTTGATTTGTACAAATGTTATTACAATATTAACGGATTACTAGCTATGATTATTATCTACTTTACTATTTTTATTGATATTAGTTAATGGTTGTCCTAATTTATAGTCTTTTTAATTCTTAATGTGATTGTAATTTCACTGATAATCATCATTATCATATATATGAAATGGGAAATAGTATATGAATTTTAACTAAATTTCTCACCTCAATCACTCTTGCAATGAACAGTAACATGAATGAATGTGTTCTCTAAATTTCCAATACAATGAAAATGTTGACCTTGAAAAGAGTTTTCAATTTCTTCAACCTTATATTACTGGTTCCATTGATATAATTATTTTTTATGAATGTATCACTACCCATAAAAAGCTATTATCTATTCTCTTCTGTTTGGAAAATAAAAATGTTAGTTTATGAGGTTATTGTTATGAAGGTGGTGTAGATCAATTGAGTATATTTACCTGCAATATAATCCAATATAAGATAATTAATTCCTTGAAATTTCAATATTTTAATAATGTTTATTTCAATATGTATATTCCCTGAACAATTGACATAAAATCACATAGAAAATTCATTGAACAAAATCTAAAATATAAGGATTCAATTATAACATATGGAAATAGTTTCACTATAAATTGATGATATAAAATTTGTTTTATCATTGATCACAAAACAAATAATTACATATTCTTTATTGAAAAAATAATCTATATCAAAAATTAATTGAATATAAGTCACTTAAATTGAATTAACAAAATTGTTTGATGTTATCTCAAATATGTAATGTAAATTGGAGAAACTTATTGTTCATTTGGTTTTGATAAAAAAATGGGGTGATATAATTTAAATGAAATTAATGTATTAAAATCTATGGTATAATGAAAACTAATCATCCAAAATCATATATGTTTGTAAAGATACGTAGAGAATATTTACACACTTGCTACAGTAATTTTATTATTTGTAGAATTGAAGAAAATCTTAAAGAAGATTAATTTAGTAATGTTGAGAGGCCAGTCAATAAATAAAATTAAAAAAATATCAATAGTACCATCCACACTATAATTATATAATTTCAAGGATTATGGAATCTATGAAAACAAGTCCATGAATCGATGGGTTAATGAAAATAATCAAAATTAGAATAATCTTTTATGAAGGGATTAAGGGAATTCCTTTATGATATCAATTGCTTGTGTGAGTCCTAAGAATAGTGTCGTGAAAGGTAATCATACTATACCCTCTAGAACAATTTATTGTTTTTTATTCTACATTGTATTTTTTCTAATGATTTTTAAATGCATATAACATCAACAATTTAGATATTCGATGTTGAGTAAGGTTTAAAAACTCTAAATGATTTGATGGACACATCTCAAGCTGACATAACATCTCTTGTATAATAATATTGGAATATAATTCTGGAATATAACTCTATTTTACCTATAATTGAATTTTTTTCACTTTGGCCAATGATTATCTCTCTCTCTATAGATTGTATATCCATTTCTGAGTAAATTCTTTCAGAATTTAATTTTTTAATCAAATTATAAACATAATTCTATATAATGTTCAATATGATATTCCAATGGAATTATATTATATTTTTTCGGTATTAAAAAATATTTACTAGTGTTATATATTTCAATAGTTTTTAGTGAAAATATATATGAAATATAAGCCAAATGTTGATGAATTTTATGATGTATATCCAGAATAAACCTCTAGTCATCTTTTGAATAGTAATCTTATTTTAAAATAAAAACCAAATTTGGTTATATAATAATTTCAATTTCCTTATATAGAATATACATAATTTTGTTTCATGATTTTAATATTTAAATGTATGATATTCATGATAATGGTTTCATATGCATGTGTCTCTCAACATGGGGTGTACCATTTTTTGTTACAAGGAATGAGGGGTAACTACATCATTATGTTTATTAAAGAGAAAATAAAAAGATCAATATTATGATCAATTATCTTCTACCCCATATAAATGATCTATTTGATTAATTATAATAGAATGGAATATATTTTATAGTTTTATCATCAATCTAGATATCATAAAATCAATGAATAGAAGGTGGGTATACTCATGGATGGATTTTTTATGAGGCATTGTCATTAAGAATTTTTACTGATGTTATTTGGAAATACCCATGATCATACATTCTCAATGGATTTAATATAATTATTCTTTACATATTAACTTTATTGGATTGTTTTTTTGATTATAGGATATATTATTATTTGTTTTAAGATAATGAAATAGGTATAACATTTAAGGAATTTACTTTATAACATGATTAAGTTTAAGTTCTATTCTGAATTTAACATGTTATAATAATTCATGATAATTTTTCATTATTGGGCCATTTAACCAAAAGTCTGTTTATGTAGGTGGATCCATCAATTCCATATGTCATTTATAAATGTCCCACACTAGCTTTGGTACATGAGATCCATAATTAAACATTACTAGATTAATAATATTTATTAATTTGTATGAATTTATCATATATAAAAATACAATTACTATGTTTACTATTAACATATTTATTTTCAAATGAATATATATATATATATGAGTTCGATTTAGAGAAGATAAAATTATTGTTAGTTAGATAAAATTTTCATATACTACCCTACTATTCAAAATAGTTTTTGATATTTATTGAAACATTTATTTTGGTAATGGGATGCTTCATCATAAATAATGATATGATGATAGATTTATAACATCCAATAGGTAATCATTAAATCATATAGGGATACAAAAAATTATTTATTTTCTAAACTCAGTCAACCTAACTAAAATTGTTGTAATTGGTACATCTAAGGGTAGAACCAATAAAAACAATCCATATGTTTTAAGTTTAATAATGCAATAAAAATTGTATTTTTTATTGTAAGGAATGAGAAATAACATCACCTAGGATTAGGTTGTGAATCAATATGCGAGGCATGTGAGGAATACTAATTTTCAAAGACATGTTCTAAGGATTTAATTTATAAAAAAAGTATTCAGTTTTAGTGTCGATATTAGGTCACTAGGTATCCTTGGTCTAGGTACACTACCCTAATCTGGCGTTCTCTCCTTTGGAATGGTCATCTAATTAGTGTGACCCAAAATTAGATGACCCAAAACCATATTTAATCAAAACTGGCCAAGATTTCATAATTGTTAAGACAATTAATTGAAGCAATAAATTAATGAAATTTAGAACCCAAAAATGATCATTCAATATATAAATAATAATAATTAGAATTAAATAGAAGATTTCCAATAATCAAAATCATGATTAATAAAAAGAAATAATCTCTAGCATCACATCCCCTAACAATCACACCAGTCGGAAAAAATTGAATTACACGTTCATAGTAGGCCTGATGAAAGTGAGTACCATGGGTACCCAAAGGGTAAATGTGGTGAATAATTTTTTAAAAGGTAGACCCTATATCATCAATCTTTCATATGGACGTGATCTATTGTCGCACATTATCTTTTTGGACCCATAGTCTGCTGGTAGGTTTATTGAGGAATGACCTTTATATAGAATCAAATAAAAATCCTAGAACACAATGCATTTTTCTGTTCATTGATTCTTACAAAAATATTAATTTATGTTTCCGTCATAAAATCCTGATATGTGATTTCTATGTGATTTTTGGATCTGTACAAATCTCACAAAAGCTATGACTCCTATCACAATGTGTGAATGGGACTCACAGCATGATACTTCTCTTAACATCATGAAATCTTGTCACAACATTTTCTATATTAATAATTCTTATTGTAAAATCCAAGATATGTAATTCAATTACCTGATTTGTAATTTAATTTGACAGAATGTAATCATTTTGCTTCAGTTTTTAATGCTTCTTTCTTATTTAAAAACATAAGAGTACCTTAGATTAGAAAATATAGGTTATTCTAACATCATAAGAAAATATATAGAGTTATTAGTGATTGATAAGGTGTTTCTAAGAATATATCATTGGAAAATAGTATAGATATTTGGAAATAAGGGCTAGCTAATCCCTAGGTATATCCATCATTTTGAAATTATGGATCATCTTGGGAAGGTAGAATACCGAATAGCGCTTCCACTGAATTTCTCTCAAGTTCATGATGTGTTCCATGTATCTCTCATATAAAATTATACATAAGATCATTCATATGTACTAAACAAAAATGTCATACTACTAGAGCATGATCGTTCTTATGAAGATCAACCAATAGAGATTCTAGATCGGGGCATAAAATTTCTACGAAACAATACCAATATCTTGCTTCATGATAAATGGAGGAACCACCAATATGAAGACTATAAATGGGATTTTTGGATATTATGAGGGATTTTTATCCTCATCATTTTGTTTCCATGTGATGAATTTTGAGGGAGAAATTCATTTTAGGGGTCGTAAAATGTAACACCCATATGTTTTTATTAAATATTTTCATTAAATAATATTATTCTCTAGTAGCATGAATTGGATAAAATCATAAGTTTAAATGAAATTAGAGACACCCTTTTTATTAAATTAATATTATATTATAGCAATTAGGTTACCAATAATAAGTATAACTATCTTATGAAAATGCAATTTCAATATATTGTCAATCAATTATTTTTGAAATATATAAATCAATTAGATATTTTAATTATTGAGTGAATTACATTTCTTAAAGAAATTAATGAGATCTATTTATGTTATATACATAATCAAATATTTTTTATATTCATCCAATATATATTTTAGGCATACAATATGAATAAACCATATTTGATATATAAAAAACCATTTTTAAACTGTAATTTTCTACCTTTGAATGGAGATCCCAATTCAAATTGAGTCATTGAAAATTTATTAAATTTCATATGACAACATTAACAAGAAAATTTTATGTAGAACATAAATTTTACTGTCTATAAAATGTGGATATTTTTTCGATAACTTTCAAAAATTTGATAATTTGTAAAAAGTCATTAAAATTTAAGTGAAAACAAATTTTTTCATAGAAATAATTTATATAGTTAAATTAAAATTTTTAATGGTTTTGATGTAATAATATAATATATTTTTATCATTCATTATAATATATGTCATTATCATTTATTTTACATAGATTTCCTATGAAAAAATATATCAATCATTTTCAATGTTTTATCATTTAAAAACTCATTCTCTAATTCTGAAAATGGGATTGCATTAAAATTAATTACTACAACTTTGATGTTTTGATTTATTAAAAATTTACTTTATATATTGATTCATTATGTAAAAATTATGGTAGTTGAATAATTTTATTTTTGGACATTATGAATAGTATCTTTGGTAATTATTTTTTTAACATGGTTGAAGGAAAATCATGTACTTAATGGTGAAAATAATTTATTAAAATTTCCATAACACCATTAAAAATGAAATTTGAAAAATAAATAATCACATATTCATCGATGTTTGGAATGGAAATCAATTATTTGCAAGAATCACGTGAATATGATATTAATAATATTAAAATAAATGAATGGGATAAAATTACAGAATTTCTTTTTATAAAAGTATATTAACATCAATGTATGGATAGACATGGGATAATATTGACTATATATAGTATCTGAAATGATAATATAATTAACTAAATCAAACAAATTTATCTATAATTCTTAAAATTTAAATTATTGCGAATAAGGATTACAAAATAGTGACACATAAACATTTTTATTAATTGAAATATCAGATAAAATATTTTAAAAATATTAAAAAGAAATATAATTTTTGTTTTTTAAGGTTCTACAAGAAATTTATAGGTTGTTATGAAATGGTTGGATTATATACAATGTTTTGTTTTTATGTTATCTTTGGACTGTATTTCATTTAAAATCAAAGAAATGAATAGTGTCAAAATAGAAACTATTAATATATTATAAAAATAACATTTTATTAAATTATTCAAAAATCTTAATAATATTTAATAACTACAAAGTTATTATTATAATTTATAATATTTCATTAAATTACCATTTATTATCAATTAACATCATATATGAAAATATTTATAACCCTTAAATATTTAGAATATATTACCACAATTAAAATTAAATATATTAAATATGTTTAAATCAAAATGATATGGTTTAAAATAAAATCAAAGCATTTTTAAATTTTATTAGTTTAGATTATTTAGACCCATAATCATCTAATATTATAAATAATCCACCTTAGTGGCATTTTAATGAAAAAATAACATATATTAATTTAGTAGTTTTCATATTTCCAAAGGTGACGACCACCTCTCTAATAAAAGGGTATATCACCTTTTCATTTAATGAAAACTCTAAATATATTAGTTTTGGCTATAAATTTCTTATTTACTCTCCCAAAATTCCTCACATCATCCTATAGTGCATTCTTTTCGAATAAATGCAACATTAGGATTCTTTTTGTGCATATCAAAAGGCGATACATGAAAAAGATATAATTGTTTTATCACCTATTTCAAAAACCATTTATTTAATTACATACATTTATTATGATCATTCCTTACTAGAGTATCAAATCACTTATCATATATATTCAATGATGTTACTAATTTTATGGTAAAACCTTATAACTCCATTTTTCCGTCATACAAATACCAATATAATTATGTGAGTGTACGTACAGCTTATTGTCTCCACACCATGGCGTAATATTTTTTTCAACAATAAAATATTTTAATGGGTATAATTATGGGTATAATGGATTAATGTAATTAATATAAAATTATAATTTATTGTTTAATTAATATACAATCAAATGACATACCATTTAAACATTAAAAATAATTATATCATCGCTCGTGCGTACGTTAACCCAATCGTCTCCTTGTTAGAAATTGAAGAATGATTATAAAATTTATATGATGTGTAAACATAATAATTATGAACATACATTGATTATTTATATGAATAAAATACATCCTATGACTAATAAACATGAATTACATGGAATAATTGGAATGTGATAATGATGCAGTTAACATCCAAAATATTTTGAACATTAAAACACTATTAAAAAAAGATACAATAGGAAATTTTTTGATATAATATTTTTTAATACGGTTGATGTATAATTTAGTAACATACATTAACTATAATGTCAATGAAATTCCCTGGAATTTTTTTTCTTAAATACATGGGATTTTTACAAGTCTAAAAAATTTACGGCACTTGATTCTGAGGACCGGTATGCCCGAAATCAATTTTTGAAGTTTTGTTTGGGTACATTCATTAATGTTACGAGTGGTATTTTATAACTATTGAACTGATGCTCGGAAATGAAATCCGAGGTAACCGATGAACTCGTAGCACTAGTATTCACTTAATAAGACATTCACCTCGACGATAGATGATGGAGACTAAAAGTTAGTTTTTTTCTTTTTATAAAAATAACAAAATAAAGTACAACACATTATTTTATTTTTAAGCAGCAATGTGTTGAGTTTTTTTGTTATAACCTCCCCTTGGGTGTTGGTAGCGGGACCTCCACCCCCTAACCTCCCCTGAGAGGTTATAACGGTGGGTCCCGCCCGAGGATAACCTCAAATGGGAATATAATTGATGTGGGGACCACCCAAACTTCATAACCTCACTATTAATAATAGGGGTGGGGACTACCCGACCCTGATTGATGGTAGAGTATGAAACCACACCACTATACCTAATTAATGGGGGAGATCCTATTGACCTCCCAACTCAATTAATTGTGCCAACGCATATTTTTTATTAAGGAGAGCCTCTTGGCATCCCCAAAATTTATGAGACAACACTTGTACATTTAATTTGGTGGAGTTGGGTTTTTAATTCTAATTTTTGAATAGGTGTTCCAATGTAATATCATAAAACTAATATAATATTATTTCGTTGGAATTTCAATTTTGGTGGAATTGAAAGGAGATTAGGAGAAAATTGATCCCAACAAAGAATGCTCCTCCCAATGAAGAAGACAAAAAATACCATATTTTTTCTTCGACTTCTTTACTTGAATCCTGCCGACATGGAGCACCTTCTGCATCCGACTAAACTCTGGATTCAGAGAGCATGGAAGATGTGACAAATGACTAATTATTTCATCTTTTTCCCGTGAATTAAAATGTCAATGAATGAAAAATGACAGATAATAAGGTAGAGGGTTATTGCATGTTGATTCTTCCCTTTTCTTCCTCTCATCATCGAATGAAAAATTGATACAATGTTTTGTACATAATTGTTGAGCTTCATTCTGATGTGCCAATTGATATCATCTCTAAACATGGAGGGTGGTGGACAAACTAACATGGCTAGACTCCCTCCATAATTATTTTATAATGGTTCTTTTGTATGTCGATGTGGAGACGACAAAAAAAGGCCACCCTACCCATGGCCTCCACGAATCGCACTGACCCCACGACACACCTATACATCAGGTCGAACACCACTGCACCCCACCGCATGAACCACAACTTACGTGTGAGCTATCTATGCTCCCCTGCGCCCTGCACCGTCCTGCCCGCATGTGGTCGTGCCATGATATGCCTTCCCATGCATTGACATGATCTGCGCCTGCCTTCCCGCATGCTACTGTGCCACGTGCCCCATGCCTGCGTGCTGCTGCACCCCACATAATTTTCCCCCATGCTCCAACCCGCTACCCAGTGCCCCCGCACGCTGCCTACGTGCCACCGTGGCCTGTCGGAGGCCTGCCCGACACCCCCATGGATTACATGAAACCCCCGCGGCCTGCCCGGTCCACCCGAAATCGGCCCATTGGTCCCTCGTCCGACCTGACAACCCGGGCTGAGTCACCTGAGCTGCAACCCTAGAGACATTTTGCCTGAACCGCCCTCACAGTCCACTAAGCTGGGCCAACCGGACCGGGCCAAACAAAGCGGGATGACCCACCAAATGGGCTGGTTCAGACCCAGTGAGTTTGACCAGGACAACCCAGACTAGCTTGGCCATGACTGAGTTTGGATGAGTCAGTCTGACTGGGTCGCATGGGACCCAGGCCCACTACTGCCCCCTTTACCTTCTTGGGCCATAACATTGGAACCAGACATCCATTTATAGAACCATCCATAGAACTGAATTTCATGGAGTGAATTCGTACCATTGAGAATACCCTACTGAAGTTCAGGGTATAGTTGAGTTACGGTCAGGTTGGATCGTACTTGAATACAACTGAGCCCCGGGACTAAAAGGCTAATAACACACAGACTGACTGTCTAATTGACACGCCGTCTGTTTGATTGAGACCTCTTCGACTTGGCAGACCTTTGAGATACTTCTACGTGGACCTTTGTGACATTTGTAGTTTCTACTAGTAGCCTGTGGAGCGGATCTTCTAGATATGAGCAAGCATTTGTGCGTGAACCTAGTAGCTGGTTGAGACTTGACGACTATTGATCAATTCGACTTGGATTGATTCGACTATCCTGGTGGGGATCGCCTCTATTTGAATGCGTTAGACCCACGGTGGGGAGTACATCAGTGTGAATGCGGAAAACCATTGGTACTCAACACATGGAGTACCTCAGCAGGCAACCTGGGGGAGCTCCTCTATGTGAGCGTAACAGAACCACAGTGGGGAGTGCCTCTTTGTGAGCACGGAAGACACATGGAACTCGACATGAGAAGTACCTTAGCAGTCCAAGTTAGTAGGAAGAACCTCTATGTGACGCGGTAGACCCACTGTACTCGATATAGAATGAGTTCTCCAGCTGCCGTGGGTTCAAATTGATACTACCCCTAGAATAAAATCCTAGTTTATTCGAGTCAATGAATATTGTGTTATCCTCATGATTGAGATGGGTAACTAGATATATTAGGTATATGAATAGGCATATACCTATGTAATGGTTATCTGTTGATTTCATACCTTGTGGTTTATCCTTGTTGGATTTTTTGAGACCTTGAGGGTCTCGGGGTCCCTACTGAGTATCATTATACTCAATCCTGCACGGTCTATGACTGCATGTCATTGTGTTAGTTGTAGACGACCGAAAACACCGACTGAGGTAGAGTGTAGATGGACATGATGGTACACAGAGGTGGAACACTCGGTGTGACAGTACACGGACGAGACTGACATACGGGAGTGCGGAGGAGACCATATGTACCTACCCTTCAGGTAGTAACCCCATAGGATGACCTATTAACTACTGTACTTTTCTTCAGTTGTAATTGTTTTTCCATGTACTTTAATTTTCCTTGTACTTTACAGGTGGGATTTTATTTTCGGCCCCTTTTACTTTCCAGCACTTCTTTTGTATACAATTTTAACTAGTGTTTTGCTTCATGTTGGGTACTCTGATGTGTTTGTTTACAGTTATAAAGGCAATGCCTTCCTAGTTTAGGGACTTATGCCTTTGGTGCTAGTTTCCAGCCCCTAGCCTATGGAAGCCACGCATGGGATAGTCACGATATGGGCCCCGGGTGACAGGTCGTGACAAATTGGTATCAGAGGAGTCGGTTCTACCAAATAACATAGAACTCTGATCATTCATTTTTGTGAGACAATAGTGTTAGGAGTACTAAGTGAGGTTTTCATTTCATTGAGTCCAGTGTTGGTGCGGGAGGTTTACATATCCATACACCAGGACCCTAACTTCTGATTTCTGACTCAGTGCACGAAAACACTGATTGTATGTGTGTTTCAAAAGTTATCTCTAAGTTAGCTTAACCAGGTCATCTCAAAAGGTATAATCTTTTGGATATGTCACATCTATTTCTTTCAGGATGCCTCCCCACAGAAGACCAATTAAATCCCCGAGAGTCGTACTTAAAGATAGCCCACCAAGCGAAGAGGCCTCTGTATAGGGCCCTCTACTAGTAGATGCACCAACGGTACAACTTCCTGTTGGGCCACCAATGACACATGGCACAGAAGAAGACGATGCATAATGCTTGAGTGCATTGCATGAGTTCTAGTGCCTGCGACCACCAGTGTTCAGGGGAGAGACGGACCCGTAGGTAGCTGAGGATTGGATGGAGACTGTGGTGAGAGTCTTCAGGGTAGTAGTGACCCCAGCAGACTTCATGGTGATCCTTTCCATGAGTCTCTTTCATGAATTATCATCCTACCATAGAGAAGGATCAAATCAACCAGGATAAGATGAAGACAACACAACGCAGACAAAAGATGTATCCTGACAGAAGACGAAGACCTCAAGAGTTCGAGGATGGAGACCATTTCTTTCAACGAGTCTCACCTCAACAAGTTCTGTGGATATTTGGATGAGGCGGAAATTTATCTCCAAGATTTATCGGACCCTTCCATGTCCTCAGTAGGGTTGGTGAGGTGGTTTAATTCTTGGTTCTTCCACCTCAGTTGCACCAGGTGCACGATTTCATTCATGTATCTCAGATGAGGAGATAAGAGCGTGACCCTCCCCACATCATCGACCATGGAGAGCTAGACATCGACGATTGGGTGAATTTTACAGAAGTTCCAGTAGAGATTGAGGATCGACATGAGTGGGTTCTACGTGGATAGTCGATACCTCGGGTGCGTGTACGCTGGCATCACGGGAACCTCTAGGAGAGCACATGAGAGTGGAGGCTCAGATGCATGCTTAGTATCCCCATTTATTCCCTTAGTGTGAGTTGTATCATACATGGACGTAAATCCCTGAGGTGGGGATAATATAAAGACCCAAAAATTCCATGGGAAATTTTTTCTTAAATACATGGTATTTTTAAGAGTCTATGAAAATGTATTGCACTTGATTGTAAGGCCCATTGTGACCGGAATCAATTTTTGATGTTTTTTAGGGTACGTTCATTAAATGTACGAGAGGGATTTTATAACATTTGAACCAGTGCTCGGAATAGAAATTTGATGGCACTGTTGAACTCGCAGCGCCGGTATTTTCTTAAGAAGACTTTTACCATGACGGCATGCGATTAGAAATAAATGATAGTTTTTGGCTTTTTATAAAAATAATAAAATAAAGTACAAAAATTTATTTTATTTTTAATCCTCCATGTGTTGTGTGTAGTGGTTTAAGCCTACCCTTGGGAGTTGGAGGTGGGACTGCCACCCCCTAACATCCCATGAGTGGTTATGGTGGTGGGGAACACCCTAGCATAACCTCCCATAGGATGATAATTGAGGTATGGACCACCCGAGCTGCATAACCTACATATTAATGATAGGGGTGCGGACAACCTGACCCCTATTGATGGTGGAGGATAAAACCTCTCTACTCTCCCTCATTAATGGGGGAGAGCCTCTTGACCTCCCTGCATAATTAATTGCGCAAATGAATATGTTTTATTAAGTAGAGTCTCTTGGGATCCTCCAAATTAATGAGACAACACTTTTGCATTTAATTTTTTGGAGCGGAGTTTTCAATTCTCCTTTTTGAATTTGTGTGCCAATGTAATATTAGACAACTAATCTAATATTATTTCGTTGTAATTTATCTTTTGGTGGAATTGAGAGGAGCTTGGGAGAAAATTGCTCCCAACAAAGAACGTGAAGAATGCCAGATTTCTTCTTCGACTTCTTTCCTAGAATCCTACTGATGTGGAGCGACTTCCACGACCAACTCAACTCATGATTCGGAGAGTCTGCCTGACGCGATGAACAAAGAATTCATTAGGCTTCTTAGTGTGACTTCAAACGTCAATGAACGAGGAACTACAGATAATAAGGTAGGGGGTTATTGCATGTTTATTCTTCCATTTTATTCCTCTCATCAATCAAATGAAAAATTGATACAAAGTGTTTTACTTAATTTTTGAGATTCATTTTATTGATCCAATTGATATCTTCTCTAAACGCGGAGGGTGCGGGAAAACTAAATTTCCCTGACTCCCTCTATCATTATTCCATAATGATTATCCGGCATGGCGATGAGATAACAACAACGAAGGAGGAAACGATAGAGGACACGCTACCCAAGGCCTTCGCGAATCGCACCGCCCCCACGGGGCATTTATACTTCTGGCTGAACACCGCTGCACCCCACATCATGAACTGCAGCTTACCCACGTGCTGTCCGTGTGCCACCGCGCCCCACGCTGGAATGAATGTGCGCCTCCACACCCCACGCCGCCAGCCCGCACTCCACCGCACCCAGCGTCGGCCTGCCCAGGAGCCGTCGCGCCCCACGATGGCATGACCGCACGCCACTGTGCCCACGCCGCCTGCCCACCCACCCCTGCGCACTACCCGGTGCCCCCGCATCCTACCCATGTGCTACCGCGGCCTGCCTAGCTCTGCCAGAAACCTACCCAGCACCCCCACGACATCCCCAGTTCCCCCGCGGCATGCCCGATACACTCGCGGCCATCCCGGAGTCCAGCCGGCAAGCCCGTACTCCACGCAGCCTTCTCGCTGGTCACCCGCCCATCCCGACTTCCTGGGCCGAGTCACCCGAGTCGCACCCCTCACGGTGCTGGCCGAACCGGCCCCAACCTTCAGGCTGAACCACCTATGTGGTGACATCCGGGTTGAACCATCCTCGCAGTCCGTTGGGCCGGGCCTAGAGGACTGAGCCAAACATAGCGGGCTGACCCACCCAACGGGCCAGGTCAGACCCAATGAGTATGACCGATTCTACCTAGACTATGTTGGCCCAAAATATGTTGGGCCAAGTCGGTCCGAATATGTTAGACCGTACCCAAGCCCACTACTGACCCCTTTACCATCTTGTGCCATAACTTTTGCACTAGATGTCTGTTTGAGGAACCTTCAGCGGAACTGGCTTTCTTGGAACGAAGTCGTACCTTTGAAAATACCCCACTGGAGTTCAAGGTATAGTTTAGTTATGTTCAACTTGGGTCGTACATAAATCCAACTGGGCCCCCAGAACTAAAAGTCTAATAACTCATAGAACGGGCATCTGATTGATGTGTCGTCAGTTGCGTTTAGACCTATTCAATGTGGTGGATCAATGAGATACTTATACATGGGACTTCATAATAGTTAGAGTTTTGACTATTAGCTTATGGAGAGGATCATCCAGAGAAGAGTAGAAATTTTTTTAGGAACCAATTAGCTAGATGAGACTTTAAGACTACTGATCGATTCGACTAGGAGTTATTCGACTAGCCCAGTGGGGAGCACCTTTGTGTGAGCGTAGTAGACCCACGGTAAGGAGAGCCTCTATGTGAGCACTACAGAACCGTGGTACTCAACCCATGGAGTACCTCAGCAGGCTACCAGGGAGAGTTCCTTTGTGTGAGCACAACATACCCACGGTGGGGAGCACCTCTGTGTGAGCACGGCAGTCCCACTGTACTTGATATGAGATGTACCTCAGTAGTCCGAGTTAGCGGGAAGGGCTGTTGTGTGATGAGGTAGGCCCACTATACTCAATAGAGATGGAGTTATCCAACAGATGAGGGTTTGGATTGATACTACCCCTAGAATAAATTCTTGGTTGAGCTGAGTCTATGACTTTTCTGTTTCCCTCATCATTGAGATGGGTTACTAGATAAAATATGTATATGTATGGAAATATACCTATGTAATAGTTATCTATTGATTTCATTCCATTTGGTATATCCTTGATGGATTTTGTGATACCTTGAGGGTCTCGGGGTCCCCACTAAGTATCGTTATACTCACCCCTGCACGAGATATGCCTGCACCTTGTTGTGTTTGTTCCAGACGACAGACAATGCTGACTGAGGAAGAGTGTATAAGGACTGGACTATACCTAGAGGCGGACCACTTGATGGGATGATACACGAAGGAGATGGATGGACGAGAGTGCGAAGGAGACCATTTTTACCTACCCTTCAGGTAGGAACCTGCAAGGACAACCCGGTTGCTACATTACTTTTCTTCAGATGTACTTGTTTTTCCTTGTATTTTCAGTTTCCTTGTACGTTACAGTTGGGCTTCTATTTTCATCCCCTTTTAATTTCCATCACAGATTTTGTATACAGTTTTACATAGTGTTTTTTTCTAGATGTGCACTCTGATTTATTTTTTTACACTTATAAAGAAAATTCCCCCCCAGTTTAGGGATTTACGCCTTTTGTTCTAGTCACTAGCCCCTGGCCTATGGAAGCTGGGTTTGGGATAGTCACGATACATGCACTGGAGAATGGGTCATGATATTAACAAATTATAAAAATGGTTCTAAAACATATGATTGATATCGTATATAAGGTATGTGATCCTTTTAGAATAACAATTTTTCCAAAATTTTCTATAGATAACTTTTTAATGGGGTATATTTATCAACCAAATCAATATATTAAAAATATATAATACATATTCAATTCCTATACTATATTTTTAAGTAAATTTTACACATTTTTTAATTTTTATTAAATAGTTTGGAAGGAATCCTTATTTCTTTTTTCATACATGGTACTTTTTGAATTTTCCAGAAAGAGTAATAGTGGAATGTCATTTTATCATATACCACCTAAAAGGATTGTTATGTATTCATAATTTAGTATTTCCATGATGATTAAAATACAATATTTTATTACTATATTTAACTAAATTTAAAATTTCATGGCATATTGAGAGTAGAAAACATGTATTAAATACAAAGGATAGTATCCACATGAATTAAACTCACGTGTTTTATCAATACTATTTTCTATATATGTTGACATAGGGTTATGTTTGTATCCCAACAATTAGTGTGATTTTATTTTTTTTGGATGAATATGTTTTTATGAAATTTCATTATATTATATGGATTACATTTTGATGGGATGATGTTTTACAAACCCATTTTATTTCATGGGTTATGATTTTATGAATGATTTATATTTTTTGGAAGATGAAATAATTATTTTTTATTTATAATTGAGGGACATATATCTCCATATAATGCATTGGGTAAATATTTAAATATCATGATATATAAATGTCTAGAACTGGATATAAATATGGTTCTGTAATACATGGATAAAAAAACATGTAATATCAGTTTAGTAATAGACATTGACTTCTATGAGGGTCTTGGATATGATCCTTGAATAATATGAAAATGATTTTATATTATTATTTTCATGCCACAACATTTCTTGTATTATGTTATGAAATTTGGTGTTATTTCAATTAATTATTATGTACTTTTTTCCCTAGACAAGATATCACAATATTTCTTATATAGGGTTATATTGTAAAATGTTGTGTTGTTATGACTTATTATTATGATATGATTGATATTTCCCTTGTATACCCTTATTGAAAATTTGATCTCACACATTCATAGGTTTCTTTTTGCCAGGTCATGAATTGGGATATTAATTAAGATATTTCTGAAAGGGGTCTAGTTATAATGAACTATGTGGATGAAAATATAGATGTTTTATGATTTAGTTTTTTATATTTACCAATTTCTTAATATAGTAAACCTATATGGTCCTGTCATGGATTTATTATATGTTATAATGAATGTAGATAAATTTTGGATTAATATCAATGTAATTAAATGATGGTTCATTTGAAAGGATCATAATTTAATTAGGAATGATCTATGCCAATAATCATTAATTTGTAGGATAGATAGGTTAAGCATTGTACTAGTGCATGGGTTTTCAAAGATTTATGTGATGTTTGAGGATTAAAAAGACATAAACCATCGAGTATTTCAGTGTGTATTGTTGCAACATTGGAATGTTATAACATGTAGGTTATATAATTTCTATACAGTAAACATAACTCTTCCAATAATTATCATTATTTAGTAGTATTTTTGTTAATTCTGTTATTGTGGTATAATTATATCATTATTGAAAAAAAATTTATTTTAAAAGATCACAAGAGATATAAATATTTATTCAATTAGATTGATTTCAATCCACTCTATTGGTGTCTGATGGAGTTCCTCTATGATTTTGATTTTGAGGAATCCCACATCCTGAGAACGGGGAATGTTATTTATACTGCAATATGAAAGATGTTCTAATATAATGGGTTTTGTTGAGACTAAATATGTTTCTAATGAGATATGGGTTCTTAAATGATGCATATCATTCATTAGGATAGTATTAGACAATGATTCATTTATCTTATCACCATGTATTATTCATGTTACAGATAGTTTAGATGTATGACTATGAAGACTCATATGTATAGGTTATACAATACCAAAATATGGTGATTTTACAGAGGTATGGTCTACATATCATCAATGATTATAGTTTTCTAGTGGGAGATTTTTTGTTTTATTTGAAATAAACAAGGGAGTTTTTTTAATTATTATAGATCACTATTAGTGATAAATCCCATTGTAAAAAAATTATTTTGGATAGAGGTGATAAATATAATGGTTTGAGATGGAATAGTTGATAGTAGAGTTTATGGTGGGATTTCTTGTTTGTTAGTATGTGATTTCAAGTCATAATGATTTTGATGGTTTTATAAATCCATTGGATGTTGCATAGTTTAAATGGGTGGAAATATCAATGGATTTCTTTACCATGATACCATGAGCCTATATGAATTTTTTGATATCTGGGTGAATGTGGAATGGGCGATAAAATGTTTTCATTATATATATATTCTCAATCCTGTATAATTGATGACATGGTGAGGTGCTATGCAGAGTATGTTTTCATGATTCATGGGGTATCATGAACTATCATAAATGATTCATATCCTCATTTTACCTCATATTTATTAATGTTATTCTCTAATTTATTTGGATATTATTTTATCCTTCTCAGTACATTCCACTGTCATATAGATGGGTATACAAAGGGGGGCATCTAATTCTAGAGTATATGTTGTGATCATGTATCATGGAATTTGGTGGATAATGGTAATGAATCATTCTTACGGTAAACATTTATTAAAATTTTAATATCAATATACAATTTAAATAGCTTTTATTTTTGTGGTTTATGGGATTCTATTTTGTTCTCTATTGTGTTGGATGAAGGTTAGTGATTTGGTGGTTCATGTTCTAGATTTAGTGTGGGGAAAGCCTGTGAATATATATATAGTCTGATAGTGGATGGTTTTTGAAATTATATCAAATGAGATATTCTAAAAATAGCGATATGACCCTTGATTTTGAGTTTGGAGAGAGAGTTTTATTAGGATTTCCCCTTTCTATGGGAAGTATATGTTTGGCTGGGTAGTCATCTTTCTCCCCAGTACATTGGACATATTAAGGTGTTGTGGTGTGGTTTCAAGGATATAATATCAGTTCATCTCTCCACAATGAGGGATATAATACATGGAATCAGGTATCTATCCAATAACCATCAGTATCATTACAATGACTACTACATCATTGACTATTATTGTCGAATATCAATGATTATAGGGCATTCATAAACCAACCAGACAAGACCTTGAATCTTTGATAGACTGATCATCATTGTAAATTGTAAACATTGTCTCTGTGTTTTAGTAGAGTTTATTAATTTACGAGGGTACTTGTTTGTTTTATATTCTAAATATAGACTAGTAACAAGGGGTATTTGATTTTTTCATATACTATTTTTCTATGATGATGGAATGTGTGAACCTTTATTTATTAATTGGTGTTCCAGTTTCCCTTTTTGGCGATGTTTCATCGGGCTATGAGTATCTCAAGATGGTAAAATACCATTCATATCATGAACCAATTTGATTACAAATAAATTTAAATAAGTGAATGATGGATTTTATTTCCCAAAGAAGATAATGTTTGGATATGGATTGTGAGATTCTATAATTTTTATAGATAAGGAATTCTTTTGGGATGGTTGAGGTGGATGTTGGAGTGGTTTGTGAATTTTTTTAATTGGTATTGTGGATAGTTAGGTGGAAAAGGGGTGTATTTTTTTGGTGAATGACATTGTGGACTTCCTTCTAGTGGGTCTTGGTGAGGCAGTTTTGTGGGGTGTTTTTTTTGATAGACTTGCTTGGACCATTATGTTAGGTTAGAGGTCCTATTTGTATTTTAACTATGTCCCTGATTTGAATACCACTTCGTGTATTTTTATACACTTTCATTTCATTTTATATTGTTTTGTTTTGATTCTATTGTGAGATAAGAGATTGGGAGTTATCTAGTATAATAGCTTGTACCTTCTTGTCATATTTAATTTCCAATTTGGTAATTGGATGTGTCTTTGGAGAATCGTGTGGGAGGACTTAGTTGAGTTTGACATCTAATTTTCCATCACTATCTGGATAATGGCATGAATATGAAATCAAATCATGATATGTTTATTAGTTTCATTGAGTTTAGTGTTTTATGAATCATTATTTGAATAGTGTTAATATAATTATTTAACTCATGATGTGAAGTAATTTTTCACAATATGCTTAAATTCTAGCATTATGAACCATGATAATTAAATTATTATCATTGGGTAATAATATTGATATGTTCCCCACAAGTAAAACATTAAAAAAATTAATTATATTTCCACATGAAAATGTTTTGCGTGGAATGGTGTATACATATATGACTGTGTCGTACCCCAGCTTGTTTATAAATACAATGGATCACCTAACTTTTTTATTACTAATTTTATTATCAAATACCTAGGAACTTATGGTTATGTTCAAGCCCTTCATTCATATATCTGGTACTTGGATTATTGAAGTTAATCATCTGTAGCATGAGGTGAGGTCTCCTCATTTTCCCCCTGTTTCATACATTCTAATATTTAGTATTCTCATTGTTGTAGATTTTTTTATTAAGGATATCGTCGAATGTGATATTTGGTTTCACAGGCCTATTTTAGATTGATAGATGGATCCTCAAATTGTTTAATGATTAACAATTCTTCATTATTTTCCCTAATGTTTGTGGTGAATTAGAATGAATCTATGATGTTGGAAGTCAAATTTTTTTACAATGTTTTCCCATTTCTATGATTTCATTATTTTTTATCCTTATGGATTGAAACTAAGTGTCTGCAAAATATTAGTAATGAATTGGAAAACTCTAAAATTTTTTGGAATGAAGAGATATAAGAAGTTTTACAACATTTAAGACAATATTATTGATTTTATAAATTAATCTTTTGTTTCAGGATTGTTGGAGCCAAAATATGGCCAGAAAGAAAGGAGCGAAAGAGAATGTTGGCACGCTGCCTCACGAAGCACCGACGCGAATCACCAACGTGAAGTGCCCCCAAACATCACGGCCCCGCGAAGCTCCAGAGGTGGTAACTCTCCGCGAACGCTTTGACGTTCGTGAGCCCGCCACGAAGCTCCAGAGGCGGTAATGCTCTGTGAAAGAGTATGACGTTCGCGATCCCGCCGCGAACCTCTAGAGGCAGTAAGGCTCTGTGAAAGCATTTGAAGTTCATGAGCCCGCCGCGAATCTCCAAAGGCGGTAATGCTCCGCGAAAGATTTTGACGTTCGCGAGCCCGCCGTGAAGCTCTGGAGGCGGTAAGGCTCCGCGAAATCATTTGAAGTTGGCGAGCCCGCCGCGAAGCTCCATAGGCGGTAACTCTCCGCGGACGCCGTTGACGTTCGCAAGCGTGCCACAAAGCACCAGAGGCGGCGCGCGAGTTCTGCTTCGCGGCGCCCCTTCCCCATAAATACTAGACACCCCCTGAGTCCCACAGATGGACAATCCGACCTTTCTGCTTCTCCTCTCCCAAATCGCGAAGCACTCTTTGCCGCGGGAATCATGAGCTCCGCGAGGTACTTCTAATTCGCGAGGCGCCTTTGCTTTGTCTCGTTTTGAGCCCCTCTTCCGAGAGGGATGCCCTTCGCGAAGCACAAGGGAATTCGCAAAGGAAGGGGATTCCCACGGGAACCCGGGCAGCCACGGAACACTTATGCTTCGCGAAACACCCAACCCCTGTTAGTGATTCCTATGCTAAGGCAGGGGCGCTACACATCGCGAAGCACACTTCTTCGTAGGACCCTGCGTCGCGAGGCACCTCTTCTTTGCGAGGCAGTGCTCCGCAAACACTGTTCCACTTCGCGAAGCACCTTCCACTCACACCTATGCCCCATGCTAAGGACAAGGCACTCCACTTCGCGAAGCACACTCCTTTGATTAGAAATTCCTCTTCCCATGCGACCCTCCAGGCTTGCACGATGTGATTTCAATGTCCCATGGACAATACCACTCGTAGCGTTGCTTCTCCTAATTCTTCTTCTCATAGGCACGCTAACAGTTATTTCTTCTTTTCATAGCCACGCTAACGTGGACCCCTTGATGGTTCGTTCCACAACCCCCCTTGACCATTTCCTTGCTGGTACCTTCCATTCCCCAAAGACCAGAGGGTACCGGTTATTTAAGTCCTAGGGGTGCAGAGTGAACCCCCTTTGTCCGAGCTACAGGACATTAAACTGCCAAGCACCACATACCCAACACATGACGTTAAACGGTGACCCGTCCCTGGGCCTCCATCCTGGAGTAAGTCCGAACACCATGGGCCGCCTAACGTGTAAGCCCCTGATCGCTTCTCACGGACGCATCCTTCCCGACGTGATCGTTAGGTCATTGCAATCTCTTGTTTCTCACACCGAGAATGTCTCACGTGGGATTAGAGTGAGCACCGACCCTGACCCCCATTCCATAGCGAACGAAGAGGAATTTGATCCATGTAAAGGCATGGTACGTAGGAAGCCTCCCTGAGGTTCAAGACCACCCGTCATTTATTCACGTCGGGTCCCATCCCCGTCCAGCATGACATTAAACTGCATTATGGTCCGACGGCAAGCCATTGTGACTCACCCACACGAACTACGAGGACTTTGATCCATGTCAAGGCATGGTACGTAGGAAGCCTCCATGTGGATCAAGCCACAAGCCACATTACTCGGTCGTTCATTCACGTCGAGTTCCCCCCCCCCCCCCATCCAGCATGACGTTAAACTGCACACCCTCGTCTAGCATGACGTTAAACTATATGCCCCCTTTGTCCCGCATGACATTAAACTGCACACCCATTCCATAGCGAACTACGAGGACATTGATCCATGTTAAGGCATGGTTGGAATGAAACCTTCCCGAGGTTCAAGCCCACCACAAGTGGACCAAGGTCCACCTTCACGTCGGTTCACCGACAAAGCCCCATTTGAACTACGAGGTCTTTGATCCATGTCAAGGCATGGTACGTAGGAAGTCTTTATGAGGTTCAAGCCCACCCATCATCCAATTCATGTCGGTTCACCCCCGTCCCGCATGACGTTAAACTATATTCCACCCGAACTACGAGGACTTTGATCCTTGTCAAGGTGTGGTACGTAGGAGGCCTCCCCGAGGTTCAAGCCCAACAATCATTGGCCCAAACCGTCTCCTTGTCGGTGTGCCAATCCCCCATTTTCACCCGAACTATGAGGACTTTGATCCATGTCAAGGCATGGTACGTAGGAACCCTCCCAGTGGTTCAAGACCATCTCCCATCGTACCAAGGTCCCTCATTTACGTCGGTTCACTGACACCCACCACCTTTCGTTTATTCACGTCAGGGTTCACTACCGTCCCGCATGACGTTAAACTGTATTCCATCAATCCTCCTTACTAAGAGGTCTTTGATCCATTCCAAGGCATGGTACGTAGGGAGCCTCCCCGAGGTTCATGCCCATCACTCATCGGACCAAGGTCCACCTTCACGTCGGTTCGCTGATGATACCCATCAGACCAAGGTCCACCCTCATACCGGGTCACAGGCACCATCCCGAACTACGCGGACTTTGATTCCCTACCACGGGGATACATAGGAAGCCTCTTCAAGGCTCAAGCCCAACTCCATCTTTGCCCCTGTGATGGTCCCATTTCACTCCCCTCCACTCCATTCATCCACTATCCATCCCGATCCTCGCCTGGACCATCATATCCCGGCGAGACCATGTCGGTACGCTCTTCACAGCTGCCCATGGGTTGGCCCCGATATCAGCATCCCTCCAAGGGAAATCCCTCAATCTGATCTATCCTAGATAATGCTCTGTTTGGGTTGATCTGTCTCCGCTAGACGTTAAACTCGTGGCGTACCCTGTGTTAAACACAAAAAGCTGAGGAAAACCCTAGATATGTGTCTATGACATATAATTCCCCACTCTTGATGTGGGATGCCTCAGGCTTCCACACCCTCGAGATGCCCTGTGATCAGGGATAATAGACAGACATGTCAGGTTCCCCAGCGTCCAGACACGCTACTGATGCCTCAACATGACTACTCCCCCAACTGAAGGTTGCTGCCCTGACTGGACCCTTTGGAATGTCCCGACAGAAGCAGTGTAATTAACCGACGTCCATGGAAACATGGCACTGGGAAGAGTTTCACAAACTACATATGAAATCTATGAGGGAGACCCGGACTAGGTGACGATTATTGAGGAGGAATACACAGAAGGAAGAACTGACATCCCATCTTCCCGTTTCGATCATGGAGAAGACGTCCCTGAATAAGGAGAAAATTCCGCCCGCCTTTGGAAAGCGGGAACAAGGGGCAACAAGCGCGGTGTGTCGTCCTCCGCGGACGGGTGCGCGCGCGCACCCCGGCGAAAGCGTCGAAAACAGAAATGGTGAAACCGACGTGAATTTCTTCTCATCAATATGGATATTAGTAGAGTTCGAGACACCAGTAGAGTGATGTTTCACCGGATCCAGATATCTGGTGCCTGGTCCTGTCAAGCAAATAGCGGGCCTGTCGTGAAACTCACCGGAAGTCGGGGCAGTAGAACGTGGGGCACTCCATTCTGAAGCGTGTTGGCGTGGAACCTTCTTACAGACGTGGAGAATTTGAGGACACTGGGGCACTGGTTGTCAATCCTTTTCCCTTTCAGGGATGATGAGTGGATCCCTTCGTTTCTCAGGAACCAGGTTGCTGTTACAGAGTCGCGATCACCACCCACTAGCCTACGTAGGGGCATGGGAAACATCGCCACAGCCACCCCACATGGTGCCGCTACTGCTATGATGGCTGCCACATCATGGAATACGGGGCACCCACATCCCCTTTCCCCATCAGAGGTCATCCAGCGAAGGGTGATCAACAACTTCGTGCGCAGGTACGAGGAGGGAGGGGTCATCCCAACTAGGGATATGGCCCGCCTGGACCTGATGGCATCCAGGCCTCGCCGTCAACGCCGCCATAACAGGCTGCGCAGGGATCCCCTGATCCCCACCCCAACGTTCAACTGTTTCAGGAGCATGTCCCCGGAACCTCTTGACGACTCCTCGCCTTACGCCGAAGAGGCGGGCGCCGTCCAGCTCAGCCCGCTCAGGGTCCCGACACAAGGGCTCCAGGCGAGAGCTCTCGCCCAGCCTTGTCAGCGCCGCCGTCCGACTCTGCAGGAAGAGCAGGCAGGCCATGCCCCTGCACCTCCTGCACCAGCCCGCCTGACCCGATGTCAGCGCTGAGCCCGGGCTGAGGACGCTCGGCCAGGCGCTTCGACGTCGACAGCTAAGTGGCCTAAGCCACCACCGACGTGCATCATGAAGCCCCCGCGTACACTGAGCAGGGGCACTCCTTCACCCAACCAGGATCGAGACCCCAACCGCCCCACGGGCAGGCTGGGTTGACTCTCCAGGTTGCAGGCCCAAGTGATGATCGCCGCGAACTGACCCGCGATGATGTCAATCCGTACGGAGGTCCTCCCCGTACCACCACTCGATAGAGTGGGGGCCTTCCCCGCTCCAAAGTTCTTCATAGAGGTATGCCTCATGCTGCCCCCATCCCAAAGGAAGACCTACCCCACGGTAGTGACGCCTGACACGGAAACCTTTCCCGCGCCCACTATAAAGGGTATGGAGCCCATCCTCCTACCCCCGACCGCCGATCTGAAGGAACCGTCCATCCGGTCCTTCTCCAATGTGGGAGAATTCCCTACATCCTCTCTGCAACTGGCCAAGGTCCTCCTCGCCCCAGCAACTCAAGTAGTGAAGTTCAGCCTCGCTCCGCCCACATCGACCATGGAGGTCCTCCCCATGCTCCTGCTGATTCCAACAGTGGCTCCGCCTACATGGGTGTTGTTCATGGAGGTCCTCCCCATGTACCCTTCGACATTTTACATTTTGCTCCTCACACCCCGGCTATCTCGAGTGGGGCCCCCCTCCGCCACGGTGCCAGGGCCGCCCTGAGACTCCATGATATGGATCAACCCAATCCCGAAGAGCCACCCCGGGGCAGAATAGCGGGTCGTCGCCACCACAAGAAGAACCCTCGGAAAGCCAGGCTGGAGATCAAACCTGCCCGCTTCTCCAACTCTAAGGCAGAATGCAACTCAGCCATGGAACCTTCTCCCTGCTCCTCCGTATCAAGGACTGGGGCAGGAACTAGATGTGTTAGCCTCATTCTCCCGGAACATGAGGTCCACTGGATTCCCATCTCTCTCCGAAGGTACATCCAGAAGGAAGAGATCCTGGGAATTTCGCAGGTCATGACTGCGCAATCACCGCCATTGTCACCGGAAGTGCCCTCTACCTCTACCTGAGATCACGAAGAGCTATTTTGGGGGCCAACGGTGGTAGAGCGACGACATGACCAGTCGCCAGTAGCTGCGATTCCTATGCCAGAAGCAGTGGTTATCAGCCTGTCGTACCGTGATATCGTGGCCAGGTCACCTTGCTCTTCGGAGGATGGCCTCCAATTCGGCGGCCAGTCAGCTCGTTCACCGTATTCTCCGCCGCCGAGTCTATTATCCCATAGGTCTGCCTCGGTACCGCTATCGGTCCCTCAGCCGCCCCCGGTTGATGAGTGGGGCATTATCGGGCCAGACCCCGAGTCCGAACCCAGGAGCTTCTGGAGTATTCTTGCAGCAGATTACTTCCCGGAGAAGTTCTGGCCGACGGCCGCGCTGAACTTTCACATACCAGAGTCCCTTACCCCTGAAGAAGTGGGGTGTTTATGTCGAACCCTATGGGCGACACACTTCTGCCTCCCTTACAAACGGGTTGTGTAACCCAGATGTTGAGAGTACATCGAAGAAATCGGCGAGCAGTGCCGCCTGATCGATGCGGCCGCACTTATTGTGGCCCAGCACCCGGAGTCGCCAGGCCGCCAGAGCGCCCTTCAGCGGAAATGCATCCAGGGTTTCAAAGTACTCCGCAGAATCTTCAGGGAAGCTACCCCCATGTGCAAGTCCGTGGTTGGGGACACTATGCCGCTCTCCTCTTCGACCCTATCCGACGACAACCCGATTCATTATGTGACGTCGAGGACATGCCGTCAAGAGGGGTCACGGTCCACATGGCCGACATTGTGGACAAGGAAGACGAGCTTGAACTCCTTTATGGGGACTTCCCCCCGAAGGGCATTCCACCCCTGCTGGACCCATCAGGGAGGGTTACTCGTCAGCAGAGGAACCTGCTAGGACTCCCCGTACCCACCGAGTCGCTAGAATTCAGTCGAAACACCGGCAAGGGTAAAGAGCATGTCGGAACTATCAAGCACTCTGACCCGTCCGCCTCTGTGCATAAAACAGAAGAAGATCCCGAGAAGGCTACGTTACGCCAACAGCTTGCCAAGCAGAGGAGCCTGGTTGATGAACTGATGGCTGAGCACGCCGCAGAGCGGCGACCCGACTATGTTATCCCAGGCCGGGGCAGGAGAGGCATGAACAATTCCCCCTGGTGAGATGCCTCTGGGAAACCCTGATCATGCTACTGCCGTAGATAGGGCGGAAGCTGGAGCGTATGGAAAGAGGGCACGATACGTTTCGCCAACCCCCCCTAAGCGATGAGGAAATCTGAAGAACCCAGCCCGGGTTCCCCCAGTCGCCCCGCAGGTCGTTCCGCTAGCTGATCAACGAATGGCCGAATCCATCTACCATTTTGAAGAACCTGGCAATGCACTTGTGGTTAGGGATCCCCGTCAAGACAGGGACCCCCACCTAGATGATCTTATTGAGGCACTCACAGCCCGCCTCGAAGCATTGGAAATGCGGCAGGTGGCCGTCCCACCGGATGGCAAGCCGTATCCCGCGTGGGTGGATGATATGCCCGCACCTCCGGGTTTTGGGAACCCAACTTTATCACCCTTCAACGGGACAGGGGACCCGCCATAGCACATGGCACATTTTTCTTCCAGATGTGTCCCCATGCTGGGGTCCCTGACTCAGCAAGAATCCCCCAAGCTCTGATGCTTTGTACAGACATTGGAAGGTCCAACATTCGTCTGGTACAACCAGCTTTCTATCGGATCGGTGACCGGTTGATAGGATCTCCTCCGGCAGTTCTTGTACCAGTTCAGCTCCACCACGTGGAAGACCAGCATTGCAGACCTCTTCAAGTGCAAGCAAAGGCCTGATGAGCGGGTTGCAGATTTCATCACCCGGTGGAAGGGACCTACGTATTCCCTCGATATTCCACTGACTCAGGAGAAATTAATGACGATGTGTGTGGGGAACGTCAAAACGGAGATGGTACCCTCCCTAATTACCCAGAACTACCCTGGTGGGTTCAGATATTTCTCATATAAGGCTCAGCCCCTTGAGGAAGCCCTGCAACAGGCTAGTCAGGCACATTTGTTGCCCCCCATGATCCCGGCTAGGAGGACCGCCAGGGCTGAACCCACTGTAGTGGCCCAAATAGAAGCCCCAAGGCAGCTGGAGTTACTGCCGGTGGCACCACTGCCATATCCCCACAGAGGTCCTCCACCTCAAGCACAGGCTCCTGCCCAGCAGCAACCGCCTCAGAACTGACAGGGTCCCCCGCGCAATGCGCCACCGCCACCTAGGAGAGACAATCAGGGGCCGCTTCCTCGGCTGGCCCCTCTGGCCCCTCATCAAGGACAAGCCCCCAGGGCCCCCTATCCGGAAAAGAGGCACCAGATTTATTAGTTCAATGAAAATCAGGTCCCTTGCTACTTCTGAAGCACCCTAGAGCAAGGGATTGTGCGCCTGCCCGAGTGCAGAAGGCCGACAGAGGTGAATCTCACCGATCACCCAAACTACTACCCTTATCATCAAATTCTAGGGAAAACCCTCAAGAAATGATATGTGTTCAAAGACTGGCTTCAAGACCAGGTCAATAACAACACAGTCATGTTGGGGCCGACACCAGCACAAGTGGCGGGTGTCTTTGCTGGATCAGAGATCGGCAGCGACAGTGAAAGGGAGTGGCAGCAGGTCCCCAGCCGCGGATCCCAGAAATACGACGACTGGATGGCTCGAAAAACCATCGTTTGTGCCCATGGTATCATCCGAGCATGCCTGAAGCAATCAGAACCTTCAGAAGAAGTAGTCGGTGCCTCCACATCATCTTCACAGTCGACCTCTTCCCAAAAGGGCAAGCAGCGACAACGCAAGAAGAAGCAACGTGCAATGCCGGTGTCGTCGTCATCCCGCACTCTCGGTGACTTTATGCCCCTTGAAATGGGGATTCCTCCCAGAATCCACCCAACGGTGGATGAATCCTCGAGCGACAGCCAGGGGTACACTTCGGTTAACATCGTGGAGCTAGTAAAGCCCTATATGACTCCCGACGAGGGGGAACGCCAGGCGAACCTCCCCAATGCTCCGAGCTGACGTCCACGTCAGCAGAATCGCAACCGAGCCAGTCATCGGGGTACGGCAGTGGGCACTTTTGGCCAAGCCGTGCACGCTACTGAGACCAGACAGCAGGCTCAGCACATAGCTCAGCACGCACAACCCCATCTAACGCCCTCGGCTCCACCTCCATCGCCGTTCGTGCTACTAGATCAGGGAGAGTTGCCTCGTTCGTATCACAGTTAGTCTTGCCCAGCTACAGGCCAGCCTCCGCTATCCAATCCTAGTCCGGAGACTAATATCCAGGCTTCAACTAGTAGGCAGCAGGATGTACCCAGTACTAGCCGATCACTGGTTCAACCAGCAGGACCCGCTATGCCTCAAAATGCCGAACGACCTTCTGTAAGAATAGGTTCACGTTTGGCATGAAATTATGATGTCCTAAAGCACATGGATGGAATTCCGGCGAGGCTTTATATTCTTGAGTCCCTTCTCATGTCATCCGAAATGCGTGAGGCACTTGCCGAGTCCTTAAAGAGCCCCCTACAGTTTGAGACGGAGGTAGAAGCTGTAGAATCCTTCCATACCGAGATAATTGAAAACCCCAAGTGTTAGGGGGTTATCTCGTTCCCCGGTGAAGATGAGGACCCCCCCCCCCTATACAGGGGCACACTTGCCCGCTGTACATCACTAGCCACTTCAATGGCGTGGAATTCCGCCCCTGCCTCGTTGACACGGGTTCTGGAATCAATCTAATTCTGACCCGGATGTTGCGAAAGCTGGGTCTTTCGGAAGGTGATTTAACTCCCTCTGACCTCAGAATCCAGGGGTACGATAGGACCGAGCAAACCCCAGTCGGCAAGATCCGCCTGAAGACTCAGTTCGGTGACTTAATTGCTAGCACTGAGTTCATGGTCGTCTCTCAGGACACCGCCTACAACGCGTTGATGGGTAGGCCATGGCTCCTTATGCATGCAGCAATCCCTTCGTCGTATAAACAGTGCCTCAAATACTCCCTCAACGGTCGAGTAGGTGTGGTCCAAGGAGATGCATCCCCTTTCGCTTCTTGTGAGGCCCAATATCTGGATGCAGGATATTACAAAAGTAAGGATAAACAAATCCTAGTAAATGAGGATAAACCTGCCCCGGTCACAAGTGATCCCTGGGAAAGAATGGATGATTCCTACATCCTCCTGATCCACCGGATGGAGGCCACGACCCCCAACATGGGGAAATGTTTTTTTTGTTTTGGGTACGCAAGGATGGCATGTTCCCGTGTCCAAGCGATGATGGGAAATCACCTCGTACTCCTACATCAACCAGGCTCAGGTCATCTCGGAACCTCCTTCCCCTGTACGGTACCGGAATGTCAAGCTTATGACGACGGCGGTACGCCATACATGTCTCTTCCGCCGGGCTGGAATCCACCGACTCATGCTGACACGTCACCACTACTTTGATATTATCAAACGTGGCCCCTTAGGCCGAAGGCCAGATGGGATATGATCTAATGCCTTCATTTCTATGGTCTCAATGGCAAGTGAATCTCCCGATGTGATGACCGCTGCTGCCCAAGCCGACTCCAGCTGCCCCTCGGATTTCGATCGGCTAGCAGTATCTCCCGTCATGGGAAGTCCCCCGCGGGTGGGGAGGAAGACCGGGAGGATGCTCCCCCTACCTTTGAAAAAGGAATCTCTACCATGGTTGGTGAACTGGTACAGGTGAACCTTGGTAGCGGGGAAGATCCGAAACCCACATTGATCCGTGCAGCCATGTCCCCCGAGGAGCGGCATAAGTACGTAGACTTCCTCAAACAACACCGTGACGTGTTTTCCTGGAGTTACAATGAGATGTCAGGACTAGATCCCCATGTAGCTGTTCACCGTCTGGGCCTCCCGGCAAAACACCGGGGTTTTAAGCAGCCCCCCAGGAAAATGAACCCGTCTCATGGTGCTATGGTTGAGGCTGAAGTTGGCCAGCTTATCAAAGCCAACTTCATTAAGGAAGTGCAGTACCCCAAGTGGCTTGCGAACATTGTGCCATTCATGAAGAAGAATGGCCAGATCAGAGTATGCATCAACTTCCGCGATTTTAATCGCCACTTCCCAAAGGATGACTTCCCACTCTCGATGACGGAGTTATTGATTGACACCACAGCAGGGTTCCAATCCCTCCCTTTCATGGATGGATACTCTGGGTACAACCAGATCTAGATGGCCCCTGAAGATGAAGAGTCAACTACCTTCAGGGCTCCCCAAGGTACCTTTTACTACTAGGTTATGCCTTTCGGTTTGAAAAATGCAGGTGCCACTTATCAGAGGGCCATGAATCACATATTCAAACCGATCCTCGGGACATTGGTGGAATGCTACGTGGATGACCTCATAGTCAAATCATGTCAGCTCCAGGACCATCTCAAAGACCTCGAGAAAGTGTTCGATTTCCTCTGTTTCCGTCACCTGAAGATGAACCCATTGAAGTTTGCCTTTAGGGTCACCTCTGGGAAGTTTCTGGGCTTTGTTGTCAGATACCGAGGTATCGAGATCGACCCGAAGAAGATCAAGTCCATCAGACAAATGCATCCCCCGAGCAACATTTGGGATCTTTGAGGCCTTCAAGGCCACTTAGCCTATATACGCCGATTCATCGTGAATATGGCCGGCAAGTGTAATCCCTTTTCCTGGCTCATGAAGAAGGGTGCCACCTATGAATGGGATGAGGAGTGTCGGACCGCCCTTGAGGAAATCAAGCAGTATCTGCTCCAACCTCCGGTCTTGATTCCACCCATCTCCGGAAAGCCGCTAGTCCTTTATGTGACCGCCCAGGAGAGATCCCCTGGTGCGCTGCTCGCACAGAAGAATAACGAGGGTACTGAGAACAGTCTCTACTATCTCAGCCGCATGCTTCTCGATACGGAGGTCAAATACTCCACCATCGAAAAGAGCTGCCTTGCGCTCTTATTCGCCGTGCAGAAGTTGCAACATTACCTATAGAACCATGAGGTGCAGTTGGTCTGCTGGGTAGACCCACTGAAGTACATCCTGAACCGCCCCATGCTGACTGGCTGACTTGCACGGTGGGTAGTGATTCTCCAGCAGTTTGATATCAGGTTCGTACATCAGAAGTCCATTAAGGGACATGCATTGGGAGACTTTTTTTCTGCCCATCCAACCTCCGTGGATCAATCCATGGACCTGGATTTCCCTGATGAGACGATCCTCTCAGTCGATCATGTTGTCCCATGTTGGAAAATGCATTTCGACGGTGCATCCCAGAGCCCCACCGGTAGGAGGCTCAACGTTCCCAAGCTCAACAGAGTGGGCCTGGGTATTGTCGTCATTACCCCGGTGCAGGCCGTCCTGCCATACTAGTTCCTACTGTCAGAAGGTTGTACGAACAACGAGGTGGAGTACCAGGCTCTCATCACCAGCCTCTAGTTGGACCTTGAGAACCATGTTCCCCATCTACATGTGAAAGGGGATTATGAGCTGGTTATCAAACATGTTAGTGGAGACTACGTCATCAGGAAGCCGGAGCTTGCACCGTTGCTGGAGTACACCCTCCACCTAATGGCCCAGTTCTCTTCTCGACCAGAGGTTACTCATGTCCCACGGTCATAGAATGGTCAAGCATATGCCTTGGCTGGCTTGGCCGCATCGCTCGCAGAACCCGAGCAAGATGATTTAATCATACATGTGGCACACTAGAGAGTCATTGCTCCCGTCACCCAAGAGGACAATGATGGCCTGTGGGTAGGTCATCTCACCACCGGACCCTCTACGTCAGGGGTCACAGGTTCTTCAGACACAGTGGTTGAAGCCACTCCCAACTGGAGGGCACCTATTGTCGAGTATCTCCAAAATGGTCGCCTCCCAGACGACTGGGCCGAGCGTGAGTGAATCCGACGCCACGTGATGTAATTTACCCTCTATAGAGGCCCCAGTCTTGAATAGATCCTTTATAAGCAGAGATTCGATGGTGTCCTCCTTCGTTGCATCCAAGGAGTAGAGATACCTCAAGTTATGCAAGACGTTCGCGCCGGTTCCTGTGGCGCCCATCAAGCTGGGCCGAAGATGTCCCATCAAATCTGGAGGTTGGGGTACTTCTAGCTTTCTATGATCCATGATTGTATTGGATATGCCAAGAGATGCCATGCATGCCAAGTTCATGCCAACTTCCTGCATCGGCCACCGGAGCCCCTCCACCCCACCAAGTACTCTTGGCCATTTGCGATATGGGGACATGATGTAGTGGGACCGTATCCACTAGCAACAGCCCGCCAGTGTAGGTTTATCCTGACTGCTACAGATTTCTTCTCCAAGTGGGCAGAGGCAGTTCTGCTCAAAGAGTTCAAGGCCCGTTCCATCGTTGACTTTGTGAGCTCCAACATTATCCACCGGTTTGGGGTCCCTCACACCGTCCTCACCGATAACGGCACCATCTTCTGAGCGGCTGAACTGATGAAATTGTACGCCAAGTATGATATCTGGTCGAACCATACCTCCCGCTACCACGCACAGTAAAATGGACAGATCGAGGCGTTTAACAAAACCCTCTCTAACATTCTTCAGAAGATGGTTGTTTAGAACAAGAAAAGTTGATCGGACAAGCTCCCCAACGCCCTCTGGGATTACTGGACGATGACTCGTAACTCTACCCAAGTGACCCCATATTCCCTGTTCTATGGAACTGAGGTCGTCCTACCCATTGAGATCCAGCTGCCATCGTTATGCACTGTAGTTTATGATCACCAGACATTAGATGAGGTAGCCGAGATCCATCTAGCTAAATTGGAAGCACTGGACGAGAACCGGCTTCGTGCCCTACACATTCTGGAATGGCATCAGGATAATATAGCGAGGGCCTTCAACAAGATGGTTCGTCTCCGCTCTTTTGTACAGGGCGACCTGGTATTGGCCCTTCGAGCGCCAATGATTCCCGGTAGGAAACCACCCAAATTAGAACCCAAATGGGAAGGGCCTTATATCATCCATAAGGTTTACCCCAATGGAGCATACTCCTTGATGACCACGGATGGAGAGCGTATAACCCCTCCCACCAATGCCAAGTTCCTTAAGAGATACTTTGGCTAGGAAAAAAGGGTCATGCACAACCCTAAACTGCACATTATGGTCCCGCATGACGTTAAACTGCATCTTCGTCCTGCAAGACGATAAACTGTGAAACAGTCCTGCATGACCATAAACTGCACATTATGGTCCGACACGACTCTAAACTGTAAAGTCCTTCATGACCTTAAACTGCATCATCGTCCTGCAAGACATTAAACTGAAAGTCAGTCAGGCCTTCCTGACCGAGGCTCAGCCTCAGGCCCCTTGGCCTCCTTGGGCCCATGGCCCCCCGTCCTTGCTGCATGACGTTAAACCGCAAGCCGGTCAGGTCCTCTTGACCGAGGCTCAACCTCAGGCCCCTAGGCCTCCTCATGCCCCTGGTCCCTCGTCTTCACTGCGAGACATTAAACCGCAAGCTGGTTTTCCCCGACTTACCCTCTTGTGGGTTTATACGGTATGGTATGGAATTATGTCATCATTCATGACGGATTACTCGTCGTACCGTACATATCCCCAAATGAGAAGATCCTCGTCCCGCATGACGTTAAAATGCATTTCAAGAACTACGTGTGGCTTGATTCCCATTTCAATGGGATACATAGGAATACTCAGACACCTCGTCTTGATCCCAGCCCCAAGCATTTCTCTTCCACTATTCCCCATGGGAATAGTTTCCTCGGAGGCTCCTTGTGTAGCAGGGAGTAGGATTTCTTAGCCCCGCTCATACAACCCCGCCCACACAAGGATTGTAAGGGTCGCACCATGTGCCCACTCCCGTTCTTCTATCCTCCCACGTCCTCACCATATAACGTTAAACTACATGGCCTTCAAGAACTATGTATGACTTGATTATCATCCTAATGAGATACATAGGAATGCCCGGGCATTTCGTCCGTTGGCCCAGCCCAAAAGCCAAAATCATCCCCTCGGGTCAAGATATGGTAGGGTGCATACTTTTTCCCCAACTCACATCGAGCAAGCCTCGACCCGACTGCACATCCCCCCTGGAGATGTTTGCCTCTTTCGTGGATGGATACAACTATGATTCACCCACTCCTTGATTGGGATTCCATCATCTTTCACACCCATAGGGACCCCCCAAGAACGGCCTGGATATAACTCCCAAGGGCTCTCCTACCATTACGGGCCAACCCCCCCCCCCCCCCCCGAGGGTTTTCAGGAAACAAGCCGATACAAGTCCCACGTTGTGAATTTGGTCAGTGGTCGATGCTCATTTGTTGCTCCCATATCAGGTTATCATAGGAACGCTATGTTTCGAACAAGGTCAATAGTGTCCTGGATCTTCGGGTCCACCCCGAGATGTCCCAGACATCGAGTGAAGTGATTCGTTCTGCCCCATCCCGAGGTGACAAAGTTCCCCCCGGGCGGTGCTAGAGATCGGGCCCATGACCCTGATTCCCCATAGGGGTGTAAGGTGTGGTGTAGGGCTACATCCTCATTCACATCGGGATCATGTACAATATTGTACGCCTTCCCTTACGAGGCCCAGCCTCAGGCCCCTTGGCCTCCTTGGGTCCGCGATCCCCGTCCTCATGTAAGACGCTAAACTGCAGACCCGTCAGGCCTTCCTGACTGATGTCTGACCATAGGCCCCATGGCCTTCTCGGCCACCTCCGCCCAATTTCTCACCCGAGGTATACGGTGTGGTGTAGGACTACGTCCTCATTCACGTCGGGATCATGTACCACGCCGTACGCCCTCCCTTACGAGGCCCAGCCTCATGCCCCTTGTCCTCCTCGGGTCCCCGACCCTCATCCTCATTGCAATACATTAAACTAAAAGTAGGTCAGGCCTTCCTGACCAATGCCTATCCATCAGGACCCTTGGCCTTTCCGTGCCACGGCCCATGTCCTCTCTTTTAGGATTTTATGGTGTGGTGTAGGACTACGTCCTCAGTCACATCGGCTTCTTCGCCATACCGTACACCTCCCTTGTTTAGGGGTATATTACTCCCCTCCTCGTCCCGTATGACATTAAACTACATTTGTAGAAATACGTGTGGCTTGATTCCCATCTTCATGGGATACGTAGGACCACATGAATGTCCAAGATTCGGGTCCATCCCCATCTCACGAGAATCTTCATCCTATCTTGGCCCCTTGGCCTATCCTTCTTCCGTGAGGGGATTATATATTGTGGTGTGGGACTATGTCCTCATTCACGTCGGTCCCATAATGACCACACTGTGTACCAATCCATACTGAGCTGTTTCGTCGATCCCTTTTCGGTTTTTCACCAATGTGCCTAAGAGTACTCTAGTTTATAACCTGGAATGCCACGCTTTACTCAGACACGTCCGCACCCACTTTCCAGGCTTTGTCTATCCCTGCATCAGGGCTTCCATCATCTTTCACACCCGAAGGGACCCCCAAGAACAGCCTGGATACTACACCCAAGGGCTCTCCTATCGTTATGGTCCAACGCCCCCGAGTGTTTTGGACAACAAGTCAATGAAATCCCTCGTTGCGAATATGGTCAGCGGTCGATGCTCGTTTGTTGTTCCCACCTCAGGCTAATGCGATATAGATGATGTGTCTCCACCATGGTTAACAGTTTCCCTCTATCACCACGCCAACCCATTATGCCCAAAATGTCGGGTGCACAATTCACGCCCATCATCACTTCACCGTGTCCAAGTGGAGTCTCAGAACTTTTTTTACTTTTCCTCTGTGCACGTCTGCGCATTGGGGGAACAAGCCGTGTCGAAGGTGTCATTCGGGGCTCTCTACCAACTCCCGTTTGACTCGCCCCATGTATTGCGATGTGGATACCCCCCTTGTTTCCCACACCGAGTTTAACTCACGTGGGCTTAGGAATTGGGTTGACATCTGTGCTTGCATGGGACGTTGTCACCATCCACGGTCCGAGCTCTAAGACCATAAACTAAGATTCTCATCTGGAACTACGTTCAGCTTGATTCATATCCTAATAGGATATGTAGGAATGCCCAGACCCCTTGATTTTGGGTCCAGCTTGAGTTCAGCAAATTCACCTCTCTGGTCCTGCCTTCAGGACCCCGATTACGGGACCGCGTGGCGTAGGGCGGGAATATGTCCTCATTCACGTCGGGTTTGCAATGGCTGCACCACGCATGCCCCGTCCTGAGATTTAGTCCTCCTATTCCTTGTCCGGCATGACATTAAAAGGCACCCTTCAGAACTATGTGTGGCTTGATTCCCATCTTCATGGGATACGTAGGACCGCCCGGACGCCCTGTCTTCGGGTACAACCCATTTAGAAAACCAGTCCCTCTCCCTGTTTCACCTCTTACCTTTATATAGGCCCCTTGGCCTAAGGTCTCCCTCTCCGATAGGCGTACAATTTTATGTGGTATCATTTCTCTGTCAATTGTGTTTTATAACACTGCGCACATTTCCAGCCTAGCATCATCTCTACTACGTCTGTGCTGCACGACGATAAAATGCATGCTTGGTCCTATCATACGACCCTAAACTGTGACATTATCCTCTTGTCCTCATGATGAAAAACAGCACCGCATTGTGGTGACCTCTTTGTAGAGGACATCACGTTGGGTATTGGTCACATGTCATGCCATTTGTCAATGCCCATCACGGCTTGATCCTTGTGGAGACATCACGACTTACTACTCTAGGCCTGTCGCTTCACAAAAAAAACCACTTGGCTTAAAGAACAAACAAGATTTATCAAATTCCATTTCTTTTAGTGAAAGGGCCATGCCCGCACTTCCCCTTCTCCCCTGGCACTGGAATCTTACTATGTCACCATTCAGAACTACATAAGGCTTGATTCTCATCCTTATGAGATACGTAGGAGCGCTCGGGAACTTCCTCGCGAGCCCATCCTAACCTTCATGTTCGGTCCCTCAACTCGAGCATTTCCCCAGAGAATGCATGGTAAGTAGGCCATAGGATCTCATTCACATCAGCTTTTGTAACCGCCTTTCCATGTATCCCCTGCTCCCCTTACCCATCCATGGTCTGAATTCTACGACCCTAAACTAAGATCTCCCTATGGGAATGGAATCTGCTCCCCCTATCTAATACGTCTCATTGTCATATTCAGATGAATTTCGACATAGAGCCCGAAGTGTGGGATTTTTGTAGGGACATTCCCCTCATCCCATGACCAAGCTTCGTGAGCTCGCTATTCGGATCCTCATCCTCTTCCACATCCAAAAGGACCCTCGGACGACATGGATACTTGGCATAAGGGCTCTCCATGAATGCTGGACCAAAGGGCCCTCCAATCATTTGGGACCAACGTCCCTATGGATATTTGAAAACATTTGTGACATGGTTCCGTGTTTCGAACATGGTCAACGGTCAACCCTCATTTGTTTTTCCCATTCTAGGCTAACGCGACAGGATGCTGTGTTGCGAACATGGTCAGCAGTTATCCTCCATCGTCACCCCACAATCATCATGATCTGAATCTCGAGCGCCATGATTCACACATTTCAACTTCTTCATGTTCAAGTGGAATTTCATCATACTCGGCTCTTTCTCTTCGTGCATCCAGGTGCGCTAAATGATCGTGTTAGTGTCATTGGGTCGGTATTCACCGAGAATACCTTTGCCCTAACCTTCCGCTTTCTATGTCGGTAAATTCCCACCACTACTGCTTGTTTCCCACACCGAATTTAACTCACGTGGGCTTAGTAGTTTTGGCTAGATGTGTACCAACACGACCAGGCTCCTCATCGTCCCGCATGACGTTAAACTATGCTTTCAGAACTACGTATGGCTTGATTCCCATCCCCATGGGGTACGTATGAACACCCAACCACTCTGCTTCGGGCGCAGCCCAATCCACACTCTTGGTCCCTCGATCTGAAGAGTTTCCTTTGGGGATATGTGGTATGATTTGGACTCCAGGTCCTCATCCACTTCAGTTTCATATCTACCGCGCCACACGCTCCCTGGGATCTTCCCTTTTATTCCACGTCCTATCGTATGAAGTTAAACTATGGGAGTCCATGTGTCCTCAATGCATGACACTACACTGCGGTTCTACCCTAAACAAGTTCAGGATGCCCCAAGATCCCATTGGGACGTGACAGATCCCCTCACCAGAGAGGCCCTGTCTGGAAGAAAGAATGATCCATGATCAATCCAATGCGCCCATATGGTGTACTCCCACCATGGTGGCGTAACTACCTAAGTGTTGGATTCTATTCGGACAAACCATCACTCCATATTCCACGCTTTGCGTGCCCCTTATTCGGACCCTCGTCCTCTTTCTTGTCTAACGGGACCCCCTAACGGCCTGGTCTCATGCCGCATCGGCTCACCTACCATCCTGGGCCAACGTTCCGGAAGATGGGTCTTGTCTGGAAGGACCCCCTAACAGTATAGATGTCGACCTATGGTCCGCCCACTATCCTGGGCCAACGTCCTGAAGGATTGATCGACAACATTTGTCACATGGTCCCGTGTTTCGAACATGGTCAACGGTCGACCCTCATTTGTTGTCCCCATTGTAGGCTAACGCAGTAAGGATACCGCTTCTCCTCCAAGGTTAACGGTTGTCCATTATTGTCACGCCATCCCCACAGTGTTCCGAATCTTGGGTATCGTGATTCACGTTTCCCATTTTCCTCTATTTGGACCGATTTCAGCGCCCCTGGCGTTGCCCCGTTCGTGCATAGGAGCATGCTGAAAAAATGGAAATTCAGCTACCCTGGAAGTTCCTTCTCTGATCAAACCAACTATCTCCTATTTCTCACATCGGGCTCGACCTACGTGGGCTTGGGGAATTGGCGCTAACGTCCCGCAAACATTGTAGGGATGTAAAAATGCAATTAAAACAGTGGAAATCGTGCGTGCTACGACATTCAAAACAAAGAAAGAAAAATTGAAGCACGAAAGTACCAATAAAAGGTTTTTGGGTTTGTTACAATTCCCAAGGGTTGACTCCCCCCATGGATGGGTTGACCCCGTCAAAAGAGCGTTGCAGATCTGCCACCCGTTGGCTTGTGGCATCCAAAGCTTACTGCCGCTGACTCAGCTCCCGCTCCTCCTCAGCAGCGGCGGGGCGTAATTCGTCAGCCTTGGCCTTGGCCCTCTCTACCTCAACCTGAATGGCAGCCATCTTTCTAGAGGTTTGCCCCATATGCTCTTCTGCCTCTGCCAGCTGGGCCTTCAGCCGTGAGACCAGCTCAGATTGTGCATCAAGAGAGGCTGAAAGCTCGCCTGCCTGGGTCTGCATCTGTTGAATCTCGCCTTCAGCCTCCTGGAGCTTCTTAATGCAGGTCGCCTTCCTCCGCTGCTAGGCCACGCTGAGCCCACGATCATGCTCCCGGATCTTCTCAGCCACAAGATCTCGGATGAGCACGTGAGGGAGTTGGGAATCCACTCCCTCAGCACACAGTTCGCACAACCGTGAGCGGAGTCTATCAATTTCAGCCAGCCATTGCACTTAGGGAGTGTCCTTGATAAGGCGCATGATCAGCTTCCACGACTGGTGGCATACTATGCAGCTGTCTTCCTCTTCGGAGGCCATTTTGTCCTAGTCTGCGCGATTGGTAGGATCGTACGCAGGATACGCCTGTAGGACTTCCTTGGCGGGATTTGCATCTTGTGTTGAATCCGGTGCAGCATCTGGCGCCGGAGAAGGCGCAATAGGAGTAGGGTCGGCTGACCGATCCTCTTCATCAGAGTCCACCTTGATGACCTCAGGCACGACCCTGATGGTTGTCCCACTAGTGATGATGCATGTCGTAGCTGGAGAAGATGGGGGGACTATCGTCACCATCACTGGCATGCCCCTAGGAGGGACGCCACCAGACATCCCAACCAGTCTTTCCGTAGAAGCCCATTCCAGTCGGAGAACTGTACGACAGAGAGGGACATAAACGTTAGTTGGTAGACATAGACTACATATGACGACAAGGGAACCGGTAAAGAAGACTTACGGAGATCGACCACCTGGCGCTGCTCTTGAGCCGGTACTGAAGGGACCCCGAGTTGAGGCCCTTCGTATACTGTTGGAAGGTCTGGAGATTCCAGAGGAGCCACCTTGGGTGCTCTGGTCCCACCAGACGCGGAACTGGATGCAGCCGTAGGTGTGGGTTTTGAAGATCCCGCAACATCACCCGCCAAGGGGCGAGAACGAGGCCTGCGAAAAAGTTCCACCTTCATGGCTCAAACTTCACTGAGAAGTCTAGAGGGACCCAAGAACAGATCGTAAGGAAAGAAATCCAGAATTATACCTTGAGAGCCTCCACGAAATCGTCAGAGTCTGAGCCCTGATCTCCGACTTCGCCCTCCTCCAACAGGCTTCCTACTCCACCCTCATCCTCCCGAGAGGAGTCCTCTGATTCATCCGCCCGGGGGAAGCGCTCCCTCAGATAGGTAGCCTATAACTGCGGGAGGAACTTTTGATTCAACAGTACCCCCACCCAGTCTGTCATTGGTTGAGAGACACCACTGGAGTGGACGTAATCCTCCAGCTCGTCCAGGTATTGTTATGCCTCCGCCGGAGACGCCATGAATCCAGCCCAAACTGGGCCTATGCCCAGTAATTCCATCCCGAGGCGATTCAGGTGGGCCCATATCTCGGGTGGGATAAGGAATTGCCGGTTGAAACCCCAAATGACCCAGGCTTCCTGGAAGACATCATCCTCTTCCATGTCAATATGACGTAGGCGCTTCCCTGGTGCCTGAGTGGATATCCTATGAAATCCCCTCGGTGGCCGCCCCTCCGGATGATCGTGCTCTTCCGAAATCACCGGATCCACCGCTGCTGCCATACCCTCGGCCAGTGCGGGTCTCGTAGCCATAGAAGCCCCGCAACTGCGAGCGGCCCTAGCTGCCCTCCGAACCCGACCTCGAGATCGAGGAGGCCCCCCGTCACTGACCCAAACAGTTGGTTGCTTCAACATCTCCCCTGGGTAAGCAGCCTCCCAACTGATGGCGTACTCGCTCACCAATCCGAAAGCGGTGGTGGATAGAGGCAATGCATTCTGCATCTTCCCATCTTCCCGTGTGAACATGAGCCACAGCTACCTCATCACATATGGGTGATCCTCGTGATGCACCTCCCAGTAGACCTGCAGGGTCAGCCACTGGAGGCACCAGAACTGCCTCTCAAACCGGTGCAGGGTGTACGGTTCGAAGATTGGCTCACGATCTATCCGTGCCACCAAAACCCCACCTCGAAAGTCAAGGAGGTAAGCCCGATGTTCTTCCGTTCCCAGCCCTTCATCAGTAATTATTCCCATCGGCAATGGGAAGGGGTGAAAATTAAACTTATCCGCCCTCCACACCCGATTCAGCACCATCGGCACAGCTAGTTTGAACGGGAGGCTCCCGACCGCATTCAGGATGGATGGGCGGATGTTTGATACCAGCGGAGAAATAGGGTTTGGATACTCGTAAATCCCCCTGATATGCACTGCGATCCACCCATACAGGAGGTGGAAGGGCCCACATATCCTTGGCGGCTTCTTGCCCTCGCTAATGTGTTGCAGCATTCTGTACAGTTTGGTGAGCATCGGAATCCCCGGATTTATCTACTGCCCCATGGCCAACATCGACGCCATGATAAACGAGATGGGCCGAACCCCCATGTTTGTATCCTTCACCGGTAGGATCCAACAACAGATGAGAGCCGCGATGAACGCCGCCATCCTGACTATTGGCTGTTTTTCAGTGCTGACACTGAAACCCCAAGTCTTCCATTGGTTGTCCTCCATGACCCTCCAATACGAGTTCCCCTTGCCCCGTTGGGCCGCCCTTGGGCAAGTTCGAGGCCTCGGAGGGAACTCTCGATTTTCTGGGAAATTCAGGAAGCATTTGAACCATCTCTTAAAGTGGACGTCCCTCACTGCCTCCTTGTTCTCTCTAGGGACAAGTGCCATCAGCGCTGACGCCAGTCGCGGCATTTGCTCTGTATCCTCCCACGCGATGATGACGGGGATGAACTAGTCATACATGGCCCCCAAGATCGGGACCCCAGAAATCTGGTGGAGATCCCATAGGCTGATTCCCACCTCCCTGTGATGCACGTGAAAGGTATTGGTCCTAGACGACCATCTTCTCAGCAGTTCTGGCATCAGTTGCTCTGGTTGGTAAATGTGGAATTGGGAGGCCCATGCTGCCTCATACAACCCCAATCTCCTCAGCTCGGCCTCGAACTCCTCGCATGAGGTGCCTACCCAGTAGGCCCAGGCCAAGTCATTAGTAAAATTGCCGCCCTGGCGCAGGTCCCACTCATCAGACCATCCCTTCTTTGGATCCTGAAAAGCCACCTTCAACATGGTACGGTAGAGAGGAGGGGACGTCTCCGGTTGCAGTGGCCTCCTATAAATATCATTCACATGGTTGTAGAGACAGTCAGCAGTGATGTGTGTGAAGTCCTCCCGCGCATGACCATCAGCAGCCCTGAACCATTGGTGCTGGCATGATGTGCTCCTGAACCAGTAAGTTTGTTCTTCCCTTCTCGCCTCAGGGATGAAGACGTCATTCCTCAGCCCAAAGTCGTACAATGGTAGTTTCTTGCACTGCGGATAATCCTTCTGACCTTCTGATAGCATATCTTTCAAAGAAGTGTGGTTCGAGTGGCTTCGGACCATCTCCCCCAGGCCTGGATAGTTGTCCATCTCATCCCGACGAACAGCATCTGCAAGCACCCCCAACACAGCCTCTTGACGGGCCATTTTGATTCCGGCCCTCAGAAAAGAATTTTTTCAGCTGGATCGTGAATCTTGACTGCGAAGCTGAATCACGAAGACGGATTGCTATGATCGGTCACGAAACTAGGCTACGAAGTCTGGCCAAGTCCAACAAGCAGAAGTTTGCTTGGCGCGGACGCGGAGTCGAAGACCCGCGGTTCGCCGTGAAGCTCGATTCGTGGAGGGCTGTCGCGGAGTACAGGGAGCTTCGCGAAGTCGAGAGCACAGAAGGACAAGGAAGTCACGTGAAGACAAAAGAGGTTGACCCCCTATTTATAGGCGGCGACCCTAGAGCATCGCGGAGCGTCTCACCCACGCGGAGCATCGCGGCGCGTCCGGATCCGTGGCCCTGGTCAGCATCGCGGGCCCCCTTCGCGGAGCCGCATCATGAACCACCGAAAATTTTGGAGATATTCCCCCAGACTTCGACCCTTCTCCCTCCGTATCTCCAAGTCTGAGGGGGGTCATTTTTTGGCACCAAAATATGGCCCGAAGGAAAGGATTGAAAAAGAAGGATGGCGCGCTGCCTCGCGAAGCACCGACGCGAAGCACCAACACGAAGCGCCCCAGAACATCACTGCCCCGCGAAGCTCCAGAGGTGGTAACTCTCCACGAACGCTTTGACGTTCGCGAGACCCCCGCGAAGCTCTAGAGGCGGTAATGCTCTGCAAAAGCGTTTGACGTTCGCGAGACCGCCGCGAAGGTCCAGAGGCGGTAAGGCTCTGCGAAAGCATTTGATGTTCGTGAGCCCGCCGCGAAGCTCCATAGGTGGTAACTCTCCGCGAACGCTTTGACGTTCATGAGCCTGCTGCGATGCTCCAGAGGCGGTATTGCTCCGTGAAAGCATTTGACATTCACGAGCCCTCCGCAAATCTCTAGATGCGGTAAGGCTTCGCGAAAGCGTTTGACATTCACGAAGCTCCAGAGGCAGTAACTCTCCGAGGACGCCGTTGACGTTCGCGAGCGCGCCGCGAAGCTCTAGAGGCGGTGCGTGAGTTATGCTTCGCGGTGCCCCTTCCCTATAAATACTGGACTTCCCCTGAGTCCCACAGAGAGACAATCCGACCTTTCGACTTCTCTTCTCCCGAATCGAGAAGCACTCTTTGCCCCGGGAATCATGAGCTTCGCGAGGTACTTCTACTTCGCGAGGCGCCTTTGCATTGTCTGGTTTTGAGCCCCTCTTCTGAGAGGGATGCCCTTCGCGAAGCTCAAGGGAATTCGCGAAGGAAGGGGATTCCCATGGGAACCCGGGCAGCCGCAGAGCACTTATGCTTCGTGAAACACCCAACCCATGTTAGTGATTCCTATGCTATGGTAGGGGCACTACAAATCGCGAAGCACACTGCTTCGCAGGACCCTACTTCGTGAGGCACCTCTTATTCGCGAGGCAGTGCTCCGCGAACACTGTTCCACTTCGCGTAGCACCTTCCACTTGCACCTATGCCCCATGCTAAGGCCAAGGCACTACACTTCGTGAAGCACACTCCTTTTCTTAGCAATTCCTCTTCTCGTGCGACCCTCCAGGCTTGCACGATGTGATTTCAAAGTCCCATGGACAATACCACTCGTAGCATTGCTTCGCCTAATGCTTCTTCGCTTAGGCATGCTAACAGCTATTGCTTATTCGCATAGCCACTCTAACGTGGACCCCTTCATGGTTCGTTCCACAACCCCCCTTGACCATGTCCTTGCTGGTACCTTCCCTATCCCAAGGACCAGATGGTACCAGTTATGTAAGTCCTAGGGGTGTGGAGTGAACCCCCTTCTCCTGAGCTACAGGACGTTACACTACCATGCACCACGTCCTCAACACATGACGTTAAACTATGACCCGACCCTGGGCCTCCATCCTAGAGTAAGTCCCGGCACCATGGGCCGCCTAACGCGTAAGCCCCTCTTCGCTTCTCACGGAGGCATACTTCGCGACTTGATCGTCAGGTCCTTGCAACCTCTTGTTTCTCACACTGAGCATGACACACATGGGCATTGAGTGATCACCGACCCTGACACCCATTCCATAGCGAACTACGAGTACTTTGATCCATGTGAAGGCATGGTACGTAGGTAGCCTCCCTGAGGTTCTATCCCACCCGCCATTTATTCACGTCGGGTCCCATCCCCGTCCAGCATGATGTTAAACTGCATTCCGGTCCGACGACAAGACGTTGTGACTTACCAACCCTAACTACGAGGACATTGATCCATTTCAAGGCATGGTACGTAGGAAGCCTCCATGAGGTTCAAGACACAAGGCACATTAATCGGTCTTTCATTCACGTCGAGTTTCGCCCCCCCCCCCCCCCCCCCCCCCGTCCAGCATGATGTTAAACTGCACACCCCCATCCAGCATGACGTTAAACTGTATGCCCCCTTGTCCCGCATGACATTAAACTGCACACCCATTCCACAGAGAACTACGAGTACTTTGATCCATGTCAAGGCATGGTATGTTGGGAACCTTCCTGAGGCACAAGCCCACCACAAGTGGACCAAGGTCCACCTTTATATCGTTTCACCGACAAAGCCCCATTTGAACTACGAGGTCTTTGATCCATGTCATGGCATGGTATGTAGGAAGCCTCCATGAGGTTCAAGCCCACCCATCATCCAATTCACATCGGTTCACCCCAGTCTTGCATGACGTTAAACTGTATTCCACCCGAACTACAAGGGCGTTGATCCATGTCAAGGCGTGGTACGTAGGAAGCCTCCCCGAGGTTCAATCCCAACAATCATTGGCCCAAACCGTCTCCTTGTCGGTGTGACAAGCCCCCATTTTCACCCAAACTACGAGGACATTGATCCATGTCAAGGCATGGTACGTAGGAACCCTTCCAGAGGTTCAAGCCCATATCCCATTGGACCAAGGTCCCTCATTTACGTTGGTTCACCGACACCCACCACCCGTCGTTTATTCACGTCAGGGTTCACTACCGTCCCGCATGACGTTAAACTATATTCCATCAATCCTCCGAACTAAGAGGACTTTGATCCATGCCAAGGCATGGTACGTAGGGAGTCTCCCCGAGGTTCATGCCCATCCCTCATCGGACCAAGTTCCACCTTCACATATGTTCGCTGACGATGCCCATCGGACCAAGGTCCACCCTCAAGCTGGTTCCCCGAAACCATCCAAAACTATGAGGACTTTGATTCCCTGCCACGTGGATATGTAGGAAGCCTCTTCAAGGCTCAAGACCAACTCCACTGTCTCCCCTGCGATGGTCCCATTTCAATCCCCTCCAATCCATTCATCCACCATCCATCCTGATACTCGCCTAGACCATCATATCCCGGTGAGACCATGTCGGTACGCTCTTCACAGCCGCCCACGGGCTGGCCCCGATATCGGCATCCCTCCAAGGGAAATCCCTCAATCTGATCTATCCTAGCTAACGCTCTGGTTGGGTTGATCCGTCTCCACTGGACGTTAAACTCACGGCGTACCTTGTGTTAAACACGAGAAGCTGAGGAAAACCTCAGATATGTGTCTATGACATATAATTCCCCGCGCTCGATGAGGGATGCCTCGGGCTTCCACACCCTCGAGAAGCCCTGTGATTAGGGAAAATATACAGACATGCTAGGTTCCCCAGCATCCAGACACGCTATTGATGCCTCAACGTGACTACTCCCCCGACTGAAGGTTGCTGCCCTGACTGGACCCTTTGGAATGTCCCGACAGAAGTAGTGTAATTAACGAGCGTCCATGGAAACTTGGCACTTGGAAGAGTTTCATGAACTACGTATGAAATCTATGAGGGAGACCCGGACAAGGTGATGAGTTCTGAGGAGGAATCCACAGAAGGAAGAACCAACATCCCATCATCCCGTTTAGATCAAGGAGTAGACGTCCCTGAATAAGGAGCGAATGCCACCCGCCTTTAAAAAGCGGGAACAAATGGCAACAAGCACGGTGTGTCGTCCTCCGCGGACGGGTGCGCGCGCGCACCCCGACGAAAGCATCGGAAACAAGGATAATCAATTATATGAAATTTATTTAATGTATAAGACCATTATAAAAAATTATGTATAACATGATTTGATGTTATGTTTTTTAGTTCACAATGAGTTTCATTATGTGGTTTGGTTTGTTTTGTGGTAAATTTGGGGACCACCATGGTTTTAGAACATTCATTAATATGATCTGATAGTTGGTTGGAATGTGATGTGATGTGTCAGGTTTTGTGAAAGTATTGATGTGTGGTAATTATGTTGTGTGGTGATAGTGTTTTTTGGTGTTTTGGGTGTGCTGTGAATGAGACTAGTGTTTTTTGTGATAAGATAGTTTGCATAATGTGGTGTTGTAGAGATGGTTATTGTGAAATATATGGGATATAATGTTATGTAGTTGTGTTATTTTAGTGGTAATCCAATTAATAAATTGAAATAAATAATAATAAAATCATATATTAATAAATAAATATTAATATTAAAAAAAATTTGTTTATAATTGTTTTAAAAGAATGTAATAATTCATGAAAGGGAATTAAAATTGTGCATCAATATTATAGTAAATGGTATTTCGTGGTAACACATTAATATCATGAATATATTGGATCCTCAAATTGAATGTGGGAATAATTTACAATGAATGGTCGTCATGTACTATAATGAATATAGAGGTCACAATGGTTCTGATTGATGTTGTACGACCTAAAGGATGTGGTGATATCATGTACTGTATTATTGATGATTACAACCTACATGTGGTTAATTTTTTGGTATCTATATTTCATACATTAAATGTTTTTTAATATGATCCTTTTTGAGTGAGATAACAATACATGTTCTGAAATATTTATCATTAGTGGAGTATTTCTAAATATTCAGGTTAGTGGTGATACATATGTATAGATACAACCTATTCAATTCATTTGTAATCAGCGGTGATGATTTGAGATTTTATTGGATTTAAATCTATAATGACATCTTTTGGTTCTGAATATTATATAAGTTTAATAATGATTTGATAATTGTGTTGTGTTTTTTATGGTTGTAAAAAGTCATAAAGGTTGCATCCTTAAAATTCATTAAATTATTCTACTATTGTTATGTTATGTTGTTTTGATGTCATGTGATGTGGTTTGATGTTTTGATGAGTGATTCTATAATCGTATTCTATAACATGAGAATACTGGAGAGGTAAGGATATGTAACAACACACATGTAACACCCCATGATTTTATGAGAAATATCCCTTTTTAATTTCATTGATGCTTGGGTTGTACCCTAAACCAAAACAATATTTCACTATACAGAACACCATATTTGATTATACTACACGGAAATACTATTATTGTCTTGTGTTGCAAGAGAAACCTTCTTCAATAGCGTGTGTTGTACGCAAAACCAAATTTCACTAAACAATGATATATTTGTATAATAATATTATGAATTAGATTTTATGAATAGTATTAACCACATTTTGAATTTCTAACATTACCAATCATCTTACACATATTCTAGAACATGGCATGAGAATAAACTAAATTTTTCATGTAAAATAATTTTTTTTTTAAAAATGTTGTTTTGTCACCTTATAATGGCACACCCACATTAAATCTAGTTTTTAACATGATTATGAGTTCAATTTGAAAAAATAAACTTATTCATTGAAATAATTATATAAAAAATTACTTTGGAAATTTTTTTAACATTTTTCTGTTAACATTCATATATTGATTAATATTAAAATACGCTAAAATAAAAATAAAAACAAATTTTTTCATCAAGATAATTTATTTGGTTATATTAAAATATTGATTGGTTTTAAAGTATAAATTGAATATATTTTTACCATTTAATATAATTCAAGTCATTATCAATAATTTTACATTGAATTCGTAGGTAAAATCATTTCAATATTTTGTAATGTTTTAACTATTAAAACTCGTTCTCTCACCAGCGGGATTAATTTTAAATTAAATACTGAAATTTCTGTTTCTTAAATTTGGAAAAATGGATTCCATATTTTTAATCATTAGTTCCATATTATGTTAATAGGCTACTTTTTATTTTTAGACATTATGAATAGTTACTACGGTAAATTTTATTTACTACAGTTAAAGATTAATCAGGTAATTAAGGGTAGAATTAATATTATTATATTACCCTAAAACCTACCAAAATTCTATTGGATGAATAAAAGTAGACCCATTTTACCCAAGGGTCGGAATAGATTCATGTCATGGACTTTTGACGATGGAAAATATGTAATTACTATAAAAACCATTGAAAGTGACAACATGTCACTCTCTTATATCTTATAATTGTAATAATTCTAATTTATTGAAAAACTTCATTAAACATCGAATAGAAATAGTCAATAGAATAAAATAAAATTATATACATCATGTTAATTTATTTATAATTTTTATGGATTAAATAATTATCATTAATGGTGACACAATAGTGATGTAGAAATTATTTTATTGATTGAAATATCAAATAAATGGTTTTAAAAATATTAAAATAAATATAATATGAACTATTTAATGTGATCAAATAATTTTTAAGATGAATATTAAATGTTTGGTATATATTATATTTTTTTTTTCAAATATATTTTCCTTGCAAATTTTATTAAAATTCAAATAATTGAATAGTGTCAAAATGAAACTATTGATATTTTAAAAAATTAACATATTAATAATTTGTTTAAAAATCTAATAAAATATTTAAAAATTATAAATATAATGTTATATGGTCTACAATATCATTATTTATCCAATTATGGACAATTCACTACACATAAGTAATTAATTATAACAATTCAAAATTTAGAATAATATTAACACAAATAAAATTAAATAGATTAAATACGAATAAATGAAGTTGATAATGTTTAAAATAAATTCCCAACATGTCTAAATTTTATTGGATGATGATATTAAAAACCTATATCATCTCAAATTAAAATTGGAGTCATTTTGGAAGTTTTTAAGTGGGGTGTGGGTTTATTATAAAATAATATTTTAGATGTTTCCAAAGGTTCCCCTCTCCTCACATATAAAAAGGCCACATCCTACCTCTCTTATTAACAACATTTTGAGCCTTAAATCTGGACAAAACCCTATTCTTTAATCTTCTCCACATCCCTAGAAACATACTAGATGTCATGGCCTTCTTTAATGACCATATTTAGTGCCCTAAGAGGAGGTTTAGAAGAGGCTCGTCAAAGAAGAGGTAATATCCTTTACCGATTCTATCAAATTTATTTATTCTTCTACATCCTATTCCTTATTTTTTTCATTATAAATTAATAACATGAGTATCCATATTATACTGATATATTATTATAAATATAAAACAACCACATTTCACCTTCTATCCATCTTAAGGAAAAAGAAATCATTGCGGGTGCGTACATACGGCTTACCGTCTCAATGCCGTGGTGTAATCTATTTTTCCACCGCCACCATAATTGGATCAGTATAATGGTGGAAATAATAATTATATATAAAAATTATAACATAATAATGATTATATGATATTATATCATCCACATCATTTCCGTTCAATAATTATGGGAATGATATAATTGCTCGTTCGTACATATGGATTGCCGTCTCCACGACGCGATGAGATTCATTCTCCATGTTCACCATTCAAGAATGATTATAATGTATATATATTGAATAATAATTAGATATATAAAAATATAATTCTACTTGATTTATGTATATATATGCCATTTATATACTTCAATTCAAGTCAATACAGAAAAGAATACATCAATCATGCGTACGTACAACCAATCGTCTCCATGAACGGTGTATTCCATTTCATTTTTCTATCTATTATATATTTATATAATTAATGTATATATGATATATAAATAATGTTTAACATTATTTAGGTATGTAAATCATGATAATATTAATAACAAAAAGTCCAATCAAGTATGATAAATGAAATTATTATGACCCAAAATGTTGCTTCAACATGGAATTGACAAATGAATAGGTAATATAAAGTCATAAGTGAATCATATATGATTTCATAAGAAAATGATCATGATCCATGAATAAGTCAATGAAATTATTTTATTCATTAAATAGGTGTTTTAGACACGTATAAAAGAAATTGGACATAAGGTAAGGGATTATTTCGTCTCACATTTATTTCTATGAGACATATTCCTTAATCACCATCAATTTCTTTTGTATGGCTTTTATGCTTCCCATGAAAGTTTTATGTTTTTTATTATGAATGATATTATAATTAAATATGCATGTAATTTTCATTATTTTATGACACGTATGATTCCACAGATAATAAATAGTAAGGGATAATTATTCCAATCTCGATCTTATCCGAGATTGTTTATTCCTAAATATTTACTGGGGTTATGTTTACCATCCATGTCATTGTTTTCTCAAAATTATTTCATAAAATGTTTAATATTCTTCCATGTATTATTAATTCCATTTTTAACCTTTCTTTACCACATGGTATGGAAAGAATATTTCTTGAGTTTACTATACGTTGTTCTTTTTTACTTTTTTTGGAAAAAGTACATGTAGACTGTTTTTTTAACTTATATGACATGAATGATTGTTTACGGTTTAATAATGAAATATTTCCTTGAAACTTCCTCTACATGATTTCATGATTATTTTCAAAATAACCCTTTTATTTTAAAATTTCATGGAATTTTGAGAAATGAAATTTATTTTTGATAAGAAAGGATATTTTCCTCAATAATTCATTTCAAGTGTTTTATCAAAACTATATTCCATCTATGATGAAATTATTTAGTATGTTTATGTGTCTATTATAATTTCTCTATTATTTAAAATATTTTATATTTCTTATTAATAAATTATATCCATTTTTTTATATGGATGATGTTATGATGAGATGATGTTTATGAAAACCATTTTATTCTTTAGGTTTTGATGAATGATTTTTATTTTTTTGGTGACAAACAAAAGAAAAATGTCATTTTGAGATGTTTGGGACCTATATCTACCTCAAATATATTGGGTAATGATATATATCTCATGATATAGACATGGCCATAATGACAAGTGAATCTGGTTCAGTAATACAGGGTTGGAATGGCATGTTAACCCGGTTCAGTAATGGAAATTGTCCACTATGATGGTCTTGGCAGCAATGGCTTGGCTACTATGGAAATCATAACATGTTCTTAATGGTTTTACACAATTACATGTTTTATTACTATGAAATTTTATCTTGATTAATGTTTCTTTATGATCCATGCCGTACATACTGCCAAGAATAATTTGACACCTCATGATTTTGATGTTTAAACATTAAGTTCCTATTTTTATGATCAAATGTATATGGATTGTATTATTATCTCCATGTTTACCATTAATGAGCAATTTTTCTCACTCTTTTTATTTTTTATTTTCCCTGGGATTTAAATAATGCTTTTAGGTAAGAAAACAAAAGGGAAAGATCTTTATGGGAGATGTTGATGATCTTTCACAATCATTAGAAGATTATGTTCTGAGTATCCAAAGACAATAAACTATTATGGTCTTTAGGTGCCTGTTTTTGTTATGTATTATGTATTCCAAAAAAAGCAATGTAATGTCCATGTACATCAAGCTTGGGCATCTATAGTTGGTATCAGAGTGATAGTTTAGTTAAACATTTGAAACTAGGATGAGAAATATTTAGTGAGATCCCTATAGATATTTCTAAGGTATGTCTAGGGATATCTGTAAGGTTAATTATTTGTATAGGTTACAGTCCTAGAATTATGATAAATATCATGAATAACTTTGGATTAAAACTAATATGTAAGTTATTGATAGTACTCCCCTTGATTATGTTGTTTTCCTAGGATGATTATTTCTTCTCACACTGTTATTTTTTGGGTTACAGATAATGGCTAGAACCCAAAGGATCTGTGTTAATGATCAATGCACTGGGCAATGCAATTATTGTCCTTTTGAACAACCAAATGTTATGGGAAATGGAGTTAAAAATATTATTTCTATTCTTATACAAGCTATAAACAATTATGGACTTCCAAATGAGAAGAGAAATGAACAACATTCTACTCAGTACTTCATGAGGCAACGCCCACCTTCTTTCAGTGGGTTATCTTACTCACTTGTTACTGTGAAATGAATCGGCACCATTGAAATTATATTTTCAATACTTCACTATTCAGAACATTTACAATTAATTTTTCATGTTTACTATTTAGAAGGTGAATCAAACCAGTGGTGGACTCTAATTAAGAATACAAGGCCCCATGATGAAATTGAATCCATCAAATCAGATGAATTCATGAACATGTTTTTCAATATGTAAATCCCTCATAATCTTCAAATAAATATGTAAATTTTGTTTTATGAGCTTATGAAAAATGATGAGAATTCTATTGATATATACGATGAAAATTTTATAAGGCTTTAACGGTTTGTATCTGGCTTTATCATCCATCTTAAAGGTAATGTTGAACGATTCTCCAGTGGCATAAAACCAAGTCTTCAAAGGGAATTAGCTATAATAGACTTCAGTAGCTATGAATAAATTGTGAGTTTTCCTATCAAGGTATAACTGGAAGACGGTGTTGCATATCAATCTCATAGTTTTGACAAGAAACAAAAGATAAAGTTCAAGTAAAAATCTCAAATCAATGGTGAAAAGTAGAAGAATGTTTCGTTATGCTCAAAGTGTGGAAAGAAACATGGTGAAGATTGTCCTAAAGAAACTATAAAATATTTTATGTGTGGAAAAGAAGGCCATTGAGTAGCTGAGTGTCGAAGTAATAGAAAAAAGGTAGATAATAATGTGAATAGTGAAAAGACTATAAAGAACTCACAACTAACACATAAATGCTACAAGTGCAAGGAAATGAGGAATTATGCTAACCAATGACCTAATCCATTGGTTAATGTTGATCGATATCAACAACCTATTAAGGAAAAGGAGAACGGGAAGTCACGTGAGATAATTATTGGTGATTTCGAATTTGAAAATGAAGTTGTGAAATGATTAATTGTATATGTAATGGGATTCCAAAATAGTGTTGTGGAATCTCATTTATAGTATTATGGAATATTAGAATATATATGTATTTGTTTTCAATAATTGTATGGTACCAATATCCATGAAATGTGATTGAAATATTTTTGTAAATAAGATGATATGTGCATAATGAATGGTTATAGAGACAATAATAAGCTTGATAGTATTACTGATCTCTTGATTGATATAAGGACAAAGTGACATCATGGTTTGAGAATATAGAAATTTGGGATTTTTGGATGTGGAAATAATTAACATTTGACAGCATTCAAGTTTTCACTATGGTTCTATGGTAATTCATGTTTCAAGAGAATGTATGATTAAGGTATTCACATGATTAAAATATGACCAACATGATATATATTATGATATATGGAGGATAAATGATGGTAATCACATTCTTTGTATATAAACTCTCTATTAATCTTTTTCTTTATATTATGAGATTGTACAGAAGTATTTTGGATAAGCCTAATGATTGTAATGAATTATGTTAGACATCAGATAGTAATGTTTATGTCTAAAACATTTTTATATTATTTCTGAGATGTTATTATAGTATTGTTTTAGAAAAAGGACAACTCGTAGGATGGGGGAAAACCCATCGCGTTAGACAAGGATGTGGTAATTGAACCCACAACCGAAGTGTGAAAGGTCTTTATCGCCTACCACTGACCTGAAATATGTCTCTGGTTTGTAGAAACTGGTTTTATTTTATTAATTAGTGTGATATACGAAGTATAAGTTGATGTTTTGGAGCCATTTATGGTTAATAACACCACATATGGACATATTTATTTTTAATAACTTTTGATAACAATTTTTTTGACCCAGATGGAATGACCCATCATTATATCACATGATATGCTATCACATCATGAATGAAAAATTCAACCTCATTTCTTTTTGATATGAAGTGTAAATTGTTCAAGGAATGTCCAATGATGCGATTTTACCAAAATCAAGTAAGTATTTCGTCTAATTGAAAATTATCTAATTTATTGAAAGGATCATGAAAAATAGAAATTATGTCCTAGTACCATCATATCTGATGAACCAGATGGTACCATAGATCATAACAAATTTATGGCTTTGTGATTTTTGGATTTTTCAATGCCATGTTATAGATACCCGAGCCTTTTACATAAAAAAATTCATTATTTCAAGCATAAATAAACATCATAGTACAAGCCAAGGATCGTTATGTCTAGTGACTTGGAAGACTAGGTACATATAACATATAACATGGGGTTAAATAACAATTCTTTATTTAATCTCCCTAATGAGATCTGAACTTCATTTTTTCCCTTACATCTACATACGATGCCCTGGGGAACACATGAACAAAGGGATGAGCTAAAATTCCCAGTAAGGGAATGAATATAAGGACACACCTCAACCACATGAATTATGAGGCATGGCATAATGATATCAAAAGCATGAAACTTATAAAATCATTCAATATAATCATGGGATCATATAAACTTGGAATCATATAAATGTCTAAAAATCATAAATCATATCTTTAGTATTGGTCATGCTTAACCGCCAATCCTGTTTCCCATTTTAGTACTGGTCAAGGCTAACCACCAATCCTGTTTCACATCGCATATCATGAGACATAACATTACCCAATGCATTGGAGAACTATATGGGTACACCCATCTCAACATATTCATGAATATACATTCCAAATAAATAATATTTCCACATAAATGATCATACATAATCAACCATACAAAAACATATGAGTACCCATGGAAAGAATTGGGTACCACAATCATGACAACAAACATATCCAATGGGCGTATCACGAAAGTACCCATTAAAAGAAAAGGATTAGAACATACATGGGAAATAATAAGGTAATATAGGAATATAACATGGTATGTGGTGTAAAATATAAGTGACAACACACAAAAAATCTATTTTAGAAACAGTAGCAGTAAAACATTTTTGTGTCGTCTTAAGGAAAACACTCTATAGATTTTTTAATAGAAAAGAGGACATTTTTTTATATAAAACCAGAATTTAACAAAGAAGGTTTTTATAAAGAAAATACTGATTTCATAAATACAATAGTGTTTAAAACATATGATAGATTTCAGATGAAATTTGGGTAAAATTTTTGGGAAGTCCCCTTAAAACATGTTTGCTTATCGAAAAGTTCTAAGGAGGGAATCATTCAAAATCATGTATATCCCCGAAAGAATGTTTTTTTGGGGTAATGAGTCGGTCAAAGACCGAAGCACCATTTATTAATAAAAGTAACAAAATTTTACATGAAACGAAAGGAAGGAATTTTATTACAATCTCTTTCAAAGAGGTGAAGAAAATCAGCTGGCAGCGCATCCAGCCAAGTCATGTTCTGGTGGACACCTTTATTGGCAAGGGCATCAGCGACCACATTTGCTTCACGGTACACATGTGTAGCAATGTAGTCGATCTCCTGAAGCGAATTCAAGCAGGTCATCCAACGCATAGTAAGTGGACAGGCTAGATGAATAACTCCGTTCCAAATAGCTTGAACAATGGTGGTAGAATCAATTTCAATCCACAGTTTATGCCAACCTCTTTGTAGCGCAAAGTCAATAGCATGGATGACTCCAAGAATCTCCGCTTCAATGGAAGAGGCGATCCCACACCAACCGTAAAAGCAACCATGACAATGGTCATCAGAGTCTCTGAAAATGGCCCCACAACTGGCAGGTCCAAGATTGCCTTTTGAGGCGCCGTCGACATTCACTTTAATCCAACCCGGCATCGGAGGTTTCCAGAATACATCAAAGGGTTGCTTGATCTTCGGGAAAATACCCGGGACACGGATACGTCTGAGGATCTTGAAGTCTCAAATATGATTGCTACAACAATATTTTTGAAATGATGCAGCTTCATGAATCACAATGAGAATTCGAGCTTTTCCTGCATTGAGACTGAAAGAGTGATTATTATAGATAAGATCATTTCTTACATACCAGATTTCATGAATAAGTTCATCCACAACCGCAAGAAAAATGTTTTTGACTTGCTGAGAGGATTCATATTTAGTACATTTCTTCAAAATAAAACAAATCAGATCAGATAAGGACCATGAACAATTAAAAAGCTCAAAAATATAGTTCCATAAAGCCGTGGCCATAGCACAAGACAAAAAAAGATGGTCAGAATCCTCTCTGTGCTGATTACATAAATGACATTTTGAGAAAAGTTGAATGCCAGAAGCTTGAAGTCGATTTTCAGTGGGAAATCTATTGTGAGCAATACGCCAAATAAGGGTGAACCTGGAGGGTTTGATCCAAGTCTTATTTAAGGTACTCACCCAATTATAATTAGGTTCATTGTCAGAAAAGATGTGCATGTTGATGTTTTTTGAGTCAAGTATGCCATTGGGAGCAGGTTCCCAAACAAGGAATTCCCCAGAGGTTGAGAAGGTATAATTTTCAATGATTTGAGCAATGTCGTTGGGGAGATCATGACTATAAAGATGCATAACATCTTTAATTATGTGGGTGATGTTTATAGAAGTGTTATTAGGAGGCAGCATGGAAATTAAAGGAGTACCTATCCAGTTGTCACACTAGAAATTAATGTTGGAGTCAGTGCTGACCATCCATCTAGAATTAGCCATAATCTTTTGATAAGAGTTTCTAATAGAGGGCCATATTGAGGAGTTGATGAAATGAAGATTTACTTTTAAAAGTTTATTTAAAAATCCATGTTTTAAGAAATCTGAGGCTTTAGAGTTATTATTAATAAGGCCCCAAGTGAATCTCCCTTGCAGGGCATCAATGAAAAATTTTAAATTTTTTATGCCATTGCCTCCATAACACCATTTTCAAAAAAATGATATGGCAACACGAAAGAACAAAGAATGTTCATGTAGAATTCATTATGATTTTATTGGCATGTTGGTAGGTGTGACCAAGAAGGATTGATGAGAGAGAAATGGGGTTTATCATTACTTATAAATCCAGAAGGAATTATGGGGGAGGTTCTTAAACATACCGCACAATTTTCTAGTAAAAATAAAACAACAAAGTATATAGTACAATCTTGATTAAGAGGGAAAAGGCAGGGATCCCTTACCTTAAATTCGGAGGTGTTCTCCATTTGTTATTAATGAACTGAATTAAAAAATTATGATAATTAATTCATAAATCCATATCCTCTTCAAGATTTTTTTTATTTGATATAACCCTTTTTAGTTCTTTCAAAACCAATTTGAATATTTATAAGGTTCAATTTCATTGTTCGAGCTCATTTGTTTACTTGGCATTAAAGATCGGTTCGCTTATATTCAAGTTTGGATTATATTCAAGATGAAAGTGGTTGTCCAGAATTGAAGTTATATTATTAAGTTCATATCCAGGAGATTACATTGTTTTAATTTTAAATAGGATACTTAGAGTGATGTTGAATTATTACCCATATAACCTTAGTGATAAACGTTTTTGTTATTCGTTGGGTTTGATTACAAAGAATGTGTTTTGATTTATAACTTATTTCCATTTGTACCAAAATATTAATGAACAAAATTAGGACATATTACCTATCTATTAATCTAGTTCATCAATAACACAACGGTTTCATGACCAAAATTAATGATAATAATAGAAATTGATAAACTGTTGTCCTTGAATGTTCTAAATTAGCACATCCCAAACGGTGCTTTCATTTCATTCAAATCAAAGGGTGGGGAAAGGGGAGAAGATAATGAAGTATAACAAAGGCATGAAGAAATTATAGTACATGTATGTTACTGTATTTATCATTCTATTATGTTGAAGGTAGATGAAGAAAGAAAATAAATAACAAAATAACTTAAAAGAAACGAAGAAATTTGGGAAGTGGAATTTACCTCTTGAGACATCGTCTTCTGAGAACCTCTTAAGGGGATAGGTTTTGGTATTTTGAGGAGGCTGAGAGATTTTGGATGAGGGGGAGGACCTTGGGGAGATATTTGAGAATAATTTAGAGAAGTCTTGGAGCTTGAGAGGAGTGGAGAGAAGAGGGAGTGGAGGGGGTTTTTATAGTGTAGGAGAGAAGGGATTTCATAATATAATAATCATTAATTTATTATTTCTTCCCAAGATAAAGAATAGTAAGTATTACATGACCAAGAATAGTAAATGGGTCATGTGAATTCGAAACATGGGTGGATACATCATCCATGATGCTAGGAATAGTTTATTTTTCATATAATGTATATATACGGTAAATTACCGTATTTTACTATTCATAAAAAATTCATGTATTTCTAGAAAAATATCAAAAATTCACCCTAACCATTTTTAGTCACGTAGAATCCAAAAATGAAGTCCATTTTTATAAATTAATTTTTTAAATATCATTATTTTAATATTTAATTAAAATCATATTTTATTATCAAAAACCAGATTTGAAACATGAATTAACTCATTGTAAAACATAGGTATATTGTACTTCCATATAGAATATTATTTTTATACTATCATAGGTGAGGTCACTATTCATTAGGGTATATCACTATTCATAAGGGTATGTTACTATTCATTAGGGTATGTTACTATTCACCAAAAAATTATATTTTTCTTATCGGACACCAAAAAACATCTTGAACAAAATCGTGTTTAATAGATTTTCAAAATTCCCAATACATAAGTGAGAAAAATAAGTTTAAAGGTCACTTTTAACTTACTATTTCATTATGTAGTGTTTTCATGTGATTTTATGACATAAATATAAGAAGGTAATTTCCATTGATAAACCTTGGGTAGTTACATTCTTCCCCCCTTATGAAATTTCACCCTCAAAATTTCATTTTACATAGTAAGACAAAAACAGGTGCTAGTGCTTTTCCTTTATTTCTTCTTCCAATTCCCATGTTGGTTCCTAAAACTTATGGTTCCTTTACAAAACTTTTACAAGATGTGTTTTCATGTTGCCTAGAACCTTATCTCGCTGATATAGAATCTTTACTGGCTTCTCCTCAAAGGAGAGATCATCTTCCAGATGCACGACCTCTGAGTTTAGTACATGTGAGGGATCAGGTATGTAATTCCTCAAGTGTGATACGTGGAAAACATCATGAAATGAATCCAAATTTGGTGGAAGTGCAAGCTGATAGGCCACAGATCTTATGCGGTCAAGGATCTCAAAGGGGCCAATATACCTTGGGCTTAGCATCCCTTTCTTCCTGAATCAAATGACTCTCTTACATGGATATATTCAATGTATGATGTTTTCTCCAACGTCGAACTCCAAGTCCCTTCAATGGTTGTCAGTATAGCTATTTTGCCAACTTTTAGCAGCTTTGATGTGTTTCTGGATGACATGAACCATCTCTATCATCTCTTGAACAAGATCTTGTCCATGTAGCTTTCTTTCTCTAAATTCATCCCAATAGGTTGGAGTTCTGCATCACTTTCCATACAAAGCTTCATATGAAGACATATGAATACTTGAGTGGAAGCTATTGTTGTATGAGAAATCAACTAATGGGAGATGTTGATCCCAACCACATTTGAATTCTAGATAGTAGGATCTTAGAATATCTTCAACAATTTGAATAGTCCATTCAAATTGGCCATCATTTTGGGGGTGATAGGCCGTACTGAAACTCAATTCAGTACCCAAATAATGTTAAATACTCCTCTAGAATTTAGATGTTAACCTTGGATTGTGGTCAGGGACAATTGAGAGTGGAACACCATGCAGTCTCACCACTTCTTTCACATATAACTTCGCAAGTTGTTTAAGCGAGTGATCTTCACGAATAGCGATGAAAAGGGATGTCTTTGTGAGTCGGTCAAAAACAACCCATATCACATCAATTCCCTTCAACGTCTTCAGGAGACCCATGAAAAAGTACATATTAACATTTTTCCCATTTCCACATGGGTATAGGCAATGGCTGCATTATACCATTGGACTTTTGTCATCTAGATTTAACTTACTAACATACCAAGCACCTTGATATATATTCTGTAATCTTCTTCTTTATGTTATCACACTAGAAGTGTTCTTGGAGATCACGGTACATTTTGGTACGCCTAAGATGGATAGAGATGGTCGAGAAATGTGCATCATTCAATAGCACCATCTTTATCTCTGGATCATATGGAACACATAATCATGCCCCAAATCATACAACTCCTTCCTCATCAATTTTGAAATTTGGAGATTTCCCATTTTTAACAACTTCCACCCTTCTCTGAATTTTCACATCCTTTCATTTAGAAACCATTATTTTCTCCAAGAGGGATGGTTATGAAATCATTTGAGAAATGATTGATGATTTTCCTCCATTAAGGATTCCCATGTCCATCCTTTGTAAATACATGAATATCCGATCCTTTTCAATTCTCATCATTGATAATGATACATGATCATTTCTACTTAGAGAATATGCCACCTTGTTTGCCTTACTGGGATTGTAGTGGATTGAGCAGTCATAATCATTGTAGATCTCTATCCATCTTCATTGGGGAATATTAAGCTCATTCTCTATGAATATATATTTGAGGCTTTTTTGGTCAGTATATATCTCACATTTTTCCTCATATAGATAAACCCTCCAGATTTTTGATGTAAAGATCACTGTTGCCAACTCCAGATCATTTGTGCTATAGTTTTGCTCATATATTTTCATCTACCTTGAATAATAGGCTATCAATTTATAATTTTTCATTATCACACTGTCTAATCATTTTATAGAAGCATCACTATACACCACAAAGAGTAATCCACTTGAAGAGAGTGTGAGTACCAGTGCAGTGATAAGCCTCTTTTTCAGCTCCTTGAAACAGTCTTCACATTCCTTTGTCTAGAGAAACATTACTCCCTTCCGTGTCAGCTTTGTCATTGGGTTTGAAAATCGTGAAATTTTCTTCATGAATCGTCGATAATAACCATATTAACCTAAAAAGCTATGGATTTCTGTTATAGATGTTGTCCTCAGCCATTCTTTAATTTCCTTCATCTTGGAAGGGTCCACCGATATCACATTCCTGGTGATAGCATGCCCCAAGAATGATACTTCCTCTATCCAAAACTCACATCTACTATACTTTGCATACAACTTCTCCATTTGTAATGTCTTTAACATAGTATCCAAATTCTCCTCATGTTCCTCCTTGTTCTTGCAGTATATCAAAATATCATCAATATAGACCACCACAAATTTTTCAAGGTACCTCCAAAGACTCTATTCATTAAATCAATGAAAATTGATGGATCATTAGTGAGTCCAAAGAGAATCACTATGAACTCATTGTGTCTTTACCTCATTCGAAAGGCAGTCTTGGGAATATCTTCACTCCTCACCTTTAATTGGTGATATCTCGACAGAAGGTCCAACTTAGATAAATAACTAGCCCCACGAAGCTGATCGAACATGTAATCTATCTATTGTAGGGGATAATTTTTCATTATAGTGATTTTATAAAGATCACGATAATCAATGTAGAGGCTAATTGATCCATCCTTCATCTTGATTAAGTGGACTCGAGCACCCCATAATGAAGAACTCGGTCGTATAAAACCCTTCCCCATATTCTCCTGTAACTGCTTCTTTATCTCTTCTAGCTCTACGGTGGCCATTCTGTAAGGTGTCTTTGATATTGGAAGATATCTAGGGATATGATCAATTTAGATCTCAACCTCTCGGCCAGGGGGAATATCAGGCAACTCTTTAGGGAATACATCAGTGTAATCCCTCACGACGGGCATGAATTCAAGCATGATTTTATCATATTTCTCATTCATTTCAGCAAGGTATGCATGCTCATAAAGAAGAAATATCCAAAATAGAGATGAATATTCTAAATGAGACTCATCTTTCTCCATGCACTTGTAATGAATCGAAGGATGCTTAGAGATGTGGAGAGTAATCTCCCTTTCCCAACAATTGATGTTGACATTGTACAAAGATATCCAATCCATGCCCAAGATAGCATCAAACACCACTAAAGGAAGTATGGCACGATTTTATGGGAGGATCAGTCCACAAACATTAACATGGGATGATTTATAAACCATAGATGCAATATTTACCCCATTCTTTGTTCTCGCAGATAAAATTTCCTCCAAATTATGAGATGGTGTTTGAATAGTTCTACTAAACTTGCATGATATGAAAGAATTTGTAGAACTAGAATCAAATAGTATATTCACTCTTCTTGAATGAATAAAAATTGTTCCTATCGCCACATTGTTTCCTGAATCTACCTCAGCAGTAGTGATAGCATAAGAACTTCCTTATTGCCTTGGATTTTGTTGCTGATTTCCTCTGACAACACTATGCTTAGTGAAATTGTTCACATAATGCCCAAGCTCCGTGCAGTTAAAACCCTACAATGTAGGCTGAGTGTTGATCTGAACCTTCTTTTTTCTCCAATAGTAGTGGGATTCTTCATATCCCATTGGAAATTCTTGGCCAGTTGACCTAACGTTCGGCATTTGAAGCAATTTTTGGTTCCCTTGAGATAGTCACCAAGATGCTTCTTCCAATAATTCTTGAAAATGAGAAAGTGAAGCTTATTTCCATCATGGGATTTTTTTGATGAACCACCCTTGTTGTTCTCCATTTTCCACTTCTTGTCACTAGGACCATGAGACCACTGAGTGTCTCAAATCTCTATTTCAATCTTGAGGGCACAACAGAGAATATCCTCATAACTGTCATATTCTCTAATTTAATACACTTTTCGTAGACACAGCTTTAGTGCACTAAATAAGTGATCCTCCTTGATTTCAGTGTTCCTAACAAAGCCAGATGCCTACCATGAAAGCCTTGTAAAATTTTCTTTATAATCCTTTCTGGACTCATCTTCTATATGCTTGAGTCCAAGGAACTCTAATTCCATCTTGAGATGGAGGGTTCGAGGAGAATACTTTTTGAAAAACAACCACTTGAATTCCTCCAATTCTATAAAACCAATTTCTTCCTGGGATGTCGTATTCTTGATCAGTGGTCACCACTGATCAGGTTTCCGATAAATAAAATAGACTACCAGTACAACATTCTCTACTTCCGAGGACTAGAGGACAGAGAAAATATTTTTAATGGAGTTAATCCATTGTTCTGAGAGGAGGGGATTAGAAGTCCCGCTAAACATTGGAGGACTTTTCCAGATTAAGGAATCTATAGAAACCTGCTCATTACTTGAAAGAGGGGGACGTTACATCTAATTAAAGTTATTATTCATAACTCGAGCGAACTGAGCATGTAATTCCATGATTTTTTTAGCCCCCTATTTCGTTAGATCATGCATGCCATTATGGAAATAATTACATTTCCTCTCACATTGGTTGTTGTAATGTTTTTATATATTTCCCTCCATTAACTAAGAAATATAATATATGATTAGAGGTCTTGAATACTTAGCTATTGAGCACAAAAAGAAACATTGAACATAAAATTATGAACTTATAAAGAAAAAGTATATCCTGACTTGTGATTCCTTAGTATTTATCTAGGTTATCTTCAATCTATTTCATAACTTATATTTTCATGGTCTTCTTTTTGTCCCTTAATAATGGTTTGTAATAATATTTTGAAGATACAAAGTCATATCCCTGCAAGTGTTGTAACCAAGAGTTCATCAAATCCCATTATCATGCACGAGTTATCATTTGAGTCTATCTCAAAGAGGTGTTTTTGGGTTTTACCCCTAAATACATTTGCGCCAGAGCTACCACTACCTACTAATATCTATACATGGATGTATTTTCTTGATAAACAACTTACTCTATACTCACCAATATTTAGAACTGTTTTCTTATACTTGGTCTCATCCTTAAGGTTCTTACTAATATGATGTATTACTAATTTCCAAAATTAACTAGACTATCCTCTGATATTAAATTTATCGACCCAAGACTTTTACATAAAACATTTCATTATTTCAAGCATAAATAACCATCAGAGTACAAGCTAAGGATCTTTATGTCTAGTGTCTTGGAAGACTAGGTACATATAACATAAAACATGGGGCTAAAATCACTTCTTTATTTAATCTCCATAATGATCTCCTAACTTCCTTTCATCCCTTACATCTTCATAGGGTACCCTGGGGAACACATGAACAAATGTATGAGCTAAAAATACCATGTACGGGAATGAACATAAGGATTCACCTCAAGTACATGAATTAAGAGGCATGACATAATGATATCCAAAGCATGAGACTTATAAAATTATTTAAAATAAGAACGAGATCATATAAAAATGGAATCATATAAATGTGGAAAAATCATAAATCATGTCTTTAGTATGGGTCAAGGATAACCGCCAATCATGTTTCCCATTTTAGTTCTGTTCAAGCCTAACCGCCAATCCTGTTTCACATCGCATCTCATGAGACATAACATTAACCAATACATTGGAGCACTATCTGGGAACACCCATATCAACATATTCATGAATATTCTTGTCACATAAATAATCATTCCACATAAATAATCATACATAATCAATCATACATAAAAATATGGGTAGCCATGGAATGAATTGGCTACCACAATCCTAACACCAAATATATCCAATTGGCGTATCACGAAAGTATTCATTAAAGGTAAGGATTAGAACATACATAAACATTAATATGGTAATATAGGAATATAACATGGTAAGTGGTGTCAAATATAAGTTACAACATACAAAAAATGTATTTTATAAACATTATCATTAAAACATTTTTATGTGGTCTTAAGGAAAACACTCTAGAGCTTTTCAAATAGAAAATAGGGAATTATATTATATAAAACCAGAATTTAACCAAAAATGTTTCAAAAATAAATACACTGATTTTATAAATACAATTTTTTTTAAACATAGGATAGAGTGAACATGAAATTTGAGAAAAATTTTGGGAAGTCCCATTAAAACAGGTTTTCTTATCGGTATGTTCTAAAGAGGCAATTTTTCAAAATCATGTATATCCCCGAAAGAATGAGATGAAAGGGTCTTGATATAAGAATCTAGTACAACTAACCATAAGTCATAAGACTCACATATATAGATAAAATAACACAATTTTGAAATAAAGATAAGGCAACCTGAAAGAACAAAGATGGTTCAAGTAGAATTTGTTAAGATTTTATCAGCATGGTGTAAGGTGTGACAAAGAGGGATTGATGAGAGAGAAATTGGGTTCCTATTCAATTATAAATCTAGAAATAAGTATGGGGTAGGTTCTTAAACAAACCCATTCATATTCTAGTACACATAAAAAGGAAAAGTATAGAGGACAATCTTTATTCAGAGAGAAAAGGGGACGATCCGTTACCTTAAATCCGGTGGTGTTCTCCACTTTTTTTAATGACCTGAATAAACAAATTAGGATAATTAATTCATAAGTCTAGAACCGATTATATATGTAATTTATTTATTATAACCCATTTTATTTCATTGAAATACTTTTTTATTAGTTATAAGGTTAAATTTCATTTTTTGAGCTCATTTGTTTAAATGGCCTTTATAGATCGGTTCACTTATTTTCAAGTTTTTATTATATGATAGATGAAAGTGGTTGTCCAGAATAGAAGTAATATTATTTAGTTCATATCAAGGAGATTACATGGTTATAATTTTAATTAAGTTACTTATAGTGATGTTGAATTATTACATATATAACCTTAGTGATGACCGTTTTTGTTATTCGGCGGGTTTGATTACAAAGAATGCGCATCGATTTATAACTTAGTTAAATTTGTACCAAAAGATTACAGAACCAAAAAATAGATATATTGAATATATAATAATTTAGTCAACCATAACACAAATTGTTTCATAACCATATTTAAAGATAATAATATAAATGGATAAACGGTTTTCCTTAAATGTGCTAAATTAGCACATCTCAAACGGTGCATTCATTTATTTCAAATAAAATTGTGTGGAAAGGGGAGAAGCTAATAAAATATACCACTAGTAGGAATAAATTACAATACATGTATGTTACTGGATTTAACATACTATTATGGTGAAGGTATGTGAGGAAAGAAAATAAAAAAGAAAAGAAATTAAAAGAAAAGAAGAAATTTGGAAAGAGGAATTTACCACTTGAGAATTCCTCATTTGAGAACCTCTTAATGGGAGAGGTTTTTTTATTTTGAAGAGTCTGAGAGCTTTTGGACATGGGGAAGGACCTTGGGGAGAGATTTGGTCAGAATTTAGAGAATTCGTGGAGCTTGATAGGAGTGTAGAGAAGAAGAAGTGAAGGGGATTTTTATTGTGGAGGAGAGAAGAGAATTTCATATTATAATAATCATTAATTTATTATTTCGTCCCAATAAATAGAATAGTAAGTATTCCATGACCATGAATATTAAATGGGTCATTTTAATTTGAACCATGGCTGGTGACATCATCAATGATGCTAGGAATATTTTATTTAGCTTATAATGTATATATACGGTAAATTACCATATTTTACTATTCATAAAAAATACAAGTATTTCAGAAAAATCTCAAAAATTCTCCTGAACCATTTTAAAACATGTACAATCCAAAAATGAAGTCCATTTTTCAAAAATAATTTTCTAAATATTAATATTTTAATATTTAACTAAAACCATATTTTATTATCAAAAATCAGATTTAATACATGAATTAACTCATTCTAAAACATTGTTATATTGTACTTCCAACATGAATGTTATTTTGATGATATCATTGGTGAGGTTACTATTCATTAGGGTATATCACAATTCATAATGGTATGTTAATATTCATTATGGTAGTTTACTATTCACCAAAAAATTATGTTTTTTTATCGAACTCCAAAAAACATCTTAAACACAACAGTGTATACTGGATTTTCTAAATTCCAAACACAAAGTGACAATCTTATGTTTAGAGTTCACTTATCACTTATTAGTTAATTATGTATTGTTTTTATGTGATTTTATGACATAAATATGAGAAGTAAATTTCTATTGAAAAACTTTGGGTCGTTACACATGTTCTCTACCACTCTCCATCAGAACATGATGGTTAGATTTCTCTTCCATATCAATATTTTCACCTATATTCTTCTATGTGGAAACCCAGTGATGAGTTAATTTGGGTAACCATTAAGTTTAATACATTAATTTTTAAAATTATTTTTTGGTATTACTTTTAACGATGTAGGTTTTTATGAAATAAAATTTTAACTAGTAATCAATTTATAACCCTGACAAATTTTGAGGGAGAAATTAATATTATGGGGGGTCAAATGTAACACCCTAGATTTTATAAGAAATACTCATTTTAATTTCATTGATGTATTGTGTTGTATTCTATACTAAAACTATCTTGTGGTGTATGCAACAACATATTATAATGTATTATACGCAAATACTATTCTTGGCATGTGTTGCAAGAGCGACCATCTCAATAGCGTGTGTTGTACGCAATATCAAATTTTACTAAATAATGATATATTATTATAATATTATTATACACAAGCAGTTATGTATAATATTAAAATCATTTTAAATTTTATAAAATTATCATTCATCATACACATATTCTAGAACATGGTATGAGATCAAAATAAATGTTTCGGGTAAAATAAGTATTTTTAAAAAAATGTAGTTTTGCCGCCTTTGGATGGTGCACCCACTTTTAATATAGTTTTTACACGTTGATGTGTTCAATTTTACAAAATAAACTTATTTAATTCAATAAGTATATAAAAATTTACTTTGGATAATTTTTTAATATTTTTCTGTTAACTTTCATATTTTGATGAATAGTAAAAATACGCTAAATTTTAATTCAAAACAACTTTTTTCACTAAGATAATTTATATGGTTATATAATAATATTTAATGGTTTTAAAGTATAAATAGAATATATTTTCAACATTTAATATAATTATTTTCATTGTCACCAATTTTACATTGAATTCATAGGTAAAAGAATTTCAATCTTTTGGAATGTTTTTACTTTTAAAACTCGTTTTCTCAACAGCAAGATTAATTTTAAATTAAATACCACATCTTCATGACATTGAATATGGAAAAATGGTGTTAGGGCCAATAGGGGCCTATATACCCTGAGAGGGGGGTGAATCAGGGTATGGATATTCTTTTTCAAAGTTCTTACTGCCCCACTGGATCTTGACCTCTTTGTTACAAGGGTCACTTTGATTGCACTTGTGTGGTTACTGTGATCACTTGTCTCCTTTACCTGATGATGATGATTTGAATGCAATGCAGGAAAGTAAGCAGGCAGACACAGAGATTTTTACTTGGTTCACCGCTATGGGCTACGTCCATGGAGCATACGCCGACAAGATGCCGGTTCGTACCAAATTTCACTAGACTTCACTAGCTGTGGATTACAATTTTCGGGCTAGATCACTTCTATGCCCAGGCTCACTGCCTTTACAATGTTTAGGGTCAGCTCACTGCTTTCCCAAGGGTCACTCCCTGTTTCTCTCTCTCTGGCTCACTGCCGGTGGAGAGGATCACCTTCTTTCTCTTCCTAAGCTCACTGCTCTTGGAAGGAATCCACTCACAGTTTATAGACATGTAGGTCTCTTCATTTGCATGAATGAATGCATCTTCCTCTGTGTGTAGATGCTCTGTTGAAGTACAAATTTCACCCGTAGATGAATATCTCTTTGCACCGAAGGTATCGGGCAACGTTCCAGCTTCCACGTAGTCCGAGAAGCACTGCTGGAACAAAACCTTACTTGGCGCGCAAGTCTACCTCGGCGCGCAAGTATCGGCGCGCAAGTCACAACGGGCGCGCAAGTCCTCCGCTGACACTTGCGCGACACAAGCTTCCTCAACTCCAAACTTGCGCGACTATCTTCCTTTTACGCCCAAACCACAATTGGCGCGCAACTGCAAACCGGCGCGCAACTTCTAACACCGGCACACAACTTCAACCACTGGCGCGCAAGTCCCACCTACGCGACCACACACACCACTTGCGCGACCACCACACCTGCGCGACGGGAGCTCTGAGTTGAACTCCAGGGAAAAATGAGGAGGGGTGGTCCAGTATTTATAGGAAATCTGACCACCCTGCGCGACCCAATCTCGGCGCGCAAGTCTTCTCTCCTTTTAGACACTTGCGCGACCAACTCCCAAACATGCGCGAACCAATTTTCCTTAGCCATATTTTGATCTTCTATTCTTGAAAAACATATGGCACGCAAGTTTCCTATACTCCAAGTCCACGGCGTGCAAGTCCCTTTGCCAAAAACACTTTTCATCATTTGCCGATTTTCAGGCCCAAAAATTTGGCAAACACTGGAAAACGGTGCCACCTTGTATCTGTTCTTTTGTACCACCTCCAGATCATCCATTCCTTTTATCAAAGTTCTTGAATCAAACATGGATCGTTGAACTCATCTCTTGAACTCGACATTCCACCATGAAATCCTCTTTGTCAACAAATTTGTATGTCATTGTTTTGCTTTGTCAACAATCACTACTCTGATGTCTACTTTGTCAACAAAAACAATCACCTCAAAAATGCTTTAATGATACCATGAGGGATTTTTTCCCAACAAATGGACTCAATATTTTTAATCATTAGGTCCAAATTATTTTAATATGATACTTTTTATTTTTAGTCATTATGAATAGTAACTATGGTAAATTTTATTTAGTACAGTTAAAGGTAATCAGGTAATTAAGGGTAAAAATAAGATTATAAAATTACCCTAACATCTGAAAAACTTCTATAAGATGAATTAAAGTCGACCCATATCACCTAAGGGTCGTAATATATTCATTTATTGTACTTCTGATCATGAAAATGATGTAATTATTATTAAAACAAGATAATGTGACAACATGTCACTCTCTTATATATTATAAGTGTTATAATTTTAATTTATTGATAAACTTTATAAAATGTTGAACATAAATATTAACTAGAAATATAATAAAAATATCAACATCGTGTGAATTTATTTATTATTTTTAGGGACTAAATAATTATCATTATTGGTGACACAATAGTGTTGTAGAAATTATTTTATTGATTGAAATATCTATTAAATGGTTTTAAAAATATTAAAATAACTATTATATGAACTATATAATGTCATCCACTAATTTTAAAGATGAATATTACATGTTATGGATCTATTAAATTTTTTAATTCAAATATATCTTCGGTGTGGATTATATTTAAATTAAAAAAATTGAATAGTTCCATAATTGACACTATTGATATTTTATAAAAATAACATATTATTGAATTGTTAAAAAATCACAAGAAAAATTTAAAAATTATAAATTTCAATATATATTGACTAAAATTTGATTCAGTATCCAATTATGGACAATTCACAACACAAAAGTAATTATTTACAGCAATTAAAAATTAAGAATATTATTACCACAAATATATTTAAAGAGATTAAATAAGTATAAATCAAGTTGATAAGATTTAAAATAAATTCACCACTTGTCTAAATATTATTATCTAATGATATTAAAGCCCTATATAATTACATATTTTACATTGAGTAATTTTATATGTTTTTATGTGGGGTTTGGGTTTATGATAAGTTAACATTTTTAAGGATTCCAAAAGTGCCCCGCTCATCTCTTAAAAAAAGGGTACCTCCTCCCTCTCATCTTTACAACATATTGTGCCTTCCTACTCATCCAAAACATATCCATTTCTATTCTCCACTTCCCTAGAAACATTCTAGGGGTCATCATCATCTTCAAATACCAACTTTAGTGCACCTAGAAGAGGTTTAGAAGAGGCGCGTCAAAGAAGAGGTAATATCCGTTACAAATTCATTAATATTTATTTTATAATATAATTCCTCTTATTTTTTTGTTTAATTATAATGTAATAACATAAATATAAATAATATAATGATATGTTATTTTAAATATGAAACAACCCCATTTAACCTTCTATCCGTTCTACGGAAAATGAAATCACAATGCGTGTGTACGTACGACTTTCCGTCTCCACGCTGTGGTGTAATATGTTTTTCCACCACCACCATACTTGGATTGGTATAATGGTGGAAATAATAAATATATATATGACTATTATAACATCATACTGATTCTATGATATTATATCATCCACTCTAATTCCATTCAATAATTATGGGAACGATATCATCGCTCTTGCGTACGTACAGATTACTGTCTCCACGATGTGATGAGATTTATTCTCCATGTTCACCATTCAAGAATGAATATTAAGTATATATAATGAATAATAATGATATATATGACATAATAATGCTACTATATTTATGTATATATATATTTCATCTACATACTTCAATTCAAGTCAATAAGGAATAGAAAAAAATCATTCATGCGTATGTACGGCCTACCATCTCCGTGACGGTGTATTTAATTTCATTTATCTATCTAGTACATATATATATCAATAATGAATTTATATATGATATATATACCATGTTATACATTATTTATGTATGTAAATCATGATAAAATCAATAAATACAAGTCCAAACACGTATGATCAATGAAATGCTTATTACCCAAAACGTTGCTTCAACAAGGAATTGACAAATGAATGGGTAATATAAATTAATAACTGAATCATATATGATGTCATTTAAATTGACTATGATTATTTAATAATTAAATAAAATTAATTAAATCAATATACAGGAGTTTCAGACACGTACTGAATAAATTTGACATAAGATAAGGGATTATTTCGCCTCACTTTTATTTTTGTGAGACATATGCCTTAATCACCATCTAATTTTTTAATTGTGTTTATACATACAATAATGGTTTCATATTTTTATAATTAAGGATATGATATTTAAATATGCATGTAATTTTCCTTATTTTATGACACGTACGATTTCACTGATCATAAATGGTACGGTATAATTATTCTAATCTCATTCTTATATGAGATTGTTTACTCATAAGTATTTAATTGGGTTATGTTTATCATCTATGTCCATGTTTTCTCAAAATGTTTTCATAAAATGTGTGATATTATTCCATGTATGGTTAAAGTCATTTTTACCATTTTTTTAACACGTGGTATGGATGGAATTTTTCCTTTGGTTACTATACGATGTACTTTTTGACATTTCCAGCAAATGTACAAGTTGAATGTTTTTTAATTTATACGGCATGAACGATTTTTACAGTTTCATAATGCCATATTTCCATGAATCTTCTTATACAAGATTTCACGATTATTTACAAAAAAAAATCCTTCTCTTTTAAAATTGAATTCAATTTTGAGAAAATAATATTATTTTGAAGAATAAAGGATATTTTCATGAAGAATTAATTTAAAATGTTTTATCAAAATTATTTTCCATCTAAAATGAAATTATTTAGTATTTCTATGTGTCAATTATAATGTATATATTATTTACATGATTTAATTTTTCTTATGTTGAAATTATATCCATATGATTTATTTGAATTATGTTATGATGGGATGATGTTTATGAAATCCATATTATTCTTTGGGTTATAATGAGTGATTTATGTTCATTTTGTGGCACACAAAACAATTATTTCATTATGATATGGATGGGAACTATATATTCTTCCAATGCATTGGGTAATGATTTATATCTCATGAGATAGACATGGCGAGAATAGAAAGTGAATCTAGATCAGTAATAGAGGGATGTAATGACATACAAACCCGATTCAGTAATGGACATTGTCCACTATGATGGCATTGGAAGAAAATCCTTGTCTACTGTAGAAATCATAACATGTGTGCTTAATGTTTTTCCAAAATATCATGTTTTGTTCCAATGTTATTTTATCATGATTAATGTTCCTTTGTGATCTATTACTTAAATAAATCCATGATTTATTTCACATCTCATTATTTTGATGTTTAATCCTTACTTTCATGTTTTCAAGTTAAAATGTCTATGGTTTGTTTTAATTTCACCATGCATACCCTTTCTGATCAATTGAGCTCACAATTTTTATATTTTTTTACCAAGATTTAAAGAAAGGAATTAGATAAGAAATAAAAATGGTAAGATCTTTATTGGGGATGTTTATGATCTTTCACAATGATTAGATGATTATGTTCAGAGTTTCCAAATACACTAAAGTATTACTGTCCTTGGGTGTATTTTTTTTATATTATGTATTCCAGAAAAGTAATGTAATGACCATGTACGTCAATCTTGGGTCTCTATAACACATAATAGATTTTTCTATATGTAATATGATATAATGTAAGATATATGATCAAATAACAGTATATGTTGAGGTATGATAGTGAAAAATATTTGGTGAATCAACTATCATGTTTCATTGTTTATATCATTATTGAATTATATTATAATAATGGATGTGTGATTTATATTGAGAGCCATGGTGAGGATGGGGTGTTATAGTTTACTTGTTAAGTTGAATGTGGGTTTGGTTGTTAGTTCACTAGCGTACTAGTATAACCATTTCACATGTGCACATGATACATTTGTTATGATCCAATTGAGTATAAATGTTATGCTCACATGATGTATGTAAATGTTTTTTTAGTTTTCTATGTGGGAATTGAGGATCTATTTGGTGATTATTATATTTGGTTTTAAACATTATGAAGAGTCATGGACACTATACATCTATTTTTGGTATTTACATGGATTATTTTTGTTGTATTATTTGGAATATTTCATATAGTGACATATTCAATGATTTTAGGTTTTTTATTATGTATTGGGGTATCATAATGGTAATTTATCCCATATATAAATCCTAAATTCTAATAACTTGAAATTAATTCCATATGTGAAATTATTATACGCTCATTGCCTCTCTCTATCCATGGGCCTATTGGAAGTAAAAATAAAGGGGGTTATATGTCTTCCTTTATTTCCATCCCAAGAAGGGTTTATTTGAACATTGGGGGAAATAATAATAAATCTCAAATCAATATCCTAATTTTATAATGACTATATAATGAGAAAAAATCAATTAAAAAATATATTTTGAATCTATTAATTATAAATAATGAGGGATACTTTTATAAAATTAATGGTGAAAATTTTACCACAAAATATAATAAAATTGTATAGGTGAGTGATTAATTTTATCTAATATATTATTATTTTAAACCATCATATCAGGACATATAATATTTAAATGAAAAAAAACATGGTTATATATCTATATTAGAAAATCCTTAAGAAAATGAACACAATTAATTTATAAAAAATATATGAATCAAATATATGGGAATTTGTATATATATTTCAAAAGATATAGTTCAACATTATACGATTAACATATCTAATTTATATGGGAAATGATTCTTTATTTTATCCTTATATATAGTACAATTAATATAAGATGATCTTGGATAATAGAATAATTTATCATCCATTTATTGACGATTTCAATGCTAATATTCCCATTTTATAAGTGTTCTATACTTCCTAATGGTGGATTTATGTAATTATGGTGTGAAATAAAGCATTTACATAATGGGGAATTCAATGAAATATATTACCATAATTAATTCCCATTTATATATTTTAAAATTATCAATGAAATATTCATGGATTTAATGAATATTAAATTGAGTAATAATGTTAACAATTATTTATATTTATTTTTATTTAATTTATATATATATATATCTATTTAAATAATTTTAATGATGGGTATTTGAATATTATATAAAATATCATGAGAATAAATATATTATGTTTTTTATTTAATAATACTTATATTTTTTATAAAAATTGTTATGTTTAAATCATTCAAAAGAAAAGTATTGGTATATTTATAGATCCTTCCAAGAAAAAAATTATTATAGTAAAGCATAAAACTCTAATATGTGAGGTATATTGTATTGTTATATTTACTAAATGATATGAATACATTTTTATAAATTTATTATTAATTTATTATATCATAATCATTTTTAAATAAGAGTAAATTAATTTTCAAACTGAATGAGATGATATATTTAATATGGTGAAGTGGAAGATAGAAACTTCACTTGTACACAAATTTCCCTACAATATTTATCGTTAATGATGAAAAAATATCATAAATACATTAGAATGAAAGTTATATTGAATCAAACTCACAGATGATACAATTAGAGTTCCAATAGGATAATTATAATTAATTTCATCGAAAAATTCTAGACATAATATATTCTATAAAAAATGAACCACTTATAATATAGATGAAATTTTTAAAAATATTTTCAAAAAAATAACATTATATATGTATTAATATTAATAGATAATAACATATTTTCATAGATATTTATAGTGTTATTAATGTTTAAGGATCACCCAATGAATTATAATGTCCAGAATGAAAAAATATATTTTATTACTCTCCCATGAAAGAGTTCTATTAAATATTTCATTTAGTATTGATGGAAATCATTTCTTCACTTATATAATATATATAAATGTGAAGATAATATGGAAAGAGCCTATTTACTAACATTAACGAATAATTTCCTAATAATTTGCTCATATGATGATCAAGGGTTATAAATAGATAATATGGGGTTGTTGAATAATGTAGATATATTATAACATATAAAATGGGAAAATAAAAATATGTGATTTGGATCATTAATATGTTTACCATTAATTGCTAAAATGAATTTTGATATTTTTGTTACATTTTACTTCACATAATAATTTCATACATGATAAGAAAAATAAGAACATCAATCTTTATAAAAAATTCTAGTAAAGTGACATGAAGATTGAAATTTTAGGTTATATACCATAAAATACTATAAAAATTATATTATCGTATAACCTCATATTATAAATTGGATGGAATAGGGAAAACACATAATATAATGAAAAAAAATAAATATCATAATATATAATTTTAATTTTTTTTAATTTTTTTTTTCATATTTTCATTAATGGAAACAGTGCAATTTATGTTTTGGATAATTAATTTTTTAATAATTATCATATAATTTACATTAATGTGTATATTTATTTTCTAAATATTAAATTTCATATATATATATATATTTACTAATTTTGGATGTAAATAAATTGAATTATATTTTTTTCATTTTTAGAGTCTCACATTAATGATTTATTCATGTCTTGAATAGGTACTATATAATGAACTGAAATTCTTCACTTAATGTTATTATTAAAATAAATATTAACATAAAAATAATATTTATAAATTAAATTTTCTATTTACATATAGATAAATAGATTTAAAAAGAGCTCGTAATTGAATTATTTAATAGTTGTTGTCCTATATGAAAACAATTTATAAAAATTCATATAAATTTATGATTTTGATACTTTATATGTGGAGGCATATTAAAATACACTTTGCTGGGATTATGATGAAAAGGAAATGAATAGAAATTTTTTATTGTTTCTAAACCATTTAGAAATACAATTTGATCATTATAATATAAATTTTTAAATCAAAATTTCATTATTTTCTAAGGACTATATTTTGGATTTCATTTTAAATATTAATTTTAAATTAAAAATTCAAAAATATATATTATTAATTAAAAATCTGTTTTTCACGAATATAAAAAGTACTATTATGTTTTCTAGGGGGTTGAATGTATTATTACTTCCCTTTTATTATGAATAATGGTATTATGGTCATTTAAAAAAACTATGTAATAATTGGTTATAAAAACATTTCTTTATAAAATGCATTTTCTATATAGATTTTCATCCACTAAATTTTTTATTATTTTCATAATGTAAATAATGAAAAACCATGAAAATGAATTATAAAAAATGGATAATATATTTGGAATCCGTAGGTCTCTATTTGGTAAATTTTCCACTTTTATTTTTGTTTATTATGAATAGTAACCATTTTCAAGTTTTATTACCATGGGAAAGATAAAATTTGTAAATCACATTAACAACCTTGAGATAAGGTCACAAATTACACCCAATGCATTCTTTTATTTTATTATATGTATAATAGTGAAACCACTAAGTGGTAATCAAGCAAACTGATAAAATGGTTTATTTTGACAAACATAGTTTATAAAATTGTCAAAATATAGATTCAAAAATGGTTTTCCATCAAAAGGCAGTATAACAATCTTTTAAGAATATTAGTTTATTCCATGCATAAGATTGTATTTATTTTCATTTTAAGCCTCTAAAACACTATCTTAATAATTAATAGACATGGATAAAAATATCTATTATTCATTACTTACTTGGGATGTTACATTGGAAATTAGAATCTCTTGACCAATAGAGGGTTAATTGTTGTTATTTAATTGAAAATACTTATTTTTATGGTAGTAGAGATTTTTTTTATTTTAAAAAATATTTTTTTAGGAAAAAAAGGTATAAATTTTAAAAATATAAATTTAATGGAACACTGTATTTATTGTTTTACAAAGAACAATTTTTGTAAAAAAAATTTGTTGTTAAAATTATTTTAAATAAGTTGTAACACTTAAAATTAATATTGTTTTCTTCTGAATATTTTTCATCATTGAATTATTTATATTTATATTAAATTTAAATATTCATCTAATAGATATTTTTTTATTCAAACATTATTATATTTTTTAAATATGGAGATCTATATTTTCTATAAATTGACCTTTTAATTTTTTCATTAAGAATAACAAATAATTAAAATATTAATTACCATTTTAATTAGAAGAAGGTTGATATAGTTTTAAAACCATGATATAATTTCTCAAATCCATCCCAAAACAAGATTATTTCATTTTATGGAATAAATTTGACTTTATACATAATGAATTATAATATATTTAATTTGTGTTCCATTATCCTTAGATAATAAAATATATCTATTTATATGTATTGAAAAAATTATTTTTCACTCACATGAACATCAAATATCATGAATGTATGAATTTGGTAAAAAGAGATGATTTCGATTCTAAATTTTCAATTTGAAAAAATAATTATTTATTTTTCCTTTGTTTTTTCTTTACAACTTTTTTATAATTTTTAATCATAAAAAAATATGACGCCAGAAATCTATAGTGATTATTCAATTAAAAGAAAAAATTAATAAATGATTTTTCAAATAATTAATGTTTTATAATTATGGTGAATTTTTTGGTTCTATATATTTTATTGATAAATGTTTCATGGTTTGGTTATTTATTAATATGGTTTTAATGTTTATATATGATATTTATTATATAATTTTGTTTTCGATTTATAATATAATATGAACATTCATAACATTGTATATTTTATAAAAGTTTAATGTCACACATGAATATGTTTAGACAACTACATCCATGTTGTATGGTTATTATTTTTTTTATTATTGGTTTATATTGATAGAAATAAAGGTTTATTCAATGAATATAATATATATATATATATTAAATATATTAATATCCCATGACCTTTTTAGGTGTTTTTAACAAATAATTTGAGTATCCAATGATATGATCTCTATATGGTTTTTTCTAGTGTTTTTTCATAATTTCGTTGAATATTTATATTCATATACATTGAAGGATAATGATTTCACAAACTAAACATAAAAAATGTTCATCATCTCCATTATCTTAGGGAGGCATGCTTGGTTGTTGCATGATTAGAAAATCCATGAATCCAATGCCTAAAAATTAGATAAATGGGTTTTCATGGTGGGAATAGGGCTAAAATATCCATGAAGCCTAACCATGCTACACTTCTAGTGTCTCTATGTAGGGTGGAAGGATAAAAACACGATTATTTCTAACAATGTGACCTAAATAAGGATGAAAAAATGTTGGTAATTAAATCCCCAAAAATTTTAACTAAAATTTAAAAAACCTCAAATTATACAAAAACACAAACCACACTATTCAAAATTGATACATTGTCTTTTGGGAACCCACTAAAGGATTTCTGGCTCTCTAATGAATAGTTACTATTAGATCAAATTTCTAATGTATACACTAATCCAATTCCAGTTATTTTTCTTTTCCTTGGTCTTAAATATATCTTCATATTTCAATCATTCATTCTAGAGGTTATCATTTACTTTGTTTGGACCTTGGAAAATTAATGTGGAATTGTGGATATTGTGTACATTATTTATTCTCTCGAGATACATCTTTCTAAACCATATGATCCACATAATAGGGGGAACATTTCGAATTTTATGTAGTATGATACCAAATATTCCATGGTTTTGTTTTTATTATTATTAATCATATTTTAATTCATTATTGATTGAGAAATGAATGATACATGTTCCATAATTTTTAACGCATGTTCTGTGATTATATTTCATTATATTAATTAAGAAAGATTCTATAGAAAAATTATATTTTAATCTACCATGATATGAATTAAATGGATATTATATTTATCTCTCTCGAGTTTTTATAAATCTATTAATTTTATTTTTTTGGATTTATTTTAAATGATCTTTTAAATAATGTTTTGTTGAATTTGAGGGATTTTTCATGGGATTTTCTTCATTAAATGATGTTATTTAATGTTGATGAAAATATTTGTACTATTTGATGTTTTCTAAATATGTTAAAATTATTGAATTATTAAAATGACCCAAATCCCATTTAAATGTTTTTACCTTTGGTGTGAAATTTGTTCTAAAGGGTTATTTCAAAAAAACTAGTCATCCATTTCAAAAGAGGGTGTAATAAAATGTTTTTAAATGTATTTAAATATTTATAATTCTAATACTCTTTTTTAATGACTTAATTATATTTTTAAATAAATTATGATTCAATGTCCTACTTAAAATTTGGATAATTATTTGTGAAATGAATAGTGCATGGTAGTCCATTTTAATAAGGAAATGTATAAATTATTTTGAAAAAAAATTATTATTTTTTAATGTCCTCATAGGATATTTGTTATGATTTATTCTTATGAGAACCCCGTAATGTAACATTAATTATTCCTATACATCCCATTGATGGATTTGATGAAAACTGATTACTTACATTATGTGATCATAAGGGTATGTGAGATTTGATTTGTCAGAATTAAAAAAATTATTTACATTATTAAGGATCCCCATTATAATCCTCATAACTTGATTATTTAACTATCCAATTTTTAAAAATATTGGATACAATGATAAAAATATGGTATGACCTTGATATATACTTCACTATAGATCTCATGGACTATCTATTGGGTACATGGATAATATAAATTATTCTGGCTAAGAACTTGGGACCATGAAGTTGAAAGTTCCTGGATCTATTTTTCATAGTTCCCATTAGAAATGCTTAAATAACAAGGATTAGACATGATTATTATTGATTATATAGTCTCTAGGGGGATCACTATCATTATTAGTTGTACCCATGACATCCACATATATGATTCTTGATAAATGATAACTTTTATTTTAACTAAATGTGAATGGAGTTTACATTCATTATTGGTTACTTCACTTGAATTATATATTTATTGAGATGTAAAACCATGAATAATTTGTATTTTCTCATATAAAAAATTTATTTCAAGAAAATATTTTCATATTCTCTTAATTAGTTGAAATTATATTACAGATTTATTTATTTCTTTGAGATCATGTTTAGTTTTTAGATGTTGAATTAAAAATTTTAATTATCACATTTCATTAATTAATTAGAAATTTTTGAAACACTATTTCCAAACTGTGAATTTTACTATCTTTATTTTATTCATATAATATAATAAATGTATTTCCTTATATGGTATCTACATAGACACTTCATCAAAATTCTATAGGTCTCTATAGATTACACAATACTTATATTATTTAGTGTTTCTAAACCGTAATCATATTATAGTAGGTTATATTTATTTAATATTATATTATTTTGTTCAATATATGAGGAATAAGGGATGTAGTATTGTGAAATTTTTTGTGGCCACAGACTTTTAGAAGATTGGGCTTCAAAATAATCTTTATTTCTAGATTTTTACCATCTCTATGTACATGATAAGATTATACTTATGTAAGTGCCAGTGATGTTTCCCCAGTGTACTATGTTGATTCTAATCATTTCTGGGTTAAATAATTTCCATTTATTATTTATTAATTCCTATTGTCAAGTCACCATGTCATTTAGAATGGGAATGATCAACTGGTTGGTGAAATATCAGCTAAAAATTTGTTGGGATGGTGCTTTGGGAATTCTGTTGGAAATATTATCAATTGTTTGATTTCCATGAATGTAATCACTTCTTCTTGCAATACTATATGATATTTGGTATGATTCATGGTATAAAGGATTGTATGAATGTTTCAGTACTCAATTTTTTATTTTAAATGATTTATTCATAACTACCTTCACTAGATAACACTTTTTTATATGGGTTATTGATATTTGATACAATATTTTTGGTTATATGATTTGTAAAGATTAATTATATTTAGATTCAAAATGATATTATATATAATTAACGGAATTTATTATGTGTTTCTTATAAATAATAGTGGGATAATCACATTCACAACATGTATCCTCAATTTAGTAAACTGTGAAAAATTGTTGTGTATGATCTACAAATAAAACCTGTAATATTTTATTGGTTAGTGTGTCCATTGATAACATATATAATAAATCCATTTGTAAGTCTATATTAGTTTTAAATATGAAATATTATTCATTTTTCATCGGTGACTTTTTTGTTTTGGGGATATTAATAACATTTCTAGAAGTCATGTGATTCATGTGCGTGTTTGGTTATTTAATCATTAATAACATGTTTATGATGTTAAATAATATTTTAAAACCAAAATGTGCCTTAAAAATTATCAATTGAGTTATTTGAGGTTTTTTTCATTTACCATTTTTTATGTTTTGATTAAATGTTTTGTTCAAGGAAACTTATTTTCATGATATATTATGTGATTTTATAAAAACCTATTTTACAACGATATATTTTTATTCTATAACTATAATTTAAATGGTTTTGATAATAGGAAATGTGGGTTTAATTTTTTTAATCCATGGTAGAATTTCCATGTGGAGGTGGACAATTTATAAATAATTTTGATGAATTTATAAAGTTATTTTATAATTTGATAGGAAAGTGTAATGTATTATTTATGTTAAAATATATTTTTTTATAAAATAAATTTTACTTAAATAAAAGTTGTTTATGGAATTTTTTTAATGTATTAAGGATCTATTTGATATTATTTTATTCCTGATTTGATATGACTGTGTCTACTATTGTATATATGTTTTCCCTGTTATTTTTTTATGTAAAATGGAATGGTCATTATTAAGTCCAGTTTTTATGGTGGTCCTTCACGTTTTATAGTATTTTGAACTAGTTTTTATGACTCTATAAACACTCCATATCTAGTGGTGGATTCTTAGACCATATATCCTTTTAACCCCCTATATTATTTCTACAATATTTATCCCCTTTCATATAAATTCAAAGAAGTTTCCATTGAGGTAGTATACTCTCTTGATGTAGTTGATGGGATATTTGATTCACATAGGAATATCAATGGTATATAGGTCATGTTTATCAAATATTTATTTTAGTGGAATATATATGATTGATGGAATACTATGATTTCTTATTTTATACATGAATGAATGTATTGGGAATTATTCATTTCAATTTGTATTCGATGTAATTATCTTATGTATATTAGAAAGTATAATGTTACTTTATTCTAAGGTTTTTATAAAAGACAATATTGGGATTTATGAGAATTAATATAAATTCTCATGTTTATTATACTTCACACTAGGTATTATTGTTGATCTCTTCATTAAGGATACCTGTTTTATAAATGGTCTTCCACTCTAACTTTTAATCCTGAACCCTTTGGCATTCTGATCAATTATCTCATGATAATCAGTAGGTATTTTTCATCTAAATATGAGATATTATATCAAAATGATGGTATGAAGGCCCATTTAATAGTTTCAAATGTTCTACCACTTTTGGCAATAAGATTTCTAATGTTTTTATCTAGCATGGAGTACATATCAATTTTACGATGTCGTGATTGAAATCCTTAAGAGTTTATAAAAATTATGGTTCTATGGGTCATCATTACAATTTATGCTATTTGGGGGGGAAGGGATGTTTTGGCCTTGTTCCATAGATATAGAATGTGGGGAAAGAGTTTATTCAAAATAACTAGTCCCCATATATAGTTATTGGATGGATGTATTTCAGGTTTTGGACTATTTGTTAGCTACTTCTTTAAAATTGCATCTAATATTTTTTAAATAATAATTTTAGTAACTTCAATGATTCTTAAAATTAATTTCTCCAATATAATACTATATTCATAAATGCATAAATGTTATTTAATGGTCATTTTTTAAAAGAGGTAATTTGGAATTTAACAAAAAAAAAATTAAGAATGAAATCATTTTTTTAACATATATGGAATGATCATAACTTCCCATCATCATGAACATGAACATATTTAAATATTAATTAAGATGTTTCATTGGTATATACAAAATATATTCTATTGAAAATTATTATATATATTTTTATATTTTTATAAAGATATTTCAAATTTTTATATGGATTTTCCACATGAAACGTTACACGATATCTTATAATAAAATTTTCATCATTGATGAAATCCAATTTTATTATTATGATTTGAATAGTGAGATGATTCAATGAAAACCATTTATTGTTATTATATATGGTTCATTTTTTTATTGGTGATATTTTTAGGAATCCATTTTTCATGGATTACTATAGGCTCAAATATTAAATGATATCATGATCTTGTGAATATATATAAATTTATTATGATTATATGATAGGTGACTATATTATGTTCTATTACTGATATGGGTAAAACTATATAACTCATTGGGTAAATATGTTTCTTATAAAATTGGTTCCTTGTTGAAAAATATATGCAATGACTATGATTTCATGTCAATATGATTTAGTGTGACCATGTTTTCATGCCCACAAGATTATGTTTGTAACTTGAATTAAGTCCACAAATTTAGTGGATGCCCTAGTTTCATGTCTTTTATTTTATATTTGAATCTCTTTATATTTATATAGTTTCAAATTTTTTAAATATTGTTAACTCTGTATATTCATATGCCTATGTTACATACTCATAGACTATGAATGATTTTTTTGCTTTCAAACTCTCCTGAATATTGTATTTTATTATGATAATGTATTAATACATGACTAATGTTAACAACCTATGATATTTTGCTAATTAATTTTTTTATGATCATGATCTCATTGACTAATAAATATATAGTACTCTTGTATTATCATGCATTTATATCTCCCATGTTCACCCTTATGGATCATATGACCTAACCCTTTTATTTTCCCCCTTCCCCTATTTTAGAAGAATGGTTTTGGTAGCGTTTATCAAAGAATTGTTTTATTTAAGAAATGTTCACGATTTGTAAAAACTAAGGGAATTATTTATCTAACATCTAATGACAGTATAAAATAATTGTTTTAGCATGAATTATAATGTTATTTATTGAAAAGAATATGAAAAAAATTAATAATTATATATGAAAAGTATGGGATGTCAGAGTCTTTGGGTTAAATTGTTTTTGAAATTTATTCTATATCATTCAATAATATATTAATATTATGAGACTTGGGGAAAACTAAATGTTATATACATGATGTATTTGATATTTTTAAATTCAAAATAATTCCAATACTATAAATTATTTACTTGTTATTCTATAAAATCATATCACTTATAAACATCATGTTCAATATATCTCTTTAATATAATCACATACTAAATAAATTTAATATATTAGACATTAGGTTATATAATTTGATAATAATATCTAATACATTTAATGGAAAATGGTTATAATATATCATAGAATAAATAATTTAAAAATATAAAGAACCCAACAGTAAATGTATAATGTTAAAATCATAAAAATGAAGAATATATGTGATAACATTAATATAAATTTCAATAAATATTACATAAGTTACTATCCTTAGAGTTATAAAAGTTCATGTGAAATATGTTTCATGTGTATATATTGTAACTCTATAAAACAATGAATGAATCATTACATTGCCTTAATAATATATATTGAATTTCAATTTCTTTTTTTCATGAAATAAAGAGATATAATAAAAAACTATTCCTATCATCAATGTATAATATATGATCATAAAAAAATCATACCCCTGTGTTTGTTTCTAAAAATAACTAATTGTTATATTAAATAAAATAATATTTAATATTAATTAATTTTTGATTTTAATTGAATAATAAATGGTTATGTAACAAAATATAAAATTCTACAATGACCATACTATCTCACTATTGGGTGTATATATATATGGTTTTAGGGATCACATAGAGTTGATATATATATTGAATTCATTATAAATGGGACATTTCAGTTATTTAAATGTTAATAATGCGTTTGAAAAAATATATGTATATTTTAAGGTCCTAACCATAAAAATTACATTATATTTAGTTAAGTCATTATTTTTACGTTTTTTCACACTAAGGATATATTCTTGTTTAGAAATTTAGAGAATTAGAATTTCTCATACATGAAAAACAATAATAATACAAACATGACACTTATGAACAATTTCTATTTTACACATAATCATAATCATTAAAAATATATCATGACTAATTTTATTAAAATTCATCACGACATTTACCAAGAAATATGAAAATAATTAAAAAACCCTTATGTTCAGTGAACACCATTTAATAATGTGTGATAATAATAAAAAGTTCATTATGGGAGATAGAATGTAAGGAAACAATTACTCCATTAACAAACATTAAGACACATGATATCATTATTATAAAGTGATACATTAAACCCTTAATAAATTGTACATACTTTAAATTGAAAAAAATATCATTTCATAACGTATTTTAATAGCAATATTATAAAAAAAACCTAGATAATGAATAGAAAACACATAAAGGTACATTGGGAAATAATTATACTTATCACACTTATAATTGTAATAACCACGCAATGGACTTCCATACATGTCAATCTTACTAATGAAATAGACAAGAAACCAACATCATTTCATATTTCATAATTGGTTATAACATAACCAACAATAATTTGTTTTTCACTAAACCAAAAATAGACTTTTATCATGTAACAAACCATAATATTTATGACTACAATTATATAATAATAACATATATAAGATTTTAATATTTATCATTTCGCTCATAATAATTTCATTTGAAATCAAAAAATCTCTTTTGAAGGTATTGAAATAATCAATCCATTTTCATAACCATTTTCAACACATAAATAACTAAAATGGGTAACAAGGTATTTAATATTATTTAAAAAAAATGTCTTATAGATGAAACCATATATCAAAAAACAGTCAGGGAGGTAAGGGATCCATTGTTACCCTATACATCAAAACATTTTCTTTTGTCATTTGTAATTAGAAAAGAATTATCCGTATCTAAATTTTAAAAATATTAAAATTTAAAAACTATTAAATGGATTTTAATTTCATCTGGGTTTCTTATACACCTTATAAAATAAGGTTGGTGTATTACATCAAAATTCATCTCAATGAAATGTGGTTAAGATGATGTACCATACAATTAGTCTGATTCAAACTATATGTTCTCTTTCATCATTAATAATAAAATTAAATAAAATTATTAATTTTTTACAAACCTTTTTCATTATTATTATAATTTTTATATCACTTATTATTATTTTTAAATATTACATAATTATTAATGGCCAGGTCTGACATTTTGTTGATATTTTGTAAATGATCCCAAAATGACTATTATAATATGCCAATTTTAAAATTGGTAATTATTAAATCATATCTATAAAAATATTCATGATATAATATTCAATTTTATACATCAATTAGATACTTAAGTAAAAAAAACTATGTATCCTTATGAAAAATTAACAACGTTATAATCATGGAGATAGAATTCCACACATACGCATGGATAAAATTTCAATTTTCAATGCTAATTATAGAAATAAGACATGTATTATTTTTCATTTAAATTTATAATAAAAACATTAAAATCACATTAATAATTTAAATATAGTGATATTTATTATTTATGGGATTTCATGAATAAAAATGAATCCCATCATTTCAGAGAGAAGATAGTTCACATATACAAATAAAGGATTTTGTCATTTTTAAATGCATTGAAGATAAAACATAACTGAAATTTTATTCAATTATTGTGAAAAATATTTCATAAATATCATATATAAATATGAATTCAATCATTATAAACGGTCTTGAGAGAAGGTAATGAGAAACAAATTATATCAGTTCGTAGAGGTGATTGTTCAAACATACTCCAAAACAATAATTTTTATCCTATTTTATGGAATATGATATCAATTTATGTAATGATATTAAAACAATAACATCTAAATTCATTAATTTAAATGAATTTATAATTTAATAATGGTTTTTGGAGACATGAAGGAAGAGTAATGTGAAATAAATTATAAAAACTTGAATAAAAATGATACCTCTTCACCTTAACAACTCTACATATGATTTTACGCATAAAATAAGTCCAGAATAATGTGGGGAGGGATTATATGAATTTATTTAGGTATATCATGGATGAAAAATATTGGATTTATTTATTGAATAAATGATAATATGTACTTCAATTTCATAAGATATGGGGGGACTCTTGAATTCTTCAAAGCATAAAAGTAATATAAATTAGTTTTCTATTCCCAACGGATAATGAATTAGTTTAATAGAATATAGACAGAGGATGGTACAATGTAAATTTATAAATTAAAAGTTATAATGTTTACTATTATTATTTTAATCATTATATATTTTTAAACTTAATTTACCCTTTGAACATTTAATGTGTTATCAATTAATTTACGCTTTGAGGGATAATATAATAACACTAACAAATAAAATGACACAAAAATGTTTTATTTATTATATAATAGGATTTATCCAAATTATTGTGATAAATCATTGGAATTTATTATTTTATATAATTTAATATAATATTGTATATTTTAAAATCTCATTAGAGTTAACATTGACACTAATCATTCTATTACATTTTGAAATTTTTTTAAAAAAATGATATATTTTAAAAAAATATTAACACATCACTTACATGTATAATAAAACCAAAAAATTGATATATTTCATAAATTATATCATATTACTTTAATTTGAATATTTTTAAATTATTTATTCGAATCTTCTATTAGTTTGTCCATTACTACTACATCATTATGTCACCATCTAATATAATTAATTCATTCCTAAAAATTATTATTAAATTAAAAACATGGAGATACATATTTTGGTTATAAAATTAATATTTATAGTCAAATTTATCGTCTATATATCATCATATTACATCTATTTCATTTGTTATAAATAAATGTATAAAAATTTATATTTTCATTGAATAAAATACTTTAACTCTCTTATAGGTAGACACGATTATCCAAGAGGACAAAAAATAAAACCAATGCTCATTTTTCTCAAAAATAACTTATTCAGTAAAATTTAGAAAAGTGTTAGGATAATTTTCTAATATATTATCATATCATTTTTACCCATAAATACTCGATTTACCTTTAATTGTGCTAATAAATATAATTTGTAATGTTAATGTTAATATTTTATAAATTTAAAATTGATATATTTAATATAAATGGACCCACATATTTCCAATATTGATTCTATATTTAAACATTCAGAATACCTATGTGGAATAAATTACTTTAAAATTAATCCCACTGATAGGTCTAGAAATTGGGTTATTAATGTAAATGTGTTCAAAATTTCAAACTGTTTTATATCTAATATCAATTTCAAATTGATTATATTTATATAAATTGTATGTTATGGTAAACATATTACTAATTATATGATAAAACATTAAAATATATAATTTATCAATATAAATAAATTTGATGAAAAACATGTTTTCAATTAAAATGTCGTATTTTAATAATTATTCATCCAAAAATGAATCTTATAAGAAAAGTATATACAATTAAACAATATTAAATATTAATAAACCACATTAAAATAAAAATTTAATATTGTCAATTTTTATAAAATAATGTGTCAGGATCTATATTTAATAAAATGCACCATGTTATGGGAAAAAATATGACTTAATAGGAAAAATAAAGTATTTTTTCAATAAAATGGTTTTTTATTATATCAAAAGTATAAAATTTAAATATAATATTAAATATTTTATTCTATAAATAATATATATATTTCATTCATATAATCCAAAAATAGATATTTTATATTTAATTAGGCTAAAACACCCTTGTACACATATAAATATTTTTTTCAAAAAAATATTTTCCTTTTATTTTAAAATGTGTTATATTTTAATTTATAATTAATTTATAAACCATGAATAATAAATGTATCCATATGTAAACCATAATTTCAATATTTTTTTAATCATATTCATTCCATCCATATTAATGATTATAATATAACTACCATTTTAAATAATAATATATAGTTATTTGTTTAAGATAAATGTGTTGTATCGTGTATGAAATAAAAAATAGTGTTTCATTTAAAAATTTTGGGATCATAAATACACCACACCTTCAAAAAAAAATTTCATAATTTTAATTATTAATTAAAAACTATGGGACAGATTTTTCTAAATGTGTTTTAGGAAATACCACATAGAAAAAATGATAAAAAAAATTTCTACATTAACATAATGAAATAGAATTATGAATTTCACCTAAGATGAAACTAACTAAGTTTACATTTATGAAAACATGGAAATGGAAGAGAAAAATAACCATAAATTCAATATGAAAATAGATATAATGAATTTTTCGGAGAAGGTTAACAATCATAAAACTATAAATCTATGATGGGTTAATTGTAAATTGATTTTTTAGAATAAAAACTAAATGGATGAATTTTTTTTTTTAAAAATGTAATATGTTGAGGAATTATATAATTAATTATAATATGAACATAAGGATATATACACAACTAACATGTATAGTTTCATCCATAAATCGAATTCATTAAATTCAATGGACATCGTATACCTCTCATTTGTTCTCATCACATAATTAACTCAACATATTAATTCATGAAGTTTTTTATATTTTGAAATTTTCCATTTTATATCCCTATTATTTAATAAAACTGTTACAAAAATAAATGACCTTTTTTCCTTGATGTTGTAGTCCACCTAGTTTCATCATCATTTTGTTAATATAAAGAGAAGTTCAATGCATTGCTACAATACATTAGAAATTTTTCAAAGTTAGTTACATCCATTGTACAAATACACCCTGTAAAACATGGTTTGTATGGGTATTTTTTGAGATATTGTTTTGGAAAATAATTTTGTATGAAAAATAATTTTAAAAATTATAATACAACTTAATTTTTATTAACTATTCACATCGATATTGGTATAAACATTCAAATAAGTGTCCTTTAAAATAACATAAATTTGTGATGAAAGAATATATTTGAAAACCAAATATAAATATGTTGTGCAAGTTTCTCCTTAATTAATAGATATATTGAAAACATAATATGATTCAAAATCTTGTTATAACCTAAAATATCAAAAAATTCCATGATAGTAGTAACATTTCATTAATATATGAGAATATTGTGAAAATTCGAATTGATAAAAAAACACATATCCCCTTCTGAATCTAGGTATAGATGAGGTATTTTATAGTTTATAATACTACTTATAAGTGTTCTTTAGTTTAGAAAATGTATTTGAATCATTATGACTAGAAATCTCAAAACTTGTTGCAATAATGTCATCAGGATAATATAAGAAATTTGTTTGAGATCCTCCTCCTTCCATTTTTAACTCACATTTACAAATAATTAAAAGTAATAGAATGTGATTTAATAGAAATAATATAAATTTTAATATCACTTTTTTTTAAAATAATTTCAAAATCAATAATGATTCTAAACTGCCTTTTGATACAAACTATTAATACTATGTCATAAAAATTTCATAATAATGATTGAACTAATGAAATTTAGTTTATTTCACATTAAAGATACGTTAACATTTATATACATTTATAATAATTCCACACTCCTATAAAAACATATAAATTCTATGTGGACACTTCCAAACAGTTTTTATTTTTTCCATAATATAAGACATTTTATTTAAATCATGATCTCTTTTACAGAAAATCATCAAAAAATTAAATAATACAACTCCAAATACTACATCATCTTAAATTAATGTAAAAAATTAAATAATGAGTCATGAACATAAATAATGTATAATGGGATATAAAAATTATGGGAACTTTTAGTCTATTCATAATCATAGAAACACAATAAAAATTTATCATAATTTTATACATTCCCATTAATATTTAAAAAAAATTATTTGGAAAATAATATCATTGATTAATTTTTTATAATGAAAATATTACCAATAAATACATATCATGAATAGAAAATACATAATTTTACCTTTCAACAAAATTATACACTCCACTCTTACAAATGGAAATACCATATCGTTAACTTCATTATATTTAAAACATTTAATTGGATTACCCATATGAAAAACATCCATACCCAATGAATTTGAGGTTATAATGAAACCATCCATTCTTTTTTATCATGTAACAACCCATCCTTGTGATTTATTGTACTGATCGATCAAAATTTCAAATACAATTTTATATTCATAACACATAAAAGACTATAATATTTATCATTTCACTCACACAATATCATTATCAATGAAGAGAAATCATTTCAATGTATTAAAATAATAAATCCATTTTAAAAAACCTGAGAAATGAAAAAAATATATGTATAAAAGTGAATAAGGTTTTTCCTTTTCTTTTAAAAAACATTAATTGTTTTTTTGGAAGAGAAATATCAAATATTTGTTATGGCGGTGTTGAGGACTTTGTCGATGTATTCATTAAACAAATTCAATTTAAAATTTGTTAACAAATTAATATTACAAATTTATAAATCATAAGGAATTTATATTTTAAGACCATTGAATTTAATTATATGTTTAATATGTTTTTATACAAATCATAAAATAAGGTGGTGTTCAACATCAAATTATGTCTCAATGAAAGGAGATTGAGATGAGGTCTAATATCTTGAGTCTGTTTCATCGCATATGATCATGATATTCCTAAATAATATATTTATGTTAATTGTTTACCTTCTATAGAAATTTTATGAATTCTTGTATTCCTTTTTAATCACTTTTTATCATTTTATAAATATTACATATTTTATTTGTTCATGTTGGACATTTTGGTGGTATTTAGTACATTAGTCCAAAATGGCATTGTTAATATATAATTATTCATAGTGTTTTTAATAAACTATATATATTATATTATTAGTGAAATATTAATAAATTTTATAAATACATTATTCCTTTAAATTAATTAATTTATGTATTTTATGCCAAATGAACAATGTTATAGTCATGGAGTCGGTAGGTTATACGTACACAAGTGTAATGATTCCATTTCTCAATATTCAATATGGAAATAAATACTATTATTTTACATTTGTATAATTATTATAATATCATGGAAATAATATTAATGTTATTAATATATATATATATATTCTTTGTTGTGGTGATTAATAATGAATCTCATCGTTTCGTCGATGTGATAGTTCACAGATAATTATAAATGATGTTATAATTTTTATGTGCATGGAAAATAAGAAAATAATTGTTTTATTATTATTTTATAATGATAAATATATCATAAATATATTATATAATCATATCCTATCATTATAACCAATCTTGAGAGATGGTAATGGAAAATGAATTATAACGGTTTGTGGATGTTATAGTTCGCACATACGCATAAAGGATAAATTTGTTTCCCATTTGATGGAAGTAGAGATTGATTTAGGATATGATATTAAAATTATAAAGTCCAAGTATATTTAGGATATAATAATAATTATTTCATAGTGGATGAATATGAGTTGATGGCCATGGAAGAAAATATAAAATAGAAACACTCAAATAAAAACGATACCTATTCTTCGATATATTTTCTTTTATTGTCAGATTAAAACCCCTAAAGAGGGTATTATTTCTATTATAAATCCTATATAAAGTGGGAAGGTATTATATGAATTTATTTAGGATAATATGGTAAGGAATAAATATTTTTTATATGTATGAAGATACTAAAAAGAGTAGTTCTCTTTTATTAGAGAGGGGAGGGGAACTCATGGAATACCTCTATATAGTAAATTTATAAATATTAATTTTCTAAAGAAGTAATACCAAATTGTTTTATATATACAATAGGTTGGGTATGGGTCAAAATAAATTTATCCGATGAATATTATATAGGATTTTATTTTTTAAAATCAAATTCTTTTTGTTTTAACGGGTATTTTACCTTTTAATCTTTTAGAGTTTTATCATGTAATTTAAACATTGTTGGTTAATATATATACTATAAAATTTAAAAAAAACACCAAAAGGGATTACATTATGAAATAATAATACATATATTAATTATTTTTTTATTCATAGAATTTTGTAAATTTTTTATAATTTAAAAAATATTTTATATTTTAAATTATCATTACTATTAATTCTCAAACTATTAATTTCATAACATTGTAATAATATCATAAAAACATGATATTTCTTAAAAAATTATATTAAATCATCTTTAAATAATGAAATTAAACCAAAAAATTTGTTCAAAACATTAATTATATCAATTTATATTTTTTATCATATTTTTAATATCTATTTTTTATTCATTAATTTATAATAAATTAAGGTTTCATTATTTTTTAACCATTTAATTTAATAATTTATTTCAAAAAAACAATTAAATTACCATGATTAATATAAATAAAATATCATTCAAATTACTATTTTTAAACTGATTTACATTCTATTTAACAACATATTTAAAATAATTCACTTGTTAAAAAGGCAAGTATGAAAAAATTATCATTTCATTGAATAAAATATTATTAATTTCCCATTTCATCCTTGTTTCTCTAAGAGCTCAAAAAATCAATAAACTGATTATTTTTTGCAAAAATAGGTCATCAGAATAAAATTTTACATGTTTTAGTGAAATTTTTTAATATTTTTTAAAATTATTTTTAACCTCAATTACCATATTTTCCTATAAAAATTTTTATAAGAATAATTAATAATTTACTATTTATATATTATAGAAAAATTAATCAGATATATTTACTAAATTTGGACCCTCTAATTAAAAATATTTATAAACTTTTCAAAATTCAATTCACATAAGTGTCTAAAATTGATTTTAAATTACTATCATCAACGTATCGTGAAAACCATTTTGAAAGAATAAATGTTCTAAATATCATAGTGGTATTATATCCAATATTAATTCTAAATTGATTAAAATGGAATTATTTGAATGAAATAATAAAAAATTTATTCTTTTATACTTTTAAACCATTCATATTTATAATATTAAAATATAAATAAATTTGAAGAATAATCAGTTTTCATTTAAAATGCATTATTTTGTACACTATATATTGAAAAATAAATCTTAATAGAACAATATTAAATTTTCAACAAATATAAATTTTGATACAACTATTTTAAATAATGAATTTATTTTTATAAAATAGAAGTTTTTATAGTGTTAAATATTTGGTATAAAACAAGTGGATCATCCGAATGTTGTAAATATGCCATTATGAAATAAACAACTTTTTATCTAAAAAATACTATTATTTCTTTTATCACATCTATATAACACATAAGATGAATGATAAATATTATAATTAATATATTATAAATATTTCATTAATACAATCCTATGGGATTGATTTTATTTTTTATTAGAAAAACATAATTTTCAATATTTAATTACTTTTTTTAGAAAACCATTTCATTTTATATTGAAAAGTTAATTCCCTTTATAATTAAGTTGTCACGAAATAAATATTTTTATATACATATGTAATCAATAATTTTTTTATTTAGTTAATTTTTTAATTCTTTATATTCAAATTAGTATTTTATAACTACAACATTAAATAATATCTGTTTTTTGTTTGTTTAGGCCTGACCTTGCGGGTCATCTATGATATAAAAAATAGCGTCCCCTTTTAAAAAAGAAAGAAATCTCACATATATTCAAAAAAATATAATTTTTAAAATATATATAATTAATAAACATATAACAAATTATTATATAATCATTAACTTAATTAGAAACATGTATTATAAAAAAATTCAATATAATATGATTTTTAATATAAAAATGTTGTTTAGATTATTAAAAATGTTGAATTAATATGACTAATTCTACATTTTTATTTGTGATATTAAATAATGGTATGAGGGTTATTTTCATTTTTATTGTAATAATGATATATGAGGAATATTTAATGTTAAATAATAAATAGAAAAAATAAGATATATACCAAAATAATTATTATGATCATAACAAATAATGGAATATAATAATTTAAATGGTTGACTCTAAAAATCAGGATCTTATTAACTTTTCTCAAATTTAGGAATCACATTCCACCAAACTATAAATGCCACTAACATTAATTATTTCCCATTTTACAAATTACATCTAAATTATATAAATAAAATGAAGACACATAAATTTTTTTTGAATCACATAGATTGTGAAATGTTATCTCAAATATATAATCATTTTTTTCTCGAATGATCTTCTCAAATTTGTAGCATCTTAATGTCATATAAAAAATTTCCCAATCATTCAATTAAAATAAAATTTCAATGTAAAAATTAAATTTATTTTATATATATAATTATTTACTTTTAAAATATATTATTTTATATTCAAATTAAATCAATTTAAAGTATTGATTATAATTTTTATCTCATGATTTCAATACAAAAAGAAAAATTATCATCGATATAATATAAAAATAGTAATCTAATCTTAATTATTCAATTAATAAATGATTTTATTTTTTAGGTTTATTTCAACCATCAAAAAAATAATTGTAGTCTGGGTGAATTATTATATTCACATTGAAAAAATATAAAAATGATTTAGTGTTACTAATGAAAATTATCACATTTTAATAAATTTTTATTATTCCAGAATATAAATTTAATCATATAAATTGTTCTTTAGAATATCTCTTTAAATTTGATATGAAACTATAATGAATTTATCATTAATTATTATTTATAAACTGAACATGTGACAAAAATTACTATAATATTTATCATTTTTAATAATGATTAAATATTGATTTATATATATTAAATGATATAAAATATATGAAATTATGAACATGAAACAACCCCCAATACCACCAAACTGATGAAATTATAAATATTTGTAAGTACTGGCATTAGTAATTAACGTATATTATGCGGAATATTAGAGAAATAATAAATAAATAAAAATAAAAAAATTAATTAAATAATTTATTTTAATAAATTTTTCAAAATTGTGATTATTTGTTTTATAATAATTATAATGGGAGATCTAGGGGTTTAAATTTAGTTATATGTAATTTCAAGGTGATTAAACTAGATTCATCATCCTATATAATATTAACTATATATCATCTGATTTTAAAATTTTCATTAGTAGTTTAAAAATTAAAACATAAAATTCTATATATTATGATATTGTTTATGGAATTTAAAACCTGGCCATTTATTATATAATATTTTTATTTGAATAGATGTTAATAATGGAAGACATTACTCTTAGTGACACTATGTATATTATTTTTAACAAGTATATATATATTCCTTTTCATCTATTTACTTAAAAGAATATTGAAATATTTAATACATTTTCCTCTAATTTTATTATAATTGAATTCTCTTCCAAATAATATATTCTAAATTTATTTTATTTATATTTGATATATTATATGTCTAAACAATATATTTAAACAATTTTCTAATAAATTATATTTATTTGATATAAATTTTTTTTATAATGACATTTTAAATTTATTACGTTAATAATTGTTAATATAGAAAATCTATTCTTTAATTATGTTGTCCATTATGAATTTTATTAGAAATTATTGTTAAAGCACAATTTTTTTATGTTTGAATAATTTAATAATTTTTTTAATCTATTAAGTAGTCTTTTCAAATTATATATAATTTATTTTCATCATCAAATGGTTTTTTAATATATGATAATTCCATTTTATATAAACCCCATTTAACATTAATTATTATACAATTCATCAAATCCTCAAGGAGTTTTCAATGGATAATCAAATTTCCAATTTTAGAATATTTTTAAAGTTAATGATATTTTTATGCTACCATAAAATTTAAAAAATATGATTCAATAATATTTTTCAAATTTTAAATTTTATATTTCACATCTACTATAAATATGAAATGATATGTTTTGTTTAATATGTTGTCAAATATTATATACATTAAATGAATTTTCCAATTCTTCACATATCATTGTATTATTATTTTATAATATGTTAGTAAATAAACCAATAAATAATGTTAAGGGAAATGTATTGTTTTCCCAATAAACTATGTTATTAGTTTTTCTATTATTATTTTTAACCTATTAATATGAAATATTTTTTTAATTTGACATGTAATAATAATTCATTCCGTGCTTATTATATACAATTCTTGTTTATATTCCAATGGATATCAAAAAAATCTCTATAATTTCTTTATTCAATTTAATGTATATTTATTAAGAATTTATACCTATATGTCAATTTAATTCAACATTTGTTATGCAATTATTCCAGATCTACTATACTACATAGTTGGATCTTGAATTTTTTCTCTTTTTACACTATTTAGTTAAGACCTTTATTTGATCTTATCTTCATAGGATTTCCCATTAAATTATGTCTATAAGATTGATCCATGTTTGAGTTATTATATTTATGTAATTAGTTCTTTGATATTGAATTTTATGTATATTTATCTTATATAAAAATATACAAATCCTTTGTATTTTTTTATTACGATTTAATAACATGATTTAATTTATAAAAATTCACAATTTTTTAAAAACATTTTATTGGTTTTTGGGATGTCAAAATATTTATATTTATAATTTAATTAATATTAGAATGAATTTATTTTCCCTATATATTGGTATTAATGCATTTAATGAGAATAAATTTTTTTTGTATAAAATATAAAAATATACAATAATTTATTCAAAACGAGTATCTAAAGAGAATACAAAAAGTATATTTTCTCCCAAATAATTCATGATTTTATTTCATTTTTATAATGTATTTTTATCCTAAATATGAAAAAAAAATTATATATAAAATCTATTTTATTTGTACCGTGTCTCAAAGGTAACATTAATACCCATAAATAATAATAATACAATATTTTAGCAATTGAAATAATAGAAATAAAATCATCCAAAATCATTTCTGAAATATATTTTTCAATAAATGTCATTAATTATATTTATTAGATATAAATTCTATTATTATATACCCATTTTCTTAGGGTTTTTATTCCAAACGTGTATTTTATAGGTAGATAATTGTTATGTTTCCACCCATTTGAAAAATGATAACATATGTTCATACCTCAACAATCTACTATTTTAATCCTCTTTCTTATCCTACAAAATGGAAGACCATATTTTCTAAGACACCTAATAATTCCAATCAATTACATATAATTTATTTAAATACATAGGTATTTGATGTTAATGGTTCCCTATAAAATTTCAGATTAAGTGTAAGATCCCAACCATTTCAAGAGATTATATCAGGGGAAATTTTTTGTGATTTTTTGTATTTACAAATATTCATTTTGTTGTAGATAGGGATTTATGTGATTTTTTGTGGTTCCTAATAAAATAATGTTGAAATTAGGATGTGCCTAGTTGGCACATGGTATGAAAGAATCATTTTTCTTCATAGAAGAAATTGTGTGCCCTCTTGTTTTTGAGGTAGTAGCATCTCCATAATTGGTGCACAATTTGGGAGTCTCTGCGAGTTATCCAGGTGATGTTCCACCATGAAAAAGTGGCTAATAACCAATTAGAACCCTATTTTTCTAACTGTGTGACTAATTCATGTGTGGGAAAACATTGTGATCATTATTTTGTGGATCTCAATCATTTTCATGTTTTATTAAGTTTTTTATCTTTCTATGAATCTGTAAATCTATATTTTACATTCCTTATTTTAAATTAAGGTTATACCATTTACGAAGAGGGTTTTAAAGGCCTTATAATAACTGTTCTTAAAGATAAAATTCCTGAATTGGACATCATTTCTTTTCGAGGAATGTTGATTTCTTTCTGATGCTTCTCCCATTATATATTATATCATTCCATAATATATTATTAGGATATATCCTCTATTTTTTTATATGTAAACCAATGTGTTGGGATCTAGATATAGGATTGATGTTCTTTACCTAGATTTATGAGATCTTATTTCCTTTGATCTTGTTTTTGGATTAGGGATCTAGATCCGGAACTTTTATCAATGTCGTTTTGCTGGTTATATTTTAGATATTTCCATTGGAATAACATTCATAAAACAACTTATGTGCATTTTCTAAATGTAATTCCCATAGTCATAAATTTTATATGTATGTTCAAGAGAATAAAATAGTAATAATACATTATACATTTTTTACTTAATTGAATTAATTATATTGAAAAAATATGTAATTAATGTTTTGTTTAAATGTGTGATTAATTAGTTAGTTAATCATGTGACTAAGGGGATTCTCTATTATATAACTCTTTAAGTGAATTTAGTTATTAAATATCGGTCTTATAATCTACATAAATAATCTGGGGATTGATTATGAAATATTGAATTGTAAATGTTGATATATTTAATTAAGAATTAATTTTGGGTTTTGAGATTATTATCTAGATATTTAATTTTTGGGATTAATTATGTAATCTTGTGTTTTATAATGAGATAATTAATTTAGTAAACCTAATTAGGGGTTATGAGTTGTGATATTAGTTATCTAATTTATGAATTATTAAATGGGGTTGACACTTTTAGTTACTTGTGATTTTAACAAATGGATTCGTTGTATTTAAATAATTTTCAAATTAGAGATGTATTTACTAAGGATAATTAATGTATGAATTAATTATGTGTTTAAGATTGGTAATATGATTATTCTTATTTTAATTATACATGTTAACATGGTAATTATACTTAAGAGTGAAATAATGGGAACATTGTCTTTCTAATGAGATTTATACAAAGTAACATGGTCATTATATTTATTTATAAATAAAATGGGAACCTGATCATTCTATAGATGTATAAGTATGGTAACATTGTAATATTTCCCATGTATTTGATATTTGTAATTATGGAAATGTTAATTATTAATGTGAAATTTAATAATGAAAATAATGGAACTCTAAGTTATGGCCTCGATAGAGAATATTTGAACTAGACCATCTGTCGAATCAAATATTTAGTTATCATAACATCATGAATATTTTTATCCTTATCGAGAAGAAGGTATTACAATACGATATTACCTAGGGAAGACATCTGTCTTTGGTACAATATGAGGTTATAATTGAGGTATGGGTATCCTTGGACACTGTGGAGTTAGTTTAGTTAGATAAAAATTAATAAAAATATGATAAACTATTTATTATTTCATTTTACATATTTCATTACATAAGTGAACACACTATATTTTTACTAGATATTTTTTATAAACCTTTGGTGGTGGCCTACTGAGTCATAATCACACCCTATTTGGGGATCCTTATTGGTTCTCAGAGATATTATATTATTTATGTACTGTATAAGGGAAAAGGACCAGGGAATGATGCTGATTTAGGGATGGTGATCAGTGGAGGGAACCCGACATGGATTGGGACACGCTTGGAAGTCATTGTGTCATTATATTCAGTTAAATTGTTGACACAAGACACTTGTATTTTCACAGCATGTTTTCCCTTTTAGTTTCATATTGCATTTCTTATTCCGTTATCTTGTGAAATTGGTATTGTTTTTTTATATATGGTTATGATTTCACATATTTATTTCCACTTTCATTTTCACTATGATAAATGATGGTATAGAATCCCATTAAATTGTTGACTAGAACCTCAATTATAGTAATCATACACTAAAATACAAGGAGGCATGCTTAAGTCATGTGTCGAAGTAGCTCATGGCATTGTTCCCTACCAACCAGGCCATGATGTTACAAGGTGGTCTTAGAGGGTGGGTTCTCATTGTAATTCTTCATATTATAGTATTGGAATTGGTATACAGGATAGTAGGAAGAGTTTGGGTTTGGTAATGAGTTCGTGCATGGGGGTTTTAAACCCATTGATGGGGGAAAGCCTAAGAACTCAGGGTGGGATTATTGTTATTAAATTTTCTATTCCTAGTTGAATGTTTTTTCAGAAAGTGTGATCCACTAGTGCTATGATTTGATTATGGTTTCTGAGAAATTTTTTATTATTTCTTCACGTCCATGCATTGAATGAGATTTTAATTTTAATTCCACATTCTAGGCAGTCAGAGTTATTTTGAAATGAATTATTTTAGGCACACGTGTGAAAATGGGTAATGGGATTTTGTTAAACATGAACTATATTCCATGTCAAATATTGTAATAAAAAATGGTGCATAACATGAATTGAGAATAAAATAAAATGATAAAAAAAATTTCTATTTGTTGTAAAACTGAGAAACATGATTATGAAAATGTTTTTACCATTTTTAACAAAATCTAAGGAGTAGTATACTTAAGGGTAGTGATGGCACATCGATTTTGACCATGTAAGGAGGTGGAGAAAAAGGATTGATGTGATTATTTTTCATTTAACATAAATATTATGAGTTAGTGTTATGATAACTAAGACCTGATTATGACCTCTTAGAGAGTATGATCCTTTAAACCAATTAAATATATGATTTATTTGAAAATATAGTTTTCATTATAGTACCCTCTGACTATCACGAGAGATAGTGGACATGTGGAAGAAGAGTTCTTGGTTGAGTCCATAATGACAATATTTGATCATTTAGAGACTCTACCTGAGAGGAGAGTCAAAATGGATGATTTTATTCTATGGGTATAGACAAAGCACTTGTACTGTATTTTAGCACAAACTGGATTGAATGATGATTTGTTATGGAAGTCCGTATTAGAGAGGTTCTAGGAACACTGTTATAGAGAGTCGTTGATATATGAGAGAGTTGATAGGTTCATGCATGTAACCTATGGGATATTGTTTGTAACAAACTATGTTGGATGCTACACAAATCTAAGATATTTCTCCCCAGTGATAGATTGATATGAGAAAGCTACAACAAAACATTTTAGGATGGACTTATCTTTGAGATAATGACCTTAGTAAATATACTCTTGTTGAAGAAGTTTAAATATCTGGTATATTAGGATCATATTGTTTAAGGGAACATTTTGGAGAATCTGGTACTATACATGTAGTTGTTATTTGACGATCAGAAGGTGTGAAGTCTAAGAGTAGGATATACCGTTATGGAAACATTTTCCAATGAAATTGGAATATGAGTACATAGACTAGAGGGTCGGTCAGACATGACCTTAATGGGGCGATCTATCATCAGTGTGGCAAGATGGGACATTATCATTGATATAGTTCATGACCAATAGAAGTGTGTCGTTATTTCAGAAATATTATACATCTATCGATGTTTTATAGGTCAAAATGGAATACTAGTATAATAGTAATAATTGTATAGATTTATAATTTTAGAGGAGGATTTTATACACCATATTGAGCTAGTAGTTGGAGATCTACTGGAAGAGATCATAAGGGAATTTGATGTGGTACCTCTGAAAAATACTTCCAAAATCAGCAGACTAGTGCTAATTAAGGGATTTAGATGACATCACATGGGAAAGGGGAATCAAAGTTACAAGTAATACTACATACCCTCAATGATAGTGAGGTTGTACCATCAATAGTGATTAGTATTATGCAATCAGTTTCAACATTATATAGTTACATGTTGGATACTGTTTCCTCTCATTCAATTAAATCTGAAAATTTTATAGAGTTTTTGATCCCAAAATTGGAGTTTGTGAGAGGTGTAAAGACTATAAATAGACCGTTGGGAGTAAGTTATAGATATATGCTTAATTTAAAAGTATATTCACTAGAGATTAAGGAAAAATTTTCTATTTGAATCTATATTTTATTGATATTATGTTCTTAAATCTAATTATTGGTTTGGTCTTGTTAAATGCATCCGGATCACACATCAACTATTAGCACCAGAGGGATACGTTTACCTTTTATAAGAGTGTCCATTATATTCATCATGAGAATTTGGATGACTAGGATGGCCGAGATAGAATAATTACTCAGAAACTATGATAACACAATGCCCATGTTTCTAGTCTTTTGTTGGATGACAGAGTTGTTATGCAGGATATCCTTCCTCCATTTCTGGAATTATTTTAGGATTTCATTTTGGACGACTTATCATGGCTACCAACTATAATATATGTGGATTTCACTATTTATCTCATGTTGGGGAAAATCGTGTATCTATTCCACTGTAAAAAAAATGTCACCGACAAAGATACAAGAGCTCAAGACTCAATTAAAAAAATTAGAGGATAAAGGATTTAACTGTCCAAGTACATCACCATGGGGATTACCTATATTGTTTTCAAAATAATACTTATTGGAGTTTAAGCTTATGTGTCGAATACTGGAAATTTAAAAAATAATTGTGTAGAAATGATATCCTCTTCCACAAATCAAGGATCAATTTGACCAGTTGAATGAAGCTCTTGTGTTCTCATACATTGATTTGAGATATCCATATCATCAGTTGAAAGTATATTATTTTTATATAATGGGTACTTCTTTAAGAAGAATGTATGGACATTATGATTTTTTATAATGCCTTTTAGGTTGAAAAATTTAGTAGCAGTTTTTATGTCCTTGAAGGAAAATATATTTAATCCATACCGGGATCAGTTTGTGGTGGTGTTGTCGACGACATCATTGTGTACTCCAGGACTACTAATGATCATGCCCAACATCTTAAAATCATCTTGAGTACACTTAGAGACAATTATTTATATTCCATGTTATCTGTGTGTCAGTTTTAGAGGGAAAATATATACCTATTAGATAACGTACCTATATAGAAAAATTTGTAGTGGAAATAGAGAAGGCTCAAGTAGTGGTTTCTTGGGGACAGACCAAGAAATTTGTCGATATGGAATGATTCCAAGGAATAGAAGTATATTATAAAATAATCAACCATGAATTTCCCCATTGGAAAACAATACATTCAGGACAAAAATATAAGGGAGTATTGTTTTAATGGAGAGAGTATTAAGGGAGTAATTTTCTAGAGTTGAAGAAAAACATGACATCAACACCAATACTGATTATACCTGAGTCATGTGTGGAATATATGTCTTGTTGTGAAGCTACTATGATCATAGATAGATCTGTATTGATGAATGAAGATCATGTTCTGGAATATGGGTCCCAATATTTGAGACCTCATGATCAGAATTACCATACACACAAACATTACTTAGAAGTAGTAATTACTGCTCTTATGTTTTGGAGACACTACATTTTGGGGAAAAATTTACATTTTTTACAGATCATAAATGAATGAAGTTTATATTATCATAGTTTTATTGAAATCATCGGTTGTAGGAAAGGGTATAGTACATAAAATCCATTGATTTTGAACTGTCATACTCACCAAAGAAAGGATATATTGTGGTCATTACATTGAATAAAAAATCACAGACTCAGATGGTTCAGAAATCTAGTATTGTGTGGAAGATGATGACTATGATAGTCCAATGTATCTAGTTGGTTATGAATGTCATGGGAAAATGACTCTAGTTTCAATTGTAATTGTGTGTACACTTTTTAAATGGATCATGGATATATAGTATGAGGATCCAGACTTCTCATCCTTTACGGAAATAATTTATAGTTTTGAGAAATCATTATATTGGATGATAGATAATGAAGAGATCATATATGTGAAGAATTGAGTTATGGGACCTACGAGAATGTGAGAGGAGCTCATGCTAGAATTTTCTTCTTTGAGGTTGGTGGTGTATCATAGAGTAAATTAAATGAATATTGACTTACATGGATAGTTATGGTGGCCAAGAATGATAAAAGAGATTGCACAGTTTGGGAAAATATGATTCACATTACAATAAGTGGAGGCAGAGCATCAACGGACTGAAGGAATACTACATTCATTATCTATTCTGGAATGGAACTGGGTTGACATAACCAGGGATATTTTGGCAGCTATTTTGAATATTCTTATGAATAATTATTCTATTTGTGTAATTGTGGATCTACTAACAATGGTAGCCCATTTCATTCCTATAAGAGAAACATTTTAGTAGAACAGTTTAGAGAATGATAAAATTTGGCGACAATACCTATAAATGGAGTTCATGAGCTCTAGATGCATACTATGATTCATTCATTACATCACACTTTTTCCGGGCTTGTAAAAAGATAATGGAATACTTTTATAAATTGAGTATGTCATTCCACTAACAGACAGATGGACAATAAGAACATACTATACATGGTCTTAAAGTTATGCTACGATATTTTTCCATGACTACGGTGGATATTGAGAAAAGAACATGCATTTTGAAGGTTTTCATATAACAAAAGATATAAATAAATGATAAAAATGGAACTATATGAGGTTATCAATGATAGGATATGTATATCAACACTATGCTGGATAGAGGTATTGAGTTAGATTTTTTGGGACCAAGTGACATACATGAACTATTAGAGAAGGCATAGTTGATTCGGAATAATATAGTTATGAATTAGAGTAAATATTACAAGTATTCTAATAGACAGTGATGACCTCTTGTGTTTACAGATGGTGATCATGTATTTATTTGGGTGTCTCCAAGGATGGGTCACTAAAGTATATTGTGGCATAAACTGTTGTTCTCGATGTTTGTTGAACACTTTGAGATTGTAGAGAGAATCTGTTTGGTGGAGTATTAATTTGATCTTCCATAGAGATACAACAATATGAATAATTTTATCCATGTATCATTAAAATTTTATAATCATCCTAACACATGTAATTTGATCGATGTGGATGAGGATGACATTGGATAGATGAATCCTTTGAAAATCATCTGATACTTTTATTGGATCATAGGGATAAACTATTGCGATGAATGTCCATGAGGATAATTCATTTGTCATGGCTATATGGAAAAGTACAAGTGTAAACATAGGAATTATAAGCGGATGTGATAGATCAATCAACCAATAATTTTATCTTAGATTCATAGAATGGAATGAAAATGTAGCTTGAGGGTGAGTCATTGTAACAGCCCAAGATTTTATAAAAAATATTCTTTTTAATTTTATTAATGTCTTGTGTTGTACGCTACACCAAAAGGAGCTTTCACAACACGCATCCTTGACTTGCCTTGCATTACACGCAATCACGACCTTTCTCGATAGCGTGTGTAATACGCAATACCGAGTTTCACTAAACAACGATATGCTATTAAAATATTATTAAAACTAGCCGTTATGAATAGTAATAACCACTTTTTAAAATTCTGTAAATCTTATATTTCAAAATGAACTTCATTTTTGGATTCGGAGTATCGAATTTAGCCTAAGGTGAAATTTTGGTACATTTCGGATAACTTTCATATTCTGATGAATAGTGAAAATTACTAAATTATAATTAAAAAACAACTTTTTTAATCGAAATAATTAATAGTGATAAATTATTAATTTGAGTAGTTTTAAAGTATATTTAGAATATACTTTTACAATTTAATACAATGTTGGTCATTGGATGTAATTTCACATTTAAACTAGACATAAACAAGTGTCAATCTTTTGATAGATATTGTTTCTTAAAAACACGCTATTTGTTTTAACAGCGGGATTTAATTATAAAATTAATTAATGCAACATTTATGTTATGAATTTGGTAAAATAGACTTCATTTTTGAATTCGGAATATGAAATATAGCTTGGGATGAAATTTTGGCATTGTTCTAAAAAACATCAATTTTTGATGAATAGTGAAACTACTAAGTGGTAGGTTAAAAACTGAATTTTGCATAAAACTTAATTTTACCGCTTCTGTGAATGGAATTTCGAAAATCCAAGAGACATGGTTAATATCAAGGACTAAAATTTGATTCAATGAGATGAAAATAATTTTTTGGTGAATAGTAACTTTTTACTTTTTTTTACCACGGTAAATAGTAAATAGGGTAATTAAGGGTAAATATGATATTAATATTACCCTAACACATGTCCTAATTCTATTGGACAAGTGTAATTCGACCAAAAACAAACTTAGGAAAAAAATATGACCATTTAGGCCCACTTGGATTAGATTAGGACATTTATTATTAATTTATTTAAAGAAGGGTTAAAATAGTTAAAATCAAAGTTTAATAAGTAAATAATTTTTAATATGGGGTTATACATAAGATAAATTCGACTATAAATATTCATTAGAAAGATAAAAAGATTTCCTACATGATGGTATTTTATTTGTAATTTTTAGACATCAAATAATATAATTTATTTATGACACAAAGATGATGAAGTAATTATCTTATTAATGAAATATTGACATAATTGATAATATAAATACAAAACTAAATGTAATTTAAGACTTTTTATGAATTACACTAATTTTATAGGTTACTATGATATATTATTGTTGATGTAATCAACTTGGTTCGAACATATAATTCTGTTATGACTTTCACAAAAATCATATATCAAATAGTGTCAAAATTGACACAAAAGAGTTTTTAAATCAAATATTATATTATTAATTGTTATTTTATTCCTAAAAATCTAAGGTTCGGCCAAATGACTTAGATAAGGATATATGTATTAATAATATACAATTTGGGGTTCGTTTGGCATGTTATAGTAAGTTTATTAACCATAGAGTGAAAGAAAACAAAAAGACACGGTAAAAGTTTAATTATTTAACTTAGAGTTAAATCTAATTGATAAGGTTAAAATAAGAACCTAAACTTGTCTAAATCTTATTGGTTGATAGGATTTCGACCCATCCCCACTTTAGCTTCGAAATAAGACCCTTTGGAACCATTATAAACCGATTTTGACTTTAATATAAAATAATATTTTGAGATATTCCTAAGGTGCCCCTCTCCTCCCCTATAAAAGGACACCTCCTCCCCCTCCTCCTCACACCAATTTGAGCACTCAAGCTCGGCCAACCCCTGCCAATTTCTCCTCTCCACTTCCCTATCAACATCCTAGAGGTTCTGGTTTTCCTAAAAGACCAATTTTAGTGCCCTAAGAGGAGGTCTCAAAGAGGCACTTCAAAGAAGAGGTAATTACCGTTACCAATTCTTTCATCTTTATTTCTTCTTCCACTTCTTCTTCTTAGGTTGTTTCATTATGAAGTAATAACATCAGTATCACTCATATACTGAGATGTTATTATAAGTATGAAACAACCCTATTTCATCATCTATCCATCCTGCGGAAAAAGAAATCACCGCGCGTGCGTACGTACGGAATACCGTCTCCACGCCGTGGTGTAATCTATTTTCCACCACCACCTTACATGGATGGGTATAATGGTGTAAAGAATAACTATACATAGTTATTACAACATCATATTGATTCTGATATATTGTATAATCCACTCCAATTCAATTCAATATTTATAGAAATGATATCATCGCTCGTGCGTACGTACGGAATACCGTCTCCACGACGCGATGAGATTCATTCTCCATGTTAACCATTTAAGAATGATTATAATGTATATATAAGAAATAATAATGAAATATATGACATTATAAAGCTACTGGATTTATGTATATATATACATATGTATGTCATCTACTTACTTCCATTTCAAGACAATAAGGAAAGGAAAACAGCGTTCATGCGTACGTACGGACTACCGTCTCCATGAACGGTGTTTTTCATTTTATTTATCTACCTATTATATATATATATATACTGAATATATATGATATATAAATCATATTTTATATTCTGGAAGTAAGTAAATCATGATATAAGTAATAATGATGTCAAGAACAACAAGTCAAAACACCTACGATAAATGAAACGATTTTACCCAAAACGCTTCTTTAACATGGAATTTACAAAAGAACGGGTAATATAATGTCATAAGTGAACCATATATGATATCATAACAATGAATATGATTCTTTAATAAGTCAATAACATGATTTAAATCATTATACAGGAGGTTCGGACACTTACAAAGCAAGTCGGACCTAAGGTAAGGGAAATATCACAATCTCATTTTTATCCGAGATTGTTTATTCGTAAGTATTTACTGGGGTGTATTTTATCATCCACATCCATGTTCCCTCAATATGTAATATTGTTTCCATCCACTTGAAATATTTTAAATCCAATTTTACCCTTAGGTGAGTTTTAGTAAAGAATATGAAAGGAATCTTTTGTCGTTTTTCAGTACGAGGTACTTTTTGACTTTTCCGACAAAAGTACGAAGAATGTTTTTTTAACTTATACGGCATGAATGGATTTTTAAAACATTACTTCAAAGAAGCTTCCTTTAGAAGTTTTAAAGTTTATTTTTAATCAACTTCTTTTATTTTAAAGTTGTATGACATGTTATGAAAGGAAAAATGTTTTTGAAGAAGAAAGGATATTTTCCTCAAGAATTAAATTCAAGTGTTTTATCAAAATTATTTTCCATCTAAGATAATAAAGGGTTCTGTTTCTATCCATATTTTTACATTGGTTTGACTATGTTGTGATGGAATTATGTTTATGAATTCCTTTATCATATATGAATTGATTTATGATGTCATGATGTTTCAAGAATCCCATTTTTGTTATATGTGTTATGCGATGATGTATGTTTTATGATTATGTGGGACACATAAGAAAGGATTCATTATAAGATGGGTGGGACCTATATCTCCCTCCAATGAATTGGGTAATGATTTTATATCTCATGAGATAGACATGGCTGGAACGGAAGGTTATTTCGGTTCAGTGATACAGGACTGAAACGAGGAGTGAACTCGGTTCAGAAAGGGACTTTGTCCACTAAGATAGTCTTGGCAATGAGTCATGACTAACAAGAAATGATTTTCCATGATTATGTGTGCATGCCACAAAGTTTCAAGTTTTATGTTATGATTATGGGGATCTCATTTTCACTTCTATGATTTAACCCATGTTATGATATTATGAGCTCTTTTGCAGGTTAAGATTTCCAAAAAGCTATGTTCTTTTGTATATGATGTGATTGATATTTCTTTTGTTTACCCTTACTGAGCATTTGAGCTCACCCTTTTTATGTTTTCTTTTCCCCAGGATATAAATAAAGTTTTATAGGTAAAAAAAAAGGGAAGATCTTTATGGGAGATATTGAAGATCTTTCACCACGATTAGAAGATTACGTTCCGAGTTTCCAAAGACACTAAACTATTACGATCCTTGTGTGTGTGTTTTTGTTATGTACTAAGTATTCCGCAAAAGTAATGTAATGTCCATGTACGATAAGCTTCGGGTCTTTACAGTTGGTATCAGAGGAAAGGTTTAGTCAACCTTTGGAAACTAGGATGTGAGAACGTTAGTGAGATCCCTAGAGATATTTCTAAGGTATGTCTAGAGATGTCCCTAAGGATAAGTATACGTATAAGATACAGTCCTAGAACTATGGTAACGATCATAGAATTTAACCTAAGAAGTTAGATATTGAGGACACTCCCCCTTTATAATGTTGTTTTCCCTAGCATGATTTTTGCCTCTCACACTATTCTTTTTGGGTTTTAGAAAATGGCTGGAAACAAGGTGATTCACGATAATGGAGGATATGCTGGACAATGGAATGATATTTTTGATGAGCAACCAAATGAAATGGGATTTGGATGTCCAAACATCATTATTATGCCGAATCAGCAATCTCATAATATGATCAATAAAGTAAAATTTGGTAAGTTTCCTGACTCGACTAATAAGAGAAAGATGGAGTTCCATGATGATCATAGAGGAAAGAAAGTTCAATTTCTCCAATGTAAATCATGTGGGAAGAGGCATCAAGGAGAATGTTTCAAAGGAACTGGAAGATGCTTTGGGTGTGGAAAATAAGGACACAAAGCAAGTAAGTGCAAAGGAAAAGGTTCAGTTAACATCATGGATGAGGATAATGGTATTGCTACGACATCAACAATGGTTAAATGCTTTAAATGTGGAATGTACGGGCATTATGCAAACCAATGCCCTAAGGGAAAGTCTCATGAAGATAATCAGTATGGTCGTATGGGAAGTATTTATGTTGATGATGATGAAGAGACTACAAATGATATGTGAGATGAAAGAATTGTTGAAGCTCGGTCAATGGTTTAATAATGTAGTGGAATGATTACATGTTTATCATGTGTAATGTTGTATAAGAAATCTCATGGTACTATGGAATAAAGAGACATATAAGGATTGTTACACTGTTGTCTTTCCTTGAGTTTTGAAAGTGTATGATGAATGGTACCAGTAACCATGAAAGGTTATTCAGATACATTTGGAAAGTAGATGATAAGTGCATAGTGAAAGGATAAGAATATAATGAGATGTTTGATTTTATTCATGAGCTCATGATTGATATAAGGACTAAGTGATATCATTGTTTGAGTATATAGAAATTTGAGGATTTTGGTATGTGGAAACTGTTAAATTTTAACTGCATTCATGTTTTCACTAAGGTATTCAAGAGAATACACGATTAAGAACTTTGAATGTTTGGAATGTGACCAACAAGACATATCTTATGATATTTGGGGATCAACGACAGTATTAAATCTCTGGTAATTGATGTCACTATATTATGAGAGTGGACTGCAGTATTATGTATAAGCCTAAAGATTAGACTGGATTATGTTGGACATAAGTTAGTATTGTTTAAGGATAGAAGATTTTCGATATTATTGATGGTATGTTATAGTAACGTAGTTTTAGAAAAAGGGACAACCTGCAGGACGGGCGACAGCCCATCGCTTCGGACAAGGCTGTAGGAATCGAACCCACAATCGAAGTGCGACTGGCCTTTATCGCCTACCACTGGCCTACAGGAAGTCCCTGTTTAGTAGAAACTAGTTTTATTATATTAAGCAGTATGATATATGAAGTATAAGTCCATTTTAGGAACCATATATGATTAATCTCACTATATAATGACTTATAACTTTTGCTAACCTTTTGTTTGAGACAGATGAAATGAACAGTCATTCTATCACATGATCTGCTAACACTTCACGAATAACAAATTCAACTTCATTTATTTAAGAGATGAAGTGGAAATTGTTCAAGGTACGAACAACAGTGAGATTGTACCAAAATAAAGTAAGTATTTATTCTAATTCAAATTTTCAACTTTAGGGAAATGATCTTGAAAACCAAAAATGTTGTCCTAGTGATCTTATACCCGATGAATCAGATGGTACCTTAGATCGTCACGAATTTATGGATTTGTGATTACTGGCTTTTCCATAGCCATGTTCTCTACCACTCTCCATCAGAACATGATGGTTAGATTTCTCTTCCATATCCATATTTTCACCTATGTGGAAACCCAGTGATTAGTTTATTTGGGTAATCGTTACATTTCATACTTTAGTTTTTAAAGCCTTGTTTTGGTATTCCTTTTTACGATGTGGGTTTCTATTAAAGAAACTTTCGAATAGTAAACCATTTATAACCCCGACGAATTTCGAGGGTGAAATTCATTTTAAGGGGGGTAGAATGTAACAGCCCAAGATTTTATAAAAAATATTCTTTTTAATTTTATTAATGTCTTGTGTTGTACGCTACACCAAAAGGAGCTTTCACAACACGCATCCTTGACTTGCCTTGCATTACACGCAATCGCGACCTTCCTCGATAGCGTTTGTAATACGCAATACCGAGTTTCACTAAACAACGATATGCTATTAAAATATTATTAAAACTAGCCGTTATGAATAGTAATAACCACTTTTTAAAATTCTGTAAATCTTATATTTCAAAATGAACTTCATTTTTGGATTCGGAGTATTGAATTTAGCCTAAGGTGAAATTTTGGTACATTTCGGATAACTTTCATATTCTGATGAATAGTGAAAATTACTAAATTATAATTAAAAAACAACTTTTTTAATCGAAATAATTAATAGTGATAAATTATTAATTTGAGTAGTTTTAAAGTATATTTAGAATATAATTTTACAATTTAATACAATGTTGGTCATTGGATGTAATTTCACATTTAAACTAGACATAAACAAGTGTCAATCTTTTGATAGATATTGTTTCTTAAAAACACGCTATTTGTTTTAACAGCGGGATTTAATTATAAAATTAATTAATGCAACTTTTATGTTATGAATTTGGTAAAATAGACTTCATTTTTGAATTCGGAATATGAAATATAGCTTGGGATGAAATTTTGGCATTGTTCTGAAAAACATCAATTTTTGATGAATAGTGAAACTACTAAGTGGTAGGTTAAAAACTGAATTTTGCATAAAACTTAATTTTACCGCTTCTGTGAATGGAATTTCGAAAATCCGAGAGACACAGTTAATATCAAGGACTAAAATGTGATTCAATGAGATGAAAATAATTTTTTGGTGAATAGTAACTTTTTACTTTTTTTTACCACGGTAAATAGTAAATAGGGTAATTAAGGGTAAATATGATATTAATATTACCCTAACACATGTCCTAATTCTATTGGACAAGTGTAATTCGACCAAAAACAAACTTAGGAATAAAATATGACCATTTAGGCCCACTTGGATTAGATTAGGACATTTATTATTAATTTATTTAAAGAAGGGTTAAAATAGTTAAAATCAAAGTTTAATAAGTAAATAATTTTTAATATGGGGTTATACATAAGATAAATTCGACTATAAATATTAATTAGAAAGATAAAAAGATTTCCTACATGATGGTATTTTATTTGTAATTTTTAGACATCAAATAATATAATTTATTTATGACACAAAGATGATGCAGTAATTATCTTATTAATGAAATATTGACATAATTGATAATATAAATACCAAAATAAATGTAATTTAAGACTTTTTATGAATTCCACTAATTTTCTAGGTTACTATGATATATTATTGTTGATTTAATCAACTTGGTTCGAACATATAATTCTGTTATGACTTTCACAAAAATCATATATCAAATAGTGTCAAAATTGACACAAAAGAGTTTTTAAATCAAATATTATATTATTAATTGTTATTTTATTCCTAAAAATCTAAGGTTCGGCCAAATGACTTAGATAAGGATATATGTATTAATAATATACAATTTGGGGTTCGTTTGGCATGTTATGGTAAGTTTATTAACCATATAGTGAAAGAAAACAAAAAGACACGGTAAAAGTTAAATTATTTAACTTAGAGTTAAATCTAATTGATAAGGTTAAACTAAGAACCTAAACTTGTCTAAATCTTATTGGTTGATAGGATTTCGACCCATCCCCACTTTAGCTTCGAAATAAGACCCTTTGGAACCATTATAAACCGATTTTGACTTTAATATAAAATAATATTTTGAGATATTCCTAAGGTGCCCCTCTCCTCCCCTATAAAAGGACACCTCCTCCCCCTCCTCCTCACACCAATTTGAGCACTCAAGCTCGGCCAAACCCTGCCAATTTCTCCTCTCCACTTCCCTAGCAACATCCTAGAGGTTCTGGTCTTCCTAAAAGACCAATTTTAGTGCCCTAAGAGGAGGTCTCAAAGAGGCACTTCAAAGAAGAGGTAATTACCGTTACCAATTCTTTCATCTTTATTTCTTCTTCCACTTCTTCTTCTTAGGTTGTTTCATTATGAATTAATAACATCAGTATCACTCATATACTGATATGTTATTATAAGTATGAAAGAACCCTATTTCATCATCTATCCATCCTGCGGAAAAAGAAATCACCGCGCGTGCGTACGTACGGAATACCGTCTCCACGCCGTGGTGTAATCTATTTTCCACCACCACCTTACATGGATGGGTATAATGGTGTAAAGAATAACTATACATAGTTATTAAAACATCATATGGATTCTGATATATTTTATAATCCACTCCAATTCAATTCAATATTTATAGAAATGATATCATCGCTCGTGCGTACGTACGGAATACCGTCTCCACGACGCGATGAGATTCATTCTCCATGTTAACCATTTAAGAATGATTATAATGTATATATAAGAAATAATAATGAAATATATGACATTATAATGCTACTGGATTTTTGTATATATATACATATGTATGTCATCTACTTACTTCCATTTCAAGACAATAAGGAAAGGAAAACAGCGTTCATGCGTACGTACGGACTACCGTCTCCATGAACGGTGTTTTTCATTTTATTTATCTACCTATTATATATATATATATACTGAATATATATGATATATAAATCATATTTTATATTCTGGAAGTAAGTAAATCATGATATAAGTAATAATGATGTCAAGAACAACAAGTCAAAACACCTACGATAAATGAAACGATTTTACCCAAAACGCTTCTTTAACATGGAATTTACAAAAGAACGGGTAATATAATGTCATAAGTGAACCATATATGATATCATAACAATGAATATGATTCTGTAATAAGTCAATAACATGATTTAAATCATTATACAGGAGGTTCGGACACTTACAAAGCAAGTCGGACCTAAGGTAAGGGAAATATCACAATCTCATTTTTATCCGAGATTGTTTATTCGTAAGTATTTACTGGGGTGTATTTTATCATCCACATCCATGTTCCCTCAATATGTAATATTGTTTCCATCCACTTGAAATAGTTTAAATCCAATTTTACCCTTAGGTGAGTTTTAGTAAAGAATATTAAAGGAATCTTTTGTCGTTTTTCCGTACGAGGTACTTTTTGACTTTTCCAACAAAAGTACGAAGAATGTTTTTTTAACTTATACGGCATGAATGGATTTTTAAAAAATTACTTCAAAGAAGCTTCCTTTAGATGTTTTAAAGTTTATTTTTAATCAACTTCTTTTATTTTAAAGTTGTATGACATGTTATGAAAGGAAAAATGTTTTTGAAGAAGAAAGGATATTTTCCTCAAGAATTCAATTCAAGTGTTTTATCAAAATTATTTTCCATCTAAGATAATAAAGGGTTCTGTTTCTATCCATATTTTTACATTGGTTTGACTATGTTGTGATGTAATTATGTTTATGAATTCCTTTATCATATATGAATTGATTTATGATGTCATGATGTTTCAAGAATCCCATTTTTGTTATATGTGTTATGCGATGATGTATGTTTTATGATTATGTGGCACACATAAGAAAGGATTCATTATAAGATGGGTGGGACCTATATCTCCCTCCAATTCATTGGGTAATGATTTTATATCTCATGAGATAGACATGGCTGGAACGGAAGGTTATTTCGGTTCAGTGATACAGGACTGAAACGAGGAGTGAACTCGGTTCAGAAAGGGACTTTGTCCACTAAGATAGTCTTGGCAATGAGTCATGACTAACAAGAAATGATTTTCCATGATTATGTGTGCATGCCACAAAGTTTCAAGTTTTATGTTATGATTATGGGGATCTCATTTTCACTTCTATGATTTAACCCATGTTATGATATTATGAGCTCTTTTGCAGGTTAAGATTTCCAAAAAGCTATGTTCTTTTGTATATGATTTGATTGATATTTCTTTTGTTTACCCTTACTGAGCATTTGAGCTCACCCTTTTTATGTTTTCTTTTCCCCAGGATATAAAGAAAGGTTTATAGGTAAAAAAAAGGGAAGATCTTTATGGGAGATATTGAAGATCTTTCACCACGATTAGAAGATTACGTTCTGAGTTTCCAAAGACACTAAACTATTACGATCCTTGTGTGTGTGTTTTTGTTATGTACTAAGTATTCCGCAAAATTAATGTAATGTCCATGTACGATAAGCTTCGGGTCTCTACAGTCATTATAATGTGGGGATATTTTAAGATCTCAACATATTTAAGAGATTATACCTGGTGAAATTTCAATTACTTTTTGTTTTTACATAATTTACATTGCATGGAGTTATATCGGGGGGTGAAGTTTTGTGGTGTATAAGAAATATTTTGAGAAAATAGTTTTTTAATGGTTAGTGCACAGTTTGTACAAATTGTGAGGTCGCATAGGAGAAATAGTGAACCCACTTTATTTTGTTGTATTAGATCAATTATCATTGGTATGCGGATTTAGAGGCCTTGTGGAATAGAAATACGAAGTGACCCATGAAGCAGTGGCTAATACATGGATAACACATAGTTTCTCTAAACATTAGACTACATTTAACTTGGTCCAACTATGAGATCCAAAATATTGGTTTCTTACTTGTTTTCATGTTTTAATGATTTGTTTCACCTCCCATTTGGCCATAACTCATGATTTAACATTCATAGGAGTAAAAAAGGATCTTTCATTGACGTAGAGGGAATCTATGGCATTGAAGAAACCATTTCCTTAGAACGATGCCGAGAATTGAGGATTATCTTTTCTCCTGGTTAATGGATTTCAATCCAATGCTTCTCTCATTATTTATTCAATCTTTCACTGATCTTTTCTAAGAATATATCCTCGTTTTTTATAGATATAATCTTATTTAGTGGGATATATTTCTAGTATTTAATATCTAGATCGTTATTTATGATATATTATTTACATTGATCTTGTTTACGGTATACAGATATTGATCAAGAACTTTTATCAATGTCCTTGTGTTGCTTATAATTAGGGGATTTCTATAAGGAAAACATTCATTAACATTCCTAGGATGGTTGACTAAATCTAACTCCCACAGTCTTGAATATGAAATTTAGGTTTAATATTATATAATTACTAGCATCCATTTCCAAATTATTTTTTGTGAACTGGTTTAATAGATTGACTAATTAAGTTATTATAGGTTTTTGAAATGCATTATCAATTAGGTAGTTAATCATGAGACTAAGGGGATGTCCAATTAGATAAATAATTTGGTATAATTAGTTATAAGAGATAGGTTTTGGAATATAGTAAATTAATCAAGAGATTTATAATGAAATATCAAATTAGATCTGTTGAGGTAATTAATTATGAATAAATTATGCTTTTTTAGATTTTGATATAGGTAATTAATTGTCATATTAAAAATGTAATTGTGATATTTATAATGAGATAATAAATTATCGAAAAATATTTATGGAATGTGAATTGTGATAATGATAAATTAAATAATAAATTAAATAATAGGATTGAGAATTTTAGTTAATTTGGTGTTAACTAATAGTTTTTATGTATAAATCTAATTGTTGAATTATTGAGGGAATTGATATGGATTATTAATGGATGATTTAATTATGTCATTATGATTGGGACCACAGTCATTCTAATGTGATGTATGCATTGTGACATGGTCATTAAACTTATGAGTAATATAATAGGAAAAGATTCATTCTAATGTAACAAATAAATGGTAACATGGTCATTATACTTCTATGTAATGAAAATGGGAACATGGGAATTATAATGTAATGTATACAATGTACCATGGTTATTTTAGTTCTGAGTAAAGTTAATGGGATCATTTCTATTCTAACATGGGGTAAGCATGGTAACATGATCATCTCAATAATGTTTTAGATACATGTAATTTTAGAAATTTGGGTTATAAATGTGAAATTAAATAAGAGAAATAATTGTGCTTCTAGTTATGGCTAATCACAAAAATGTTTTACTCTAGCATGAGTCCTATTAGGTATTGATATTTCATACCATATTTAATAAATTGATCATTTGTGAGAATGAAGTATTAATTTATGATATTACCGAGGGAACACTTCGAGCCCTGATATGAGATGACGTTAGTGATGAGGTATGGGTATCCATGGGAACAATGAAGTATATGTATTTAGATAATAACAAATAAAAATTTGATAAAATGTTTATTATTGAATTTTACATAATTGTTTAGAGAACTCCAAGCACTGTTATTTTAATGGAATTATTTTATACATCATTTTTGGTGTCTAACTATGTTGTAATCGCACCCTATTCATGTTCCTTGATTGTTACACCAATCAATTATATTTCTGTATAATTGGAAAAATTCAATGGCCATGGGATGGGTGGTTGATTTGGGGATTGATCATGGTGTATGGAACATGGCAAGGTTCAGGACCCATTTGGGAGTCATATTATTTTCAAATTTAGATTAAATTCTAACACATGGAAAATTTATTGTCATATCATGTTTTTTTTCCTTTTAGTTGAGTATAACATTTAATGTTTGGTTATCATATAACATGAGTATTTTTTTGGTTGTATATGAATCCTTTTTTGTTTATTTATTTCTAGATGCATTTCACTTTGATAAATGAGGTTATAGTCTCCTAATGAATGATTTACCCTGCCCTCATTACTAGTTGGAATTTGATACCATATTCGGAGATGCATGGAAGCTCATATGTAGTTCTCACATGGGGAACTATTGTGTGGCCCCCCGAGCTGGGATGTTAAATTGAGAGGATAATGTTTTTTTGTTTAATGTTTGTGGAATTTGGATATGTTAATAGATTTTTCTAATGGTTTTTGAAATAGAGAATTAAAACAATAAATAATATTACTCAGATAAACATATTTTGTGGGTTCATAATGAATTATTTTTATCTAAATTTACCTCTTCATATTATGGAATATGTTGTCCAGTTTAGAATATTTAATGAATGATTAAATTAACATTTGTAAAATCACACCACAAAAAATGTATAACATCCAATATTAATGTGCAAGGGAATATTTAATGAATTAGATAGAATCATAACATGGTCTATCATGGTTATTTATTTATTTTCATTATTGATGTTATGATATTTTTTTGATCTCTAGTGCTTATGTGTCACACATTAATGATTGAGTTTGGATTAACAAGTGTTATAAAAATATTTATTTTGATGATTCGTTATCAATAATAAGGTTGTTTTATTCCACCCTAATATGATCATATTTTAAAATTGATGTGTTAATGTATATTTCTGAGTATAATGATATAGATTATGTGACCGTTTAATGTTTTTTATAATAATCATTTTATATAAAATTGTTAAAACATTGTAGTATCCTTATACTATATTTTTTAATTAACAATATTATGCAGTGTTTGGTTTTCTATCTTGGATCCATAGGATTATATGATATATTGTGGATGAATAGTTAGAGAATACTCAAAAAACATTTACACATAAATAATATATATAAAGAGGAATTTGGATAGATTGATCTAGTTAGTCTATATGGAGATAATAAATTTAAAGGTAGATATCGGTTTTGGATATATAAATTGAAAATTGAATTCCAATGAAAACATGAAATTTATTTCATGTTGTGTAGGACATAGTTGTAGCAACAAATTAAGATAGATTTTCATTAATGTCGCATAGAAAAATAAAAATAATATTATTAGAAATCGATTTAACCATGTTATAAAATTTGAATATTGAAATAAATAAGAACGTAGGCTTTGTTGGAATATTATTTTCCATTGTGGTTTCATAGTGAAAAGATATATCATTCTCAATTTTATTATATTTGGAGTTTGTTAATAAATAATTTAAATTTATTTGGAAAATTAATAAAAATTAGTTTCATTCTAAAAGTTGTGTTTTATTGATAATATTTAATGTTTCAGAAGTTCATTTGAATAATATGAGGTGATTATAATTTGAAAGTTAATATATATATTCATCTTTTCTATAAAATATAATTGATGATATTTTATCTTCACCTATCATGAAATTAAATAGGATAATATCATTTTTATGAAAAAAATATACTCATTAGGTTTAAGGGAATAAAAAATTCACTATAATATATTGTTGGATTATAGTGGATTGTTTAATTATGGATGATTCTATTCCATGAAAGGGATAATAATAATTTATTATTTCATATTATTAGATTTACAGTAGTGGTTGTATTCAAAGATATAAATGTTTTTTAGTTATTAATATTTGATTTCCTCCCAAATTATTATTAATTTCTTTTATTTTTTTAGTCTTGGATATTTAGATTTATATTATAAGTACATACATTTAATATGAAAAATTATAATTTTATTTTATAAAGTTGTTAATAATAAAAATAATTTTTCATTAATGGTATATTCAACAATGTAACTTGTGTTTTTATTCTAGTTAGACATGATGTTGTGAAGAATCTAGTTGATAAAAATAATATAGAAAAAAATATTATTCATGTATTTTAATTATTTATCCAATTTTTGTGTAAAACATTTAAGAAATATGTTTAACACAAATCTGAAATGAATAAATGAGAAATAATTAACAACAAAATTATTTTATTTATTTTCATGAAAAATAAATACATAAATTCATATATTAAAAATATAAATACATTCAAATTGTTGAATAATATTTAATAGATGATTTATTCACTAGTTTTTATGTTATTATAATCTCAATATAAAGATATATTGAAATTTATATTATTGAATACAATAAATGTAAATTGGTAATTAATAGTGGTGTTTCATTAATTGTTTTTTATGTTCAGAGGTTCATGAAATATGTAGCAAATGGTAATTAAAAAACTAATTTTGGAGCAATATATTATTCAATTTTCTATTGTATTGGATTGATTTTTTAAAATAAATTAGGATTCATTACTAGGTGGTGGTTAGCTGGCCACAATGTTCATATTTTAGGTGTGTTTTTTGAATTTGCATTTTTTGATGTAATTTGTTAGTGATGTTAGTTACCATATTCTCCATAACAGTAGTTCTATAATAAAATAATTTTATAAAAAATAATTGCTTACATAACTCAGTTTACCCTATAAGTGGTGGTATACATTATAACTATTATTTTAATATATATTTGGATGTTTATATCATACAGATATATTATTGACATTTTTTCATGGGTGTCATTTTGAATTATAATTATATACATAGAAATTTTACAATATAGATTATAATAAATTGAAAAACATTATACCTAGATCTTAAGTTCTATGTATAATGAAAAAGACTAATTTTCAAAAATATCAATTTAGAAAGAAGGGGGAAGCACCCTTTCTTAAATTATATTTGTTAAAAATATAATTAAACATAATAAAAGTATTTTATTTTATTGTTTTCTATTATAAATGTTAAATTAATATTTTACCTCATAGAATTAACCAATGGGAAAAACTATTTCCACAAATCAACTAGGACTGAAATCCCCCCCCCCATAATGATGATCAATCTAACATCACTAAATCTTATACCGGATATTCATTCCTTCTAAAACCCAATGGTTCCTTGATGTAATATTTTTTTAATAAATTTAATTTATTATAAAAATCCTAAAATGAAAAAATCAATAATATTATTATCTTCTTATGATAATTCTAAGGTAATTTTTTTAGTTTTTGTATTAATGGATTGATACTTATCTTAAATGCAATTTTTTCTTGAATTTTCATTATCATTCTCTTTAATATATATTCCAATGAAAAAATAATGGTTAAAAATTTATCATCCCATGATAATAATCTAAACACAAATCCAGTAAATTTTCACCCAATTTCTAAATTATTCATTATGATTCGACATATTAATTATTAATATTACTTTGACCTATATAGCATGATGAAAATTAATATAATTTTTGGTAACTATAAAAGGTTAATTAAATGTTTAGTTTTAATCCCATGGATCAGACATGGTCTACATTCCCCGTAAATGTAGTCCTTGAAATATATAAAATCATGGAGGTTGGATATGAGGAAAAGAAAATATCAAAACTCAATCCATTAATTTTTTGATTTAAAATAAACAAATTTAATAAATTATTATATTCAAAAACAAAATTCTATTTTTATTATTTGTTGCTATAATTTTTACAAATGGAGTGTCTAAATAAATTATACATTATTTCTTGTGAATTTTGAACCATATCTCAATTTACCATAATTTATCTCAAACTAATCTCTAATAAAACATAAAAATAGATAAACAATCTTTCATTGAAATTTAAATAATTAACATAAATATAACACATAATGTTTACATGTTCATGGATTATCATTATCAGTATTCACGTAGAACAATATTATGAATTTGGGGTTTCTGTAATTTCCAATGCATCTCTTCTTGAAATTCCATTACTTGACGATTCCACAAAAAAAATCTTATTGTTGATGTATATTAAAATATTTTAAAGATATTATTATTGATATATTATGATAAAATAAAATGCAATACATAAATTAATATAGTGAATAAAAAATAATTCTTACCACATATCCTAAATTATCTATTTAGTTAACCTTTGATACATCTAGTGAAAAATCAATGTGGAGATGTTGTACTCATGGAAGAACATTTAGATAACGTACACCAATTTCAGTGAAAAACATTTCAATTTCCATCTATGAAAAACAATATTATGAGTATTAAAATAGTAACGCACCATAAAATATGTCATTATATATATATTGAAAATTATTGAAAGATATAATATATAATAGAAATTTAATTATACATACATTCAATTTATTATTAAATGTCATAATTTTTTAATAATTGGAAAAATTCAACATATCACAAAATATGATTTGAATATAAATCATCTGATATGTTCTGTTTTAATATATAAACTTGTGTAAGAATCCAACATTATCATTATGTATCAACTACATACTGAATTTACTAACTATCTTTGACATTATAATCCCTTGAACATCAGATTAATTCGTCTTTATTTCACACTGATTAATATGTTCATATTTATAATTATATATTCTTAATATCAATTTAAAATTTTAACTCAATATTTTTTCAAATTAATATATATGTATGAGTAATTGTACCCATCAATAAGGTTGTATTTTAAATTATTATACCATATGAATATATGTATCATGGTTTTCAATCCATTAATCATTCCATTAAATCTATTTATGAGTATACTTTTAAAGTCATTGATGGTTCCCTATTGTTGGGTTGGATACCTAATGTGCGTTGGAGAACTTCTAAAAGAATCACATGAGAAAGAAAATGTTTTTCAACAAAAGTAAGAATGATTGATAATTAAAGTACATAATTATATACATCATCAATCTTCATAGATGATTTAAATAACCTAATAATATCATTAAATAATTTTTTTCAGTATTCTAATATAAAACATAAATATCAAAAAGATATTAAAAATTATATAACATAAATAAATTTTTTTTAAAAATAGACGATGAAGAATAATTGAATTATTATATCAACAGATTAAAATTAATCATATTAATAAATAAGATATTATTGGTCTACTGAATAAATTAATAAACATTTCAAAAATATATCATTCCATAAATTTGGAAACGCACACTGTGTCAAATTTTTTCTATGTAAAAAATAACATATAGTTATATATTTACAATAAAGCTACAAAATATTATAAAAAATAGTTCACCATATTATATAAATTAATTCCTTCCTTAAGGAATAATAAATTACTAAAATATATTAATTTTTAGTAAATACACAATAATAGAATAACATTTATGGATATCAATATCTATAAATAAAAGAAAATAATTTAATAAAAATTATAGATTAAATTTTGAAAATAATATTCTAAAATGTAAACAATATTAAGTTTGAATTAAATTTTAAATAAAATTTTTATTTTAATCCTTATATACTTAATATAATGGATGTTTTTTAATATACCTATATAATATATAAAACTACATAATATAAACTATAGAGATTATTTTTTGAGTTTAAATATAAATAATAAAAACTATGTATAATTTTAAAAACTAATGTAATGATATAATAAATAATTTTAATGTTTAATACTTTTAATTAAATATTTAAATTTATTATAAAAATATTATGTAGTTATGTTAAATAAATTTGATTTTTTTAATTAAACTCATTTAATATATTGATAGAGTTTTTACTCTGATATATAAGTTATATATTTATAATATTTAAAATTAAATATCTTTATATAAATAAGAATACCAAAATTAACATAGGGAGTTTTTTCAATTATTTTTAAATTTTTTACTTTTATATGAATATTGAAATAAGCATATTTTTTGTTAAAATATTCATTCTCTTTAATAAATTTCAAAATTTTAAAATCCCTATATGTTTGTAAAATGATTTAATGAAAAATAATTATTATATATTAACATTGAATCAACATAAATACATTTTATTAATTTTATATTTGTTTTTTTATATGTGAATTAATTTGGGTTTGAAGATATTTTTTTTCTAAGAAACATTTTAATTTGAATTTTGTCTATCCCTTATAAAATATTAATTGGCCACCTAATATGAAGTGATTTAAATTTAATTTATATAATATATATCAATTAAAGATATTTTAAATTTCTGTAATTATTATGAATATTAAAATGTTAATATGAAATCCTCATTTCCTAGATAAATACACTTCTTGAAAAAAAGAATCTTCATAATTTTATGGGATTAATTTTAAATTATACTAAATAAAATAACTAAAGTTAGTTTGATAAAATTGATTCCATATTTTCAAATAAATAGTATTTATGTTATGCAATATTTTATCCTAAATTATTTACCATATATATAAGTGAGAGATATAAAAATTAACATCCACTGTTATATTAAAAACAGGTTTTCAAGGTGGTTCAACTAAAATGATAGGGTTAAAAATGACATTGAAAATATTATTAAAACAATTATTTGAAATTTATTTATAATATATTATTTATAATTAAATAATGGTCAGTTTTTTAGCATTTTTCCTTGTAAAAAATGTGGATAGATCATTTTATTTTGAATAATTTCATCTCTACCACACACCTCAATTATAAACGGCCAACCGCACATCTCTCCACTTAAAACCATAAATGGTATATGTATTAAAAAATCCCAACCATATTGTATTTTTTTATTTACTACCCTAAAACTATATCCTCTTGTCTAATTATTGATCATTCTTATTAAGGATTTTGGTGTTATCATATATTCATTGTCTAATAAAGAGTTATCATGCTTAGAAAATGATTAGTCACTGAAAGTGGCTAATATTCATTGTTGAGATATTAATATAAATTTGTTTAAAAGTTCATAAACATCAATTTTAGTCCAATTCAGAAATAGAACTTCATTTCCCATCATTGTGCAATTCACGCTTAAAGTGTCAATTTGGTCCCACTCAATAATTGTCCTATGGAAATAACAATATTCATCATTTTAATTTGATCTTTTGTTATATGATTCATCACTTTATTTAGAACATTTTTTATTTTAGGTCTAATGGATGAATCACAAGTGAAGATGGAGATTTTTTCACTTGAAAGCAGAAACATGCTGGAAAAAGCATAATGGGCCCAAGGCCCATCAAACAAATGTGGGGCCCACAGACCAAGCCCAATGAAGCTAAATTTTATACAGTAGAAAGATACAAATATAAGGATCATTTTATTCAACTGTGGCCGGGGCTAATTCTAATTTTTTCATGATGATAAAGGGATCTTAAGTTAAGATTTAAATGGTGGACCTGACATTAATGCACAGAAATCCGTCCCACCATGTTGACCATAATGTCCAAACGGATAATCCAAATTTCCTGAAAGTTTTACAGATCATATAGGACAGATGTACGAAGATATTTGTCTTCTACAACTCCTCCTGATTCGGCCTTATTAAATTACAATTTCACACGTCAATATGGTGGATGAATCTGGACAGTTTTCCGAGTCAAATTCGAAACATCAATTTCCTTTTGATTATTCACCCTCCATTTGACTCTATTAATTGTTTTGGGGTGAATTTATTATTTGGGGATGGGCTTAAGGCTCCTAATATGCCTATATAAGGAGCTAGTGGTGAAGGTAATAGGGGTGGATATTTTTCTTATCATCTTAGTAATGATTTCCATTTCCATGTAAGTTATTTTTTGTATCTTTATGTTCCTAATCAACTTCTTTCTCTTATATATTTTTCATTCCTTTTATTAAAAAATTATTATAACAAAGCACAGTGATATATCTGTGTTTTTTTTTTGAATTAGTTCGCAGATAGTTGTGAATTTCATTCACACACACGGAGGAGTGATCGTTATTTCCGTGGTTTTAATTTTCCTCAATCCAATTTTTGTTAGTCATCTTTCGCCCACCATTGAGAGTATACCATCAATGGAGGGATAACCCTTTAATGGGTTGATCTTATGAGGATGCAAAGGCTGGATTGAATGTTATTTTATGAACGAATTGTTTTTAATTGGATAATTAATTTAAGACATCCATTCTTCAGTTATTTCTACTCTTCATCTTTACTATGTTTGAGAATACTAAATTCAATTACTAAATGACCATATACCTTGGAGTGATCCTGAATTTGGTTCTCTAAGTGTATAAGGGATTAGTAATTGTGTTTAGTAAGCAACAAACCTGAAAATGATGAAGGTAGTGTAATTTTTGAAGAATAGATTCATCAAGAATTAATAAAACCAAAATTGTTTAAAGAAGTAAAATTCACTCAATCCACCCTGAGAATAATCCTAGATCAACCCATTTTCATTTAATTGAATTTACATAGGTTTCTTAGTGTTATTTAAACCATCCAAAATCGATCACAAAGTTGGCTACTTCAAAGCCCATCCTTCACCAAATCATAGCATCTCAAGGTTACTTCTTTGGTCCCTGTGGATTAGTTCCCTACATGTACTACATCGGCCGCTTTTACCAGTAGGGTATATTTGGAAGAAACCAAATTTTGGCGCCATTTCTGAGGACCATGTATGTTCCTTAGACCAAAAAACCTTCTTTTCTTACCCCCATTCTTCTATTCTCATCCCAATTCTCTTATCTTTTCCCTTTCTCGCTTTTTTGGCGCATGTCCGCCTACACCCGCAATAAATCAAACCGATTAGTTAGGGTGGATACTCCTAGGGCTGGGGAGTCAAGCACTAAAAGTGGTCTATTTTCTTTATATCCAAATCCTCATAATACTCCAAATTCAGACATTGAGTTCGATACAAGGGAGAATCTCCCACAAAACCAAATCATAAACCGGGGAGGGAACCAAAATAACGGGGAAGACCCTAACTTGGGAATTGTTTCAGACCCGACCATGAATGACTACCTCACACCAACCTGGACCAATGCACCCTCATGCATTAGGCATGATAACATAGGATATTCCCAATATGTTTTCAAACCCCGTGTCTTGAACCACCTTCCAACCATTCATGAGATGGAGTCTTAGATGACTTACCTTCATGTTAAAGAATTTAATGACATTGTTGAAACCATGTGCCCACCAAATCAAATTGAATCTGCTAAAACGAGACTTTTTCCATTTCTCTTAAGGACCGATCAAGGAATTGGTTAAACAATTTCAGACCAGCATCCATTAACTCTTTGGACCAACTTCAACGAGAATTTTATAAAAAATACTCCCCCCATCACAAAACAATTGCACTTAAAAATAGAATAAAAAACTTTTTTGAAAGAGAGGGAGAAACATTCTATGAAACATGGGAAAGGTTCAAGGACACATTAAACATGGTACCGCACCATGGTTTCTTAATCCCAGAACAAGTGAGAATTTTCTATGAAGGTTTGGGTCCTGGAAACAAACAATTCATTGATATGATGTCTAATGGAACCTTCAAAAACAAAGCCCTAAATGATTCTTACGAGTATCTAGAAAATCTTGCTAAACAAAACCAAACATGGGGAAAATCACCATACTATGAGAAGCCACCCAAATCTATTGGAATGTACAATCTTAGAGAAGAAGAAAACCTTAGAGAAAAACTTGCTGCACTCACGAGGAAAGATGAGGAGATTGATCTTATGAAGGTCCACAAAACCCAAACTGTTGATCTTGTTTGTACAATTTGTGACAAGAATGACCACAAGACTGATAATTGACCAACCATTCCTTCCATCAAGGATGTTCTTTTAGAAGGTCCACCATAAGAAGTTAATGCAATTAACTTTCAAAAGCCACTATTCACGAACACCTTCAATCCAAGGTATAATGACCATCCAGGCTTTTGTTGGAAGGAAAATCAACAACCAACACAACAACAATGTATCAACCCATACCCTCAACAAAACTTTCAACCTCATAATCAGTTCCAACCACAACTAGTCCAATTCCAACATCCTCATGTACAATATGAACTACCCATCCAGCAACCAAAGTATCCTCCTGGGATAAACCCACAAGCTCAAGCACCAACACAAATTGTTCCACAAAGCCTACTAAAACAACTGTGAAAACAAATGGACACAATGAACTCGTAATTCTCATCCATTAAACAAGAACTTTAAAACCATCAAATCTTGAATGGCACTCTTACCCACACAGGACATTCCACAAAAAACATTAAGGGGAGAGTCAATTTTCACTCAAACAACTCACGAACAACTAAAGGTTGTGACGGTTTTAAGAAGTGGGAAATCAATTGAAAAACCTGAACAAATAATTCAAAAACCTTGTGAAGCTTCAAACTCTAATGAAAATTCAAATGAACCACAAGCTCAAATTGAATAAACTGATAACAATGTGAAAGAAACAACACTCCAACAAAAAATTCAACAACCTTCACCATTTCCTCAATGCATGAGGGGGAAAACCAAGCCTGAATTGAGTGACACATAGAGAGAAATATTCTCAAAGTCAAGTTGAACATTCCACTTCTCGATACCATCCAAACCATACCTTCCTACTCAATGTACCTTAAGGACTTGTGCACTTTTAAAAGAAAATTTTCACATAAAAACCAAGTACTTCTGGCTGCTAATGTGTGTACCACCATTCAAGGGACTATTCCTCCTAAGATGAAAGACCCAGGATGCCCTTACATAAATGTTGAACTATGAGAGAACAAAGTTGTCAATGCCTTGTGTGATATAGGTTCCAGTGTGAACCTCGTTCTGTATGCCATGTATTGTTAGTTAGGGCGCGGATAACTCCAACCCACATTTGTCACTCTTCAACTTGCTGATCGTAGTGTTAGAGATTCAATGGGGATCATAAAAGATGTTTTGGTGAAAGTGGAAAATTTTATTTACCCAACTGACTTCATTGTTCTAGACAATCACCTAATCTTAGATCCTAGGGAGAAAACCCCATTCATACATGGACGTCCCTTCCTTGCAACAATCAACTCTGTTATCTGAGTGCGAAATGGGATCATGACCATCACCTTTGGGAACATGAGTCTAGACATGAATATCTTCAATGAAAACACTCAAATTGGGGATGATGAAGAGTTCAATGAGGTTAATTGGATTGTTAGTGTTGATAATGAACTCAATGAACATCACGGAATTACTGAAGGATGGTTAAGTCAAGAAGAGATTGATTTTCTTTATTCACATGAGGTAAATTTGTCTCCTTGGATTGAATCTCTTTCAAATAGATCTATTGATGAATTTCTAGAATCACCAATCAATGATACCATTGTTGACATAAATAACATTGAGTCCATAGTTATTCATGACACTACTCTGGAAAATTTAGTGGATGAAAATTCTATTCACAAGGAAACAATTTTGTCAAGAAATCTGAACGAAAAAACTGATTTCAATACAAAGTCGCATCCTTTCTTGGGAAGTCATGAACAATCTGATCTTGAATTTAAAGTCTTACCTTCATCACTGATGTATGCCTTCTTAGGGGACAATCAATCCTTTCCTGTTGTCATTTCTTCCTCTCTTGAAGCCAATCATGAGAGGATGCTTCTAGATGTTCTTAGGAGACACAAGAAAGCCATTGGATGGATCCTATCTTATATTACTGGTATTAGCCCACTTATCAGGACTCATAGAATTATTCTTGAATCTGAGTCAAAGCCATGTTGTCATCCTCAGAGGTGACGCAATCCTAATCTCATGGAAGTAGTTAGAAAAGAACTTTTTAAATTGTTAAAAGATGGTATCATCTATCCTATAACTGAGAGTGAGTGGGTTATCCCAATCCATGTGGTTCCAAAGAAGGCTGGAAACACAGTAATAACCAACAACGATGGAGAGATACTTCCAACAAGGGTCAATAGTGGATGTAGATTTTGTATTGACTATAGGAAGCTCAACTTTTGTACCAAGAAAGACCATTTCCCCTTACCCTTTATTGATCAATTCCTCGAGCGAGTGGCAGGTCATCAATTCTATTTCTTCCTAGATGGATTCTCAGGGTATAATCAAATCGAAGTCTCCTTAGAGGATCAAGGAAAAACAACCTTCACTTGTCCATTCAACAGTTTTTCCTTCAAGCGCATGACCTTTGGGTTATGTAATGCCCCTGGTACCTTCCAGCGGTGCATGATGGGAATATTCTCGGATATGGTGGGGGATTTTTTACAGGTCTTCATGGATGACTTCTCCATCTTCGAGGATACTTTTGAGGAATGCCGTGTAAATGTTGAAAAGGTTTTTTCAAGGTACGAGGATAAGAATCTCATACTAAATTGCGAAAAATGTCATTTCATGGTAAGGGAAAGACTTTTTCTAGGTCATCTGGTATCTGATAAAGGGATTGAAGCTGATAAATCTAAGGTTGACATCATTCATCACCTTCCCACCCCTAAAATTGGTAAGGAAGTGTGGTCATTATTAAGACATGCTGGTTTTTATAGAAGGTTCATTATGAATTTCAGCTCTATTTCTCGACCACTTTGTGCTCTATTGGTAAAAGATGCTCCATTTTTATGGACATAAAGCTGTGAGGAATCATTCTCTACACTCAAGTCAACTATTATATCTCCACCTATCATGCAACCTCCAAATTGGAAACTTCCTTTTGAGCTCATGTGTGATTCAAGTGATTTCATTGTTGGAGTAGTCATAGGACAACGGTGTGAGAAAACTCCACTTATCATTGCTTATGCATGCAAATCTTTAAATGATGCACAAATAAACTACACCACCACTGAGAAAAAGTTTCTTTCTGTTGTCTTTGCCTTATAATAATTCAGGTCTTATCTCTTAGGATCACCCATCATTGTCTTCACTGACCATTCAGCCCTAAAATACCTTTTCCAAAAACAAGATGCCAAGGCTAGATTGATTAGGTGGGTCCTTATTCTTCAAGAGTTCTATTTAACCATTAAAGATAAAAAGGGTGTTGAAAATATTGTAGTTGGTCACCTTTCTAGGATGGAATTCAAAGAAAACTCACACCACCTCTCTGTGTCTGATTCATTTCCTGATGAGAACTTCTATTCAGTGAATGATTGACCTTGGTATGCTGAAATAGAAAACCATTTGGTGACGGGTGACATTCCAAAATTCCTGGGGACCCAAGCTAAGAGGAAATTCCTTTCTGATGTCAAACACTATGTGTTTGATGATCCTTAACTCTTCAAGTTCTGTCCTGATCAAATCATTAGGAGATGTATTCCTGAGTCTGAACAAGAGTCCATTCTAAAATTTTGTCATAGAGAGGCATGTAGAGGCCACATTTCTACAAAGAAAACCACTGAAAAGGTCCTCCAATGTGGTTTCTACTGGCCGAACCTCACTTAGGCTTCCTTCCAATTCTGCAAAAGTTTTCCTCAGTGTCAGCAATTAGGATCCATTACCAAAAGGAATAAAATGCCCCTCACTACCATTATGGTCGTTGAAATCATTGATTGTTTGGGAATTTATTTCATGGGACCCTTTCCAAACACTAAGGGATACCTCGACATCCTCTTAGATATTGATTATGTCTCAAAATGGGTTGAATCCATTCCCACCAAGTCGAATGACAACCATGTTGTGATCCGATTTCTGAAAGAGCATATATTTTCTTGATTTGGAGTTCCTAGGGCTATAATCAGTGATCGTGGAACGCATTTCTGCAACCACCCATTCTCTTCACTCAATGTCTAAGTATGGTATTACTCGTAAAGATTCCACTACATACCATCCTCGAACCAACGGTCAAGCTGAGTTGGAAAATAGAGAAATTAAGAAAGTTATTAAAAAAACTGTCAATCCCTCTAGAAAATATTGGTCCAAGAACTCTTAGATGCCCTTTGGACATATTGAACTGCTTTCAAAACTATCCTAGGCATGTCATCATATAGATTGGTTTATGGAAAAGCATGTCATTTACCTGTTGAAATTGATCATAAGGACTTTTGGGCAATAAAAAAATGAACATTGACATTTCTTTGGCTGAAACAAAAAGGAAATTAGATTTTAATGAACATGAGGAACTTAGGATGGAGGCTTATGAAAATTCAAGGATCAATAAATATAAAGTTCAAGCCTACCAATCTAGGAATCTCAAAGTCAAACAGTTTGAACTGGGAAAATTTGTGCTCTTATATACTTCAATACATCATCTACACCCAGAAATGCTAAGGTCCAGATGGTCTAGTCCATACCTTGTGCATCATGTGTACCCTCATGGGGCAATAGAGATTCAGGATCCCACAAGGGGTCATGTCTTCAAAGTCAATGGTCATAGGTTAAAACCATTCATTGAATCATTCAAGAAACAAGAAACAAAGGAAGAGTTAATTGATCCAACATATGAACCAGAGAAAAATTGATAGATTTAGGGTATAAGTCGGGCTAACGATGTTAAACAAAAGTGTTGCACGAGAGGAAACCCGTGGTTTTCATGTTTCCAATCACTGTGAATCATCTTTTTTCCTTCTGCTTAATTTTGTATTATTTTTTATATATAATGTTGAACTGTTATTCTTTTATGAGTATGGATGGGTATGAAAAGCAAGCACTGTATTCATCCATGTCACGCGGTGTGATCCCTGAGTAATACCTTACCAAGAAAATATAAAGATGACAATGTATCATCAGTTTATTTTATTATATTAATGTTTTTGTAGGTTAAAAAAAATTAGACTCTTGACCTGTTTTTCTTTTATGAGTATGGATGTGTATGAAAGGGGAGCACCGTATTCATCCGTGTCACACGGTGTGATCCCTGAGTAATACCTTACCCAGAAATTTAAAAGAAGAAAATGTATCATTAGTTTGATTTAAAAAAATATGAAAATGATGGTACTTGTAATTAAATAAATCATTGTGTTGTTTGTTTTGTCAGCTTTTCCCTTCTTTTTATGGTTCAGGAACTATTTTGATTGATACATGTTCAATCAAGCAGGTGCCTACATCCCCCAAGAGATCAAAGAAGTAATTTGGAGCATCATGAACTTCAACTTTAAAAACCAGGTGAATTTGTTCCATGTTTATCATTCTAAATTTCATCCTTTAACTCCTATCCTACCCCCTTCTAACTTTAATTTTCTTTAAACACTGGGGACATTGTCATTCTATGTTGGGGGGAGAAAAAAAATGATTTTTTTGTGAATAAAAACATGCATGAAAAGAAAAATTCCATTAACCATAAACATGATAACAGACATTGCAAACTCTAAAATTGGATATAAAATAAATTTTTTAGGCCTTGATTCTGATTTTAATGCAAGTTTATGTTCATGATCATATTTTTTGGAAAGTGAGGTTTTCTGAAGTGATTTTTCAATGTTTACATTTTCATCATCTCAATAAAAATTCCACAATGCACGTCTACTGGATTGTGGGTGTAAATTTAAATTCTAGGGTTCCTTTCATTATAGAATAGGGTTCTGGGGTCAATTATAGTTTATTTTTAGTATCCATAAAAAACAAAATTGACCACATAGAGCAATGTTTTGTCCAAATGTGTGGCGTCCGACACTTGGGGATTGTGACTCCATAGTTGTCTTGCCCAGAGTTAGGCTTTATATCTCTATTTTAGAGCATTAAATTAACAATATGTGTGTCGTTCGGCACTTGGGGATCGTGAATCCATAGTTGTCTTGCCTATAGTTAGCCTTTTTATATCTATTGTGGATAAAAAAATCATCAAAAAAATCAAAAAAAAAATAGACACTCATATTAAGGATTAATGTGATTCCCACCTAGTGCTTCCATTTTTTCCCATGAACAATAAAATGGGCCCCATATATTTTGTGATGCACAACACTTTATCATGCTTAATTGAAATTAGATGAAATTTGGAGATGAATTTGAACAAAGAAATGGGCTTGGGCTTGGAATATGCTTATGGACATAGCTTGTTTTAAATTATTTTGATGGGTTCCATAATTTTTTTGGTATGAGGTCTTTGGGTGAGGAATGTGTATTTAATTTTTTTTGGAAAAGGGGATTTGAATTTCATATTTGTAATATATTTTGCTCGGGACTAGAAAAACTCAAGTTTGGGGGTGTGATTAGTCACTTAAAGTGGCTAATATTCATTGATAAGATCTTAATATTAATGTGCTTAAAAGTTAATAAACATCAATTTTAGTCCAATTCATAAATGGAACTTCATTTCCCATCATTGTGCAATTCATGCTTAAAGTGTCAATTTGGGTCCACTCAATAATTTGCCTGTGGAAATTACAATATTCATCATTTTAATTTTATATTTTGGTATATGATTCATAACGTTATTTGGAACATTTTTTCTATTAGTTCTTATCGATGAATCACAACTGAAGATGGAGATTTTTTCACTTGAAGAAATAAACTTGTTGGAAAAAGCATAATGGGCCAAAGGCCCATCATTCAAATGTGGGGCCCACAAACAAAGCCCAATGAAGCTAAAATCTATTCAGTAGAAAGAGTAAATCATGAGGATAATTTTATTAAACTGTGGCCAGAGCTAATTCTAATGTTTTCATGATGATAAATGGATCTGAAGTTACGATTTAAATGGTGGACCCGACATTAATGCACAGAAATCTGTCCCACCATTTCGACCATAACGTTCAAAAGGCTGAGCAAAATTTCCTGAACTTTTTACAGCTCATATAGGACAGATGTACAAAGATATGTTTTGTATAAAACCCTTACGGATTCGGCCTTCGTCGATTACAAATGCACACGTCAATATGGTGGACGAATCTAGACAGTTATCCAGGTAAAATTCGAAACATTAATTTCCTTTTGATTATTCACCCTCCATTTGACTCTATTAATTATTGGGGGGTAAATTAATTGTTGGGGGATGGACCAAAGGCTCCTAATATTCCTATATAAGGATCCATTGGTTAAGGGAATAGGGGTGGATATTTTTCTTATCATCTTTTGTTGCTTGTTTCATTGTAAGGTTCTGTTTCTAAATTTCCTTTGTAATGTTTTCCATTTCCATGTAAGGTTCTTTTATGTATCTTTATGTTCTCAATCAACTTATTTCTCATCTATATTTTTCATTTCATTTATTAAAACATTATTATCACAAAGCACAATGATATCTCTGTGTTGTTATGAATTAGTTCACACATAGGTGTGAATTTCATTCACACACACGGAGGAGTGCTCGTTATTTCCGCGGTTTTTATTTCTTCAATCCAATTCTTGTTAGTCATCTTCTGCCCACCATTGAGAGTATACCATCAATGGAGGGCTAACCCTTAAATGGGTTTATCTTAGGAGGATGAAAAGGCTGGATTGAATGTTATTTTATGATCTAATTGTTGTTAATTGGATAATTAATTTAATACATTCATTCTTCAGTTATTTCTACTCTTCATCTTCACTGTGATTGAGCAAACTAAATTCAATTACTAAATGACCATATAACTCGGAGAGATCATGAATTTGGTTCTCTAAGTGTATAGGGGATTAGTAATTGTTTTTAGTAAGCACCAAACCAGAAAATGATGAAGTTACTGTTATTTTTGAATAATGGATTCATCAAGAATTAATAAAACCAAAATTGTTTAAAGAAGTAAAATTCATTCAATCCACCCCGAGCATAATCCTAGATCAACCATTTTTCATTGAATTGAATTCACGTAGGTTTCTTAGTGTTATTTAAACCATCCAAAATCGAACACAAAGTTGGATACTTCAAAGCCCATCATTCACCAAATCATAGCATCTCAAGGTTACTTCTTTGGTCCCTGTGGATTTGACCCCTACATGTACGACATCGACCGCTTTTACCAGTAGGGTAAATTTGGGCGCAACCAGACGACCATTGTTATTTTATTTATTCTTAAATGTCCATCAAATCATATTTAATTATTTTGATATATTATAACAACTATATTTTATATAACTAAATGTCATAATGTTATATAAATAAAAAATCCATATCCTCTTTTATTAGAAAGAATGCTAAATCACAATTCATGTGTACCGATATATATTTCCGTACAAACTGATGTCACCTATGTTTTGGTAATCACATAACAAGGATAATTATAATGATGAATTTAATGTTTATATATGATTTATTTAACATATGTATACTTATTTAATTATTACATCACATATACATTCATACATTATATTTCTTGGAGGTTTTGACATCGTCGCTCGTGTGTGAGGTGGACTACGACGTCAGGAAGTAATATGATCTGTTTTTTATTAATGAATTACATTGATAATAATAAAGATAATTTTAATAATTATATGTGGTATATATAACATAATTATAATATTCATTTTATTTTTACACTTATTTAATGACAATTTGTCATTGAGTCTCTTACGTCTCATTCACTAAAGATATGATATCATCATTCATGCGTAGGTATTTTCTACCACCTCCATGAAGTGATGTTATTATTTCATTCATTCCCAAAAACCTGGATGATATTAAAATTTATATTTAAAAAATAATTTTTTATTAATTATTTTATTATAATTATCTAATTAAATAATAATACTTCATTTCTATAAAGACTCTTGAAAATGTAAAACATTAAACATGATCATATTTAACGTACAATCTCCATGATTAAAGAATTCTTCATATACCAAAATAATATGTGATGATTTTTAAATGAGTAAATTATATATTAAAATTTAAATCACTTATTTATTTTCCTTTTGATATTTTTGAATAAATAACTATTTCACCATAGTGAACCTACTATTGAAATGATTGAATCATAATTTAAATATTTTCAAAACAACCAAAATATAATTAAATGAATAATAAATCCTATATAATATAGAAATAAATGAAAAAAATTCCGAAAAATGTAAAAGAGGTTATTAATTATGTTAATAATTAAATTAATTTATATTCCGCCAAATAAAAATTCTAACTAACGATTCAAACTCACAATAAGGGACATCATCTCAATTTCTTTTCAATGAGGAATATTTTGATGTTATGCAACTATATTCTATTATGATGTTTATATACAATCCCATTGTAATGTAATATCAAAAATATTTCTATTACTATAATTTTTTATGTTTCTATTTTTATTCTTTCATGGGGAGTTTAATTCAATTATTTCAAAAGATTTAAGTGATTTATCATTAAAAAATTAATCTCTTATGATTTTCCTTAAAAAAAATTCTTGTATAGATCAATTTTTTAAAACAACATTATGAATTTTATATTATGAAAAAGTGTGGTATATATAATTTATATTTCTTTTATTTATTTCAATTTTATTCAAAAAAGTTAGTCATTGTATGGAATGTTTTATATTCTCTATGAATGATAAAAGGAATTTTCAATTATAAAATATACGATGACAATGAATTTATCCCCCATCATATAAACTATTTGAAAATTGTATTACTCTACACGATTTAAATTTTTATCACATAAATACCCTATTTAAATTTTTAAGAGTAATTTGGTTTTGAAAAAGTGGTTTAATATAAATGATTGTTTTGGTATTGGAAATATTTTTTGGAGAAGTATTGAGAATTTTTATTTTAGAATTTTAAATTCACAGAATATTAAAAAAAATCATATAACTTATGAAACAAATATCAGGCAGAACATGATTAATTCAATATATTGTACCTGAGAAATATATAAGAAATTAGTGATCCTAATTCAACTTTTATGATTGACGAACCCATATATTTCCATATTTACCAAATACAGCTCATATGATGGGTTATCCGGGATAGTATCGAATGATCCCAATATATCTTATATAATGGGTGAAACTGTATATTAATATAATCTATTTTATAGTGTTATCATTATTAATAGGATGTTTTTAGGGAGTTACCAAATTTTCTTCTATTAATATAACTTTAGTCCAATTATTTTGGGATGTTATTTTAAAACTTGTTTTGAATGTGGTGTTCTATGTTTCTAGAAATATATTTTTTTTCTTTCTATTTGATTTTAGATTTGAAGTGATAAAACATACTTTTAACCATATAAATATAAATTATTTCATATTCTAAATGAAAATTTAGATAATTTTAAAGAGTTATTGGGTCTTCATTTTTTATTGGATTATCGATTTCTATTTATTTTGAAACCCGTTTTTTAGGAAATATTATACTCAATATAAATTTTAATTTTTTCATATGATCCAAGGATTTTTACATGAATGTAAGAAGTCATTTATATATTCTATAATAATTTTTAGGAAAAAATTATGATTTATCTTAAAACATTTATATTTTGGAGAAAATTAATGTTGTTCAGAACTGTTCACATTGTATTATATTGTTTTTTATGGTTGACTTATGAATAAATTATCTGAATTTAAATACATAAATTTATCATAAACATTGATAATGTATTAATGACATAAATATAAAGAATATATTATGTTTATGGTTGAGCCCTTATAATAATTTTAATCTTATGAATTTTATATGATTAAAATTTATAATTTGAGAACATCTTATGTTGGTTCATATGAATGTCCATTCCTCAAAAAAAAATTATTTGATGTTAATAATAAAAATTAATTCTTATAGAAAATATCGGTTGTAAGGATATTTTACATTACCTCAATATTTACAATCTAAAATAATCCTTTATATTATCACATTGGTTTCATAAATAAATAAAAAAAAATTGTCAAATACTTTTCAAAATTTATAATGGATATTCACTCCACCTGACGTGAAATTTAATTTTAGGGTTACAAAGAATCCAAAAAATATAAAGATAAACATATGGAAAAGAAATGTATCATCCTAGGTAATGAGGTATTCGTGGGGAAATGGAATACACATGGACTAGTTTCTAGTAGAGATTTAGATTGATGGGTCACTATGAAACCACTATAGATACAGTAATATAAGCATGGTGGAAAAGTTAAATAGGGGTAATGCATAATTATATTGAGTCTTAATTAAAATATGTTTACTAAAATACAACTAATTGTTCAAATTTAAAATATTTGGTTTTCATTTCTCATTTAATAACTAGTATGTAAATTTTCTGATTATTAACTCATTATATCTAATTGTATGTTTTTATAAATTTAATTTAACATTTTGATTACTTTTTAGTAATAGATTCATAGAACATCCACTAACATCAATTATACAATATAATTCATGATTTGACTTAATTTTATTTTGGTGAACTTAAAAAATAAACTTCTAATGATCCTATTAAGTGAAGAAAAACATATTTTTTGAAGATATGCATATGAAAGATGAAATCATGATTATAATAACTAAATAATTATAACTCATCTAGAAACAATAATTAATAATATGAAAATTTAAATTCATATCCTTATCTTTTCGTGTTATATTAAAAAATTAATTATCATATCTAATAACATTAATAAATTAACGTATTATATGAAATGTTATGAATTAATTCATGTATTTAAACTACATGAATATTTTATTATTTTTATTTAATTTAAAAAATATCAAATGATGAGGATATTAATGAATTGGATATGTCTACATTGATGTTTTTATATTCGAATAAATAAAGATAATAACTAAAATGACTAATACTATTGTATTTATATTTATTTAGTATAAATTAATAATTTATTATATAATTTATTTGTAATTTTTTAATATTTTAATGATAGTAATTTTATATAGTATTCATAATATATTGATCATGGTTAAATTATTTTGATTTATAGGGAAAATAAGGAGATGCTTACTATTTAATTATATTGTGATGTTGTGGTTACCAATTTTAAAATAAATATTTACTTTCTAAATTTATCATCATTATATTTAAATAAGAAAATTTAGGATAAAGACAGGTAAAAATCAATTGTTCTAAGTGATGATGATAATTCCATATTCGAATGAGGAAATTTTTTAATGAAAAATCATTATATTTTATATTTCTCAAATTTAACGAGGATTAATATAGTTTATAAACTAAAGGAAAATATTAAAAAAGAAAAAAATTATCTTATTAACAAATTTGTTTTGTTGATGGTCAATTGAATAAGATCAAATTCAGTATCATAAAATCATTTTAGAATATTGATTGATGTTTAATGATTAGTGATTTGAATACGAAAATGTAATAGAGTGATTTTCCTATTATAGATAAACTAAATTATCATTCTACTAATTAAAAATTTCATAAATTTAATATTAATATTATTGGAGTTAAATAAATTTGAAGAATAATGACAACAGATTCCACAAATGTTAAAATTAATAATATATTATAATATAGATTTCGTCATCTGAAAATAATATCTATTACATATATTAACATATTGAAATATTTAATGATGTCTTGAAATAATGGATATTCATAAAAAAATTCTCTCAGAAAATGTGGATAAAAATATTTATAAAAAATAGAGAGATTTATTTTGTTATATCCTACAAAATGACAAGTTATTTCAAGAAAAAAATTACTTATTCTACTACAATAATTTTTTTAAGTTCCACTGATAATAAATAAATTAATATTTGGATTAATTCATAATATAAAATAAATTATATATTTTAATGATGGATGTAATTTTTCTACAGTGGAACCTCTCAAATAGTATATATATGAAAAAATGGTGACATTTCATAAGATCAAGTGATGAATTAATATCATGTATAAAATTTATTTTCAGAGTTAAAACATTTATATTACATAAAAGAGAAATTATATACCAATTTTAGAATTATTTTAATGTAACTAATTTTATGACATTATAGATGATGAACTAAAGAGAATAATAGATCACTCGCATACAATAAGTTATTAATGAAAAATTTCTAACTACTTGAAATGATTATTGAAAATGTTTATTTTCACATATGATTTTATATATGAGATTTCACTTGTTAATTTAGAAGTACATATCAATACAAATAATATTTTAAATTTAATGGATCACATAAAATAAAATCACTAGTATTAATATGTAATTTTTAATATAATTCTAAATTCACGAATAGTCTTGTTACTGACGGATTAAAAAACAATATTCAGTATGTTTCTAAATAGATATATCATTTTAATGAGTATCTTATATGGAGATGGATTTTTTATGAGGGAGTAATTGATGATGATTTTTTTACTTGACTATAATTAATTAAATTCTAAATAAATCATTGATGACACTTTTAAGTTTATAGATAGTTGATTATATAAATTTTAAATGATTCATAATATATATGATATAAAATTATTTTAAATTGATAATTACATATTTATATATAATAACAAATAATTATATTTCATTGATATTTAATTAAGTTTATTTTATTTTCCATATTTTTTTGAATAAAATATTTAGTACACTTTAAATAAAATATTGAATATTCAATGTACACAACCTCTAAAATTTATATATTCAAATATTTTGGGACTTGTGAAAAATAAATCAATGTATAATGATCAATATTTCAACATATTCATTAATGATTTTTTTTAATAAAAAATAGTATCTTCTATAAATTTAATCTTTTAGTATAATGTAGAAACAATTATTTTTGGGGAAATGATGATGTGGAAAAAATAAATCACATTATGTGGCTCCATTCAAAAAATGTTTCTAATGTTAGAGTAAAAATTTATAAGAATGTTTTAATATTTTTGGGAATCAACATGATGATATTATTCATTATTACCCATTGAAAATTTAGGTTTTTTATAATTAATGAATTAATTGTAAGCTATGATGGATCAAACTGTGATAACTGAATATATCACACTTAACAGATGAAGTATTCTCAATAAATTATATCAGACAACTATGTATTGTATATTTGTTTTTGACTTAATCCATTATTGGGTTATCTATCGTGTATCTTCTATTTTGTATTCAAGGTCTTTTTTTTCATTTAAGGGGTCGAATTTTTGCTGCATGGATCAGAAAATATTTGTTACACTTAAATGGAAACCATGTGTCATGTTTAGTGAAGGACAATGAGAAATGAATGATTTTGGAATATATATAACTAACCATGTGAAATTTACTATAATTTTGTCTCTCATCACAAATTGGTAAAAGAGTAGTAGGTGCCCAGTTTATCAATCCATGTGACAAGACTGTAAAAGTGTACAGAAGAGGACAAAAAAATCATATAGTATTAAAAACTTTCAGAATATGACAACATCATACCATGGGTAGGGTTATAATTTATCAAAAAAACATAATGTAATCTAGAAATATCTCATTTTTCCAAATTTTTTATGATCATGAAATCGAGGACCCCATCGTATATTTCTGATTAATGTTTTTTCCTCCAAATATATTTTTTGGGATCTTGATATTTCATTCTTTGGGATTACAAGTTATGTGAACAATATTCCTTAGTTTCGTCAGGTTATTCCTAGATCCAAACTTTTAACTTATGACTCTATATTATATAAAATAATCCATTTGATTATTTATGAATATTCAAGGGATCAAATGATGAATTTATTCATTATTTTTAGATTAATTGAAGATCACATGATTTGTTTTCCACTCATTGACCAATCATAAACCTACCTATACAAATGAATCCCACATTTTTTGATCGATATAGAATCCATCTCATTCCATGATTCCTTCCAAGAATTCTATTTATAATGTTTTCATATTTAGGTATTGTATCATTTACAAGTGAATATTTGTGTTTGGGAATTATCACAATGTTTATTATTAGTATATCATAGAATATTGACCAATCATGCTAACACTAGGAATTAATTAAAATTTTAGAACATTTTTTGGATTCCTTATATAATTTTATTGCATATTATATATTTATAGATTCCATTTCATGATAGTTATGTTTCTTATTATTTATAATCCAATTATACCTTATAGTTTCTTGAACTATGTGCTTTATTCTATGTTCTAAATTATTTATATAATTTTTCACACCCTATGAAATGTTTTGATTTTAATGTCATTACTTTGTATTTAATTTATTAATTTACTATTATATAATATTTTAATTGATACTCATAATGATATATTATCCCATTAAATGGTTGAAATTACTTTTGGATAATTACAGAGTCATTGGAATCATTATTTTAGTGTTCTAGTTGATAGGAGGCCTTTATTGCCTTTGTGGACCACTTAGAGAGAGCTCAGGATTGACAAGAATCATTACTAATTACTTTAAGATCCATGGTTAGTGTATGTTCATGGAATATTTTAATCCAATGGGGAATAAAATATGATACTGGACTAAGACTCATATATTCAAATATGATATACCAATGGGGAACATCAATTTATTTTAGAGAGCTCCATTTCTTCTATGACATGTGTGAATACTATGTATAGATTTAATGTAAAAAATGAAATATGTATGTAAAAAGATCATAGAGGTGGGAATAGAATTTTTTATAATTTCAGGACATGAAAAATCCTTACATATGAATAATAAAACATAGCATGATATATGTCATGTATTTAATTAATTTCATATTCTTCAATCATTTCTCTAAACTATTTATAATCAATGTTAGTGGATAAATAGTTAAGTCCATCATTCAGAAAAAATATTAGTTATTTTTAAATAGATTTACATTTATACAGAATATACAAATCCAAATACATGTGAAATTACATAATTATTCCTCTGTTGTGGTTTACTAGATTCACAGTCACACATAATAAGAGAAATTGGGTGACCATAAATAAAATATAATTTGTAACATAATGAAAATAATGTCTCTATATCATGGTTTAGTGAATATATGAGTTTGGTCATAAATTCAATGTATTGGAAGAGTCGTATGGTTGTATAAATAATTTATTTATTATCATTTCTGCATATACTAATTTTATTTCTTACTGGAATCACTAAAAATCTATTTATTATCATCATAAAAACATGATTCTAATATAATATATAATATCTACATTTAATATTATGACGTTGGATTTAGTAATATTAGAATAATTTTTATATATATAGTGATTTCTATGATTATCTTAGTAATATTATCATCACATCAATTTATCCGCTCACTTCTAATAAAAAACTCTTGTCTATGAGGAGGTGTTCATGATATTATGTGTAACATAGAAACAAACATAGTATTTGGGTCGATGGGTTACTAAATTTTATTTGATCCTATTATTCATTTATTTTTATCATGGATATCTTCAGACACACTATAAATGATATAGGCTTTATGGAACTTATTTTTAGAGGTTTCCATGATCTTTGTCAGATCATGATTAATGGACATTTGAGTTACTATGATGGTATGTTTTTAATTTTTATTGGATTTGGGTACAATCTTGCATCCTGAATTGGAACATATGAAAATATTTCACATATATATACTAGTTTTGTGATGCATAATTAAAATTTAGTTGAATTATTTTATTTGTGTTGTGTTCTATGAAATGTCTATACACTCTACTGTAGTGATATAAATGTTAATTAATTAGTCAGTTAAACATTGAATTACTTTTATATTATATATATGTGTGACTGTGGCTGTGTCTAATATATATATGTATATATATATATATAGGACTAGGCTTGATCATTTGGAATAATGTTTATTTCATACCACGTGTTTGGTCATCTTCATAGATATTATATCCTCTATAAATCTCATATTTGTTCATTATAACATCATTTGTTGTTATCATATAAAAATTCTTATCATAGATATAAATATTAATTTGTAATTTTTTTAAAAAATGTCAACTCACAAAAACTATAATAGTTATACATGGTATGATTCATTGGTTCCCATAAATTCTATTTAGGAGGGAAAAGCTGAGAATTCCCCCACACCTACATGAGTTGTGTATATGGTAAACCCAAACCATATTGGAGACATATAGATTGTTTGTATTTTGGAGGAGGGGACAAGGGAAATCTATCAACTATTTAGAATATATTCAACTCCAAAATATGTATGAATTCAAAGAAACTAGTTATCCTTATGTTTTTTGGTTTTGGCATGAAATCATCAAAGTACCCATTGATCAGGTATATACCAATGTGTATTGATGTGTAAAACATGATGCCTTTAGGATTTAGGTTCCCATTTGGAGTTGGTGGGGTGTTATGAGTCTGGTTGGCTTGAATGATTGTATTTCATGGGTGGAACTAAAGGATATTTTCATCAAGAATTTCATTCATAGAATATTGATTCTTTATTGAACATAAACATTTATAGTTAATCTCAATTATAATATGTTGGATTAGAAAAAATCATATAATTTTAATATTTTTATAATCTTTACTCTTCATTATTATTGGAATGATTCATAAGAGTACATAAATTTTGAGAGTGTCTTATTCCAAATGATAAACATATGGTTAAGGTAAATGACATGTTGATGTTTATTGAGGTCTAAGTCACAATCATGTCTTTTTAGAATGGAAAATATGAGGACATTAAAATATAATTTCATCCAAAAAATCACTTTGAAATATTAAAATTTAACATTAGGTAGTATGAAGAGGATGGATAGGAGGCACTATACGGTCAATGAAAGATCAAATAGGGTATGGCTGTTTCTAATCCCCCTTGGGAGGAAATTCTAATAGGTTTTGCAACATTCGAAAAAGATATTTTAGTCATAATTTATAAAATCATATATGCAATATTCCTATATAAGAATAATGGATCATCTATAGTGACATTATTCTAATATGAAAAATAAAAAACCAATGATCAAACATTATGGATCATATTGTAGTTATAATTAATAAACCTAGACAATATACACTTCATTATCTGAAGTTATTATTTTATAAAAATCAATGTATTTTAGGAGATGATGAAATTATATATGTGGTATAGGATGTACCATATATTTTTTGAGATGGACCATATACAGTAAGAGGAATGAACTCATTTACCTCTAAGATATCAACTTCAATGCATGTTGTATGAGATTCCTATTAAATTAAATATTCTCACATTGATGCTAGAAAATAATTTCTTTCATGTTTTCTTCATAATTTCACTCACATGAAACACCTTTGCAGTGAATGTAGATCATATGTAGGGTTTTATTTAGAGACCTATTTTTTTCTATATATAGACATAAATTATACATATTGATATTGGAGTTGAAATTATTCAATGTAATATTAGAAATAGTTCAATTATCTTTTTATTGAAATCATATTGACTATAATTAAATACATGTACTTTTAATTATTCCATATAGATAGAGGATTTTTTTACTAATGGGTTTTTTTAATGTTTTATGGATGGCAGTAGACATGATCTGTAATGGTGGAATCACAACACAAATAGATGGAATTATCTATATAATATAATCAATAGTATCCCCCTCTAACTTACCTCTAAAGGTGGTTCATTATAGGTACGTCTTCAATGATGCAATCCAAGTACATTCCCTAGATAGAGGAAATTAATTTGAGACTGAACATAAAAATTGGCAACACGTACTACATATTAATCCATATCATATTGTACAATATGAGTTAAGGAAGTTTAAGATGAAGATGTAAAATATATAAGTGAATTGATTCATTAGTCTATGAAAATAACCTTGGGTGATTATACTTTTTTCAACATGAAGTTATAGACTATTATATGGATCATTATACACAAAAATATTATGAATCCAGTAATATTAGACTACATAAACCCATTAACTAGGATTTATTATAAATTTGATTCATTACTATTAGCTAATTATTAACTTGAATTGATATTTATTTAGGCAACCATAATCTATGTGTCAAATAAGATGATATTTAAAATACATCATTTAAGTGTAGATATTGACTATATTAGTATCTTTTCAAGACTTATAGGTATAAAAATACTATACTGGTTCTCATATAATTTATTAATAGTATTTTTTATCAACACTTTGACACCATCACTATTTTTTTCTTGATTATTTCTGGTTATATTCACACACAAAAGATATTAATACAAAGATCAAAGAGAGTGTATTAAGAACACATAGAGTAAATCATCATTATTCTTAAATATGGGTGTGACACTATTTTATTGTGGCATTTAATTTTTTGTACATAATATTTATCTAGTATGGATTTTAGTATACCAATAGAAGGTTGATGTTGTGATTTCATGGGTAAGTATCAGGATTTTTTTGAGATTAGAAGTTTCTATGGAATTTTGGGGTAATAATAACATTTTAACTTAGAATTATCATATTCATAAGCACAGATGATAATGCTCACAGAATATGGGGATGTTTCTATAGTCTGATCATAATGAGGAATAATTTATTGAACTGAAGAGGTGGTTGATGATTTCTATAGTTTGGATTATTACAGAACCTAATATTGGATATGACATGTTTATAGAGGCCATAATTTTTTTATTTGGGAGAATTGATAATTTATATTAATAAAATATTGTATTCTAGGCCATTAAATCTAAAACCACATGAAATGAAATAACTACCAATTTTAGTAGGGTTTCTAGATATGGTCATTGTTCAAAATTCTTAGATATAATATTTCATCATTTATTCATTTATCATATCCATTGAACATATGATATCATGATTAATATTTATATAGAGAGATATAAATATATGGTATATTCATTTGAAATATTATTTACGATCATTTATAATTGATACATATAATGATTTAAGGATCATAACATCATTAAAGACGCTATTAAAATAAAATTTCATGGGATTTGGGATTTTAGAGTGTGGAAATCATAAAAAGAATTTAATTTAATTACATTACTATTTGTTTGGATAGATGATTCAGTGATTAATCATTGATTTATGATATAAATCCATTAGTTACCAAATATTATTTAGAGGAATAGATAAATTCCATCCTGGTGTCATATCTTGTGTGTCTACTGATGCATGAGTTCATGTTGTTGGATGATTCAATACCAAGTTCTCTATGTATTATCATGTCATGATTTATGTTCAATAGTTGCTTATAGTTCTATATTCCATGACTAATGAGATTATGTTTGATTCTCATTCATCAAAATGTGTTACTCTTCTATGGATTATGAGGATGTATCATGGTATCTAATGTTTGTTTACTGGATTATTATTTAGAGGGTCATCATGGAATTTTTTCATGATAACTTTCTTATAAGTTCATAATGGCTGAGAATCATCATCCTTATTGTCTAATCAAACAAGATCAAGTTACTCTGTTGAAGTGGTATGAAATGAGAATGGAAATTAAGAGTGGGTTTCCATAGACCATGAGGAGTTGTGATGTATTTTCTGTGATAGTATATTGAATGAAGAATGTGGCTCGCATCTTATTGATTCTAAAATCCCAATTAGTGGAGGAGTTTGTGATGATCAAGAAATATAAGGTTATACGGATTCATAGATTTCATTTTACCATTACGTTATACAATGATTCATTATTCACATCATTTTTTATTGGGATTGCAGATAATTTTTGGTACCATGTTGAAACAATATACAATGTATCATCAATATTTTAATTGCTTGTTAGATATAAAAATATATGTTTTATAAGACATGATATATGAATGAATTTTTGAGTTTGGTGTATGTTGAGTTGAATATCTATCCATGGTTTATTTTTCGTATAAAATTAGCAACCTCGCATCAATTTAGATGTCAAAATTTTAAGGTCTTTATAATCATCCATGTCACACAACACTGTGTTTGCAAGATACTAGAAAGGAATCCTTCATGAGGCTTTGTAGGGTACATTATTCCTACAATAGAGAGAATATTATATGAAAGCAGTTAATATCTACTAAGAGAATAAACTAATTTTATTCTGAAAAGAGTATCAAATCCTTGGGGTTCAATATGGGAATCCGAAATTTTTTATGGGTAACTACTACACTAGGGAGTCAATGATAATAGAATAAAGTAAAGTATACACATTGGAATATTTAATAGTTCATGATTACTAGATGTATTTTGGGAGGGGAATACCCTTTGGATATTCACACATGATATCATGTTATAAATTATTTAATCCAAATATCTATACATTTAATGTACATTTCCAATCCTATACATGTGATCAACTATTAGGATGTGGAATTGTATTTTGGTGCCTTTTTTATGGAGTGATCATTGAAGATCATAGATCAGATCAATAAAGTGTTACAGAGAAATATATTGGAACATTTATGAGTTCATTGGATGTATGGATGAAGACCTAAATTGTCTATTGAGCATGAATCTAATATTTTAGAGCAATGTATCCATTTCTATAACGGGATAACAATTAAAACTTCTCGATGATGAAATTCACATAAAGAGGGATAATTAGTTGCACAATCTGGTGCAAATAGTTTACCCTTTAGAACCAAGGATTCATAAAATGTTGGATCCCAACTGATATAAGGAAATTTTTTATAAAATTTGAGAATATAATTTTCTTTGGAACTAATTGTTTTTCTCTTCATAATTTAGGAAAGACAATAATATTTCACGGTAAAAATAAATATCTAGATTTTTTCAAAGATTTGATCCCATAGCTAATGATAGAAATAGAATTGATATTTTTTGATTCATACGCATATGAACCCACAGTTAAGTGTTCTTGGCTTGGAGTAGTGATCAATATGGGAGAACTTCTAGGATGTTTCTCATGGTGTGTGTGAGTGAGGACAAAGCACACTGGAAAGGACATGTGATGGCCTTTGGGGATTATCATTAGTCAGATGACCAGTTTAGACACATGGGAGGCCCCAAGAGTGGGACCACGTGTCAGTGGGGAAATTGGTGGTACATGGTGGGCCATGACCTGAGTAAAGTCAGGGTTGTTGTCCTTTCATTTGGACCCAGTTGTTACATTTGGTATCAAAGGTTGTACCCAGCCTTAAGTGTGGTGCACTGCATGGGTTGAGATGTAGGGCCCAAAATGAGGACGTTGTGCTCTAAAGGGGTTTATTGTAACAACAGATAATGATAAGGTCTTAAATGACTAAATTATATGACTCATTTCAACAAGGTGGAACTTCCTATTCAGGATCCTGTCTGATGAGAACTCCATAGTTATGCGTGTTTGTCCTGGAGTAGTGATAAGTATGAGTAACCTTCTGGGAAGTATCTCTTGGGTGTACGCGTAGCAAAATGAAAAAGACATGTATTGGTCTGTGGGGACTATCATTAGTCAGATGACCTGTTCAGACACGCGGGTGGTCCCTGGGTGGGGAGGACGTGTCTGTGGGGCAATTGGTTACACCTGGAGGGCCACGACCTGACAACCATGTTAAGGCAGGTCGTGTCTCGTATTATATCAGACATTGACTATGTACTTCTTGCGTCATATCCCATCCAAGTTCCAATATCTTACTAAAGGGAACCAAAATTCATGTTATTTCTTTTCATTAAGTATCAAGACCCCCTTGAAATGTTTGAAAAATGGATAGAACGGTATGATCAGTCCAACAACCCAGAATGATAAAAGGGGTGATGTTGTAGTTCATGGTCTATAAAGATGAGTGCATGATAAATACTGTAAAAATGCAATATTGCAGAGGAAATTAAGTGAATTACTCCACATACAAAGTATGGAAAGGTATTTATCACTTCCCCACCTGGAACTATCCCCCAACAGAGAGTAGCTAGGTGGGGAAGTAAAATGAATCTTTGTTCATACATTAGCCCTTGACCTACTATTATTAATAATTATTGATAAAGTTGGTTTATTATGTCCATCAATAAATGGTTTTCCTTAAGAACTATAAATAAACCTTTTTATGCATACTGTTAAAAAAATGGAAAAAAATAAATTTTTATATTCCAATAAACATTTTGTTTTTTTAAATATATGTAAAGGACTTGGTATTTTCATATAAATTATTAAAAAATTTAGTCCAATCATTATGTTCTTATTGATTATTTCTTTTTATTTTCTAAATTTTCACATTTCATATTTGTGGATTTTGATGTTTATAGGACTTATGGGGACATATGTTTGGTTTATAGTTTGGGAAAATGATGAGGATCTTCTAAGAAAACCTTGAAACTATTAAAGAAAATGAAAATTGAAAAATTAGTGTATAGGAATTGTATGATGTAAATGTCAAATAGTTTCCCAAAAAACATGTATCTCGGTATATTGGGAAAGGCTTGGATACCACATGGTTTCTCAAACTATATTGCTAAAAAATATGGGTTCTGAAAATATACATTAGGCCATTCCGAGAAGGTGTATTTTTTGGTAAACCATATGAACAATACTTCTATATGTGTTTCATTAATGTAAAATATATTCATTAAACTTGAAAAATTCCCAAGACAACTCACTTTTACAATTATTATTATGGATTATAATACATGGGACTATAATGGCTAGTATCATTGAATTCATTTTCTTTATAGTGAACGTACATTGGATTATGGTTGGGTAGTCTACACGATTTCAGGTTATGTGAATAATTTTCCCTCCATTTTTTGAGTTCATCATTGATCTACTCTCTTCTCTTGGAATAATTCATTAATCCTGGTTACCATGTACTATTCTATGAATCTACACTAGATCTCTTGAATCATAATTTATTTTTTTTATCAGTGATGTATATTATGTTTTACTGTGTAATCAATGATAAATCTATGATCTGGTATCGAAGAGTAAAACCTTTAGAAAAGTTAATAATTATATCATCACTTTCTATGATCCATTTATGGAATATTAATCATAAATGTTCCAGATTGTTGTATTTTATCCATTATCTGGAAAAAAAATTGTGAGGGAATGGCACATGGGGTTATTTCATTGAAGGTATCTAAACATTGTTTTTACATACAAATATTTGGATGTTCATATCATATCGGTACATAGTATTGAATGTTTAACAGAATTGGAAATTGAATTATTATATTATATAGAGACATATAATATATGTATGGGGTGTGTGTTTATGATTCCCATGAGACCTTTTCTTGGTTTGGATTCTATGTTCCATACCATATTTTTAGTAATTTTTATAGCATTTCACAACCTATTTATTGTTTAAAATGAACTTTGGTTCCATTCTATGTCATTTATTCATTGTATAATTTTCATCACCAAAGTAATTATAAATAAGATATGATTTTTTTGTCTATGTTCTTGAGGAAATGTATATTTTAATGTCCATTTGAATATAATCATTATTATTGATATTCAAAATTTTCTCAATGAGATATAGCTGACCCTTAATAGGTGGGACATGGATCAAATGTCTTATTGGTGATTACAATATGAATGAACTCTAGTGTCATACCTTGTAATGTGTTTATCCCATGGGTAAGGCTATACTTAATTAGAAGATGGTCCATATAAGTAATTATTATTTTTTGATATAGAATACATAGTCCATTTTTGTAGTTCCATTTGTTCAAAATATCAACATGTGCATACAATCAAATGTGATTAGGTAGCCATGTGTCATAGCTATTACATTCTATTAGAGTTTAGAAGGAGTATTTCTATAAAAGGAAAATTTTATTTTTTCTTAATGGAGAATGGATCTATATTTGATGATCTTGGTACTAATATAACTACATATGATAATCTTCCATCAATGAACTGATTTTGGTAATATCTCGATGTGGGTAAAAATTTTTTACTGTATATCCACTCGGAACATGGTTGGTCATTTTGGTGTGTGTGAGTTTACCTTCCATCATGACATAAATATCTAAATTCATATAAATAATGTTTTGGTTGTATTTGTGGAGTCCAACCGGTTTTATACAAAAACCATAGAATGTAATTTTTTTAAATATATAGACTTCATGATTAATGAAATATATAAGAGGAAAGGTTGTGATCTAGGTTGAAGACAATCACAATGATGAGATATGAAATTTGTATCAAGGAGTTATTATAAGGATTTAAAATATTATTTTTTTTGTTAAATGTATGGTTTCTAAGTAGAGAAGTTTAGAAATGTGTTTTATAGTATATAAAATTGTCCACTGTGTAAAAAATCTCAAAATGAGTCATTTTTTGAGAATAATTCCTACATAACGTATTGATATTTTATGAGTGGGACAGTTGGAAATAACCACTAACCCAATAAAACTAATATGGTAAACATCATATTCATTTTAATTGTCTTTAATAATATAAATTATATAAATGAATAGATTGATTATAATGATTTTAAATATGAAATATATTTTTGGTTTGTCGATTCTAGATAACTGAACAAACTATAATGGACTTCAAATTACCACATAGATTGACATGATATTTCATATTAAATAGTAATATACAAGATATTCACTACAAATAATTAAGTGGAGGATTGTTATATATTTTCTCTAGAAATATCACAAGGAACCAACATTTACAATTTCGAAGAATGAATGGATGTTTATTTAAAAGAGATTATATTTTTTGGTTTATTATAATATATATAAATGTGAAAAGGTACTTTCAATTTTATTTATTTCTATAAGGCATCATTGTGATCACAATATTTAAAATTTTATAATATTAAAATTCATTATTCTCACAACTGATTTGACCAGGGCTCGATTTGTGACTCATCAATCCTACCTCCAATATGATATGGATGTAATATATTGTTGAGTAGGAATATCACACAAATGAGAGACCTTAGGATAAATAAACTATTTTTATAGAACCGTAAAACATATCCATAGAATTAGTAATATTTATCATATACTGAAAATAAATTCTTTCATACAAATATCCCATAACTAGAGACTACAGTCATAAAAAATAAAAAATAAATACCGCACATTAAAATCATCCATTATAGTGGGATTCTAAATGAGAGTGGTTAAAATCCTGAAAACATACATGAATCTTCACGAAAAGACAACTCAGTTAACATCGTATTTCAACTATGACACATAAGTACAAAGTATGAACTCCTAGAATCACTTATATATACTCATCGTTGACACTAACTCTGATGAGGGTCTGATGTTATAGTTAGTTACAAGATTCTGAATGATGATTGAATTTATTGGATGCCTAGGATAACACCCACTTTTAGAATATAAATTCATAATGGTACACTTTCGATAGATAGAATCCATCAGGAACAACTCTACCATCTCAGATAGTACATCTAAGAGAACATGGTTCATTATGAATTACTCAATTGGTCATATTATACTTCCATAAACTAGAGTAAATTTCATCACTATCTTATGCACTATGTATTTCCCTTAGAGACCAGTGGAATTCATCTCCCCTTACTACTACATACAGTTGATGGAGCAATGCTTCAGAAAATTCCCTATGTGAATCCTCTCTACGGATAGTGGGTGGAGGGATCTTCACCTCACTGCTTCCCCAAATCCAAGGGAGTAATACCAACTAACCACAATACAGAACAACTAAGGTTTCAATAAGGAGAAGTCCACACCACACTTCATCAAAGGTGAACTAACACATACCATGTCTCTCCCATAACTATTAGTGTGTCCCCCATCATGAAACTACCACCCATAGCCATGAGATTACAGAATCCATCAGAGTACCCTCTCCACACCTCTACAATATGATAGAGGAGTACCACTATTTATATATAGTTCCTTCACTAGATACAATAAGGAAGTATAATATCATATGTAGAGCTATTTCACACTACGAATAAGGGGAGTTCTATCTATACCTTCACAAACACTACAGGGAACCTAAAACTGGATAGGACCATGGAGTACCGATCCTATATTAGAATAACCAAAACCTTAAATGATAAGGGTGTGCGTAATTTTCCTAACAATCGTATATTGAGGACCCACACTCTGGAATGATATGGGAGTACTGACTTCATGATAGAGGACCCACAACATGATATGAAAGGGAAATTCCCAATCTATATATAAATATTATATGGATGATCCTCTACATTGTGAGATAAGTGAGTTCCAAATCAATAGATAGGGGACCCGCTTTATAGTATATTAGTGGAGTACTTACTCTATCATACTAATTAGTATGGAGGGACTAAACCCTGGTATTTCATGGGTTCTCCATCTCCAACTACATGATCAAATTGGGGGGGACCAACACCCTAGTATGATAGGGGGTTCTGACACCATGGAAACTACTCTATAGGATGAACACACATTCCAATAATGCAGGGAGTTATGCCTATAAAAATATGAAATGTTAGCAAAAAAGTTCCATAATACTATGGTGGATTACTAGACTAAGAATAACTTTTAAAGAACTGAATTGGTCTCTAGAAACAAGCATGTTCCATTAAAAGTGTTTCACACTTTTCATACCATAAATCACCACACTATCATGGGTATGAGACCCATTAAATGATGGGATATGATTTAATTAATCTTAAATCCATAAGAATCTAGGGGACCCACAACCTGAGATGATGTGTCAGGGTATCGACCTTGACATCAAACCAATGATGGAAAAAAATCGATATCTATTTTTTGGAACAAAAATTATATTGTTGTTATTGAATCATGCCACATAATATCTCACATGGAACAATAATGGAAACCATCACATTCTATGTGAAAAAATGAACATGATAAAAAACATGAAAGCCTGAATTTGAGCCCCGAAGAAGACGATACGTTGGGATGAAGTGAATAATAAATGTACAAAGATTGTACTGGTTTCCACATGGAATGTGACCTCTCTTGAGCCATTGGGAATGTACTATGATTCTTGAGATGAATATCCATGTGAGAATCGATGATGTGTACATGATATAAGTTTCATGAATCACAACCCCAAGGCCCCAATCAATGGTTCTACCCACATGGATTGACCATCCATGTCTCACGCATGGGGTGAAAACCCAGTACATGACATGTCACCACTAAACGGAATCATGGACATGTTATCATCACCTATCATGTATCTCACCCCATGTCATTATCTCTAGACAGGTAAATTTACATGACCATGACCTCTAAACAAACTATCCTTGAATGGTCCCTCATACATATGACCTGGTCTCGCTACATCATGTGTAACTCAAATACATTCTGTAGAGTCCCCATAATACATATTCCCCAAAAAAGAAGAACACATGGTGTGGTATACTAAAGTAAACATTATGTAATCGATAATTCTGTATAATAATTACCTTCTACATTCCAAAAATAACCTCAATTTACCCTAAAACATATAGATCCACCAACATGGGATCTCTAAAAGTCATAATATCACTCTAAAATAAAAAAACTAATGTAAAACAAATTGTATTATGAAATAAAACACAAAATATGCCTTCAATATTGTTACAAGATGAATCATTGGTATTCAATCCATGCTCCAAAACCAGAACCCCATGGTCTAAGAGTAATTTCTATAATGAACAATGATCAGTGTTATCTCATCTCCTCAATTTCACAATGATATGATTGTCATTCCAAATGGTGTAGAATTATCTTCTTTTCTATCATGTATAGGCCAAATGAGGGATATTGCTTTAATATTTATCAAATAATTATCCTCAATATAATACCCATCAAAAGAATCACCTCAGACATGACACCCAGTGAAAAAAAATTAGGTCACCCCTAAGGTAAACACCTCATTTTACACTCATAAACGGTATCAGATTTTTTAACCATAATTATTCATGAGTTTTATTATATGCATCCTACTAAACGGTATAGAACATAAAAAATATTTTTAATATTTTTAATACAAATAACCATATTCTTTTTCGGAAAAGGAATCACATTGGAGCTATGTGCCTGGCCTCAGATGTATTCAATTAAATATTCCAAATTCTATCAGTTAAAAACCATGTACCTAAATTCAAGACACATTTGATCTTTTCGACCACAAAAACTAAATTCCTAAGTATATGGAGACAAATTGATCTCTCCCCAAAGACTCCCATACCACTAATCTCACAAATGGATCATTTTCTACCTACTCACACACACACACAAACACACACAGGTTAACCACAATGTCCAAACCACACCCATGTGTAGCTCTAAGAAGGTTGAAATCGTCAAACTATTGACACATTTCAATTTAGCAGTTATTGGTGGGAAAACACCAACAAAAACATTTCATCTATTGTAATGTGTCTTACAACACAAAACAACACTTACCTACAATAGATACCATGATAACCTTATATTCCTCATATACACCTAAAAAAATGACACCACTCCAATATAATACATATCATATAAACTATAAATCTATGTACATGAGTAATATAAACTAATGATATATTTTTGGTCAATCATGAAACTGGGTCTTATAGGTCCCTATGCATAAAAACATACAAATAACTCATGAAAAAGTGGGAAAAAATTGTAAAGTATAGTTAGAATCTAATCCACATTATTGAAACATCATTGGGAATATCCTTCCAATATCAAAAAAAATTATGTTATATTACCACTCTTTGATAGGGGTTCTATATTTTTGGGGGGAGAAAAAATTATCAACTAGTACATCAGGGGCCTACCCCCACAATCCAACATAGAAACATACTTTACTGCACAAGGAAAAGTATATAACCCAAAATACCTTGACAATATTTGAATTTTGTTGAACAGTGTCTCCCTCGTAGAATTAATCAAGTTAGAATTACAAATATCTAGGAGGGAAGTGTCCCTCTTCCTCACATATCCAGAACAATGTAAAAAATGAAACATATGTACCTGCATATTCCCTATGACACCTTGGTTGAACCTCGATAATTAAGTGGAAAGAATTTAATACCTCAAAACATTGTCTAACTATAGTACTATAGAATATATGATAGAAATAGAGTGGACCACTATTCATTATTGGGTCATCTAGGGTAGATAACTATATAGAGTACAGTTATCCTCATATTGATCCCCCAGATCACTGAGCCTGGTTATGACCACATGGTGGAGGTGGTGGAAACATCTTGAATTTTCTACCACCACCTAATGCTCCTCCAACCTCCTCCAAATACAACATCAGGTAGTACTCTATTCTCCATGAACTGACTCTTCCCTGGTGGACTATAAACCATCTCCAACTTAGCATTATAATGGTGTTGACAATATCTAACAGGATAACCCCAACAATAGGATGCAAAACACCGCCTCTCATATGGATTTCACAATCCATAGAGAAGATTTTTTTAGCCAACTTACATGCCTCTATTTGGGAATGGGTATACCTCATATTCCCTAAACCTATTGGAATTCATCTTGTAGATACTACATATATCTCAGCCTATTTATCACTATCTCTAGTTCTATCTTCCAAAACCTCCTCCAAAAATTACTTCTACCAATGCATTTCTCAAAACCACCACTTAAAAGGGATGGAACAAGGATACTATAGCTTCTCTTGAATCAATATATAGGCCCCAATATGAATAATGATATCTAAAAAACATATCTGAAGCCATATATAGGGATTGAAATGAACATTTTATGAACCTCATAGATTACTCTTTCATAAATATTATACACTGCCAAAGGTTCCTATGCTCCATTAAATATAGTGATCTCAATGTCGTGGGATGAAACTCTTCTTTGAAGAGTATGTTAAAATATATCCATGTGAGAGATGCCTCTAGATTTTTTGATGTTACAATAATCCATCATATCCTGGCCAAAACATGTATAATGAATTACGCTAGGACTACAATATGATTGGGAGGTTTCCTAATAGGGAGGAAATCAAGTGTGACTACATCAATAAAATCATATCCATTATGGGGGCATGGATCACCTAGATTCCTAGTTGGTCTTTTCCTCTGTAACTCAAGTCAAACAGCCAAACTATGCGCATACTCCTTATGAACTACCTAAAAACCCTACTTCTTGATGTCTTGTTTCTCAAATGGAAACCCACATAGAGGTAATACCTCAGGAATAGTGCCCTAAACATAAGCCTTATCTTTGGGTGGTTCTTTATCAAAACCACACTATGTAAACCAATGATGCTATCCATATAGTAGAATAAAAAAATAAAATCAATATGTTCTATGATCCAAGAGTCTATATGGGGAGCGAAATCAAGAAGGGAATGAAACCCGAAACCCAGTCATATATGATGCATGCACCAACATTTCTCTCTTACTAATGTAATAATGTAACAAGTAAAAAAGGATGCTCTTGGAGTAATTTTGAATGGGTATATCATCCATCACATAAACGCTATAGTTATTTCCTTGAAGTGCTATCTTAAAACACATTAACATCATCTCTATACAACCATAACCAAGCCTTCGACATCATGGCCCCAAAGTGGAACCCACATTATTACCTCTCGGTCATGACCCAACTAACCAGGGCTTGAATTGAAACTCAACAACCCTACATCCAATAGGAATGGGTTTGGTTCAATTGTTTAGTAGGAATATCCGATAAATGGAATGGCTTAAACTACTGTGTATATATACACACTATAAGAAAAATTTCCATACAACAATATTGATATAGAATAACATAAAAATAAAATCATGCATACATATATCCCACAACAAGAGTATTGAAAATTTGAAAAAAAAAAATTAAATTCCACAGAAAATAGTAATAGAATTAAACTACTTATGAAGTAGGGGATTTCCAACGAGCATGTACCCAAGTGGTACATGCTCTTACTTGGAATAAAAAAGACCTGGGATCAAATCTAAGTAGGGATGAATTTCCAGGTACTGAAGCAGTACTAAAGAAGGGGCCTGATAGAAGTACTATAGCATCGACGAAACTATAGTAGCAATGACACTGTAGTGGAGGATGCACTATAGTGCGTACTGTAGCATCATTGGTAATGTATCAATACTATTCACTTGAGGGGTAATTTAGGCCAAAATTGGGCTTTCAAGCCTTGTATTCAAGACACATGTCCTTGGGCCTTCAGGCTGTGTACTGGGCCTCCCTATACCTAGTATTAATGAGGTATTTTCATTAAATAATAAATTTAGACTTCGACCCCATCCTTTAAAAAAATATAAGAAGTAGGGGATTTCTATCATATGAAACTGGAAGAATTACCTTCATAAAATCTCCAGTATACACCTCGGTTGATCTACATTACTATGTTCCACATAATGTGAGTCCTCATGGGTCTCTATTAAAAGGAATTTGGTCGAAAAAAGACACGACATGTACATGAAAACTTTTTGAAGGGTTGATTATAACAATACTCAGTAATAGTACAAAAACCAAAATGAATAGGGTGAAACTAAAATTTAATAGTCCAATCGTCACAGTGAAAGAGAACCCAAATAAGAGAGAAAATATATCTAATATTCATCCTCAATTGGACATGAAAATTTATCTTAGTCCATATTTGGTATCAACCATGGTCCATTAAAAACCCGTAAGGACTCCCAAAACCACCCATATATAATCATATTAGACTCAATGTCTCACGAGTTTCCAACAACATAACCTAATAGTGGATTATTTGTGATTCTCTAAGGAAACACATTCATATGATAAAACATTCATTGAGTTATTACATTCTATATGGAAGTCATCAGATAAAGATATTATACTGGGAAAAATCCTTCCATCCTTAATGAATCATTTGAGAGAACACTCTCCAATGAAAATAACTCATTGTGCCCAAATCTAATACACAACAATAAAGGTTATTTCTTCAGTATTTTGAAAAATATGCAAGACTAAAACAACCCATGTAGAGAGGATCACCCTAAACAATAATATATAGTCTTGGGTGAACTACATCATTCCATGAACCATCTGCATTCATTAAAAAGAGAAAGTGGTGGGACCCATACCTCGTAGTTTCCCGTCAACAGAGCGATTACAAACTCCTAACCATGATGCGAATGAACTGAAGAACCCATTAGTAGATGCCCACAACTCATAGTGTTGGGGGAGAATTAACTCGTAATAAGTTATCAATTATAAAATATAGAGGTTCCATTTTCTCCAAACATCACCATATATCCACATGATCTCCTACTATAGTAGAGGGTCCAGTCCTTGCTGCTATATATAGATGGAGGAGTACCACATGTAGATAGAAGATCTACACCAAACAAGAGAGTGGAGTATAATGTTGTATCCAGAGGACCTACACATTAGGAATAAGTGGAGTTAATTATCAATTAAAATGTACAATATGGAGAACATATACCCTAAATCGGTAGTGGAGTATTTATGCTAGTCTGGTGGTATCACACCCTTTCCTGACATAGAAGTACTAACTCTTTAACAACATTACATATAATGATTTAACACCCTTATACTATAGGGTTGTTCACAATCAATGGATAGTTGACTCATACATTATTATGTCATGGGATTACAAACTATATCAAAACATCTCATATGAATGACCCTCACAATGGTTTGACTTGAATCTATCATATATGAAGTTATGTGATTCATATCAATTATGGTTTTTTATTAAAAGAAAAACATGTTTAAACTTATCTAATAAAGTTTTGAAACTATTATAATGAATGTAAAATGGTTTATAGATATTTTTTATGAAATAAAAAACACATAAAAAATCAATATTTTTTCATAGATTTTCATTATTACATTGTTTTTATGGAAACAATGAAAATCACATCTTAATATTAAGATTTCACATTTTGAATTTTTTATGAGATTTATCAATTATTTTTCAAATCATTATAAATAATAAATAATACTATAATATGGAAGATGTAACTCACAATAATTATTCATGAATGATATATTTCAAATATTGATTTGTTATTATGGATATTATGTAATAAAAAAAGAGAATTTCATTATATTATTTAAAATTAATATTTTCGCGTTGTTGGATACCATGGTATATGACATAATTGGTAGTTTTAAGATAAAATATAATATATAGACGATTTTTTCTATTTAATATGATTTTATCTCATAGTAAATACAAATGTTTCACTTTAATAATGATTTTTAAATCACAATTCCTATTTTGATTATGTTTCAGATATATTTTAATGTATTATTTTCTATGTATCATATATTACACAATAAAAATTATTTATATATTTAAATCATATAAATATGTTGAAATATAGATATATAATGAAAATTTATTATTAAGAAGTGAATAATTTTTTAATTGGAATTTTCTTTATATTGCATTTGAAATTAAAATATCCATTCAATGAATAATGAATTGCGATTATACTACATTTCAAGATAATAAATATAAAAATGATAGAGTAGGGTATGGGATTGTGATAAAAATATTAATTTTATAAAAAACTCTTTTTAATTTCATCATAATATTCATAATAATATTTTATGGTGTTATATTTACCATACTGATTTTAAACAGTTTTTTATCATAAATGTAATATAATTTTCTATTCAAATTGTTTTTCATGAAATATATGATTTTATAAAATAGTATTCATTTCCAAAGTTTATGAATTAATTTTAATAAAATATAATTACTTTTCTATATAATAATATAAGATATATTTTTTGGTCGATTATGTGGTTGTTTTCACAAAGGATTCATTATAGAATGAAAAGAAAAAATGTTCTATAACTATAAATTATATTGAATCAATAATTTAATTAAAATATATCAATGTGTTCAAAATTTTATTATAACTTAATATAATTTATATTATTAAATTAAAATTAATTAATTAGGAATCTATTATTAATTATTATCTTGTAGCTTTGAAGAACGTCATATTTATTCTTAAAATTCATTTTTTAAAAATTTATATCTCAATGAGAAATGTGAACTTCATTAACATGTGGTCTCTTATAAGAAAATAAAATGAATCCTAAAATATGGTTTTAAATTTATAATAATTAATATCATATTTCTTAATTTTTTAAATATAAATATCTTCATTAATAAATGAATAATTTGAAATGAAGTTATCAGTACAGTGAAATGGAAACATATGTTAGTTTAGTTCAAAACCAAATGATAAGGTATTAGTCATTGTATATTAACTCTTATTGGATGAAATTTTTTTTTATATGTATAAATTATAATTATAATTTTTTATATGACACATGACCATATAAATGAATTAATGTTACATATATCATTGAATTAGTTGAAGAGTGGCACACCCAACATATATAAAATGGTTCCTCCTCTCCTCTATTCTTCACACAACTTGACACATTTTTCATTAATAGGTTGACATGAAATACCTTCCAAACATAGTTCCCCACATCATAGGTGTCTTTTCATCCCTAATTTTGAAAATCATGAGTTCTATTTGGTGCAAAAAAGGATTTCGAATAAGATTAATTATTATAAATATAGTTTTTCATATTTATTTTTTCTAAAATCTCCATAAATTTAAAACTAACCACAATTATATAATACAATAAGTATAATAAAAAATATAACTCTAATTACGTAAACGGGAAATCACTTTTTCATATTTAATTCTGTTATATAGTAAATTAAATCATATATCATGTGTATATGTGTACTACACCACCCATGAAAGGGATGTTTTTCTTTATTCATTATTGAATCATATATCATATTATTATTATTATTGATCTAATAAATTTTAACAATTTTTTTGAAATAACGATGATTCTAAAAATATAATATATTTATTTTCATCATATACTTAAATCCATTAGTAAATGATAATGGTGATTGTGTGTGTGTACAAAGGGCTTCCAATTCCATGAAGGGATGCGATTCATTTAACATTACATATCTTATGAAGTATGGAATAATGAGTTATATGAATGGTGGATTAGATATTGTATGTAAATAGAAGTGTAAATGTTTTTATCTAAATATTATATAACTATTACCTAGATGTTTCAATGTGGCCATTGTATTACCATTGGTAATGTAACAATTATAATATTACAATAAAACCAATATATTTAATGAAATATGTTTTTAAATAAATATTATTTATTTTATATGATGTGTTGAACAAAATAGTGAGTTTAAATGAACCCTCATATACTATTATATTACTTTTATTTACTATTACATTTATCAACAATCTATTGGATTAGAGGCTATGAATATGGATATATAATTTATGAAAAATTATTATTCATATTTTTATAAAAATATTACTTTTGTAATTAATTGATTATAAATGAAAATAAAAATCATTTTAATGAAAAGTAAAATTTGATATAAAATAATTTTTGTTGGTGCATTGTATTTATATTTAAATTAATTAAATTAATCACTTCTGTTGATTTATTTTAATTTTTATTACATATTTAATATTCAATAAAACATATTAACATTAATTTAATATTTATATAATCATGGAATAATAATAAATCGTGTTTTGTTCTTAAATTACATTTTTTCTGAAAAGTCATTATTGTTGGATTTCCACATATATTTTAAAATTAATTAAATCCACATATATCATTTTAATTTCATGAAATTTATTTTTAATTTGAAATTAAGCAGATCATATTTTAATAAAATAACCCTATTAATTTTGATTATTACGAATAGTATCCATGGTAAAATTTATCCCCTTAGTAAAAGGAAATCATGTTAATCTATTTTAAAACTAAGAGATATGTCCTCAATGTGTATAATCTTAATAAATATTGGATGATTTTAATTTTAACATTATCATATAAAGAGTATAATTAAATTTTTTAATGGACACTTTTCTATAAAAATGATTAATATATTATTTAAATTAGATAATCATAGAAAAAAATCCACTATCTTATATTAACTATTCATTATATTTTTACATAGGAAAATTTTAATTTTGAGTGAATATTAATTAAAATATTGTGAAAAATTATATTATATTAATTAGGTTAATTTATTTATATTTTTTAGATATTATATAATAACAAAAAATTCTTATCAAACACCAAAAAAAATTATTAAATTCTTCGGAAAAATTTAATATAAAAACTATTAAAATTTATATTTTTTAATCAATTAAAAGTATTTTATATTATTTATTGGTTTATATGATATATTAGTTTTTGTAAAAAAATTATTTTATATTAATAACAATTTATTTATGTATTTTATTTTAAATTAAATGAATATTGTTGATAATAGAAATATTGTTATTTTATCAAAATATTATTTTATTACATTATATAAAAATAATAATAATTATAGAATAATATATATTGGATATAATATGATGGGAAATTTAATTAAGTATAAATTTATTTTCCAATTTTATACTTGTGATTTAAATTTACCAACCATAAATATTGAAAAAGTTGTTACCATGGTTAAAAATTTAAATTAGTTAATGAATTTTCATTTAAAAATAATTATTTATTATTTATAAAAATATATAAAAATATATTTATTATAGGGATTAAAACCCTATCCTATCATATCATATTATTATTTTTATGTTACTGTAATTAAAATTGAAAATAAATTTATTATAATTAAATATTGTGAGATAGTCCAAGAAAATTTCCCCAACTAAATTATAAAAGAGAAGATCCTCCCTCGCATCATGGCACCACTATGAGCCTTCTATCCCAACCACCCACTAACAAACTTTCCTTCTGGAAATTATTATATACATTATATGGGTGTTATAATTCCCAAAACTCCAACACTATGGTTTTTAGTCGGATATCTAAATATTGTTTATCAAAGAAGATGCAATTGACTTAACTAATCAATTTCAATTCTTATCCTTCTTTATGACCTATAAAAATAATGTATTGATTATATTATAATATCTTATGAAGCAACATTATTCTCCCTATTTCAAATAAAATTGGACATGAAACTATCAGTTGTACTTAAATAAGGCTTTCCATCTCCACATAATGACAATACCAATCTTTCACCACATTTTTTGTAGAAGTGTATTATAATTTTTTCATGATTTATATATGATATCATTGAAATTTATATATTTATTTAATTAAAATTTTCTATCGACCTTTCTAACTTTCATTCCATTTGAAAAAAATAACATCATGTGTTCATATAAGTGGACTTCCACATCCACGTAACGATTTTAATTGTTTTTCAATTCCATTTTACATGGATGTTAATATTGAAAGATTTAATGAATTTATATGACATTTATAACATGATAATTAGTCACGATAGTTTAATGACTATTTTACTTTGTATCATTCCACCTATAGAAAAGTGAATATATCATTCAAGTTTACATACTACCTAGCTTCTCCATTAATGGTGTGATTCACTCTTACATATATGACAATAATTGTTCCATATAAATAAATATATAATGAATATATATGATATTTATATAATGTATAAATATTAATTTTTGTTGAATAATAAACAGTTTACATGTACTAAAATGACTGAACTGAAATACCGATTACAAAAACAAAACAATTAACACACATATATGATAACATTAAGAAATTACTATAAATCAATTTACAAATATTATATTTGGTGTAAATAAGAAATTATATATATGTGTGTATTCTTTATGATATAACATTAATAATGATTAATATATAATATATAAGGATATTATTCTTTCACAATATGGGGATCTTAGGGTCACATATTTTCTTCTCACTTCGACATTCATGGGACATAGGCTATATTCCTCACATGATACTTCTAAATTATGTTTATAATTCATTATATTGTATATTACGATTAATATTATGAATTTTATTGTTATTTAAAGTTAAATATATATTTTCTATTTCATAGGTATAACGATTAAAATGTCACCAAAGTGTTAAGGGTTTTATATTAAAATATCATTATTTATAGGGATTTTTCTATGTTGAGGTTTCTAATGATGAAATATTATGATTTATCTATAACTAATTTTATATATTTTACAATACAAATGTTTTTTTGTTTTAAATTATTTTTTCCATTTTTTCCTCCTCTTAAAGTACTCAAGAGTCCAAAATTACATTCATTTGGAAAACTAATATTATTTCTCATGGTTTGAAAACCCATTTCTCTTCCATGTCTATGTTTTATAAAACTGATTTAATGAATGTTTTTACTATTATATTATTACTATTTAATATAATTTTTTCAAAAAATTTATTTTATTCAAGAAGGTATAAAAGGAATATTCATTTCCTTTTCTTAATGTGGTAAATCATTACTTTGTTTACAATTCTATTCAAGGAATGATTTATTTTTTTCAAATTTGGATTGAATATATTTCTCCACCATCATGAACAATAAATTTATTGAATCTCTCATGATAATCCTAGAATATTTTATTCTATGTAAATGGATTTAATAAAAGTTTTGAGTTTTTTAAATATTAGTTTTTCAAATTGAAATGGAATTTTCCTCAAGAAGGTTTTAATAATATTTTAATTATATTTCTATTCATAAATAATAACAAACAATGAAATTTATTTTCCTATATAATAGATATAAGGAAATAATACCATACATATACATTTTTCAATTGGTTATATGATAAAGATTATAATATTTTTATAAAACCTGTTCTATCTTTGATGGTATTACATGATGAAATAATGAAATATTTTTGAAAACCATTTTAAACAACTAAATATGTTAAAAAATAAATATCATATTTGATAGAGTATATGATTCACAAAAAAGTTTTAAATTTAATATAAAATCTATAAAATTTATAATATATTTAATATACTAAATAAATTCAATCTCTGATATATTGTGCAATTTATGAAACGCTGAGTTATATTGTGTTTTAAAAAATCAAATAATTATTTAATAGCTTGTAATACATGCAAGGTTGCGCTATTCAAAATATTATTATTATTGTTATTTAAATCAATGATTATATACTATACATTAAATATGAGGATTTCAATAAGATTAAAAAAATAATAAATTTTTTTATTGGATTTCACTAGAAACAAAAAAGTTATAAATGAAAATGAAAACTAATTAGACATTATTTTAATGTTTTTCTAAAAATATATTTTTTTGTGAAAACTATTTTATCATAATAAATTAATTTAATATCAATTATAGAAATATATTAAATAATATTTTATATTTTATATTAACAAAAAAAATTAAATTCATCCAATATATTTTTTATGTATATGATAAAAAAAGTCATTATTTTATGCATAAATGTTATGATTTTCTAAATATTGTTTCACATATTTTAATGAAAAACATGTTAAAAATAAATATTAAAATTCAAACATATATTTGATAAAACAATAAGCGCTATTGAAATATTGTTGCTAATTTTTTTAGGTTTATTATTTTTTTATTTTATGATATGTTTGAATTTTTATGACTTATTAGAGACAAATTATAATTGAAAAGTAAAATATCAAATAAAAAATATATAATGTAGAATTATATTTTAATTTTTTTAGGTTATATGTGAAAATAAGTGATTCTATTAATCAAATTTGTGTTATTCTATACATCATTATAAGAAATTATAATATAAAAAAATTCAATATTTTATTCATTTTTTTATTATAACTGTTATTTATGGTCACGTCCATTAAATATATTTTAAATTTAATTCATCACTTTATACTATTTATATTTTGAAAATTTGATTAAATATTTCTAAACATAACAACATATAAGGACTAATATGGTCATGTAATTTTCCCCATGTTATTAGTGAAAATATAATGTTAATCCCAATGACAAAGCTAAAATGAGATTACATTGTGGTTAAAAATAAATGTTAATGCATGTAAATGACAAGAAACTTCACCAAAACCCATTGGCCAGTAATATTTAAACCATATAACCAATATATTTCAATATATTTCATCATTGGAGTCACATTATGGAAGAGATAATTTCCAATAGTGTTTACTTTTTTTATTTACAAAAAAGACACTCCTCCTCCACTATAAAAGGGAATTCAATCCCCCCATTTATTCACACTTCCAAAAAATATTCATCAGACCCGTAACCAATTATCTTTACAACTTCCCTACCCTGTGAATAGAATCATTTTGGTTTAAATCCAACAATGTAATGTATTTGTTGTAAACCAAAAGCGTATACCTTATTATGTAGTAATGTTCATCAATGAATGTTTTGTTTATTTCCTCATCAATTTAAATAAATTATTTTCTTATAATTATTATATAAAAACATGACAGTATTCAATTTAGTGTTTTTTATTTAATATAAGTAATTGATCTATGAACATAAACACTTCCATCAAAGGGGATATGCACTCACCATTCGTGTGTATGGTGGACTTCTACCTCACATACCAATGTAATAATTTCTTCCTTTACCATCATTAATAGATGGTATGAATGATGGATTTATTGTTTATATATGATATATATGATATTTTTAATGTATTTATACCTCTTTTTTATGATATATAACTTACCTCTAAGCTTTTAATTTTGTTGAAATTCAATAATGTTATTCGTGTGTATCGTGGACTACCACAATGCAAGGAAATATGATAAAATTATAGTATAAATGGAATTTATTAATGTATATTTTAATTAACATATGCTCCATTAGTGAAAAAATATGATACTATAATTATGATATATGTGCATATCATTTAATATTATTTAATTAATACGATATGAAAATTGAATCACGTTCATGCGTTTTTGTGACCCACATTCTCAATGAAGTGTATATTTAATTTCATATAAATATATTTTATATGTTAATAAAAAATCATATATAATGAATATATATTATATTTAAATCATAGATTAATTTATTTAGATGACTAAATAATGATATATGTCAGAGGAAAACATAACCAGTAAACACAAACAAGAAATACAATCAATTTTTTACCTGTAATAATGAATATATTAATATATTATTATAAAATGGGTAATACTATGTTATAAAATGTTAAAATAAGGAATTTTAAATATTAATATGGTTTTTGTATAAGTTATGACATTCATAAACTCATTATACAGGTGGTTAAAGGAATAATGCCCAAAAGGGAAGTGTGAGGTAACCGATTTTTATCTAACATTAATTTCATTGACATATATTTTAATGTTATGTTCCTTGATTCTTTTATACGATGTATATAATGACCCTTGATTTGACATATAATAAATAATTCACTATTCGTGATATTTTACATTTCAGTTTCAATTATCACATTTAAGGGGATTTGAATTAAATCTTACCATGTTATAAATAAATTCAGAACCTGGTTGTTTTTCATCAAATTATAATAAAACAGTGGTATCACCAATATTCTCTGATTATGTGTGTAATGAATTATTTATACATATTATTATATTTTAACTCGATTTATCTTTACTTTTAGATGATATGGATAGTTGTTTTAGTTGTTAATTCTCCTTCCTATGTTTTTATCTTTTTAATGGTTTACAATATAATCTCGTTTTATTCATGATTATTTACACTTGTAATTCCATTAAAATAAATAATTTATTCATTGATTAATAAATGAAATCATTTTATTCTCTTTTAGTTTTTCATTATTATTTTCATGTTATAATACCATTTTCTACTCTTCGGTTACCATACTAATTTATAAAATGTTATTAAGAAAATATAAATTCATTATCACTTGAATAAAAAATATATTTCAATAAAACAAATGTGTTCTAAAAATGTCATCAATATTTTTTTTATAATTTTAAAAATAATTTATTAAATGAATTTGTTTCCCATTTTCTCTTTTTATAGTGTGTTTATAATGCAATTTTCTTGTTGATTTCCGAAACAAGGAACATTTCAAACCATTTTAATGTGAAAAAATAAATGTTTTATTACCTTGTATATCATATATGTAATTACCTACTACAATATATTTAAACATTACATTTAATGTGTATGAATATATTTTTAATGATAATGTTTTAAAAGTGATTTTCATAAAAATAGATTTTCTGTTTTTTTTTTAAAGTATTAAGATTTTTTCTTAAAGAATGATTTTAAATAAATTTTTATTGTACAATCATTAATCATTGAAAAAACCATGTATTATAAATACAGTAGGTATTTATTATATTGATAACATCCTTATTCATCCTCTTCATGGTTTATGATCATTTTAATTAATGAAATTATTTTCATTCAATTACTTTAACCATTATTTTGGACTATAACATTCTATTGAAATGTTTACATTACAGTTATCTTTAGACATTCAATTTCCCCTAAAAGTACATATTATTTAACATGTACATGACAATTTTCTAAATGTTATTCAGTTATTACATATAATTTTCACTTTGAATGTGATTATATTATCTAGGAACGTTTTGATAAATCTATATTATTTACTCAGTATGAATATTTAATAAGGCACATTTTTTATTAATAATATCTACTATTTGATATATATTGAATTATTTGGAAACAATTAAAAGGGTTGTGATCTATCTAATATATTCCCCTTGATACATAGTTAGTCTCATGAGATGAAATTATTAGTTAAAAACCTCTGAAGTTGAAACAAAGAACATTCTAAGAAATCATGTGTAAGGACATGATAGTAGTATGTGAAAATGACTTTTTAAAGATCATGATGGTGGTGGTAACTTGTATTTGGGAATAATGGATTCTCCTAATTAATATTATATTTCATTCAGATTCAGTTATTAATATCCCTAGGATCTTCTCTATCACAAAATCTATAGATGAATTTCCTTTATAGATTTTGTTTAATTGGAATGAATTTTCATTTATTTATTATTTAATATTCATTACTACTTATCCCACTATGATGATATATTTATTAATTAAATTGTATCTATTTTCATTTATTTAAATTTCTATATTATTTTCAATGTTCCTCTTCGATTTATTGATTACAAGGCAACAGTGTTCTACTATTTATCATGCCATTATTCTTTTTCACATTGATTCCATTAATATTTTTTTAATTAATACTGACTAAGAATTTGAGATCAATATTATTTTACATCCATTCACCAGGATTCCATTATGTGTAATAAGAATGGTTTTTATGGATATCTTATATGGAATAAAGCTATTCTACAAAAAATAAAATAACTAAATATGCAAAAATTTGTGTATTGAATAATATTTTAGGACTAATTTTTTATCTAGATTAACATTAATACTAAACAGATATGTTCTTTATAAAATTATTACGTTTTATATTATGATAAAGCAATTGTAGAAGGAATCACATCTTGTCTTTTGGTGTTGGGTTTGATACACTTATTCATTCAATGGGTTCTGTTGTGATGAATATTTTACTATCTTGTGTAATATATATATTTATATAAATTTAATTATGTGATTGTTTGGAAATATATATCCATATAACACATTGTGTAATTAGTTATATCTCATGAGAAAAACAAGACTATAATTGTGATAGAAGTATGATATGTAAGGGATTATATTGACTATGATAACCTTGGGAGTAAAAATTGACTACTACCATGGATTGGGGAGTAAACCCATTCTACAATAAGAGTTTTGTAATTGAATCATTATTGTTGTGGTAATTATTTCCCACAATAATGTGTATGTTACAATTATATGTCTAATTCCAAAATCATTATATCATTTCCCAAGTTATTTTATTACATTTTTATTCTTGTTTTATGGACTGCTAATAACTATATCATGACATAAGATTATAATAATTAGCCATCCTAGGTTATCTATATATGACACCTAGACTGGATCATCTTTTAATATAGGCCAAATAGGATAATAGTGACTAGTCTTGAATATATGGGAATCATTTCATAGAAGAAGAGTACAATGTTGAATAAAGTATGATCCCATAATGAAATACAATGAATTCCACAAAATGGTAATCTATATTGAATGTCAAATCCCCATGTATGAAATAGTCACCTCCAGAACAAACCAAACCAAAGGCAGCAACAACCAGAGATGAAATCATTCTATAAGATAATTTTTTCTTTACATAAAACAAACAATACAACATCAAAAAACATCCAAAGGTACAAGTATAGTGTGAGACAAATCCAGGAAAGATACGATCAAAATTTTTATACATTATCTTATAACAATAATTTAAAACTTTTATGTTAAACAAAAATATAGTATTGTAATGAATTTTTAAAAAACAAAACCTATTTTAATTTTGTTCCCATATTTTCATAAAATAATATCTAATTCTCAAACATTAAATGTGAAAACATGAAGTTATAAATGAGGAAATCATAAAAATTGATCAATAGGTAAACATATCCATTAGATTACATATCAAGTAATGGTATGTGATAAAACATCACATAAAAACTTTTGATAAAAAATCCTTGATAAAAACCATTATGTAATAAATTACAATAAATGAAAATACACCCCACATTTGGGATCTTGCCTATGTGTCACTGCAATGTAGAAACTAAAAATCCTAAAAAAGAATAATATTTGATCTATACATTATCTATTTCTTCAAGTCCTCATTAGAAACTTTTTCTCCTAGTAGTTACATAGACACATTAAGGTCACTCATATCTGTTTCCTAAGACACAAAAGGATCAAAATATTGAATTTTTTGAATTATTTTCAAACCAAACACCCAATTTAATAAATAATTTTGTTTCAAGAAATTCAATATCAGACTATAAAAACATTTTCCATATCAGAAGAGAAATATTCAAACAAAACGTGCATTATTAAAACATTTTAATTTTAAAAAACATTTAAAACCATTTATCAATTCTAATAAATGATAAATTCCAAATATTATATCAAGAATAACATGTCAATAATCAAAATAACCCATTTTTAGAAATTAATATATAAAAATACTATAAAACTTATTGTCTCCAATAATAGAGAATAGAAAACAAGAGAATGGCCTTCAAAATACAAGGAACCATGAGTAACTAAAAGGGATCGAAAAAAAAACAATATACGATATGGAATAAAAAAGAAAATATATCCAATACCACATCATTAATCAAACCCAAATAAGAAATAGAAGGGTTAAACCAACATATTGATACAATTTAACAACAATTGTGATTAATTGATTTATGAAGTCTCATAGAATGGATAAAATCATAAAAAATACTATAGAGACATCCTTTAGTTCAATAGTAAGTACATGTTACATGAATGAAATATCAAACTGCTTATGTAGTACCCAAAAATCAAATCACTCAAATATTAAATAATGTGTAATATTTTTACCCAATGATTAACCCATGATACTCATATAAGTTGAAACACCCATCATATTTTTATTATAAACTGATACTTTATATTACATGATGTTAAACCTTTACATGTTATATGAACTCCCATGCCAAGTATTGGGTTCAAAAATTATTTCAACAGAAATTACATGATTTGTATGCACATTAAACTATATTTAATCACCCATCATATAGAATAATCATTGTGATTATGATGATAAACTATAGAAAAATCCATGAAATCCCAATTTTAGGTATCCTCCATATTTATTTTTTATCGTTACTCACAATAAAAGGAAACAAAAAGAAAAGGATTAATCATAACTTATTATAATGTAACCATCGATTAAAATCTCCCCACCATAAAAAATATCTTCTTCTAGAACTACCTCAAGATAATGGGACTATATAATAACGAAGGAAACTACTGACTCATCAACAAATCGCACTCACATGCCATATGACTACCCTATCATCACTTCAATAGTACATATAATAAAAGGATAATTTTACCAAACTGTATTATATCCAAGGAATATATATTTTAAACTACTTTCACAACTAATGTCATTTCAGGTTCAAGATCAATACCTTCCAATATAATTAAATTAAAAGGTTCTAGTATATACCTCATGAATGGTGAGACAAGAAAAACATAACTAATAAGTATCAATCTGGATGGAAATTTCAATCAATTTTGTTCTCTCCTTTGACATCCAATGATCTCAAAGTGACCCAGACATCTCAGTTCCAACATAAACTACATACCCAACTGTTGATTTCCCAAGATAGGTGAAACTCTGAGATATTATTTATCACCATCCTCAAACTCAGTGTGTTGATACCTAAAGTCCAAATTATATTTTTGATTAATGTAACATCTCGTTTCAAGAATCCACCCAGAGGCACCCCATACTTGGTTGGTCACGTGGCCTCTAGCGCATTTTCCCTAATGTTAGAGGATACCAACTAGAAGCAAGTGTCTTAGGTGTGATAGTGGGGAATATATTCCATCAATGGAAGAGTAACACAACTGAAGTAAAATAGATATCAATAGAGGAAGTTTTATCACATAATACAATAGTAAACAACCATAGACTAATGTAGAAACAACTAGAACACACAAATATATATATATATATATTATGCATGCAACATATGTCTAGGAAACCAACCAGACATGTCACAATGTGGGAATACAATACTAAACCAGAGTACAATAGAAAATAGTAAAACAACTCCTCAGCTTCGCAATCCTCAGCTTGGTCCAATGCTCGCTATATCCCAAAGAAATCATGAAACTAAAGTAGAAGGGAACTTTTCCTTATCTATACTTGCAACAACATAATATGATTGGGCCCAAAGGCATGACACAAAAAGGGTGTGAGACTAAATCCTAGTAGGTAATCACCATGAGATCTATTCTTAATAGTCATTGAATATTTATATTAATGGAAATCGGAAATAGAAGCCGTATACAAGGAAGTACTCAATAGTTGATAATCCTGCAGTATCGAAACATTTAAACACCACATTCCAAGTAAATATATAATATCAAATAGGTAACCCTTTTGGAAGTACTCTCATCCTGACCCCACTGTATCAACCAAAACATCACAAGAAACCCTCTAGGATGTACACACAATCTAACCCCTTGGGTCAGCTTTAGTATAGACTCTCTATAGAAGAACTCGCAGTCAATTCCCACTATAATCTCAATTCATTAACTAAACGGTGCTCCGAGGAATCTCATACGTCGCATTCACAATGTGGTCCACATCGAGGAACTACAAACACTCTGAGGAAGCACTTATGTCAATTCCCCATATGGTATTGCATCGTAATAGTAAAAAAATACACTCTGGGGAATCCCTTACATCCATTCTCCCTACGGTTAACTACACATTTTTTCCATAGCCCAGGGTATGCCAAACATGCACAATAATGAAATAAAGCCAATGTAATCCTCAAGAACTACATGGCTAACATTAAATAGAATAACAACATGAAAGATAAACATCACGCCATCCTACAATACTAGGAATGGGAAACAATCAAGGCAGTTGTAGATGCCAGAGCGTGCTTAATTGAAGAAGAATGTTTCAAAATGAAAAAGCAAGGTCATATTCATACCCGGAGACCCGGTCTGGGGGTCTCGAAGGCATTGTGTGAATAAAATGGTGAAGGGCGTGAAAAAATGTGCCCAGTGTAGAAAATCTAAGGATTCACGAAGTGTCCTCTGCATCGGCGTGAAATAATTTCTCACCCGCTCACCGCGCCATTGACATTTCACGCCACCGCCTCTGTCATGAAATGATTTAACTCAGAGCTCTATTACGCGCCCCTAGGAGCCTATAAATAGAAGGAAACCCCTAATACATTTCAAATCTGAAGAATCTGGAATGACTCTATGCACGAAATCACCTTTCCACATGATTGAAGATGTCCTTCAGGTACGTTTCTTTTTAATCCATGTCGGCCCAGGGTCCGTCTTCACATAAGATCCCCATGCCTTATTCTAAATTCCAATCCCTTCAGGGTCCGCCCCTTGCTCGCAATCCCTTCCATTGCATGCATGCTATCCAATTACACACAATTCCTTTCAATGCATGCACACCCTATCAATTGCGTTCAATTCCTCCGAATTGTTTGCACCCTTGACCTTGTACATGACCTTTGTCACTTGTGCTCAATTCATACCCCTTGCGTGCAATCCTCTTAGTCACATACAAACCCTATACATCCAAATATGCGCAAGCATCACCGATTTTGTTCCATCCCGATGTTTTTTGTACATGCCTATTATTTAGCGCACAAGGCTCAAAGGTTGCGTGCAATCCCTCAGGGACCTCTCACCTTGATGATCCTCGGGTGCCCCCTTTTACAAGTGCCAGATTTCCTCCTTATGGATTCAACTCACGGTTTATGCCCCGGGCATCCACGTCATGAACCATTTTCCTATGTGACCTTCTAGGCTCATACGAAGTAACTTCAATGTCCCTTGGATGATACCGTCGGTTGTGTTGATTTTACTCATGATTTTTCTCATAGTCACACTATCATCTATTACTTCTTCGCATAGCCATAATAATGTGGACCCCTCGATGGTTATCCCTAACAAACACCCTTTCTACGGACATGCTGATACCTTCTCTCCCACAAAGAGAAGATGGTAGCAGTTATGTATGCCCTAGGTGTGTGGACCAAACCTGCCTCGTCAGAGCTAGAGGACATTAAACAGCCAAGAACCATCATCCTCAACACATGACATAAAACTATGACATGGCCCCATTTCACACATGTAGGGCCCCCCACCGTGGACATTCTTCATACCCACTCGTCTCCATGGGGATGGGATCACCCCTCAGAGGGGATGATATCCTCTTTATTGGAGTGGTGTATGTATAAGGCCCCAGCCTCAAACCTTACTTAATCTTGAGTTATTACAAGATTACACATTGAGGATCTTTTCGGGTTTAGAGTTTTAGAGAATTAGATCCTAAAACTTGCATTACATTCCACATATAAACAAAGTGGTTACATAAAGATAGTATTCCTCATTCCCATCAATGGAAACACATTTGAATTAAAACATGGATTCTTTTTGACACATCCTTGACCCTATCATCTTATCATGTACCTTTCCCTTGACCTGTGAAAAACATTTCAAAAACTTGGGATGAGCATAAAAACTCAGTATGGGTTATAGAAAACATGAAAAGGAAACATGAGTTCATATGTACATAAGAATGAAATCATACTTTACCCATAAAACATAGGCACTTTAACATGCCTCATAAAATCATGAATAAATCATAGAAACCATAAGACATAAAGGTAACTTGAGGCATTCATAACATTCTTACGTAGGGAGTAACCCTCTTGGTTACGTTTGGAATACCCATCACAGTATATTCCCTGAAAATCTCTTCGGAGAAACCTTAATGTTTCACTCCTTCGCGTTACCCAATGCATTGGAGAGCTATAACGGGCTCACCCGCCCTTAGTTTATCACGGAACCACCCGTTCTTCATAATAATGCCCAAGAACCTCAACATAATCGTATCACATAAAACATGCATAAAGGAAACATAAAATTTCCACCATTCAATCACAAGATATCAATACCACACATTGATATAAAAATATTATGAAAACCATTTTCAATACCAAAATAAAAGAAAAGTAAAACATGGTATTTATTTTTCTTTTAAAAAGAAGGAATGGCTTGTAGAAGAAGCCGAAATTCAAATAACGGTTACGACGGCGGAGAAGTCGTTGTCGCCGCATACGTACGACAAAAACATTCCCTTTTGTCGTTTGGTAAACGCTTCGTATAAAAAGATTCCTTTTGAATAAACGTAAAAGTCAAAGGGGTTTATACACCGTATAAAAGAAGGTTGTGTATAAAACAAAATATGCCTCAACGAAAGGAGATTGAGACGAAATCCCATACAAAGATAATTTTTAAAATAAAATAGATACATTATGTGTACTTACTATAAGTACACATAAATAAAGTACCAATACAAGATACGACATAATAACATAATGACATAATTTGAAAGTAGGAGATTAACCCAAAGAATGGAAATTGGGTTAAGAAGTTCCCATACCTCGTATCTGACTTGACCCGACCGTTCTTTAAACTCCTGAATAATAAACTTTAGTTAATCTCTACTTGATTATGAATCTTTTCCAAGTTCATTATTTCTTTTATACCATGTTATGAACATCATGAAATCATTTAAGTTAATAATGTTCATTTTGTCGGTATTTGGTTCTTAAGTCAAAAATAGACTTCTTACACTTACATGTTGTTAATTTGGTCAATGTTTCATTATATCCAGAATGGTATTCATGATGTAGATATCATATATTTCATATATATCCAGTACATACATGTATTTAAAATATTACATAATCATTTAGAGGTAAGAAATGAAATGCACCGTTCATGGAGACGGTAAGCCGTACGTACGCATGAACGCTACTTTCATTTCTTTGTCATATTAACGGAATTAAAACTAAATGAGACTTATGTATATTTTAATTCCAGAATTATATTCATCATTTAGATATATCATTAATTTTATATATCCATTATATACATGTACTTTTAATAGTACATTACATTTGGGGATAAGAAATGAAATGCACCGTTCATGGAGACGGTAGTCCGTACGTACGCATGAACGCTACTTTCATTTCTATCTCATACTTTAATGGAAATAAATGATAATGATATATATAGGTATATTATAATTACATTATAACATCATATATAATAACTTTAAATCCATCCTTTACACGTCCCACATATGGCATTAACGAATCACATCACTTTGAGGGGGCGGTAGTCCGCACTTCCTTAAGTGAAGATATCGCGTATACCCATAATGGAAGCCATAAAGGTAAGACACAAATGAAAAATACAGAAGAATAAGTAAAACATAAACATATTACATATCATATATAAAAATAGTGACATCATAATGGCCACCTTTGAAGGTGTTAAATGAGTATTGAACAATCATCGTTTCGGGAGGCAGAATTTCGCCATCCACGGAAACCGTATGTTCTTTAACCATTTGATGTAGTTGTGTGAGAGTGTAGCTCAAATATATCTTATAAAAACATCCTAGTATATTGAAGATACTGGTGTTGTTACAAAAGAAGTAAATAAAAAGAGTTTAGGGGGTTGGAGAAGCAAAATAAAACAAATGAACATGAGAGAATGAATTACCTTTAAAAAGTGTAACTCTTTTTGAGTTGAGCCTAAAGGATTCCTTTCAAAGGGTTCTGCCCAAAGGGAATCCTCTAGGATGAGGAGAGGGATGTGGAGAGAGCAAATGGGCAGGGGTTGGCCGAGCCAAAGGCTTTTGAAGTGTGTGAAATAAGGTGGAGGTGGGGGCCTTTTATAAGGGGAGAGGAGGGGCACTTTTGGAAAGTAAAGAAATATAACTTTGTTTGAAAATGTGTTTCGGTTTAAAAAGGTCCCACATTGATAGAATTCGTGGATAAGGTGATAAGGATTCGAAATCCACTCATCCAATTGGTTTTGGCCATGTGTAGGTTTTAGATTTTACATTATCTTTCCATTTTATTTTAATCGTTAAATAATGATGTCATCACTGCATCATTATTATGTCGTAAATAATTTAATTTATTTAATGTCTAAAAATTATAAAAAAAATACTATGATATAGGAAATCTTTTTAGCTTTCCAATGACTATTTATAATCAAAATTTGGGCTTGTATAACCCCACTTAAAAATTGTTTTCGCAAAACATATTATGTTTGTGTCATTTTCACTTTAACATTTAATAAAAAGTAATTTATGTTATTTCCCAACAAAAGTGGATAAATGGGGTCCCCAAGTTGACCCATGGCTTGTCTTGGTCGGCCATGACACAACCAATAAGGTTGGGACATGTGTCTAGGTCATTTTATATTATTAAAGCATTATTTATTCCTTAAACTACACTAATTACCACTAATCGCGATTAAAAACTTAATAAGTTACTATTCACCAAAAAATTATTTTAATCTCATTGAACCACATTTTACTTCTTAATGACAACCATGTATGTCGGATTTTCAAAATTCAATACACATTAGTGGTAAAATTTCATTTAACTGAAAAATCAGTTTGCTTGATTACCACTTAGTGGTTTCACTATTCATCAAAAATTGAAGTTTTTCAGAAAATTACCAAAAATTCACCCTAAGCTATATTTGATATTCCGAATTCAAAAATGAAGTCTATTTTACAAAATTCAAATCATATAAGTCACATTAATTAATTTAATAATTAATTCCCGCTGCCAGAGAAAATAGCGTGTTTTTACAAAACAATAAGTATCAAAAGATTGACACCAGTTTAAGTCTAATTTCAAATCGAAATTGATTCCAATGACCACCATTGGATAAAATGGTAAAAATAGATTCTAATTTTACTTAAAAACCAATTCAAAACATAATCTAATCATATAAATAAATTAGATCAAAAAGAGGTTTTGAATTAAAATGCAACATTTTACACTATTCATAAAAAAAATGAACTTTATCAGAAAGGTACCAAAAATTACACAAAGTAAAATTTGATGTCCCGATTCTTAATAAGAGTTTTATTTGGTCCAAAAGAATGTATAAGAGTGATCAAAACTATATTCAATGACGGTTCACCATTAAAAGGTGATAAGTGAACCTTTAGTGAAAATTAGAGTATAAAAGCCTAAAATTGAACTCTTTCCGTATTTTAAGCCTTTATCTTTTATTGGGTAAATGTAAAAACATATAAAAACATATCTATTCATATTTTAGTAATTTCTATTCATTCCCGCCAGTACAACGACTACTTGTTAACTAACATTTTAAAAAAAAATATTATTTTATTACTAGTGTGCTACGTAAGTTTCAAAGAAACTCATCGTTGCGTATCGGGTACGCTATCGAACATAGCAACCCCTTTTAATTAAAATTCATATTTAATTCTCTAATATTAATAAATATGAAAATTATTTATTCTTTAATTACCTGGGATGTTACATCCTTCCCCCCTTTTGAGAATTGCGTCCTCGCAATTTTATTCCCTTATCAAAATAAGTGGGGGTATTTAACCCTCATAGCATTTTCAGATTCCCACGTTGCCTCTTCAATCACATGGTTTTTCCAAAAAACCTTTACCTGATGAATCACCTTATTCCGTAACACTTGCTCCTTATGGTCAAGAATCTGGACCGGTTGTTCCTCATAAGATAGGTTCTCTTCCAGCTGAACTACCTCTGGACTCAAAACATGAGATGGATCTGGCATATACTTTCTCAACATCGAAACGTGAAAAACATTGTGTACCTGAGATAAACTCGGAGGTAAAGCCACTCGGTATGCAACTGATCCAACTCTCTCTAGAACTTCGTATGGTCCAATGAACCTTGGACTCAACTTTCCTTTCTTACCAAATCTCATCACACTTTTCCAAGGAGAAACCTTGAGAAAAACATGATCACCTACCTCGAAAGATAGATCCTTCCTCCGGTTATCCGCATAACTCTTCTGCCTGCTCTGAGCTGTTCTCATGTGTTTCTGAATCAGCTGAACTTTTTCTGCCATCTCTTCTACCAATTCTGGTCCCATCAACTTTCTTTCACCCACTTCATCCCAGAAAGCTGGAGTTCGACACCGCTTCCCATATAATGCCTGAAATGGTGCCATCTGTATACTGGAATGAAAACTGTTATTATATGAAAACTCAACCAAAGAAAGATGCTGGTCCCAACTCCCCTGATAATCCATAGAACAAGCTCGTAGCATATCCTCCAATGTCTGAATTGTTCGTTCTGACTGCCCATCTGATTGAGGATGAAAAGCTGTACTAAAATTTAATTCAGTACCCAACGACTTCTGAAGGCCTTTCCAAAAGTTAGAGGTAAACCTGGGATCACGATCTGATACAATGGAGAGAGGAACTCCATGTAACCTGACTATCTCCTTAAGATACAAACGGGAAATTTGATCTAGATAGAAAGTATCTCGTATAGAAAGAAAATGAGCAGATTTAGTCAAGCGATCAACAATAACCCAGATTGCATTATTACCTCGAGATGTCTTCGGTAATCCAACAACAAAGTCCATGGATATATTCTCCCATTTCCACTCTGGCACTGGTAAAGGCTGAAGCATCCCTTTTGGTAACTGCCGATCTGCTTTAACCTGTTGACAAGTCAAACACTTCACAGTAAAATCAGCAATATCTCTTTTCATTCCATCCCACCAGTAATACTCCCGCAGATCTCTATACATCTTAGTACTGCCCGGATGAACTGAAAACGGAGAACTATGAGCTTCACATAACAACTCTCTCTTCAACTGTGAATCACAAGGCACACATAACCTCTTCACAAACCTCAAAACACAAACACAAACTTATCCAAGAACTCATGGAAAATTTTATTCATAAGGTCCATGAATACGGCAGGTGCATTGGTTAACCCAAAAGGCATAACTACAAATTCATAATGGCCATATCTAGTACGGAACGCAGTCTTCGGAACGTCTTCTTCTTTTACATTCAACTGATGGTACCCCGACCTCAAGTCAATCTTCAAAAAATACGGAGCTCCCTGGAGCTGACACCACTTCATTCGATGGCCCAACATCTGCTGAAGTAGTTGCAAAGGATTTCAGCACCCCTTTATGCTTGTAGTCTAACTGCTTCCCATCACTCAAGCTCCTTGTCGGACACTCGTTTGCATAGTGACCCATCTCATTGCACTTATAACATTTCACTAACTGTAAATCAAATTTATTCTTACCTTCACCTTGATCCTTTTCAGTGCAATCACGCGCCTTATGTCCCATCTTACCACATCGGTAGCACTTCCCAGAATTCAGAAGACATTCCCCAGCATGCCTTTTGCCACATTTATCACAAACTGGAAACTTAGTTTTCTTACCATCAGACTTTTTTGAAGAATTCTTACCTTTCTCTTGCCACCTCGGTCTCTTCTTCTGCTGGTTGTTATAGAACACTTGGTCATCGATAAACTCCATTTCCACCTTCTCAGCACATCGAAAAAGCTTTTCATAACTTTTAAACTCTCGAGAAGCTAATGCCCTTCGATACTTTGGCTTTAATCCTGAGTAAAAACGATTGATTTTACTATCAAGGTCTCGGATAAAATTTGGAGCATACCTTGCCAATCGAGTGAACCTTTCTTCATAGGCAGCCACTGAGTCTTCCTCTTGCCTCAATTCCAAGAATTTCTTTTCCATCCTAAGTCGAACAGCCTTAGGAAAATACTTCTCAAGAAACATACCTTTGAAATCATCCCAGTCAAGAGCATCAATCTCATCGGCTTCCCTGATATTTTTAACCATAGACCACCACTGATCTGCTTCACCCTCCAAACGGTAAATAGCAAGACTAACCTTTTGATTGTCTGAACACCCCATGACATCAAAAATCTTCTCCAGTGCTTTAATCCACCCTTCAGCTAGCACAGGGTCAGATGATCCTCTGAATGATGGGGGATGTTGCCTCATGAAATGTTCCACCACTGACATGTTCCTCTGCGGTTGATCTGGCTGATCTCGTGCATGGATACCACCACCATTTATAGCCTGTGTCAACTGTGCCATCACTGCAACAAACTGTTCAGTTCCGATTCCGACCATCTCAGGTTGCTGATTTGGAAGGTTGTCTTCCTCCTGATGTCGTCCCAACATAGATGCTTTGTTTCCTCTGCGGAAAACCATTCTGAACAACGAAATATCCTAGGCGAAGCAACATGGTAATCCGTAAATGCTATATCATTTCAATCATATTATAATTTTACAATTTTCTAACTCCTAAAGTTGTCTAAACCGACCTCTGATACCAACTATAAGGCCCCAGCCTCAAACCATACTTAATCTTGAGTTATTACAAGATTACACATTGAGGATCTTTTCGGGTTTAGAGTTTTAGAGAATTAGATCCTAAAACTTGCATTACATTCCACATATAAACAAAGTGGTTACATAAAGATAGTATTCCTCATTCCCATCAATGGAAACACATTTGAATTAAAACATGGATTCTTTTTGACACATCCTTGACCCTATCATCTTATCATGTACCTTTCCCTTGACCTGTGAAAAACATTTCAAAAACTTGGGATGAGCATAAAAACTCAGTATGGGTTATAGAAAACATGAAAAGGAAACATGAGTTCATATGTACATAAGAATGAAATCATACTTTACCCATAAAACATAGGCACTTTAACATGCCTCATAAAATCATGAATAAATCATAGAAACCATAAGACATAAAGGTAACTTGAGGCATTCATAACATTCTTACGTAGGGAGTAACCCTCTTGGTTACGTTTGGAATACCCATCACAGTATATTCCCTGAAAATCTCTTCGGAGAAACCTTAATGTTTCACTCCTTCGCGTTACCCAATGCATTGGAGAGCTATAACGGGCTCACCCGCCCTTAGTTTATCACGGAACCACCCGTTCTTCATAATAATGCCCAAGAACCTCAACATAATCGTATCACATAAAACATGCATAAAGGAAACATAAAATTTACACCATTCAATCACAAGATATCAATACCACACATTGATATAAAAATATTATGAAAACCATTTTCAATACCAAAATAAAAGAAAAGTAAAACATGGTATTTATTTTTCTTTTAAAAAGAAGGAATGGCTTGTAGAAGAAGCCGAAATTCAAATAACGGTTACGACGGCGGAGAAGTCGTTGTCGCCGCATACGTACGACAAAAACATTCCCTTTTGTCGTTTGGTAAACGCTTCGTATAAAAAGAGTCCTTTTGAATAAACGTAAAAGTCAAAGGGGTTTATACACCGTATAAAAGAAGGTTGTGTATAAAACAAAATATGCCTCAACGAAAGGAGATTGAGACGAAATCCCATACAAAGATAATTTTTAAAATAAAATAGATACATTATGTGTACTTACTATAAGTACACATAAATAAAGTACCAATACAAGATACGACATAATAACATAATGACATAATTTGAAAGTAGGAGATTAACCCAAAGAATGGAAATTGGGTTAAGAAGTTCCCATACCTCGTATCTGACTTGACCCGACCGTTCTTTAAACTCCTGAATAATAAACTTTAGTTAATCTCTACTTGATTATGAATCTTTTCCAAGTTCATTATTTCTTTTATACCATGTTATGAACATCATGAAATCATTTAAGTTAATAATGCTCATTTTGTCGGTATTTGGTTCTTAAGTCAAAAATAGACTTCTTACACTTACATGTTGTTAATTTGGTCAATGTTTCATTATATCCAGAATGGTATTCATGATGTAGATATCATATATTTCATATATATCCAGTACATACATGTATTTAAAATATTACATAATCATTTAGAGGTAAGAAATGAAATGCACCGTTCATGGAGACGGTAAGCCGTACGTACGCATGAACGCTACTTTCATTTCTTTGTCATATTAACGGAATTAAAACTAAATGAGACTTATGTATATTTTAATTCCAGAATTATATTCATCATTTAGATATATCATTAATTTTATATATCCATTATATACATGTACTTTTAATAGTACATTACATTTGGGGATAAGAAATGAAATGCACCGTTCATGGAGACGGTAGTCCGTACGTACGCATGAACGCTACTTTCATTTCTATCTCATACTTTAATGGAAATAAATGATAATGATATATATAGGTATATTATAATTCCAGTATAACATCATATATAATAACTTTAAATCCATCCTTTACACGTCCCACATATGGCATTAACGAATCACATCACTTTGAGGGGGCGGTAGTCCGCACTTCCTTAAGTGAAGATATCGCGTATACCCATAATGGAAGCCATAAAGGTAAGACACAAATGAAAAATACAGAAGAATATGTAAAACATAAACATATTACATATCATATATAAAAATAGTGACATCATAATGGCCACCTTTGAAGGTGTTAAATGAGTATTGAACAATCATCGTTTCGGGAGGCAGAATTTCGCCATCCACGGAAACCGTATGTTCTTTAACCATTTGATGTAGTTGTGTGAGAGTGTAGCTCAAATATATCTTATAACAACATCCTAGTATATTGAAGATACTGGTGTTGTTACAAAAGAAGTAAATAAAAAGAGTTTAGGGGGTTGGAGAAGCAAAATAAAACAAATGAACATGAGAGAATGAATTACCTTTAAAAAGTGTAACTCTTTTTGAGTTGAGCCTAAAGGCTTCCTTTCAAAGGGTTCTGCCCAAAGGGAATCCTCTAGGATGAGGAGAGGGATGTGGAGAGAGCAAATGGGCAGGGGTTGGCCGAGCCAAAGGCTTTTGAAGTGTGTGAAATAAGGTGGAGGTGGGGGCCTTTTATAAGGGGAGAGGAGGGGCACTTTTGGAAAGTAAAGAAATATAACTTTGTTTGAAAATGTGTTTCGGTTTTAAAAGGTCCCACATTGATAGAATTCGTGGATAAGGTGATAAGGATTCGAAATCCACTCATCCAATTGGTTTTGGCCATGTGTAGGTTTTAGATTTTACATTATCTTTCCATTTTATTTTAATCGTTAAATAATGATGTCATCACTGCATCATTATTATGTCGTACATAATTTAATTTATTTAATGTCTAAAAATTATAAAAAAAATACTATGATATAGGAAATCTTTTTAGCTTTCCAATGACTATTTATAATCAAAATTTGGGCTTGTATAACCCCACTTAAAAATTGTTTTCGCAAAACATATTATGTTTGTGTCATTTTCACTTTAACATTTAATAAAAAGTAATTTATGTTATTTCCCAACAAAAGTGGATACATGGGGTCCCCAAGTTGACCCATGGCTTGTCTTGGTCGGCCATGACACAACCAATAAGGTTGGGACATGTGTCTAGGTCATTTTATATTATTAAAGCATTATTTATTCCTTAAACTACACTAATTACCACTAATCGCGATTAAAAACTTAATAAGTTACTATTCACCAAAAAATTATTTTAATCTCATTGAACCACATTTTACTTCTTAATGACAACCATGTATGTCGGATTTTCAAAATTCAATACACATTAGTGGTAAAATTTCATTTAACTGAAAAATCAGTTTGCTTGATTACCACTTAGTGGTTTCACTATTCATCAAAAATTGAAGTTTTTCAGAAAATTACCAAAAATTCACCCTAAGCTATATTTGATATTCCGAATTCAAAAATGAAGTCTATTTTACAAAATTCAAATCATATAAGTCACATTAATTAATTTAATAATTAATTCCCGCTGCCAGAGCAAATAGCGTGTTTTTACAAAACAATAAGTATCAAAAGATTGACACCAGTTTAAGTCTAATTTCAAATCGAAATTGATTCCAATGACCACCATTGGATAAAATGGTAAAAATAGATTCTAATTTTACTTAAAAACCAATTCAAAACATAATCTAATCATATAAATAAATTAGATCAAAAAGAGGTTTTGAATTAAAATGCAACATTTTACACTATTCATAAAAAAATGAACTTTATCAGAAAGGTACCAAAAATTACACAAAGTAAAATTTGATGTCCCGATTCTTAATAAGAGTTTTATTTGGTCCAAAAGAATGTATAAGAGTGATCAAAACTATATTCAATGACGGTTCACCATTAAAAGGTGATAAGTGAACCTTTAGTGAAAATTAGAGTATAAAAGCCTAAAATTGAACTCTTTCCGTATTTTAAGCCTTTATCTTTTATTGGGTAAATGTAAAAACATATAAAAACATATCTATTCATATTTTAGTAATTTCTATTCATTCCCGCCAGTACAACGACTACTTGTTAACTAACATTTAAAAAAAAAATATTATTTTATTACTAGTGTGCTACGTAAGTTTCAAAGAAACTCATCGTTGCGTATCGGGTACGATATCGAACATAGCAACCCCTTTTAATTAAAATTCATATTTAATTCTCTAATATTAATAAATATGAAAATTATTTATTCTTTAATTACCTGGGATGTTACAGTATGTCTATGGGGAAGGGCAGCCACATTGATGTAAGCCCCTAACCTTTCTTGCAGGAGGCATCTCCCATATTCCTCCTCCATCCCTCAGCGCCAATGCCATCCATGGGTGTGATGGGGAATGGTGCTTCTACTTTCTTCCTTCCCAAATCCCTCTCCTGTTGCGATTGTCGCCCACAGGCCTCTATCCTAGAGTATGTCCTGACACCTTGGGCCTCTCAATGCGTAAGCCCCTCTTCATTTCCCATGGACGTTCCCTTCACAATGTAATGGTCAGGTCTCTGTTGTCTCTTGTTTCTCACACTGAGCATGACTTTGACGAGCTTAGAGTAAGCACTGACCATGAAAAACCTTGGTCCGCCTCAGATTGTAAGCCCCAAATGCCCTCGCCCCGAATGACGTTAAACTCTATACCCAAACTAAGGGGTCATTGATCCATTTCAAGGCATGGTACGTAGGAAGCCTCCATGAGGTTTATGCCCCGCCACATTGGGAATCCTCATAGTGTAAGACCCAACCCATCCCAAACTACAGGGACTTTGATCCAAGTCAAGGCATGGTATATAGGATGCCTCCTTGAGGTTTCAGTGCCACCACCTTGGGCCGCCTCAAATCGTAATCCCAAAATGCCCTCGTCCCACATGACGTTACACTGTATACTTAATCTACATGGCCGTTGATTCATGTCAAGGCACGGTACGTATGAATCCTCCACGAGGTTCAAGCCCCACAACCTTGGGCCGCCTCAGAGTGTAATCCCCAATCCATCCCGAGCAATGTGGACTTTGATCCATTTCAAGGCATGGTACCTAGGAATCCTCCACAAGGTTGAATCCCATCACCAATTGTTCATTCAGACCACATTCATGTCTATTCACCAAACACATTGGGCTGCCTTAGAGTGTAAGTTCCAATACATCACCATGGGCTGCCTCAGAGTCTAATCCCCAATCAACCACCTTTGGCCGCCTCAGAGTGTAATCCCCAATACATCACCTTGGGCTGCCTTATAGTGTATGCCCCAATCCAATACACACAACTGTGGGCCACCTCAGAGTGTAAGCCCCATACCACCTTGGGACACCTCAGAGTGTAAGCCCCATACCACCTTGGGCCGCCTCAGAGTGGAAGCCCCAACCCATCCCGAACTACGGGGGACATTGATATATTTCGAAGCATGGTATGTAGGAATCCTCCATGGGGTTCAATCCCCACCACCTTGGGTCACCTCAGAGTGTAAACCCCAACCCATCTGAAACTACGGGTAAAATGATTCATGTCAAGGCATGGTACATAGGAATCTTCTACGAGGTTCAAACCCCACCACCTTGGGCCACCTCACAGTGTAAGCCCCAACCCACCCCAAAGTATGTGGATATTGATCCTTGTTAAGGCATGGTACATAGAAAGCCTCAACGAGGTCCTAGCCCATCAACCATTGGTCGTTCAAAATGCATTCACATCGGTTCACCAAACACCTTGGGCCACCTCAGAGTGTAATCCCCAATACATCACCTTGGGCCACCTCAGAGTGTAAGCCCCAATCCATCACCTTGGGCCGCCTCAGAGTTTAAGCCCCAATCCAATCCATACCACCATGGGTTGCATCAGAGTGTAATACCCAAACCACCTTGGGCTGACTCAGAGTGTAAGCCCAAGCCCCATACCACATTTGGCCTTCTCAGAGTGTAAGCCCCAACCAATCCTGAACTATGGGAACATTGTTCTATGTCAAGGCATGGTATGTAAGAATTCTCCATGAGGTTCAAGCCCCACCACCTTGGGCTGCCTCAGAGTGTAAGCCCCAGCCCATCCCAAACTACAGGGACATTGATCCATGTCAATGCATGGTATGTAGGAACCCTCCACGATGTTCAATCCCCACCACCTTGGGATGTCTCCTAGTGTAATCCCCAACCCATTCTGAACTTTGTGTAATTTGATCCATGTCAAGGCATGGTATGTAGGAAGCCTCCACGAGGTTCAATCCCATCACCCATTAGTCGTTCTGACCCCATCCATGTAGGTTCACCAAACACCTTGGGCCTCCTCAGACTGTAATTCCTAATCCATCACCTTGGGCTGCCTCAGAGTGTAAGCCCCAATCCATCACCTTGGGCCACCTCAGTGTGTATGCCCCAATCCAATTCATACCACTATGGGCCGCCACAATGTGTAAGCCTCATATAACCTTGGGCCACCTCAGAGTGTGACCCTCATACCACCTTGGGCCGCCTCAGAGTGTATGCCTCAACCCATTATGAACTACAGAGACTTTGATCTATGTCAGGGCATGGTACGTAGGAAGCCTACTCGAGGTTCAATCCCACCACCTGGTCATTCCAACCATCATCAGTTCTCCCTCGTTCCACATGACGTTAAACTGTATTCACCATTTGAATTATGTGGTCTTTGATTCTCCTCCACGGGGACATGTAGGAAGCCTCTATGGGGTTCAAGTCCAACACCCATGTCTCATCCTGATCTATCCCTCAAGCCCACAAGTATCAGGAAGATCATTACCTATCCTAGAGGTTCCCCTCCCTCTGGATCCCATCCATGCATCCATTCTTGTGGGTCTCCTCCTCAGGTGTCCCATCGTCCCATCGAACTACACAGACATTGATTCCCTCCCACAAGGATATGTAGGAAGTCTCTTTGAGTCTCAATCCCAAAACCATTTTCCATCACGATTCTTACCCATGCTTCCACATCCCGATGAGATCATGCCACCCCACCCCCCATTTCGTTAACAACATTTTGGAAGCCACCCACGCGTCATCCCAAACCTCGTTGTCCCCTCTGGGGGTTGTGCCCATATGATCCACTCTAACCAGTGTTCCAATCAGTTTGATCCTTCTTCACTAGATGTTAAACATGTGACATAACCTATTTTAAACATGGGAGGATGAGGAAATCCTCAGATACATGCACATGGAATGAAATTCCACGCGTCCGATGAGTGGTCCCTCGGCCTTATTGGCATTTGTGATGCCCTATAATAAGTAATAGAAGATAGACATGTCAATACCCCAGCTTCATGACATTCTAGTGATTCCCAATGCGACTAATCTCCTAACCGAAGGTTGCTGACCTGGCTTGACCCCTTGGAGCATCCTGACATAATCAGTTTAATTAACTTGTGTCCATGTTGATATGGTTCTAGGATGAGTTTCATAAACTACTTCTTAAATCTATGTGGGAGACCTGAACTGCATGAGGAGTTTCGAAGAGGAATACATATAAGGAAGAACCGACATCCCATCATCCCATTTCGATCAAGGAGCAGATGTCCCTGAATAAGGAGCGGATGCTGGAAGCCATTGGAAACTGGGAATGCAGGGAAACAACAACTCATCTTCTCCCTGACGGATTCACGCGCCCTGACGAATGCTTCAGAAACAGAAATGGTGAACCCAACATGAAGCTATTCTCCTCATCATGGAGACTAGTAGTGTTCGAGGCATCAATGGTTCAACATGTCATTTGACCCCATCATTTAGTACCAAGCCTCACCAAATAGGCCTGATGTGAAACTTGCCAAAATTTGGGATAGTCAGTATGTTGAGCATTCCATTATGCAACGTTGTCAGCATGGATCCCTCTTACAGGCCACGGACGACAGAATGGTGCTGGGGAACTGGTTGTCGATTTCTTTTCATGGTTGTTTTAATGGGTTCATCTTCCTACTTCCAGGAACAAAGTTGTTGAATCTGGATCTCGATCACCTATCCACCAGTGTAGGAGTAGGGGAAGTATCGATAAGACTACCCCGCGTGGCTCTACCTCTTCCATGACATCATTGACCGCCATGATAGCTGGGTGCCCACGCCCCCTCTCCCCATCAGAAATTATCCAGTGAAGGGTAATTAATGACCTTGTATAGAGGTATGAGGAAGAGGGGATCACCACCACCAGGGAGACGAACTGCTTGGATCTCGAGGAAGGTGCACCTCGCCATCAATGCTGACCCTAAGGGCCGCGCTGGTAGCCGCTGCACCCCACCATGATATTCAATCATTTCGGGAGCTTGTCCCTGGAACAACTTGAAAAATTTCTCCCCTACACTGATGTAACACCCTACGATTTAATGAGAAATATTTTTTTCATGTCTTATGTTATACGTAGCACCAAAGGAATCTTTCACTAAACACAACATTGGCTAGGCTTGTGTTACACGCAATCGCGACCTTCCTCGATAAAGTGTGTAGTACGCAATACTGAGTTTCATGAAACATCGATATATTGTTATAATAATATAATGGATTAGTGGTTATGAATATTATTAACTACATTTTGAATTTTATAAAATTATTTTTCATCTTACTCATTACTACAACATGGTATGAGTACAAAATAAATTCTTCGGGTAAAATAAGTATTTTTAAAAAAATGCCGTTTTAATGCCTTTTGATGGCGCACCAACATTAAATATAGGTTTTTTACAGGTTTATAAGATCAATTTGACAAAATAAATTTCTTTTTTGGAATCAGGATATAAAAATTTACTTTGGATAAAATTTTCATATTATTATGAAAACTCTCATATATTAATGAATAGTAAAAACATGCTATATTTTAGCTAAACACAACTTTTTTCATCATAATAATTTATATGGTTAATTTATAATATTAAATTCTTTTAAAGTATAAATAGAATATATTTTTACCAATAAATATAATCTATTTCATTTCTATTAATTTTACATTGATTTCATTGGTAAAAACATTTCAATCGTTGGCAATGTTTTACCTTTTAAACCCTGTTTTCTTAACAACGGGATTAATTCTAAATTTATTAGTGCAACTTCTGTGTTTTGAATAATTAAAAATGGATTCCATATTTAATTTTAGTGGGTCAAAATTATTTTAATAGGTTACTGATGTAAAGTCATGGAAATTTTGAGGAAATATTTTTTCTTAATTTCATTGGAATTTTTTTGAGTGCGCGGTTTCAGATGCCACCTGATTCTGAGGCCCAATGTGCCCTGAATAATTTTCCGAAGTTTTGTTAAGCTTAAATTAATGCACGTAAGTAGTTTTACTGAAAAGGTGTAACAACTCACAAATGGTAGCTCTGATTAAAAATCCAATATAACCTCTGAACTCGTGAGGTCGTGATTTATTTAAGCAGATACTAAATTTGGCCGGTGCAGGCCACCAGAAAAAGTTAGTTTTTGGCTGCAAATAAAATAATTAAATGAAAATTATTTTATTGTAAAATCCGTATCTTTTAAACAGTAAATCAGATTGAAAATCTGAGTGTACCGTTTTATTCGTTGGGGTGTGTTTCACTTAGGCATAGCCTAACCTTGACCAATGCGGGTCGAGGGTTACTGATAATAATTTTACAAACTTTTTTTCGGGTACGTTCAGTGAACGAAGGAGCGGGTTTTTCACTCTTTTATACCGGTGCTCAGAATTGAAATCTGAGGGCACCGATGAACTTGAGGCGCTGGTATTCGATTAAGGGGACCTTTACAGTAGTTGTGTTTTGACGTATGTGGTAGTTAAAAATTGGGGATTCAATAAGAAATAAATATAATTGTTGTGAAACAATTTTTTTTTATGTGGAAGTTTTTCCCTCTAAAAGGAAGTTGGAGGTGGGGCTCACACCCCACCTAACTTCCCATGGAAAAATATCTGAGGTTGGTGGAGCCCACAAGAGCCCCCAACTTTTCACATTCCCTCAACACCTTGAAACCCCTCTTTAACTCCCCTTGTAATTAATTGTGGAAACTCTTCCTCTCCCTCTCACTTCCACTTTAATGTTTCAAACACATGTTAATCAATGAATTCTAACTATTTAATTAATAAATTAAGTTGTTTGAATTTTGAATAACTTGGGTGAATAAAATAATAGCTTGGCCATTATATTATTTTGGCACTTGTTGTGTTGGGATTTTGGGGGAAGCTCTAGTGAAATTGAGAAGGGTGTTCGTCTCTTAAAACTAAGAAAACTGACCATCCAGTGGGGAACATATTCTCCGGGTGAAGAATGCTTCACGCATTCAACTCTTCTTATTACTCCGCGTCAAGGGAGAAGACACCGTTAGTGAGGAGCATGGTCTACAACAACAACTCCTCCTTTGACAATGATGGAATCTACACTATTCTACCACGACGTTTGACTTCCGCGACTCGACGACGTGCGATGTCAATTTTGAGGTAGGGGTTTTTATATATGATTGCATTCGTTTTATTGATTCTACATATCTTAAATTCATGATGATGATGACCAAATGAACATGGTCATCGTCCCGCACATAAACCATTCTCATTTTTTTATTATTCTTCACGTGTTTTTTGTGCGTTCTTCAATGTCCAAATATTTATTGGCGCTGGAAACATGGAGTTTTGTTGAGCGCAATATATAGATGCGAAGCCCTCGACAGAAAGATCAAAAATATGCGATCGTTTAATTTTTTGGGCTTGGAACGAAAATGAAATGGCTCGCTGAAGGAGGTGTCCAAATATTTATTGATGCTGGAAACTAAATGTTTCCCTGAGCGCGACATACGAACATGAAGATCTCGACCCGAGGATCAAGTATATGTGTTCGTATCTTTTTTCCGAGTTAAATAGATGTCGAAATAGAGTGCGGAAGGATCTGGAGGCGCAGATAGGCGGGCAACGAAAGGTGGTGGCCATGCGTAAAGAAGAGTGGTGCGTGAAGAAGGTTGGTGCGTGGCATGGGGTATTTGAAAGAAATCAATTAAAAATAATAATATAATAATGGTATTATTAATTTTGAGGATAAAACACTTTTTTTCGTAAATTCTTCGTGCGATCTCGGTTTCACGAATCGTCAATGGTAGTGTGACCATGACTTCGAGACAGAATTTATGAGTCCAATATTGGATGTCTTTTTTGGGTTTTTGGATCGGGTACCTGAAGCGCTCGAAAAATAATATATTTAATATTATTATTAAATCTTTGACCCACCATAACTCATGCGTGCGACGTCCGATTGGCTTGCTATCAGTGGCGATAAAATCCCGTCATTAGTACGGTTTATTCAATTCTGATGATGGATACTAAATTCTAGTTCGTGGTGCGGGGCCACGAAACACCGAATAATAATATTATTATTATTACTATGGGATCTTGTATCGGACATATCTCTCTCATATGGTGTCGGAATGATGAACCGTCTGCGACGTTGCGACCCTGGAATTACGATGGATATTTCAAGACTAATTTTGGATATTTATGTCAAGGTTGAGGCGTGGGACCCACGAGGCCCGGTTCACGCATGATGCAGTGAAATTAAACCTTTTCACCGGCCATCTGTTTGGGACCAATGGGTAGTCCATCTCGTGTGTTTTTTCGTATGGATCGCAATGGTGTGACCGGTTTTGTTAACCAGTGTCATTTTAAGTATGACTGGGTTGGATCGAACATGAATCCAACGGGGCCCTTAGAGCAGAAATTCTTATAACTTGAGCTCCGGACGTCCGATTGATGTGCCATAGACTTTGTTGGATTCCACTTGATGAGACAGAACTTTTGGTATACTTCGCCAGAGGATTGGACGTTGTTGGAATATGGCCGGGTTGGATTTTAGCCGAAATCCAACCAGGCCCCTGGAACAGAAAAGCTGATAACATTCATATTGGACGTCCATTTGACGAACTGTCAGCAGCATTAGTGATCTTGTTGAGAAACGGTCCCTTTGAGTATACCCTATGAGAGTTCAGGGTACAGTTGAGATACGGCCAGGTTGGTTCGCCCATGAAACCAACCGGGCACCTGGGACGAAAAGGATAATAACTCACAGACCAGGCGTCCAATTGACGCGCCGTCTGTTGCGTTTAGACCCCAATGACGAGACGAACCTTTGAGATACTTCTTCGTGGGACTTTGAGATACTTGGAGTATCGACCTGTAGCTCGTGCAGCGGACCCTCATGGAGACAGGCATTCGGAGTACGGAGACCATGTAGCCGGCTGAGACCTGACGACTGCTTGACCGACTCGACTTGGAGTGAGTCGACTAGCACAGTGGACGGAGCACTACTATTTTTTTGGTGGAGACCCATGGCGGACGGAGCACTACCTGTGTGACAGAGCAGATCCGCGGTACTCGTCCGGAGAGTACCTCTGCAGGCTATTAGGGGGTGTGCACTACTGTGTTTGGGTGGCATACCCCAGCGGGAAGCAATACTGTGTTTGGGTGGCTGACCCGCGGTACTCGACAGGAGGAGTACCTCAGCAGTCTTAGGTTACTGAGCAGTACCTCAGAGTCATGACAGTACCGTTGTACACTCCAGAGACGGGGCTCTTTAGCAGTTACGGTTTCGATAATGAAAATCCAGGTTTGAGCTGAGTCTATGACCTTTGTGTTTACCTCATGATTGAGATGGGTCACTTGATAACTTAGGTATATGTATGGGCATATACATTGGTAGTGGTTATCCGTTCATTTCATAATATTTGTGTTTCCTCATGATTGATATGGGTTACTTGATAACTTTGGTATATGTATGGGCATATACCTATGTAGAGGTTATCTGTTGAGATATTCTTTGTGGTTATCATTTTTGGTTTTAGTGAGACCTTGAGGTTCTAGGGTTCCCTACTGAGTATCGTTATACTCACCCATGCACGGGCTATGCCCTCACCTTGTTGTGTTGGTTTCAGATGACGGGAAGTGCTGACGGAGGCCGAGTGTTCGAAGACTGGATGATACCCAAAGGTGGACCTCACGACGAGTTAGTATCAAGAGGTGGACTTCATAGCGAGACGATTCTCAGAGGAGATTGACGGGAAAGAGGGTTTTGGAGGCTATCTGTTCCTACCCTTCAGGTAGGATCTGTGGTGGACGATCCAGGAGCTGCGCTATCTGTACCTACCCTTCAGGTAGGATCCGTGGTGGACGATCCAGGAGCTGCGCTATCTATACCTACCCTTCAGGTAGGATCCGAGGAGGATGACCTAGGAGCTGCTTCCTTTCTTCCAGCTGTTGTCTTTTTCTGTTGTACATCCTTCCAGTTGTAGCTGTACTTTTCAGTTGGGTTTGTATTCTAGCACTTTTTCATTTTCAGCACTTCTTTTGTACTTAGTGGTTACTTCCTCTTGTACTCTGTAGTGTTTTGTTTACTTTTATAAAGGAAATGCCTTCCCAGTTATCAGGATTGACGCCTTTGGTGCTAGTTGCCAGCCCCTGGCCCATGTAAGGCAAGCTTGGGGTAGTCACGACACGAGCCCCGAGGACGGGTCATGACAAATTGGTATCAAAGAGGTCAGTTCTACCACAGAACTTATAACTCTGATATCCCCTTTCTGTGAAGAAATAGTGTTAAGGGTACCGAGTGTGTTTTTCAGTTCAGGGAGTCCAGTGTTGGTGTGGCGGCCGACGTATCCGTACACTGGGTCCCTGACTACTGATTTCCGACTTTGTGCACGAAAACACTGATTGCGTGTGTGTTTCCAAGAGTTTTATAGTCAGCTGAAACCAGGTCAGCTCACCACGTATAAATATTTTGACCGTGTCGTATCTGTTTAGGATCTCTCCATGCAGACAACAGTTGGTGTTCTGAGATAGTACACGATGACCGCCCACCGAGCGACGAGGCTCTGGTGCGAGGCCCTTTTTACTATGTTGGCACCCTCAGGTGGTGTACCAGAAACACCACCACCTGTTGGGCAGCAGATGCTACCATCCATACTAGTGGACGGTGCACACTGGCAGAGCGTGTTCTACGAGTTCCAGCAGCAGATGTAACACCCCAAGCTTCTACGGTACGCTTCTCTTTGAATAATGTGATAGCGTGTGTTGTACGCAACACCGAGTTCTAACACACCATAACTAATCAAACTAGCCGTTATGAATAGTAACACCTACTTTTTGAAATTATATATATTTTATATTTGAAAATGGACTTCCTTTTTGGATTCGGAATATCGAATTTATCCTAAGGTGAAATTTTGGTACATTTCGGATAACTTTCATATTTTGATAAATAGTGAAAATTACTAAATTTTAATTAAAAACAACTTTTTTAATCAAAATAATTAATAGTGATAAATTATGAATTTGAGTGGTTTTAAAGTATATTTAGAATATATTTTTACCATTTAATATAATGTTGGTCATTGGACATAATTTTACAATTAAACCGAACATAAACAAGTGACAATCTTTTGATAGTTATTATCTCTAAAAAACACGCTTTTTGTTTTGACAGCGGGAATTAATTTTAAATTAATTTCTGCCACTTCTGTGTTTTGAATTTAGGAAAATGGATTCCATATTTGGAATCAGGATGTTCAAATTGTGTAAATAAGTAACTTTTATTTTTAGACATTTTGAAAAATTACTGCAGTAAATATTTTATTTACCATGGTTAAGGGTAAATCCGGTAAATAAGGGTTAAAAAATAATATTATAATAATACTAAATTACCCTAAAACGTGTCTTAACCCTATTGGTTGATACATGGTCGACCATGGGAATCTTTGGGTCTATTTTGGGACCCCATGGATCCACTTGTAAGTGATAATGACACATTATTTTAATTTAGTTAAAATAAATACAAAAATGACACAAGAATATATCTTTTAGAACAACAATTGTTACATAGGGTTATATATGTTGGATTTTAGATTATAAATATTAATTAGAAATCTAAAACGATTTCCTACATAATGATATTTTATTTATAATTTTTAGACATTAAATAATTTATTTCATTTATGACACAATGATGATGCAGTAATTACTATAATAGTGAGAAATTAAATTAATTGATATTATAAATACCCAAATAAATATAATATGAAACTTTTAATGAATTAAACTAATTTTATAGGATAATATGATATATTAGGATTGATTTAATTGACTTTTTTAGAAGTAATCAATCTGTTATGAGTTTCACAAAAATCAACTATTGAATAGTGTCAAAATTGACATAAAAGAGTTCTTAAAACAAATATTATATTATTAATTGATATTAAATTTCTAAAAATCTACGGTTAGGCCAAGAGACTTATATCATGATAGGTTCATCATTAATGTATTACTTGGGGGTCGCTTGGATGTATATAGTATGTTTATTAACCATATTATATAAAAATACAAAGAGACATTGTAAAAGTGAAACTAATTAACTTAGAGTTAATACTTAAAGATAAGGTTAATATAAGTACCCAAACCTGTCTAAATTCTATTGGTTGAGTGGTTTTCGACCTATCCCCACCTTAACCTTTTAATAATAAGCTTTGGAGCCATTAGAAACCGAATATGAATTTATTATAAATTAATATTTCTAGCTTTTCCAAAGGTGCCCCTCACCCCTCTTATAAAAGGGCACTCCTCCTTCTCATTTCTTCACACCTTCAAAGCCTTTTGGTTCGGCCAAACTCTGCCCAAATAATCTCCCAACATCCCTCACTACAACCTAGAGGCCTTAGTTTGATCAGAAAGCCAACCTAAGGAGTCCTTTTGATCAAATCAAAAGGAAGAACCCGAAGAAGAGGTAATGATTTCACCACCCTTTTCTAAGTTCCTTTCTTCTTCCACTTCCTCTTTCTTTGTTCATACCATTATAAAATAATAACTCCAGTATCTTAAATATACTGTGATGTTATTATAAATATGGTACAACCATATTTAGTATTCTATCCACCCTTTGAATAACATGTCACCATACGTGCGTACGTACGGCTTACCGTCTCCACGTCGTGGTGTAATTGTTATTAAATATAATATTATTTGGATGGGTATAATAATGATGTGTAACTCATGTAAATAATAAATATAACATGTTAATGATTCTGTATATATGATATACCATCCATTTATATATTATTTTAATATCAAAAGAATGATATTGTCGCTTGTGCGTACGTACGGACTACCGTCTCCACGAACGCGATGAGATTCATTCTCCATCGTATCCATTCAAGTATAATTATCATTTGATGATTTAAAAATGATGTTTAAGGACTGGATATAATTCTGGATATGAATAAGATACAACAACCATGGCTTATGTAACAAAACATATAAAATAAAATGAGTAAGTTAACTCCCGAAACGACGATAATTCTAAGATATTATTAACAAATCAATGTTAAAAGATCATATATGATATCATATTAATATATATGATTCTTGTATAATTTAATAACAACTATTTCACCGTTATACAGGAGGTTAACCTACCCCTACCAAGGAAAAGTACAAGGTAAGGGTTTACTTTACAACCTCTTCATTATCCAAGGTTGTTTATACGTAATAATCTACTGGGATCTCTTTATCATCCACATCCATGTTTCTTAAAAATGCATTTCAAAACATTTTTAATATTTACTAGAATATGAGTTAAATTCATTTATAAACTTTTTGACTTTTATAAGTGGTTTATAAAGGAATATTTCGGTCGTTTTCAAAACAAGGTCCTTTTTAACCTTTTCGACAGAATTAAGGTAAGAATGTTTTTTTTTAACTTATACGGCGGGTGCGGCTATTTTCCGCCGTTATAAAATATTCAAAGCTTCCCTTACAAGCTTATAAGAATATTTTCAAAGAAAATGTTTTCTTTTATATGGATCTTAAATTATTTCAAAATAAAAGTAGATATTTTTTTAAAAAGAATTTTGATTTCATCTATGTCAACATCCTTTGATGGATTTTAAGATTATTTGAAGTTGATTTATTATGAAACAAAACTTCTATATTGTATTGAATGTTTTGTGATATATTTGATTGTGGATGTTCTATTTTTATACCATTCATAGTTTATGGTGAAAGTATTGACATTTTGTATGCTAGTTTTAATATGAATGTTTATGTTATGTTTAAACCTTTTCATAAGGGAATGCATTGGACTTAATATGTGACGGGTGGAGCCCGCTATAGCTCCTCGATGCATCGGTAGGTCTCATGAGACAAACTAGTGTCTTGGCACAAGGCCTTGACAAAAATCTTATTTGTAGTTTTGGCACGAGGCCTTGGCTATGTGGTTATGATAGTCTGGCATTATGCATTCCATCATTATGAAAGTGGTTATTGATTTTGCATGTGATTATTCGTTTAGTAGAATAACCATGTGAATAAGTAAATGGCATTATTTCATTTTATTTATGCCATACTATGTTAAATGTTCACGTTTAAAAGGCTTTTGTTTTAGTTATACATTTGCCTTAAATGTTTATTCTTATTTATGAAAGTTTCCGTTATATTGTTATCCTTACTGGGCATTTGAGCTCACCCCTTTTCTATGTTTTATTTTTCCCAGGAAGTGAAGAAGTAAATTATGAATGACCAGCAGGGATATTATGTGGGGATATGAGTGTGGATTATGGAAACATTATGTTGTTGTAGTAGTTTTTCATTTTATGATGTAATGTAAAACTTATGAATATATCTAGTGTTTCCAAGGCTACTAAACCAATCGGTATTTCGAGATTTGATCTTTCTTGTGATCATGCCAATGTTATGTAATAATGCACCGACTCTGGGTAACTAGGGTCGGGGCGTTACAGTTGGTATCAGAGGAAGTTTAGTACAAACCTTGGAAGCTAGATTTAGATAAAAACTGATTAGAGCACGTAGACCTAAGATGAACTTTGAGGATTAGTATAGAAGAACTTCCTATAATTTTGGTATTGTAGAGATTTTGTGAGTTTTCCGAGCAATACATCCCTGTCTGGATACGAGCAGGTAGAGGCGGCTCTGGCACAGATGTACCTAGGGGTAAAACCCGAAAACATCGCTTTGAGCTAGACTCGAACGGGAACTGGTGCACAACAACGGGCCTTGCTGCACTCTTGGTTACGACACTCCCGGGGGATATGCTTAGGATAACTCTCATTTTCTTTACAAATCATTTTCAAGGGATTATGAGTATATACATCCTCAAAGAAAAAATTCTTATGATTATGGATTTTATCCATAAATAGTTCAATTTATGTTAAGTGTTTTATAAGTATGAGATTATGTATTTTGATTCATAAACTGATCTAGTTTATGCCATTGTTTAGAAATGGCGCCTAGTGGAAGAAATGGAAACCGTATCAATGCACGCACTCCATGTAGGGATTGCCCTCCTGCTCAAGATAATTATAGTGGGACTGGTGATGCAACTGGTGCTGATCAGCTAATCACCATACTGGGACAACTTACTCAGGTTATGAATAATAACCTTACCCGTATGGAGCACCCTGATCCGCAACGTGGAGGATCAATGTTAAATCGATTCATGAGGAAACAACCACCAACGTTCAATGGGAATACAAATCCCTTAGTAGCTGAGCAATGGATATTTTCCCTAGAGAAAATATTTCAGGCTTTGGGGAGCAGTGAAAAGGAAAAAGTTATCATGGCAGTTTACCGCCTCACTGGAGATGCTGATCAATGGTGGTCATTGATTCAGAACATGAAGGAAGATGATGAAGTATCAAATATGGAGTGGAGGGAGTTCAAAGATCTGTTTTTAGAAAAATACTTTCCTCGCGACCATCGAGCAGAAATGGAAAGACAATTTCTGAGTCTGAGACAAAAGGAGGATGAGAATGTCACAAAGTATGAGGCTAACTTTACAAGGTTAGCGAGGTACGCTGGTGATTATATTCGTAACCCAAGAAGTAAGATTGATCATTTCTTTGATGGGTTAAAACCATTTCTCCGTCGAGCATTAGTCTCACAATCCTTTTCATCGTACGAAGACATTGTCTCATGTGCTATAAATACCGAAAAGGAATTCTCGAAGTCTTTTGACTTTAAAGCAAAGCAAGAGAAGAAGAGACCTGCTGATCAATCTGGGAATGGAAATAAGGTGAAGAAGGGAAAGGTTTAATATCCATCTTGTGGTAAATGCGGGAAGAAACATCCTGGTACTTGCTTGAAGGGAATGGGAGTCTGTTACAAGTGTGGTGAAAAAGGCCACCAAGCTCATGATTGCAAGGGGAAGAAGGAAGATACCAACGTTCAGTGCTATAATTGCAGGGAGATGGGGCATTATGCAAATGCATGTCCTAAGCGTCAGGAGAACTTACCTCAGAAAAGGCCAAGGGATCAAGGCCAGGCTTATGCTATCACTACTGCTGAGGTAGAAGCTCCGAAAGACATGGTGGCAGGTAATTTAATGGTTTCCTCAAGTTTAGAAAGTGCATTATTTGATTCTGGATCATCGCAGTGTTTCATATCTTCCCAGTTTGCTAAGAAAATTAGATATTTCCAATTTGATTTAATAAGGGAGTTGTCAGTTAAAACTCCTAAGGGAAGTATCATTGCAACAAAGTTTTGTGAATCAGTCCCCATTAGAGAACATAAATTTTCTTTATCAGTTGATCTCATCATCATACCTATGATTGAGTTTGATATAATCCTCGGTATGGACTGGCTTTCGGACTATGATGCGAAGATTTATTGTAAGAAGAAAGAGGTTACGATTCTTGATGATAATGATAAGGAACACCTTATTTTTAGAGCAGAATCGTCACCACCAAATTCTTATTTAGATCCACCCCCAGTAGCTCAACTTAATTCAATTATTGGGGAGGAAGAGAATGAAATAACTATCGGAGAGGAAAGGAATGTTCAAATAGAGGATGTACCTGTTGTTAAAGAATTTGTAGATGTATTTTCAGAAGATTTACCTGGACATCCTCCAGAACGAGAAGTTGAGTTTTCCATTGATTTGATTCCTGGATCAAGGCCTATATCGAAGACCCCTTATAGAATGGCCACTGTAGAATTAGTCGAACTAAAGAAACAACTAGAGGAATTGAGTAATAAGGGATTTATTCACCCTAGTGTTTCTCCATGGGGAGCCCCTGTTCTTTTTGTTAAAAAGAAAGATGGATCTATGAGGTTATGTATCGACTACAGGGAGATCAATGCTATAATGATAAAGAACAAGTATCCCCTACCTCGTATTGATGATTTATTTGACCAACTGCATGGAGCTCAATACTTTTCAAAGATTGACCTTCGATCTGGATACCATCAGTTGTGTGTGAAGAAGGAAGACATTCTGAAGACAGCATTTCGAACCAGGTACGAGCATTACGAGTTTACTGTAATGCCGTTTGGATTGACTAATGCACCCTATGTATTCATGGATCTGATGAATAGAGTTTTCAAGGAGTATCTCGATGAATTTGTGGTGGTATTTATTCATGATATCATGGTATACTCCAAAACCTACGAAGATCATGAAAATCACTTGCGCATTATCTTGAAGACTCTGAGGAGGCATGAATTATATGGGAAGTTTAACAAGTGTGAATTCTGGCTTCAGGAGATTTCTTTTCTTGGCCATATTGTCTCTAAAGATGGAATCTCTGTTGATCCTTCTAAGACCAAGGCAATCCAAGAATGGCCAGCACCTACGAGTATAACTGAGGTACGTAGTTTTATTGTCTTGGAAGGTTATTATCGACGTTTCGTCCAGAATTTTGCCCGATTGGCTAACCCATTAACGAAGCTCACACGTAAAGGGGTTAAATTTGTTTGGACAAAAGAGTGTGAAGAATGTTTCGAAGAACTGAAGAGAAGATTAGTCAATGCTCCTATATTGACTCTACCATCGGGGAATGATGGGTTCGTTATTTATAGTGATGCATCAAAGAAAGGACCTGGTTGTGTCCTTATGCAGAATGATAGAGTTATTGCCTATGCATCACGACAGTTGAAAAATCATGAACAAAACTATCCTACTCATGATCTTGAGTTAGCAGCAGTGATCTTTGCTTTGAAGATATGGAGGCACTACCTCTATGGTGAAAAATATGAGATTTATACTGATCACAAGAGTTTGAAGTATATTTTCTCACAAAAAGAACTCAACATGAGGCAAAGAAGATGGCTTGAATTACTCAAGGATTATGATTGTACGATACACTACCACCCGGGGAAAGCAATCAAAGTAGCAGATGCTTTGAGCAGAAAAGACCATGGAGTTCTGAACATGATGAGAATTGAAAGGGATCCAATTTTCATGGATCTAGTGAAGATGGACATGGGAATAACCAGGGAAGGTGAAACATCAATGCTTTTTCAAATGGTTGCCAAACCATCTTTACTAGACAGGATTAAGAGTTCTCAGAACGATGATGAAGAATTTCAGAAGAAGATTAAAGCTGTGAATGATGGGAGATTGAGAGACTTTGTGTATGAAGATGGAATTTTGAAATTCAGGAAGAGACTTTGTGTTCCCGATTTACCCGATCTAAAAAGGGAATTGCTAGATGATGCTCATAGTTCCAATTTCTCTATACACCCTGGGAGCACCAAAATGTATAGGGATTTGAAGGAAAATTTTTGGTGGGACAACATGAAGAGGGAGATTGCTGATTTTGTGTCAAGATGTATGGTTTGTCAACAAGTGAAAGCTGGAAGGCAACAGCCTGGAGGAGTCATGCAACCTTTTCCCATACCGGAGTGGAAATGGGACAATATTACGATGGACTTTGTCATGGGGCTACCAAAGACTCCTAGAAGGAACGATGCAATATGGGTTATTGTTGATCGTCTTACCAAGTCAGCACATTTTCTTGCTATAAGAGAAGTTCTACCCCTGGAACGTCTAGCAAGACTATACATTAATGAAGTTGTGAGACTTCATGGAGTAACCCTATCGATTGTTTCTGATCGTGATCCCCGTTTTACTTCAAGATTTTGGAAAAGTCTTCAGAAATCCCTGGATACTGAACTTCATTTGAGCACTGCTTACCACCCTCAGATAGATGGACAATCAGAACGGACTATTCAAACCCTAGAAGACATGTTGAGATCTTGCTCACTTGACTTTCAGGGTATGTGGGATCAATATTTACCACTGGTAGAATTTTCCTATAACAATAGCTTCCATTCGAGTATTCAGATGGCACCATATGAAGCGTTATACGGAAAGAGATGTCGTACACCAACCTGTTGGGATGACGTTGGTGAAAGAAAACTTGTAGGCCCAGAACTGGTGGAGGAAACGGTGGAAAAGGTGAAAGTAATCCAAAATCACATCAAAGCAGCTCAAAGTAGGCAGAAGAGCTATGCCGATAATCGAAGGAAGGATTTGGAATTTCAAGTCGGTGATCATGTTTTCCTAAAGGTATCTCCATGGAAGGGAGTCATACGTTTTGGAAAGAAAGGTAAATTGAGTCCCAGGTACATCGGACCTTTCGAAATTCTAGAACGAATTGGGGCTGTAGCTTACCGATTGGCAATGCCGCCAATTCTCTCCAAAGTTCACGATGTGTTCCACGTATCTCTGTTGAGAAAATACATGCCTGACCCAACGCATGTACTCACCTATGAGGAATTAGAACTGGAACCCGATCTGTCTTATTGTGAAGAGCCCGTTAAGATTCTTGATACAAGAGAACAAGTACTGAGAAACCGGATGACGCGTCTGGTAAAAGTTTTGTGGAGAAACCATAAGATGGAAGTGGCAACGTGGGAACCCGAGGAACTTATGATGAAGAACCACCCGAGTCATTTTATGCAGTAATACCCTAGAAATTGCGAGGACGCAATTATTTGAAGGAGGGGAGAATGTAACACCCCAAGCTTCTACGGTACGCTTCTCTTTGAATAATGTGATAGCGTGTGTTGTACGCAACACCGAGTTCTAACACACCATAACTAATCAAACTAGCCGTTATGAATAGTAACACCTACATTTTGAAATTATATATATTTTATATTTGAAAATGGACTTCATTTTTGGATTCGGAATATCGAATTTAGCCTAAGGTGAAATTTTGGTACATTTCGGATAACTTTCATATTTTGATAAATAGTGAAAATTACTAAATTTTAATTAAAAACAACTTTTTTAATCAAAATAATTAATAGTGATAAATTATTAATTTGAGTGGTTTTAAAGTATATTTAGAATATATTTTTACCATTTAATATAATGTTGGTCATTGGACATAATTTTACAATTAAACCGAACATAAACAAGTGTCAATCTTTTGATAGTTATTATCTCTTAAAAACACGCTTTTTGTTTTGACAGCGGGAATTAATTTTAAATTAATTTCTGCCACTTCTGTGTTTTGAATTTAGGAAAATGGATTCCATATTTGGAATGAGGATGTTCAAATTGTGTAAATAGGTAACTTTTATTTTTAGACATTTTGAAAAATTACTGCAGTATCTATTTTATTTACCATGGTTAAGGGTAAATCCGGTAAATAAGGGTTAAAAAATAATATTATAATAATACTAAATTACCCTAAAACGTGTCTTAACCCTATTGGTTGATACATGGTCGACCATGGGAATCTTTGGGTATATTTTGGGACCCCATGGATCCACTTGTAAGTGATAATGACACTTTATTTTAATTTAGTTAAAATAAATACAAAAATGACACAAGCATATATCTTTTAGAACAACAATTGTTACATAGGGTTATATATGTTGGATTTTAGATTATAAATATTAATTAGAAATCTAAAAAGATTTCCTACATAATGATATTTTATTTATAATTTTTAGACATTAGATAATTTATTTTATTTATGACACAATGATGATGCAGTAATTACTATAATAGTGAAAAATTAAAATAATTGATATTATAAATACCCAAATAAATATAATATGAAACTTTTAATGAATTAAACTAAATTTATAGGATAATATGATATATTATGATTGATTTAATTGACTTTTTTCGAAGTAATCAATCTGTTATGAGTTTCACAAAAATCAACTATTGAATAGTGTCAAAATTGACATAAAAGAGTTCTTAAAACAAATATTATATTATTAATTGATATTAAATTCTTAAAAATCTAAGGTTCGGCCAAGAGACTTATATCATGATAGGTTCATCATTACTGTACCACTTGGGGGTCGCTTGGATGTATATAGTAAGTTTATTAACCATATTATATAAAAATACAAAGAGACATTGTAAAAGTGAAACTAATTAACTTAGAGTTAATACTTAAAGATAAGGTTAATATAAGTACCCAAACCTGTCTAAATTCTATTTTTTGAGTTTTTTTCGACCTATCCCCACCTTAACCTTTGAATAATAAGCTTTGGAGCCCTTAGAAACCGAATATGAATTTATTATAAATTAATATTTCTAGCTTTTCCAAAGGTGCCCCTCACCCCTCTTATAAAAGGGAACTCCTCCTTCTCATTTATTCACACCTTCATAGCCTTTTGGTTCGGCCAAACTCTGACCACATACTCTCCCAACATCCCTCACTACAACCTAGAGGCCTTAGTTTGATCAGAAAGCCAACCTATGGAGCCCTTTTGATCAAATCAAAAGGAAGAACCCGAAAAAGAGGTAATGATTTCACCACCCTTTTCTAAGTTCCTTTCTTCTTCCACTTCCTCTTTCATTGTTCTTACCATTATAAAATAATAACTCCAGTATCTTAAATATACTGTGATGTTATTATAAATATGGTACAACCATATTCAGTATTCTATCCACCCTTTGAATAACATGTCACCATACGTGCATACGTACGGCTTACCGTCTCCACGTCGTGGTGTAATTGTTATTCAATATAATATTATTTGGATGGGTATAATAATGATGTGTAACTCATGTAAATAATAAATATAACATGTTAATGATTCTGTATATATGATATACCATCCATTTATATATTATTTTAATATCAAAAGAATGATATTGTCGCTCATGCGTACGTACGGACTACCGTCTCCACGAACGCGATGAGATTCATTCTCCATCGTACCCATTCAAGTATAATTATCATTTGATGATTTAAAAATGATGTTTAAGGACTGGATATCATTCTGGATATGAATAATATACAACAACCATGGCTTATGTAACAAAACATATAAAATAAAATGAGTAAGTTAACTCCCGAAACGACGATAATTCTAAGATATTATTAACAAATCAATGTTAAAAGATCATATATGATATCATATTAATATATATGATTCTTGTATAATTTAATAACAACTATTTCACCATTATATAGGAGGTTAACCTACCCCAACCAAGGAAAAGTACAAGGTAAGGGTTTACTTTACAACCTCTTCATTATCCAAGGATTTTTATACGTAATAATCTACTGGGATCTCTTTATCATCCACATCCATGTTTCTTAAAAATGCATTTCAAAACATTTTTAATATTTACTAGAATATGAGTTAAATTCATATATACCCTTTTTGACTTTTATAAGTGGTTTATAAAGGAATCTTTCGGTCGTTTTCAAAACAAGGTCCTTTTTAACCTTTTCGACAGAATTAAGGTAAGAATGTTTTTTTTAACTTATATGGCGGGTGCGGCTATTTTCCGCCGTTATAAAATCTTCAAAGCTTCCCTTACAAGCTTATAAGAATATTTTCAAAGAAAATGTTTTATTTTATATGGATCTTAAATTATTTCAAAATAAAAGTAGATATTTCTTTAAAAAGAATTTTGATTTCATCTATGTCAACATCCTTTGATGGATTTTACGATTATTTGAAGTTGATTTATTATGATACAAAACTTCTATATTGTATTGAAGGTTTTGTGATATGTTTGAATGTGGATGTGCTATTTTTATACCATTCATAGTTTATGGTGAAAGTATTGACATTTCGTATGCTAGTTTTAATACGAATGTTTATGTTATGTTTAAACCTTTTCATATGGGAATGCATTGGACTTAATATGTGACGGGTGGAGCCCTCTATAGCTCCTCGATGCATCGGTAGGTCTCATGAGACAAACTAGTGTCTTGGCACAAGGCCTTGACAAAAATCTTATTTGTAGTCTTGGCACGAGGCCTTGGCTATGTGGTTATGATAGTCTGGCATTATGCATTCCATCATTATGAAAGTGGTTATTGATTTTTCATGTGATTATTCGTTTAGTAGAATGACCATGTGAATAAGTAAATGGAATTATTTCATTTTATTTATGCCATACTATGTTAAATGTTCAAGTTTAAAAGGCTTTTGTTTTAGTTATAAATTGCCTTAAATGTTTATTCTTATTTATGAAAGTTTCCGTTATATTGTTATCCTTACTGGGCATTTGAGCTCACCCCTTTTCTATGTTTTATTTTTCCCAGGAAGTGAAGAAGTAAATTATGAATGACCTGCAGGGATATTATGTGGGGATATGAGTGTGGATTATGGAAACATTATGTTGTTGTTGTAGTTTTTCATTTTATGATGTAATGTAAAACTTATGAATATATCTAGTGTTTCCAAGGATACTAAACCAATCGGTCTTTCGATATTTGATCTTTATTGTGATCATGACAATGTTATGTAATAATGCACCGACTCTGGGTAACTAGGGTCGGGGCGTTACAGCAGAGGCCTCCGAGGTTACGAGGCGAGACAGATTCCCATATAGTAGGGAACTGGCTGGAGGCGATTGCTAGAGTTTTCCACCTTGCTGAGACATCAGTAGAGTGGATGGTGGACTTGGAAACTAGTGGTTTCCAGTGAATGACCATGAGGATGGTCCGCATAGTGATGAGGCTTCGGTACGTGGACTGATGCCTGAGATAGTTCCTTCAGGTTGTGTGTCATCTATACATCACTACATGTTGGTCAGCAGTTAGAACCGGTGGTACTGGTAGGTGACACATGTATGCTTACTACCTTACATGTGTTCTAACATCAGATACCCTCACATTTCGAGGCGAACCTGACTAATTGGCGGCTAAGGACTTGCTTGAGGAGGTGGATGAGAGTTTTCAAGAGCTTATAGAGCTTCAGCAGGATGACATGTCGATAGATGAGTATTCATCGAGGCATACCGATCGTTCCTGGTACTTGATGACTATGATAAGATCAGCGCTTTAGAGCTCAGACCTTAGAGCTAGAGAAAACCTTTGTGGATGAATGTTCTTGCCTGAACGGATATAACTAGAGAATGTTAGCAGTAGAAGAGCATGGAATTGGTGCCAGTCTCAGAGACCTGGGTGTGTAAAATGTTTCAAGAAGAGGAAGTGTTAAGGACAGATGAATCTGCAGAGTAGTAGATGTGGAAGCAGAGCTAAGAGTGAAGCATGAGGTGGTTTACATTTCAACATGTTACAACCACCCGCCTTTGTAGTCCCCGCAAGGCTCAAGGAGCTGGAGGGTAGGGGAAGAGAATAGTTGCATGAAGTCACGGAGTGTGACCCAGGGGCTCTAAAAATGATTTGAGGTACGTTCTGTGTCTACTACGAGCTGCCATATCAATAGACATAGGTACCAATCATTCCTTCCTTCCATGAATCTTTCCCTAGACCTAGTGTTTCCGGTTAAAACCATTGACTAGACCCTCACATCTAGAGATACCATTGAGAGGAGACTTGATAAACACACTTACGCCGACAGGTGTGATATGACCCTTGAGGAGAGAGTTTCGGTTGGATCCTCTTGGTGACAGCGTCAAGGCCTTACGATGGTAGATTGGGTATGGACTGGGCAATCACAGTTCATACACGGATTGATGGTATTAGGCAAAAAGGTTGTTGTTTACTTACATTGATGGGATGAGTTTTCCTTGGTCGGCGAAAAGGAAACGCCATGCAGCACAGGAACCTCCAGGAGAGCACATGGGAGCGGACGGCATGGATGCGTGCTCAGTACCACTTTTTGTTTCCCCTAGTGTGTGTTGAAGCCTTATGAGGACGTAAATCCCTGAGGTGGGAGTAATGTATAGACCCAGAAATTTCAAGGAAATTTTTTTTCCTAATTTCTTTGGAATTTTTTTGAGTGCACGGTTTCAGACGGCACCTGATTCTGAGGCCCAGTGTGCCCAGAATAATTTTCAGAGGTTTTGTTATGCTTAAATTAATGCGTGTAAGCAGTTTTACTGAAAAAGTATAATAGCTCACAAATGGTAGCACAAATTAAAAATCCAAGACAATCGCTGAACTCGTGAGGGCATGATTTATTTATGCAGATACTAATTTTGGCCGGCACGGGCCACCAGAAAAGTAAGTTTTTGGCCGCAAATAAAATAATTAAATGACAATTATAATATTGTAAAATTCGTATATTTTAAACGGTAACTCAGATTGAAAATCTGAGAGTACCGTTGGATTCGTGGGGGGCGTGTTTCACTTAGGCAGAGCCTATCCTTAACCAGTGCGGGTCGAGGGTGACTGATAATAATTTTCCGAAATTTTTTTCGGGTACGTTCAGTGAATGAATGAGCAGGTTTTTCTATCTTTTAAACCGGTGCTCGGAATTGAAATCTGAGGGCACCGATGAACTCACGGTGCCGGTATTCACTTAAGGGGACCTTTACCGTAGTTGCGTTTTGAGGTATGTGGTAGTTAATAATTGGGGATTCAATAAGAATTAAATATAATTGTTGTGAAACAATTTTATTTAAGTGGAAGTATTTCCCTCTAAAAGGATGTTAGAGGTGGAGCTCACACCGCACCTAACTTCCCATGGAAAAATATCTAAGGTTGGTGGGGCCCACATGAGCCCCCAACTTTTCACATTCTCTCAACACCTTGAAACCCCTCTTTAACTCCCCATGTAATTAATTGTGGAAACTCTTCCTCTCCCTCTCTCTTCCACTTTAATGTTGCCAACACATGTTAATCAATGAATTCTATCTATTTAATTAATTAATTAAGTTGTTTGAATTTTTAATAACATTGGAGAATAAAATAATAGCCTGGCCATTATATTATTTTGGCACTTGTTGTGTTGGGATTTTGGGGGAAGCTCTAGTAAAATTGAGAAGGGTGTTTGTCTCTTAAAACTAAGAACACCAACCATCTAATGAGGAACATCTTCTCCCGACGAAGAATGCTTCACGCCATCAACTCTTCTTCTTCCTCTACATCAAGGGAGAAGACACCGTTAGTGAGGAGCATCGTCTACAACAACGACTGCTCCTTCGACAATGATGGAATCAACACCATTCTACTGCGACGTTCGACTTCCGCGACTCGACGACGTGCGCCGTCAATTTCGAGGTAGGGGATTTTATATATGATTTAATTCATTTTATTGATTCTTCATATCTTAAATTCACGATGATGATGACCAAATGAACATGTTCATCGTCCCGCACATAAACCATTCTCCTTTTTCTTTTTATTCTTCACGTGTTCTTCGTGAGTTCTTCAATGTCCAAATATTTATTTGCGTTGGAAACACGGAGTTTTTTTGAGCACAATATATAGATGTGAAGCCCTCAACGCATGGATCACAAATATGCGATCGTTTAATTTTTTGGGCTTGGAATGAAAACGCAATGGCTCGCGGAAGGAGGCGTCCAAATATTTATTGACGTTGGAAACTCAATGTTTCCCTGAGTGTGACATACAGACACGAAGATCTCGACCCGAGGATCAATGATATGCGTTCGTATCATTTTTCCAAGTTAAATCGATGTCGAAATGGAGTGTGGAAGGATCTGGAGGCGTAGCTGGGTAGGCAGCGAAAGGTGATGGCTTTTCCTAATAAGGGTGGTCTGTGAAGAAGGGTGGTGCGTGACATGGCGTATTTGAAAGAAATCAATTAAAATTAATAATATAATAATGGAATTATTAATTTTGATGATAAAACAATTTTTTGTCCGAAACTTCTTCGTGAGATCTCGGTTTCACAAACAGTCAATGGAAGTGCGACCTTGACTTCGAGACGGAATTTATGAGTCCAATATTGGATGTCGTTTTTGGGATTTTGGATCGGGTACCTGAAGTGCTCGAAAAAGAATAGATTTAATATTTTTATTAAATCTTCGACCCACCATAACTCATGTGTGCGACGTCCAATTGGCTTGCCATCAGTGGCGATATAATCCCGTCATTAATACGGTCGATTCAAGTCTAATGTTGGATACTAAATTCTAGTTCGTAGTGTGGGGCCACGAAACACCGAATAATAATAATATTATTATTATTATGGGATCTTGTATCGGACATATCTCTCTCATATGGTGTCGGAATGTCGAACCGTCTGTGGCATTGTGACGCTGGAATTACGGCGGATGTTTCATGAATAATTTTGGATATTTAAGTCAAGGTTGAGGTGCGGGCCCCATGAGACCCGGTTCGCGCATGATGTGGTGAAATGCAACTTTTTCACCGGCTATCTGTTTGGGACCAATGAGTAGTCCATCTCGTGTGTTTTTCCATATGGATCGCAATGGTGTGACCGGTTTGGTTAAGCGGTGTCATTTGAAGTACGACTGGGTTGGATTGAACATGAATCCAACTGGTCCCTCAGAGCGGAAATTCTTATAACTTGAGCTTCGGACGTCCGATTGACGTGCCATCGACTTTGTTGGATTCCTCATGATGAGACGGAACTTTTGGAATACTTCGCCTGTGGTTTGGACGTTGTTGGAATATGTACGGGTTGGATTGTACCCAAAATCCAACCGGGCCCTTGGAACGGAAAACCTAATAACTTTCAGACTGGACGTCCGTTTGATGAACCGTCATCGGCATTAGTGATCTTGTTGTGAAACAGTCCCTTTGAGTATACCCTATGAGAGTTCGGGGTATAGTTGAGATATGGTCGGGTTGGTTCGCACATGAAACCAACCGGGCCCCTAGGACGAAAAGGGTAATAACTCACAGACCAGGCGTCCGATTGACGCACCGTCTATTGCGTTGAGACCCCAATGACGAGGCGTTTCTTTGAAATACTTCTTTGTGGGACTTTGAGATACTTGGATTATCAACCTGTAGCTCGTGGAGCAGACCCTCCTGGAGACGAGCGTTCGGAGTACAGAGACTGTGTAGCCGGCTGAGACCTGACGACTGCTTGACCAACTCTACTTGGAGTGAGTCATCTAGACCAGTGGACAGAGCACTACTGTGTTTGGGTGCAGAACAATGGTGCACGGAGCTCTACCTGTGTGATAGTGCAGACATGTGGTACTCGTCCGGAGAGTACCTATGCATGCTATTAGGAGCTGTGCACTACTGTGTTTGGGTGGCATACCCCAGCGGGAAGCACTACAGTGTTTGGTTGGCTGACCCGTGGTAATAGACAGGAGGAGTACCTCAGCAGTCTTAGGTTAGTGAGCATTACCTCGGAGTCGTGATAGGACCACTATACACTCAAGAGACGGGGCTCTTCAGCAGTTACAGTTTCGATAATGAAAATCCTAGTTTGAGCTGAGTCTATGACCTTTGTGTTTACCGCATGAATGAGAAGGGTCACTTGATAATTTAGGTATATGTATGGGCATATACCTGGGTAGTGTTTATCCGTTGATTTCATAATCTTTGTGTTTCCTCATGATTGAGATGGGTTACTTGATTACTTAGGTATATGTATGGGCATATACCTAAGTAGAGCTTATCTGTTGAGATATTCTTTTTGGTTATCCTTGTTGGTTTTAGTGAGACCTTGAGGGTGTCGGGGTCCCTATTGCGTGTCATTATACTCACCCCTGCACGGGCTATGCCCGCACCACATTGTGTTTGTTGCAGACGACGAGATGTGCTGACGGAGGCCGAGTGTTCGAAGACTGGATGATACCCGGAGGTGGACCTCACGACGAGTCAGTATCAGGAGGTGGAATTCACAGCGAGACGATTCTTGGAGGAGATTGACGGGCAAGAGAGTTTTTGAGGCTATCTGTACCTACCCTTCAGGTAGGATCCGTGGTGGACGATCCAGGAGCTGTGCTATCTGTACCTACCCTTCAGGTAGGATCCGAGGAGGACGACCCAGGAGTTGCTTCCATTCTTCCAGCTATTTTCTTTTTCTGTTGTACATCCTTTCAATTGTAGTTGTACTTTTCAGTTGGGATTGTATTCTGGCCCTTTTTCCTTTTCAGCACTTCTTTTGTAGTTTGTGTTTACTTCCTCTTATACTCTGTGGTGTTTTGTTTACTTTTATAATGGCAATGCCTTCCCAGTTATTGGGATTTATGCCTTTGGTGCTAGTCGCCAGCCCCTGGCCTATGGAAGGCATTATTGGGGTAGTCAGGACATGAGCCCCGAGGACGGGTCGTGACAACTGATATTTTTTTTGATATTATGAATAGTAACTATGGTAATTTTTATTTACTGCAGTTAATGTTAAATCAGGTGATTAAGTGTAAAAATAAGATTATAAAATTTCCCTAACACTTGCCAAAATTCTATTGGATGACTAAACATTGACCTATATCACCTAAGGGTCAGATTAGATTCATTTTATGGAATTTTTCCCGTGAAAATAATTTAATTATTATTAAAACCAATGAATGTGACAACATGTCACTCTCTTAAATCTTATAAGTATAATAATTTTAATTTATTGATAAACATCATGAAACGTTGAAAAATATTAATCGATAGAAATCAAATAAAATTATTTACATCATGTGAATTTATTTTGAATTTTTAGGGGTTAAAAATTTATCATTAATGGTGACACAATAGTGATGTTGAAATTATTTTATTGATTTAAATATCAAATAAATGGTTTCAAATATAATAAAATAAATGTTACATGAACTATTTAATGTCCCCCACTAATATTTTAGATAAATATGACATGTTATAAATCTATTAATTTTTTTGGTTCGAACATGTCTTCTGTGTGGATTTTATTTAAATTCAAATAAATGAATAGTGTCAAAGTTGACTCTATTATTATTTTATAAAAATAACATAATAAAATTTTTTTTTAAAATCACAAAAATATTTAAAAATTATAAATTAAAATATATATGGTCTACGATGCCATAAATTATCCAATTATGGACAATTCACAAAACATTAGTAATTATTTATAAAAATTTTAAATTTAGAATCTTAATACCACAAATAAAATTAAATAGATTAAATAAAGATAAATCAAGTTGATATTGTTTTAAATAAATTCAAAACTTGCCTTAATTTTATTTTTTAACGCGATTACAACCCTATATCATATAATCTTCGAATATGAGTCATTTATTGGAGGTTTTTATATGGGGTTTTATTTATTATAAATTAATATTTTTTAGGTTTCCAAAGGTTCCCCTCTCCTACCTTATAAAGGGAACCTCCTCCCTCTCCTATTTACACAAATTTGAGCCTTCAAGGTTGGCCAAAACCTGGCCATTTCCCTTCTCAACTTCCCTAAAAACAAACTAGAGGTCTTGGTCTTCTTCAACGACCAATTTTATTTCCCTAAGAGGATGTTTCAAAGAGGCGTTTCAAAGAAGAGGTAATATCCGTTACCAATTCTATCAAATTTATTTCTTCTTCTACTTCCTCTTATTTAGTTGTTTCATTATGAAGTCATAACATCATTATCACTAATATACTTATATGTTATTATAAATATGATGAAAACATATTTCACCTTCTATCCATCCTATGGAAAACAAAATCACTGTGCGTGCGTACGTACGAAATACCATCTCCAAGTCATTTTCTAATCTATTTTCCACCACCACCTTACTTGTATGGGTATAATAGTGTAATGAAAAACTATATATGATTATTGTAAAGTTGTATTGATTCTGTAATAGTATACATACACATTAATACAATTCCACGATAATACGAACGATATCATCACTCGTGTGTACGTACGGCCTACCGTCTCCACGATGTGATAAAACTCGTTCTACATGATCTTCATTGAATAAAAATTATATAAATTAATTAAATGAATAAATATTATATATATTACACTAATAAAATTATGTAAATGGGGTATCTATAAACTAATAAGAATAATAAGAATATATTCGACAAAACATGCATAAGTACATAAATCAACGAACACCCGAATAACAAGTAGAAATGAAATATTACTAATAAAAAGATAAGAATATGACCACATAAAATATCATAACAATTAATAAGATTCTGTAAAAAGTCAATGACATTATTTAAATTATTATAAAGGTGGTTCGGATACGTACAATGCAAATCGAAGCTATGTTAAGTGAAAATATCGCAATATCATTTTTTTCCGAGATTGTTTATACTTCAGAATTTTCTGGGGAATATTTATCAGCCCCATCCATGTTTCCTCAATATGTAATATTATTTCTATGCTCCTACAATTTTTTAAATCCAATTTTACCAATTGGTGAGTTTTTAGTATAAGATATGATAGGAATTTTTTTTGTTTTTATTACGAGTTACTTTTTGACTTTTCCGGCCAATGTATGAGAAGAATGTTTTTTAACTTATACAACATGAATCGATTTTATGATTTCTTAGAAAATTATTTCAATGAATCTTCCATTACACGTTTTCATGTTTATTTGTAATCATCATCTTTTAGTTTAAAATTGTATGACATGTAACGAAAGGAAAAAAAATTTGAAGTAGAAAGGATATTTTCCTCAAGAATGGAGTTCAAGTGTTTTATCAAAATTATTTTCCATCGATGATAATATAAGGTTCTGTTTATATACCTATTTTTACATTGATTTGATTATTCTATGATGGAATTAATTTTATGATATTTTTTTATCTTATATGGATTATGTTATGATGGAATGATGTTTAAGAATCTCATTTTTATTACATGGGTTATACAATGATTTATGTTTTGTGGAACACATAAGAATGGTTTCATTATGAGATGGGTGGGACCTATATCTCCCTCAAATGCACTGGGTAAATATTTATATCTCATTAGACAAACATGGCCGGAACGAGAAGTTAATCCAGTTCAGTGATACAGTACTGGAATGAGGAGTGAACTCCATTCAGTTATGGACTTTGTCCGCTATGATGGTCTTGGAAATGAGTCTTGACTAATATGAAATGATTTTCCATTATTATGTGTGTATTCCGTAATGATTCATGTTTTATGTTATGATTATTGGGATTACATTTCACTACTATGATTTATCCCATGTTATGATATTAAGATCTCTTTTGCAGGTTATGATATTCAAAATGTTATGTTCTTTTGAAAATGATATGATTTATATTTCGTTTGTTTACCCTTAATGAGAATTTGAGCTCACAATTACGTATGATTTCTTTTCCCCAGATCAGGAAGAAGGGTATTAAGTAGGATATACAAAATGGAACTCTAGATATGATGAAATAAATGGGAGACATTATAGATGATTTATGAACCAGTTGCTTATATTTCCCGGCTTCTAAAGACACTATACCTATACTGTTCATTCATGGTTTTGTTATATGTTGTAATATGTGTGCATCAATTTTGATGTAATAACAATATATGTATTGTATGGATCGTTATTGCTGACGATGTAGGGGATGTCCGGATGGGCCCAATCGGATTCCCGCTTCAAGGGCTCTCTATGGGGGCTCCCACCAGGCCGCGTCAGCGCCACCACCAAGTTCCATGAGCCAAGGAGAGGGTACTCCATTCTCATACAGCACCGAATCTAGTTCATCTAATCCAACACCAACATCGGGCGCAAATGGAAGAGGGCACCCACCATGGGGAGTCAACGTCAGTGACTACTATGGCCCGAACCATCGCTGACTCATATTCCCAACTTCTGCCATATGTTGAGTAGGGTCATTTATACGCTTGTCCTAGATTGAGACCCCAACCGCCCCACGGGCAGGGTTGGTCGACTCTCCTGGTCGCTGGTACAAGCGATGGCCACTGTGGACCAATCTACAACTGTGTTGACCAATATGAAGGCCTACTCTGTACCACCACTATGGAAGTTGTGGGACCTCTCTATTTGCAACCTCCGCTCAGAAATCTTCCCCAGACCACCTTCAACCCAAGAAAGGATCTTCCCTATGAAATTAACACTCTACATGGAGGTCCTCCCCATGTCTCCGTTCCAATCAGAGAAGGTCCTCCTCTTCCCCTCGGTTGGAGAGGTGGAGAACAACTTCACTTCACCAACACCCTACACAGAAGTCCTTCACATGTCCCTTTCATCATTTATCCTGGTGCTCCTCACCCCTCGGCTTTCTCGGATGTAAGCCCTCTTCGTCCCTCCACTAGTGCGGCCAGAGGACCCCATGTCGAAAATCATCCCTGTCTTGAGGAGCCACCAAGGGGAAGGAAGGAAGGTCGTTGCCACCAGAGGAGGAATTCTGGGGAAGGCCATACAAGAATCAGACCATTCTGCTTCTCAGACTCCGGGTTGGGGTAGGAATGAGGAGCATCAGCCTAATACACCTGGAATGCGAGATCCATATGATCCGTGTTTCCCTCCGATGTAATATCCAGGATGACGAGAACATGGCATGTCCCCAGGGACGAACCGCGTAGTTTCCACCGGCATCTCTAGAATCACCCACTGCCTCGGCTAGAGACTACAAAGAGCTATTTCGGGGGCCAGTGGTGGAAGATCCACGACACAACCTACCCATGGGAGACACTGATGCAGTAACACGAGCTATTGTTTCTAGACCATCTTATCATGACATGGTATCCAGGTTGCTGCAACCCTTAGGGGACAACCCAAGATTTAGTGGCCAATTAGCCCGTTCGCCATTTTCTCCACAGGCTAGCTTTCCTTCTCAGTGATCTTCCTTAGCTCTGCTTCCAGTTTCTCTGCCACCCACAGTTGATGAGTGGGGAAAACAAATGTCAGACCCTAGATCTGACCCGAGAAGCTTCTGTACTATCCTTGCAGTAGGCCACTTCCCCGAGAAGTTTTGGCCGGTCGGAGGACCAAATTTTGGTATGCCAGAATCGCTCATCCCAGAGGGGTTTGAATGTTTCCTCCAAAACCACTGGGAGACACACTTCTGTCTTCTTCATTGGTGAGTGGATTATCCTGGTATCCAAATTCACTTGTAGGACATCAGCAAACAATTTTTTATGGTTGATCTAGCCACAGTCACCGTGGTCCAGTACCAAGAGTCACCTGATCACTGTGGGGCCCTCTAACAGCAATGCATTCAGAGTTTCCAAGTACTCTGCAATGTTATTGAGGAGGCTACCCCCCACTCATGATACTGTGGTTGGGGGTGGTACTCTACCCTCCTCTTCAGTGGAATTCCCCTGCATCCTAACTCGCTATGAGACATTGAAGACATGCCCCCAAAATGAGTCGCTTTCAAAATGACCGATATTTTGGGAGGGTAAAATGACCTAGAACATCTCGATGGGAACCTCCTCCCTGGGTTAATTCCCCCACTACTAGACCCATAATGGAGATTTATCCATTAACATAGGAACCTCCTAGGCCTCCCTCCATCAACCTAGGCACTAGTTCTGAGCTGTAATTTCAGTAAGGGAAAAGAGAACATTAGAGCTGTCATATACACCAAACCATCCACCTCAGTGAAAAATATGGAAGAGGACCCCGATAAGGCCACGTTGTGTCATAAAATTGCAGAGAAAAAGAAGTTTGTCGATGAAATTCTGGCTGAACGCATTACAGAGCGACGACCCGACTACAGTCATCCAAGGCTGAGGCAACAGGGGCAGGAACAACTACCCCTCGATGAGATTCTACTAGGAAACCCTGATCATGCCTCATTCACAGACAGGGCAGAATCCAGAGCATATAGTAAGAGGGAATGGTATGTCTCACCGAACCCTCCTGAACGGCGTGAAAATCCATGGAACCCCACTTGGGCTTCTCCGGCAGCCCTATTGGGCACTCTACCAGCCTCCCCATGAGCCACAAAGCATGGCTACCGGATCGAAGATCCTGGAAATGCTCTCATGGTTAGGGATCCCTATCAGGACAGGGACCCATGTACATACGATCTAATGGTGGAACTCATAGCCTTCCTAGAGGCTTTGAAAACATGATATGTGGATTTCCCACCTGATGGCAAGCCATATCGGGCATGGGTGGATGACATGCCAGCAACCCCTGGATTCGAAAACCCCACCTTCTCCCCCCTTAAAAAGATGGGGGACCCACTTCAGCACCTATCCCACTTTAACTCATGGTGTGGTCCTATTCTAGGGACCCCAATGCAGCAGGATGCTTCCAAGTTTCGCTGTTTCGTTTAGACACTATTGGGGCAGTCAATTGTCTGGTACAGCATGCTCCCCATCAGATCCTTGACTAGTTGGGAGGACCTTCGTAGGGAGTTCCTTTACCAGTTCAGCTCTACCACCCTGAAAACAAACATGGAAGACCTCTTCAAGTGAAAACAATGTCCTGATGCATGAGTCGAAGACTTTGTTTCCTGGTGGAAGGGGCTCACTTACTCCCTTGACATGCAACTGACTCAGTAGAAATTACTGAATATGTGCATGGGGAATGTCAAGATGGAACGGGTCCCCTCCCTGATTAGTCAGAACTATCCCAGAGGGTTCTGATACTTCTCAGATAAGGGCCATCACCTCAAAGAAACTCTGCAACAGGCCAGTCATGCATGTTCGCTGCCCCCTGTAATCCCAGTAAGGGGGGATGCCAGAGCTGAGCCGGCTATGGTGGCCTAGGTAGATGCCCATAGGCAACTAGAATTGCTACCAGTTGAGTTTGCTTCATAGCCCTGCAGAGGTCCACTACTGCAGTTGCAACATCCATCCCAATAACGACCACCTTAGAATCGGAAGTTGCCTCCACGTAACGTGCCGCCGCCTATATGAGATAATCATGTACTACCTCCTCAGCAGGCTACTACTGCCCCCTGTCAGTGTCAGGCTCCAAGATCCTCCTTTCTGGATAGATGGAATCAGACATAGTCATTTGATAAGGCTCAGGTCCCCGATTACTCTTGCAGCACCATAGAGTGGAGGATTGTATGACTGCCTGAGTGCCGAACGCCAAAAGAGGTGCATCTCACTGATCACCCCAACTACGTCCCTTATCATTGGATCCTGGGGAATTCCATGAAATAGTGCTATGTATTTAAATACTGTCTCAAATACCAGATTGAAAACAACATAGTCAGGTTGGGCATGACCCTGGCATAAGATGTGGGTGTCTTCATGAGGTCAGATAGTAGTCACGATGACAAAGGCATGTGGCAGAAGATTTCTGACCACGAGACCCAGAAGTATAATGATGGGGTGGCTCGAAAGATAGTTTCACGTGCCCATGGAATCATTCGTGCAGGTCTGAATCAACTGATGCATCCATAAGCTATGGGAACCACTTCTGTATCACCATCTCAGTCGGCCTCTTCCCAGAAGAGCAGGCATCGATGAACCAAGAAGAAGCAACACGCCGCGCTGATGTCGTCTTCATCCCACATACTCAGAGACTTTATGCCGACAGAGATGGGGATTCCCCCAAGGATCCACCCAGTGGTGTATGATTCATAAAGTGGCAGTCAAGGATATGCATCGGTTGAATTTGTCGTGTTGGTGAACCCCTATATGACTCCTGATGAGGGGGAGCGCCAGGAGAACCTCCCCAATGTCCATAGCTGACACCAAAATCGGTGGAGTCGTGGCCATATGAGTCATCGAGGCAAATCAGTTGTCGCCTCTACCCAGGTTGTGCATGCTGCCGAGACCAGACAACATGCCCAATGCAGAGCTTAGCACTCACAGCCTCTCCATCCAGTGTGAATAGGTCCGCCTCTACCACCATTTGTGCTACTAGATCAGGCAGAAGCAATTCGGTTGTGCCATGACAAGATTATCTATGATACTGGACGATCTAAGAAGTCCAGTCCTCTTCCGGTAGGAACTATCTAGGCATCAAGTAGTGGGCAGTGGGATGTTCCCACTACCAGTCAGTCGTACGTCCGGAAGGGAGGGGATGCCAATCAATCCATCATAGATCTACTCCCTGTAAGTAGAAGTCCGCGCCTGGAACAGAAGTATGATGGTATCAACCACCTCGTCAGCATCCCAGCAAGGCTTTCCATCCTTGAATCCCTTCACCTGTTTTCAGATACGCGTGAAGCACTCATCGAGGTTTTAAGGATCCCCCTCCAGTTTGAGATGGAGATAGATGATATAGAAGCATTTCATGATGAAGCAGTTGAGGATGCCGAATGTCAGGCCATCATTTCATTCATTGGAAAGTATGAAGGATCCCCCTTACAGGTGCACATCCACCCTCTGTATATTACCAGCCAATTCAACAACATGGAGGTTCTCCATTGTCATGTTGACACCGACTTCAGGATAATCCTTATCCCAAAGAGGAAACTGCAGAAAGTAGGGTTATCTTATGATGAACTAACTCCCACCGATATAAGAATCCAGGGATATGATAGGACAGAGCAGACCCTGGTCGGCACGATCTATCTGAAAACCCAGTTCAATGGACATGTTGTCAACATTGAGTTCATGGTTGTTTCCCAGGACACTATGTACAATGCATTGATGGGAAGGCCATGGATCCACCTGCATGTGTCAGTTGCCTCATCATATCACCAGTGCCTCAAGTACTCCCAAAATGGTTGAGTATGTGTACTTCAGGGTGATGCGTCTCCTTTCTCCTCTTGTGAAGCCTGCTACTTGGACGCTGACTATTATAAGAGCAAGGATAAGAACATCCAAAAAGTGAATTTGCACTTTTCACCGCTACAACCAACACTTGGGCATGCCGGAATGATTCCTATATCTTCCCGACCCATTGGTCGGAATCCATGACCCCCGACATCGGGCTATGTTTTGTCATTTCCAAGACAGGAGGGAAACATGCTCCCAAATCCGGGCAACATTGGAAGATGACTTCGTATTCTTATACGAATCAGGCCCCAGTGATCCCAGAGCCTCCCACTCCCATATGATTTTGGGATGTCCAGATCATGACAATGGTGGTATGTCATACTTTTCTGTTTCGCCGCACTGGAATAAGTCAGATCTGGATGATGTGCCACTACTACTTTGATATATTAAAGTGAGGCCCCATGTGCCGGAGACCTGATGGGATCGGGTTGACAGCCTTAATAGCCATGGTCACGATAGCGCTGGAGTTCCCCGATGCAATAACCTCTGCCACAAAAGCTGGTAGTAGCCTCCCATCAGGTTTTGGTAACTCATAAGCATCATCCCTCGCAGAGGATCTCTCCATAAGTAGAGAATAAGATCTAGAGGATGCCCCCTTCCTTTGAGGAAGGTGTCTCCTCCACGGTCGACGAGTTGGTACAGGTGAACCTTATAAGCGAGGAAGACCCAAGACCCACATTGATTAGTGCCTCTATGCACCCTAAGGAACATCAACGGTATGTAGGATTCCTTAAACAACACCTTGATGTATTTTCATGGAGTTAATATGAAATTCTAGGACTAGTTCCTCAGGTTTCCATCCACCACCTCGGTCTTCCGGAAAATAATCGCGGGTTAATGCTGCCTCCCAGGAAAATTCACCATTCTCATGGATCCATGGTTGAGGGTGAAGTTGACAAGATCATCCGGGCCAAAATCATTAATGAGGTCTAGTACCCCAGGTTTCTGGCCAACATTATGCTAGTTAGGAAGAATAATGGACATATTAGAGTCTTTATTGACTTCCGGGATCTCAATAGCCATTGTCCGAAGAATGATTTTCCACTTCTTATGACAGAATTATTGACACACACTAGGACGTGGTTAAAATCCTTCTCCATAATGGATGGGTACTCTGGATATAATCAAATTTGTATGGCCCCTGAGGATGTGGAGTCCACAACATTCAAGGCACCCCAAGGTACTTTCTATTACTAGGTTATGCCCTTCAGCCCGAAGAATGAAAGTTCCACCTATTAGTGGGCCATGCATTGAAAATTCAAGAAAATCCTCGAGACATTGGTGGAGTGCTACATGGTTGATCTGGTAGTCAAATATCTCTAGTTCCCAGTCCATCACAAGTATCATGAGAAATTGTTCAGCTTCCTCTGTTCCTGTCACCTGAAGATGAACCCATTGAATTATACTTTCGGGGTCACTTATGGGATGTTTCTTGACGTTTTTGTTAGGTACCGGGGCATTGAAATTGACCTGGAAAAGATCAAGGCAATTAGCCAGATGCCTTCCCCGAGTAATATCTGAGAGATCTGAGGTTTCCAAGGCCACTTAGCCTACATACACTAATTCATTGTGAATCTGGTCAGCAAATGTAATCCCTTTTCTCATGTAATGAAGAAATGCACCGCTTATGAGTGGGATGAGGAGTGCCATAATGCCTTAGATAAAATCATGAAATATTTTCTCCAGCCTCTGGTCTTGATTCCACCCTTCTCCTGAAATCCACTGATTCTATATTTCACTTCCCTGGAGTGGTCCCTCAGTGCCCCTCTCACCCAGAAGAACAATGAGGTGGTGGAGAACAACCTCTATTACCTCAGCCACACGCTCCTCGATACAGGGTCCAAATACATCACAATCGAGAAGATTTACCTGATACTCGTATTTTTAAGGGAGAAGTTGGAACATTACCTGCAGCACCATGAGGTACATCTAGTGTCTCGAGTAGACCCATTGATGTACATCCTGAGTCACCCCATGTTGATGGGATGACTAGCACGGTGGGCAGTGATCCTCTAGAAGTTCTACATCTGGTACATGTTAGGACAAAGATAAAAGAAGAGATGGTTTTCATGGTTTGCCTTTTGTTGGTATTAAAGAAGTTTTCATAAAGGAAAGACACCTTGCATTTCAAAGAATTCGGAACCAAGAAGTTTGATGATTTCGAACCTAGAAGTTGCAATTCTCGGAACCTGGTGTTTACAGAACTCAGAATCTGGATATTGAGAAATTCAGAATTGGGAATTTTCAAATTCTCGATACATGGAAGCGATTGAATTTGGAAGCTAGATAATAAGTGATGTGAAGGCTCTATAACTTCTTTATACATTGTGACAATGCTTTTTTATTTTGTAACTCTATATTTATGAGTATATGTAATTACTCACGATGCAAGAAAAATTTGATCGAAGAAGTCGTACTGAGAATTGGAGAAGTCGTATCGACAATCCGTGAAGTTGCACTGAGAACCAGAAGTCTTACATAGAATTGGTGAAGTCGTACCGAGAATCGGTGAAGTCACACCTAGAACCAGAAGTCGTACAGATAACCAGAACATCATACCGAGAACCTGTAAAGTCATACTAAAATCCGGATGATTCATACTGAGAATTCAAAATCATTGTTATTGAAGAAAAAAGAGGATTCATACAGGGAATGAATATTTTTTCGTACTAAGGTAGCAATGAAAATCCATACCGAGATGTAATAAAGAGTCATACAGAGAATTGAATGTCATGTCGAAGACACAAGAAGGATGGATCTGAGAAAGTGATGTTGAAGAATCAAGAAGGGTAGATTCGATAAAATGAATCAAAGAATAGAGATGAGTGAATATGAGAAATTCATGCGAAGAAGATAGATGAGTGAACCTGGGAAAGTGATGCCGAGAATACAGATGAGTGAATCTTTGAATGTGATGTCGAGAGGACTGATGAGTGGATCCAAGAATTTGATACTGAGAAACTTGGGTTACAAGGTCAGATCCCAAATAGACCAAAGTTCTAAATCAAGAGAAGTTGAAGAATATTCTATAAGATTCTAGAAGAATTTACAAAGTCTTAATTACTCTGAGATTTCAAGAGAAATTAAAATTTGGGTGATTCTAAGTGAACAGGAAAATATTTTGGTTTCCCGCCTAAGCACACTTTGGAGAACCTATAAAATGAGATCAGAGTATAATGTAAAAGTGTGATGATTATGTAGTGAGAGATGTTCTGATAATCTAGAGAGTGAAAGAATTGTTTGGCCGATAGGGTTTCATTACAGTTTCAATTGTAACATGAATTTGATACTTGTTGACAGCATATTGAGTTTCTCGGAATCAGAAAAAATGTAATGGATATTCAGAATGGGATGTTTGGACTAAACTAATTGGAATGAGGATTCAGTATTGGTTGAGACTATATTGAGTTTCTCGGACTGAGGAAGATTTGTATTGATGTATCGGATTGAAGGACATAATTCGGAATGAAGAATAGGATTTGGAATATTCGGAATGGAGATTCATAATGGGATGTTCGAACTCTAATTGATCTATCTCATGTCCAAGGAGTCCTTTCCTTTATTCTAGGTAAGGAAGTGATGATTTTTTCTATAATTTCTTACACTTATCTATTTGAAAGGAAGTGGAGTTAACATAAGTTGTTACAAAAAAAGAGACACTGTTCAATTGTGGTATGAGGGTACACATGCACTGAAGTGATTGTTTCATAGTGCTTCATGAGTGTAAGTGTATATCCTACACGTTGTAATCTGAGGATTGTATTCATAGTGGATTGTATGGTGCTGGATTGTTTCCAACCATACCAAGAATGTAGCAATTATTATTGAATAGTGAACCTTGTAAATTGTTGTGTTCCTTTGGGTGTGTGCTTTTTTTTTATCAGCAGAGAATTATATCGTTAACAGGAGGCAAATGTTGTTCTCAATATTAAGGTAACTGAAAAATGGAAAAGGGTTACCACTGATTTACCCCCCCCCCCCCCCTCTCAGTGGTTCATTTCTCTAACTGGGTCCTTACAAGTGGCATCAAAGGGAGGTTATTTTGTTTTCCTTGCTGATGGAAAATCTAAATTTATTTAACAGTAAAATAATTCTGGTATTCAATGGGAATAACTATAACATCTGGAAGTATAGAATTATACCGTATCTCATGTCTATTATTTATGAAGTTCTTGAAGCTGCAATAGTTGGGTTTCCTTCCATTGATGATAATGTTTCACTTACACCTGTTGACAGGACATCTCTTGAGAATGATGGAAGATCCAAGAATTCAATAATTTCTTCACATTCTGAAAGAGAGTTCTTTAGAGTGAAAGGAGTGTCCATAGCCAAAGGTATATGAGAAAAACTGAAAAACATATATGAATGCAACACCAAATTCAAGTATGCAAAACATTAAATCTGGAGGTTGATGTATAAATACTTGAAGATGGGAGAGAATGAATCTGTTGGGGATTTCATCACTATGGTGAACGATATTGTTAGTACAATCAGATGACTTGGTGAAGAGATGAAAGACTCTACTGTGGTGGAAAAATTATTGAGTATTCTTCCTGATAAATTTTATGTGATGTTATCTTCATTAGAAGACAGATACTCGGAAACTCTATCTCTTGATGATTTTCATAGAACACTCATTACTTATTAGATGAGAAGGAAAATGTCTATGAAGTACAGGACAAAGGATGATAGAGAATTATCATTCAAAGCCATGAAGAGTGAGAATTCTAAGAAGATATTGATTAAAGAAGATGGTCGTGACTCTAACTCTAAAAGTGAGGCATATAAAAATCATAATGATATTTTATCCTTGTTTTCAAAAAATGTTAAAAGAGACACATGTAAATACATGTGAAAACATCCCTTAAATTGCATTGAATGTGGAGTCATTGGACACATTGCAGATAATTGTCCTCGAAGGGAGAATGAAGAAGACAATGATACAGAAGAATGAATGCCAATAATTTTATGGAAGAAGCATGGTTGTAAAGGAAAGACAATTAATGAAAAGAAGTTCTTTAAATCCAAGATAAAATGTTTTCTATCTATAAATGAAGAAGATGAAGAAAGTGATACTTAATCTGAAAAATCAGTTGAGCATGGTGTTTAGAATACATTCATTGCAACATTGAATGAGGAAGATTAGAGAAGTAGTATCTCAAATGAATAAGAAACTTAGTTTGAGATGCATCTGAAAGAATAATTGAAGGAAAGCTTAAGGAAGATCAGAAGGCTATAGAAACTTAACAAATAGTTGGAAGATGAATGATCCTCAACATGCAATCAAGATAATGTTAATGAAGAACTTTAGAAAGAACTTGATGATTTGAAGAAGTATATTGAAGATGAGAAAAACCAAAATGAGCACGTGATAGTTAAGCTGAAATCAAAAGAAGAATAATTACAGATCGTTTAAAATAATCTCTCAGAAGTCTAATTAAGAAAAATATGATTTCAAAACTCAACATCTTATGCAGGTGAAAGCTCACAAAAAACAAATCCTCAGAAAATTCAAGAGAATAATAAAGTGGTTGCTGTGAAGATGAAAGATGAGAAAGCTATTTATGTGTCCAAGACCATTGTTATTGGGAACTCAGAAGTTCAACGAATATTAAGAATAAAACTGGTGAAAAACAAGTAAAATTAGACAAGGCAGAATTCCATTAGAACAATCTTGCTAAAAAAGAATGGTTGGTGGGTTTGATGAAAGTGTACCAAAGAAATATCAGTACAAAAGCTTTAGAGGAAGGTACTCCTTCTATGGGTACAATTGGTTTTGTAGAGGATTCAGGCATACAACGAATATGTGTTGGGTCAATCAACATTATTACCAACACCCCACAAGCTATGAAAAGCATAGATTGAGGGGGAGTCAATCTCCTCAAAGAAAGAAGAGTGAGAAAGGTTTCCTGAAGAATGTTTAGAAGAATGAAGTCAAGACACGAAATAGGTTCCAGCCTCTAGAGAAATTTTTTAAAAGGTGCAAACAACTTTGACATCTTGAAAAAGGATGTCTTGTGCTATTACTAGCTCACCAATAAGTTCATAATTTTCATAAGTTGATGGTGAAGAAAGAAGTGAATGAAGAAAAATCTCTTGTTTTTGAAACTTCTCTCAAATTTACAAAGGAAGAACAACCTTGGATAATTGATAGTGGGTGTTCATCACATATGATAGGAGACTTGATGTTGATAAAGACTGTGATAACGTTTTATGAAGTCACTGTGACATTTGGCAACGATGAATCATTAAAAATCAAAGGTGTTGGATCAGCCATCATTGGGAAATAAAAATTGAAGTCCAATAAAACTCTGTATGTTGATGGACTGAAGCACAACATGTTTTGTGTATCACAATTGTGTGATGAGGGTAACAACGTTATCTTCAATAAAAATTGATTATTTTTTCTGAAAAGTGATGAATATGGGGAGATAGTTACAAGAGGACAATGAACCAAAGGGAATCTATTTCAGGTTGGAAATTTACAAAACTCTTGTTACAAGAGCTTAGTGGAAGAAAATCAGTTGGGCAGAGAAGACCAGGACCCATGTGTTAGAGAAATATGTGCAATTTAACTAAAAGTGACAGTGTTCGAGATATTCCAGATTTTCCAAGAAGAAGAGATTGGTGTTGCACTACCTGTTAGAAAGGAAATATTACAAGTGTTGTGAATAAGAAGGTTGACATTTGTTCTAAAGAACCCCTTTAACTAATACATTTTGATATATGTGGACCGATGAGAAAACAATCAACAAATTACGACAAGTACTTCATCACCTACATTGATTATTTAACTCACATTACTTGTGTTATGTTTATGAATCACAAGTCAGACGCCCTGAAAATGTTTGCAATCTTTAGAAGAAAATATGAGAAAGAATGTGAGTACTCTGTGAAGAAGTTGAGAACAGATAATGGTGTTGAGTACAGAAGTAAATAATTTAAAGACTATCTTTAGAATCATGGAATTCAGCATGAATATAGTTCTCCATATACACCTCAAAAAAATGGGGTTTCTAAAAGGAATAACAAAAGCTTGGTAGAAATGGGAAGAACCATGTTGCTTGAACATGGCCTTACTCATTACTTTTGGAGGCAAGATACAAGTACACCTGTTTATATTTAAAATTGATGTTTCTACAGGCCCCAATAAAAAAAGACTCCATATGAACTTTTCTATGGCATTACTCCAAGTATGAAGCATGCTACTGTTTTTGGGAGACAATGCATTATAAAGAAAAAATGTTGAAATACTTGAAAATTGAAGCAGAATGGAGAAGATAGAATTTTTATGGGTTATGCACCAGAAGGAAGAGGTTATAGATGTTTTAACAAAGAAACATGAAGAATGGTGGATGCAGTTGATGTAAAATTCATTGAAACTCCAGTGAAAGATAAGCATGTATAGAAAGACAAGGATGATGAGGAAGATGAAGTTAACGATTCTGATAAGGATGAAATGAATTGTAATCCTAATCAAGCTGAAGAATAATATTCAGTTATATCAAGTGATGGGGAAGGAAAACGAAAATCTTATCAAAGGTTGATGAGACATGTTCAAGCTCAGAACATAATTGGTGATCAACGTCACACGATTCAAACAAGAAGAACATGTAATTCCATATCACATACTTCCTTGTATTCTAATGTAGAACCAAATGATGTTAAAGAACCCTTTGAGCATCCGGAATGTGTTCAAGCCATGAATGAAGAATTGGAACAAATTGAAAAAAATGATTCATTGGAGCTCATACCCAAGCCTAAAAATAATAACATTATTGGCCCAAAGTGGGTCTTCGAAAACAAGCTAAATGAAGAATGTGAAGATATCAGAAATAAAGCAAGATTGGTTTGCAAAGGATACTCTCAGGTTGAAGGAATTGACTTTGAAGGAGCATTTTCTCCGGTATCAAGATTAGAAACTATCTGAATCATTCATTCTATTGCTGCACAACGAGGCTACAAAATATATCAAATGGATGTCAAATCCTCATTTCATAATAGTGATCTTAAGGAAGATGTTTATATTGAACAACCATGTGGGTTTGTTGTTGGGAAGGATGAAAGTTATGTGTGCAGGTTGAAGAAAGCCTTTAATGGTCTGAAGAAAGCTCCAAGAACATGGTATTACAAATAGGATACTTCCATAAAAGAGTTTAACTTCATGAATGGAAGAGTGGATAGAAATATGTACATCATGGAATGAAAACATTTTTCTCTCATTGTGATTGTCTATGTTGACAACATTATTTTTGTTGGGAATGAAGATAGAAGCTGTAAATGGTTTGGTGAAGAAATAAAGAATGACTTTGAGATGTCCATGTTCGGTGAAAGGATATGCTTTTTTGGGTTACCAATCTTTCAAGAGAATGAAATCATTTTTCTCTCCCAATAAAAGTATACTAAGGAACATCTCAAGAAGTTTGGTATGGAAAACTCAAAACATGTATCAACTCTGATCTTAGTGGGAACAAATCTAAGAAAAAATGATGAAGGAAATGAATTTTATCATAAATAATATCGAAAGATGATTAGAAGTTTTTTGTACCTAACTGCATCAAGACCAGATATTTTTCTTGATGTTATCCTATGTTCAAGATTCCAAAGTGCTCTTAATGAAGCACATCTTGTTGCTGGAAAAAGAATTCTCAAATACATAAAATGCACAGAAGATTTCAGAATCAAGTATAGTGGTCAAATAACATTGATTTTTTTGGCTATTCGGATTCATATTGGTCAGGAAATGCTGATGATAAAAGATACACATTTGGTGGAGTGTTCTTTATGGGAAAAAGTTGTGTTGGCTGGCACTCGAAGAAGCAGAATTCTGAGACACTAAGTATAGTTGATGTTGAATATGTTGCTGCCACCATGGCCACTACTCAACTTATCTTGATGAAAACACAATTGGAATATTTGTTAGTTGAAGTGATATTTCCCTTACTCTAGGTCTGTGATAATCAAATCACAATTAATCTTACAAAAAATTCAGTCCATCATTCATGATCGATTCCTATTAACATCAAATATCATTTCATTAAAGAGTATGTGGAAAAGAATAAACTGAATCTTGAATATGTTTCATCTGCTGAACAGGTTTCTGATATTTTCACGAAACCATTGCCGAAGGAATCATTATCATGATTGAGGTTGAACATGGGTGTCCATCCACCTTCTCTTAAAGGCTAAGGTATGTTGTTTCGTCCCCTATCTTCTTACCTTTGGATTGTTTTGTCAATGGGGAGAAGTTTTTTTGTATCATAAATCTATGGTTTAAAGAGAGAGTTGTGGGTAAGCAGTAAACTCAATAGTGTTTGCGTTTATGAACATTTCTATCTTTTTGATTGGAGAGGTTGTAGGAAAGAACTTGAATTTATTAACAGGAAGAATGAAGATGTTAGAAAAAGAAGATGGAGATGTCATATTCACTAATTTATGGACAATATATTTTTTTTGTCAATGATTGTTGTTTCCTACATCGAGCTTGATCATGTAGGCATTGAATTATGGATAAGTACTCCATTTCATGAGGTTTCAAAGTTTGGTGAGTTATTAAAACATGGTTGACATCAAAATCCAAAGGTGGATATTGTTAGGACCATGCTAGAAGAAGAGATGGTTTGCATTGTTTGTCTGAAGGAAGTTTTCATAATGGAAAGACACCTTGAATTTAAAAGAATTATGAACCTGGAAGTTTGAAGATTCGGAACATAGAAGTTTCAATTCTCGGAACCTGGTGTTCGGAGAACTCGGAATCTGGAAATTGAGAAATTTGGAACCAGGAAGTTGCAAATTCATGGAACTTGGAATTGGTTGAATACAGAAGCTGGCTAATAAGAGATGTTAATGCTCTAAGACATCATTATACATTGTGAAAATGCATTTCAATTTTGTAACTCTAGATTTGTGAGTATATTCAAGTACTCATGATTCATGGAAAAGATGATTGGAGAAGTCATAACGGGAATTGGATAAGTCGTACTGAGAATCTGTGAAGTCGCACAGAGAACCATAAGTCTTACTGAGAATTGGTGAAGTCATACCGAGAATTGGTGAAGTCTAACCGAGAACTATAAGTCATATAGAGAACCATAACATCGTAATGAGAACTAGTGAATTCATACTGAGATCCAGATGAGTCATACCAAGAATTCAAAATCTTCGATATCGATTAATAAAGAGGATTCATTCCGAGAATGAAAAAATTTTCATATCAAGGAAGCAATGAAAAGACATACCGATAAGTAATGAAGAGTCATACCGAGAATTGGAAGTGATACTGAAGACTCAAGAAGGATGGATCCAGGAAAGTGATTCCGAATAATCAAGAAGGGTGGATTCGAGAAAATGATTCCGAGAAGACAGATGAGTGAATCTGAGAAAGTGTTACCGAGAAGCCAGACGAGTGAATCTGATAAAGTGATGCTGAGAAGACAGATGAGTGAATCCGACAAAGTGATGCCAAGAGAATAGATGATTGGATCTGAGAATGTGATACTGAGAAACATTTGTAACAAGGTCAGATTCGGAAAAGGCCAAAGTTCTAAATTAAGAGAAGTGGAGGATGATTCGAGCAGATTATAGAAGCATTGAAAAAGTCTTAATTACTCCATGATTTCAGGGGTAATTAATATTTGGGTGAATCTAAGTGAGCGCGAAAATATTTTGGTTTGTAGCCTAACCACACTTTGGAGCACCTATAATAGGATATTAGAGTACAATGTAAAAGTGTGAAGATTATGTAGTGAGAGAAGATCAGATAATCTAGAGAGAGAAAGAAGTGTTTGGCCGATAGAGCTTCATTACGGTTTCAATTGTAACTAGAATTTGATACTGGTTGACACCTTCTTGAGTTTCATGGAATGAGAAAAATTGGAATGGAGATCTGAAATGGAAAGTTCAGACTGAAATAATCGGAATGGAGAATCATTATTGGTTGACACCGTATTGAGTTTCTCAGACTGAGGAAGATTTGGAAGTAAGTATCAGATTGAAGGACAAAATTTGGATTGAAGAATTAGATTGGGAAAATTCGAAATGGACATTCAGAATGGGTAGTTTGAACTGCAATTGATCTATCTCAAGTCCAAGGAGTCCTTGCCTTTCTTCTAGGTAAGGAAGTGATGATTCTTGCTGAACATTCTTACACATGTGTATTTGAAAGTAAGTGCAATTAATATAAGTTGTTATGAGAAAAGATACATTTCCCTACTATGCTAACAGGGTGCACACACACTAAAGTGATTGTTTCGCAGTGCTTCACATGTGTAAGGGTATATCCTACACATTTTAATCCAAGGATTGTTTTCATAGTGGATTGTATGGTGTTGGATTGCTTCAAACCATACTATGGATGTAGCTATTCTTCTTGAATAGTGAACCTTGTAAAATGTTGTGTTCCTTTGGATGTGTGCTTGTTTGTTTTATCATGAGGGAATTATATCTTTGACATGAGACAAAGGTTGTTCTCAATATTAAGGGAACTTAAAAAGGGGAAAAGGGGGAACCACTGATTCACCCCCAATATCATTGGTTCATTTCTCCAAATGGGTCTTTACAGTTCATTCCTCAGAAGGCTATCAAGGGACCGACGTTGTTAGACTTTCTAACTGCCCATCCAACCTCTGCAGATCAGTCCCTGGGCCTGAATTTTCCTGATGACGCAATATTTTTAGTTTATCAAGTCATCCCAAGTTTGTAAAATGCATTTTGATGGTGCCCCCCCCGAAGGCCCACTAGTAGGAGGCTTAATGATCCTAGGCTCAATAGTGTATCCTTGGTTATTGCCTTTATTACCCCGGTGTAATCCATTATACCATAATCATTCCTATTATAATAAGGTTTCACTAACAGCAAGGAAGAGTATCAGACCCTCATCACTGGTCTCAAGCTCTCCCTTGAGATCGACATGCCCCATTTTCATGTAAAAGGGGACTCAGAGCTAGTTATTAAGCAGCTAAATGGATACTATATTGTCAGGAAGCCAGAGCTCATACCATTGTTAGAATTCACTCTCCATCTAATTACCCAATTCCCTTCTCGGCCAGAGGTTATCCATGTCCCTCAGTCACAGAACGTTCAAGCTGATTCATTATCCAGTTTAGCTGCATCACTTGCAGAGCCTGAGCTGGATGATTTGATTATCCACATGGCGCATCGGAGAGTCATAGCTCATGTTACCCCGAATGGAAATGAAGGCCAAAAGGTAAGCCATCTTACCACCAGTGCCTATGCGTCAAGACCCCCGACTCATCCGGATGCGGTGATCAAAGTGGTTTCCGATTGGAGGACACCCATGGTCGAATACCTCCAACATGGTAATCTATCATCAGACTGGGATGAGCACGACTGAATATGATGTCGTGCACTACAGTTTACTCTCCAGAATGGTCCCATCCTTGTGTTGATCCTCTACAAATGTGGATTCGATGGTGTTCTACTCTGTTTCATTCAAGGGGTTGAGATTCCAAAGTACATGCAAAAGGTTCACACTGGTTCCTATGGTGCCCATCAGGATGGGCCAAAACTGTCTAACCATATTCGGAGACTAGGGTATTTTTGGCCAACCATGATCCACGACTACATAATGTTCTCCAAGAGGTGCCATGCATGCCATGTTTATGCTAACATTGTGAATCAGCCACCTAAGCTTCTCCACACTATCATGTACTCTTGGCCCTTTGTAGTATGGGGATTTGATGTCGTGGGACCATACCCACCTGTAATGGCTCTCCAATGAAAATTAATTATGACCACTACATATTTATTTTCCATGAGGGAAGAGGTAATTCCTCTCAAGGAATTCAAGTACCTTTCTATCATTGACATCATGTGTTTTAGTATCACCCTTAGATTTGGTGTTCCTCACGCTATCCTCATCGATAATGGCACCAACATCCGAGAAACCAAGTTGAAGAAATTTAACTCCAAGTACAATATCCGCTCTAACTATACCTCCCATTATCACACGAAAGAAAATGGATAGATTGAGGAATTTAATAAAACCATCTATAACATTCTGTAAAAAATGGTTGTTCAGAATAAGAAGTGTTGGCCAGATAAGCTCCCCAACGCCCTTTGGGCTTATTGGACGATGACTCATAATTCAACCCAGGTGACTCCATATTCCTTGGTGTACGGAACCGAGGCCATCTTGCCGATTGAGATTCAATTTCCATCATTGCGCACAATGGTCTGTTACTAGAAAGAGCCGGATAGAGTGGATGAGATCCGTCTAGCTGGATTAGAAGCACTGGACGAGAATAGGCTTCATGCCTTGCACAACATAGAAAGGAATCAGAGCAGGATGGCTCGAGATTTCGACAAGAATGTTCACCTCCGCACTTTCTTGCAAGGCAATTTGGTATTAGCCCTCAGGGCACCAATGATCCCCAGCAGGAAACCACCCAATTTGGATCCCAAATGGTAAGGACCTTTCATTATTCATAAGAGTTATCATAATGATGCGTACTCAGTGGTATCCCTGAATTGTGAGATGATAACTCCTCCAACCAATGCCAAGTTCCGCAATCAATATTTTTCTTAAGCCTTTTAATGGTCCTCCATTACCTTAATTTGGATTAGGTTCTTCCATTACCATAAACTAGATTAGGGTCCTCCATGACCTTAAAATGGATTAGGGTCCTCCATGACCATAAACTGGATTAGTATCCCCCATGACCTTATACTAGATTATGTTACTCCATGACCATACACTGGATTAGGGTCCTCCATGACCATAAACTGGATTAGGGTCCTCCATGACCTTAATATGAATTATGGTCCCACATGACCATAAAATGTTGGTCCTGCACGATATCAAACTCCACACTTGTCCCGCATGATGTTAAACTATATTTCATCCCTCATGTCGTTAAACTGTATATCGTCCCTTATGACTTTAAATTTTATATGGTCTCACATGATGTTAAAATGTATATCGTCCCGCATGACGTTAAACTTTATATCGTCTCGCATGACGTTAAACAATATTTCGTCCAGCATGATGTTAAACTGTATATCGTCCCACATGACATTCAATTGTATATTGTCTGGCATGACGTTAAACTGTATTTCATCCCTCATGGCGTTAAACTGTATGTCATCCAGCATGGGGATAAACTGTATCTTCAAGAACAACATGTGGCTTGATTCCCATCATTATGGGATATGTTAGACCACCTGAACACTTAGATTTTGGGTCTAGCCCCACCTCTTAGAGATCTCCTGATCTCCCAGTCTCCTATGCCCCTTGGTTTGTCCCTCTCCACAAGGGGGATATATAGGTATGGTACAATGTTATTCCCTCCTTCGCATTGGGTTGTTGGGACCATGCCCACATTCTCCCAGGAATTCTCTATCTCTTTGCTGCTATTAGATTGGGCCCCTCGACCCCTTTTAGTGGTTTGACAATGTGTCAAGAGTACTCTGGTCTAGGACCAATAGTTTTATATTCAACTTAGGAAAGTTCCTTCCACTTGTCAAGCTTCTTGTTCCCCTTTATTTGGTACTTCGTTTTCATTCACATATGAAGGGACCCCAAAAAACTGCATGGATACCATGCCTATGTGATCTAGTACCATTATATTCCATCAACATCGAGGGTTTTAGACAAAAAATTGATACAAATCCAATATTGTGAACATGTTCAGCGTTCGATGATCATTTTGTTCCCCATTTCAGGCTAACAGGATAGGATGATGTGTTGCGAACATTGTCAGTAGTAATCATCCATCATCACGCCAGCCCCTTCAAGCCTTGATTGTTTGTTTCATGATTCACATTATGTTCCACCACATAATTATAGATGGAATCTCAACAATCTTTTCACTATCCCTCAGTGCACCTTCGTATGTCTGTTGAAAAAGTTGCAATACGGTGTCCTTCGTGGCTCACATGGTCTGAGATCTAAGACCATAAACTAAGATATTTATTGAAGGCTATGTGCGGCTCAATCCTCATCCCCATGGGATATGTGGGATCACCCAGACATCATGCTTCTGGGTCCAGCTTGACTGGGGGCTAGTTTCTCATTACCCTTATCCTCTGACCCTCACTGGCCTCCTGGCCCGAGGCTCCTCTCCCGGAATCATGCACAGTGGTGGTGTGGACATTGTCATCATTCTTATTGGGTATGCATTGTCGCATCGTTCATATTCCCTTAGGTCCAAGCCATATTACATCAAATTAATCTGGTGGGTCCAATCACATGACCCTAAACTGTGATAATATCATCCTAGCTGCCCAATGAAAAATGTCAATGCGTTATGATGACCTCATCATAGGGGACGTCACGTTGGTTATCGGTCATCCACCATACCATTTTTAACACCTATATATGGCTTGATTATTGTGGTGATGAAAATAATTTCTACCCTAGGACTATTGCTTCACAAAAAAACATCCACCCAAAAGGAAAAACAAGATACATCAAATGACACTTCTTTTGGTGCAAAGTTTAGACCTGCACTCCCCTTTCATCTTTTGCACCGGTACTTTACAATACCATGCCACCACCCATGAACTACGTATGGATTGATTCCCATTCTCATGAGATACAAAGGAATCCCTAGGCACTGCCCCACATGCCCAGCCTAACTATTGTTTTCAGTCCCTTAACATAAACACTTTCCCAAGGAACACATGGTAATCTGGACTTATGTCCTCATTCGCATCGGGTTTCAAAATCACCTTACCAAGTGCCTCATACATTCCTTACTGATCCTTGGTCGATGTTCTAAGACCTTAAGCTAAGACCCTTTCTAGAACTACATGTGTCATGATTCCCATCCTTATGGGATACATAGGAACGCTTATACATTTTGTCTCAAGTCCATCCCTATGAATCACAAATCCCATCCTTTCCCCCCACCGTCTTCCTCTTGGATTGAACCCTCTCTGGGAGTTGTATAACTATAGCATTTGCCCTAAACAAGTTCTAGATTCCCCATGATGACATTGGGAAGTGACATTTTCTTCACTAGGGAGGTCCAGTCTAAATGTGGGGATGATCCATGATCAGATTTATACACTCGCCTAATGGGCATCCACCAAGGTGGCATAATTTTGGGAGTGTTGGATTTTTTTTGAACAAACCACCACTTAACTTTCCATGCTTCATGTTCCCCTTTATTCGAATCCTCATCATATTTCACATATGAAGGGACCCCCTAATAGTACAGATGCTTGACCTATAGTCCACCTGCTGTCTGGGGCCAATGTTTCAGATGGCTTATCATGTTTGAAGGGACCCCCTAACAATATGGATTCTTGAACTATGGTCCTCCTACGGTCATGGTCCAATGTTGTGGAAGATAGATGGATGAAAAATTGATACAAATACCATGACGCAAACATAGTCAGCGGTTGATGCTCATTTGATGTTCCAAATTCAGGCTAATGTGATAGGGATTCTGTGTTTTGAACACAGTCAACAGTTTTATTTTATTTCCACTCCCCTCCCATAGTGTTCCGAATATGGGTAACGTGATTCATGTTTTTCATTCCCCTATGTTCAGATTGATTCCAATGGTTCTATAATTGCCTCGCTCGTGCGCTAGAGCACATTGAGAAGACGATACATTGATCAGTATGCGGTTATCATCCTTTTATTGGGCCTCCCTCTTCTTCTTGGGAATTCGACCTTGAATTTAGAATTCCCGAAGCTTGGTTAACACTCCCATGATCAAATTAAGTGAAAGTACAGGACTCCATTACTTCTCATGGCCCACGTGAGATTAGAAATGGATTGTTTTTTTATTGTTTTATTATGGTTGAGCATGTTTAACCAACGGGACAAGTAAGTAAATTTGTCCATACGTACATTTTAGAAAATGGAAAGTAGTAAGGAGAGATATGTTTTTGGGTTTGCCCAAACAGGGCCCTTATGGGTTGACTTCATTGATAGATCTCTCAAATGCCTCCAACTTTTTTCTGGAGGCCTCTAGGACTACCTCCCGCCTCATGAGAACCCTTTCTTCATATGTGTCCATGGAGCGTAGTCCACTTACCCTGGCCCATGCTCACACTTGTTCAATTCGTAGCTCAGTTATCTGGGGACTCGATTCCACGAGTTGTTCTTAGGCGTCTACAAGTTGGGCCATCAACTACTCCACGAGCTCAGAGTAGTTTGCGATGAATATATCCTAATATTTTGCTTTTTCCTCAAGGCGTTGGACCACCTGCTCTACCCTCAGAAATTATCAGGTAATCCATGACTCCTCTCGACACTTGGTAATGTTGGAGCCCCAACTTCTCTCATGCATATTCTCATCCATGTAATCACGGACCTTCTACTGAATGCATTGAGAGTCTAACCCTCTAGTACGAAGGAAATGTAGCTAGGTGTGGAGTGACCCCATCTGCTTCAGCCATTCCACCTGAGGCTGATTGAGAAAATTCCAGATGCACATCCATCCCTTGCATTCTGTCATACAGCCCTCTTAAGCCACTTCCGAATCTGAATCACCAATTTATTTGGGATCAGCAGGCTGATAGATAGGGATGACATCCAACAGGCCAGAAGTAGGATCTTCATCAGAGATTCCTCCCTGGGAAATAGCCACCTCAGAATTTGGGTGACCTTCCTCTCTCCCCTCAATCCGGGTGGCACCCTCCTCGACTTCCGGCCCTACCCCGATAGTAGCGCTACTAGTGTCCGCTGCTCCCTACTCACTAAATTTGGGGGACAACTCAGTATTGGAGGCATTTTCTGAATGGGGTGGTCTATTTTCCATCTTCTCACTCGTAGATGGTCCCGGCTCAGAAGCCCGACGAGCCTCCAATGCCATGATCATGGTACAGACAAGGAGCGCCCTGATCAGTTGAGTCGTCCGACAGTGAGTACTGGTATCAAAAAAATGAACTTATAGGTACCCAAGGCATCATCCTCTAGTTTTATGGCTACTATAAGAGCTTTCATGGTGTGGTATCCCCCAGCACTCATCAATTCAATAATGGGTGTCGGTGTTCCACCTTGCCCCATTGGCACTTCTTCCCCTCCTTTGGCTAGAGACTCTTGATAGGCACCCAAATTATCCAGAGTAGGACGGGAAGGGTGGATTAAAGATTCAAAAGGAAATCGAATGAAAGGAGAAGTATAGATAAGGGTTGAATCATACCTTGAGCAGCTCAGTCACATCTATATTGCAACCAACGATCTCATCGCTCTCCCAGAGACTTTCTTGGTGGGACGCCCGCTGAGACCCTTCATCTTCGGGCTCCTCTTCTCCTTCACCTTCTCATTACCCTTCTCCTTCTAAATCCTCTCCTATTTCATTGCCCTCTGACTCATCATCGTTGACATATTCCCTAGGTGGCATCATTTCAGGATCATACTACCAATCGAGCATCACCTTCACCAAGAAACATGGCTCCAAACGCTGACCCTGGTGGCGTGCGTACATGTCCATGGACGTAAGATATGCATGCCATCCGTGGAAGTTCACTCTGTCGGTGACCCAGATAATCCCAAATTCTTGCAGCAGGATCCCATCTCGCACAATATTATTCTAGAGGGATTCAGTACTCAATCACTACCACATGGTTAGCCAGGCTGACTATATCGCAGGGAAGATCACGTAGTGGGAAGGTTGAAGAAGGTATCTTTATTTCTTCCCTAGAAGTTCTCTGGACGCTCTGTGGGACCCCACTCCTCTAGGAAACAATGGAGCACCCACGCCATGCGACACCCCACCTACTGAGTTCCTTGCCTATGTGGGCCCCGTTGCCTGATGTGATTATGATCCTCCCCCTCAACCAACACCTAGCCTATTCTCTCCCCACCGAGGTTCCACACTGGCAACTTTTAGCTGCCGAGCGTGATTCAGAAAAAGCCCATATGGGTATGGTATGGTCCAATTGTCAGCATATTGGTTGAGAGGGAATCGTCAACTCCTTTTGTAGGAAAGGTGAGGATGTCACCAGAGCCGTAGGTCGTGAATATCAGCCATAACTGACGAAGAACTCAAGGATTCCTCTCCTCAATGAAGTCTGTGTATACTCTTTTTGACATTCGCTGGAGGCATCCAAAATTCCTGGAGAACCTAGAGGGAACATAAGACTCGTAGAAGATCATCCCATCAATCTGGGCCATGAGCACTCTACCTCTAATGCTATAGAAGTACTCCTTCTGCTCCAGTGTGCTTTTCCCATCATCTATCAGCTGACCAGTTGGAGTAGGGAATGGGATAAAGGACAAGTTGGCATGGTTACAAGTCCTGATCTATACTCCCTCCTCATTGAGCAAAATTTGCATGACCCCGGAAATATTCATCAGAGAGGGTCACATGCCATTGTCCAGGGGACGGATGGCATTTGGGACAGAGTATATGCCACAATGAGCCGCAACCTAGCCATGGGAAATATGAAAGGGGCCACATACTCTCATTGGTGATCTACCTATCAAGATGCATCCCAATATGGCGTACAACCGAGCCAGCACGGGGACCCCCAGGATGAACCTCCTGTTGGAAGCCATGATGCCCGCCATCACCAGGGTCACAAGATGGACACCCATCCTTGCATCCCTCACCAAAAAGATCCACCCACTCCGGAATGTTGCGAGGAATCTGGAATACTGAATATTTAGGTTCCAGACCGCATTTCTATTGTATCCTAATGACTGGTAGTTCCATGCCTCTAGGACTCTACAATACGACCCGCTATTGCTCATATGAGTCCCGGATGGACAACTTCTTCCATGCCCTTTCATCTTGAATTCTGTATCCCTTTACAGGAATAGGATGTACCAGACTATTTTGGTGATGTATTTAAAAATTTCCTTGACCCTCAAATTCTCCTTGGCCAGCTCCAGTAGGTTCCACGTCAGTATCGGGGTTCGAGATCTGTCACCGAAGGTGTTCATCGGTGGGAGGAATTCATCATATTGATGGACCTCTAAAGGGATTCCCCTGATTGAGTGGATTTCCCAGAGACTAATACCGACTTCCCCATGGTGAAGATGGAATGTGTTGGTGGTAGGGGACCTCCGGGTGAATTGATTTGGGATAAGCTCAGGATAGTGATAAAGGCTGAATTGTGATGTCCATACTGCCTCGAACAGGGCAATATGCTGCAACTAAACCCCGATTTGGTCACATTTATGGTGAACATAGTATGCTTAGGCCCACTCACTGGTGAAGTTGCCTCCGGATCACAAGTCCCAGTCCTGCAGCCAGCCTTTGGCCTCCTCAGTGATGCCCTTATGGAAGGTGCTCGTGTAGAGGGTCGTGGAGCTCTCTACAACATGGTTACCCCCAGCAATGGTCTTAGTCCTTTGATTCAAGACATATACGTCCATGTTCCTGGTTTCTATAGGAGGGAGACCAATTTTGGTGATGTTGTATTGAGGAAGGTCATCTTCACGGGTCACCCATGACCGCGGTGTATCAACCTTGAAACCCTATAGAGCAACCTCCTCCAGAATTCCGAAGTCCAATAGTGGAAGATGTTCAAATAGAACACACTCCTTTTGGGTGGGGGTTAGCATGTTGAATATGGAATTATTATTGGAGACATCCTTTTATGCACCATAAACCACCGGTTTCGCAACCATTTCAACTCTGCGAGCAGCGGGTTCCCCCTCATCAACCTTGTTTGCGGCCATCATCATCCAACCAAGTGTTTCAGTAGCTTGCATGAAATATGGAGGCTGGCAGGAAATCTGGCATCCTACTGTGTAAAATCAGCGGGTGTCATGAAATTTCAGTCCGTGGCGCGAAATCTGGGAGCATAACGCCTAAAATGAGCTGGTGTCACGAAATTTCAGACTGTGGCATGGAAAACCCCATATTATCACGTAAAATACCACCAAATATCAATGGAATTATTCCCATATAATGCAATATTTCACGCTGAACCAGAGTGAATATCACGCATGGGACCTCAAACCACATTGTGCGAGAAAAGTCATACGGAGCATGGGACCCTTGGCTGCTTCTAAATACTAAGCCTGGGTTTTGCACCTGCACGAAAAGCGGATTCCACACCTGGCTTAGTATTGCACGCCACTTCAGATTTTGTGCATAGGGGACCCACGAGGTCTTGCATTCCTGAATTTCCCTCGGAATCCAACTATTGCAACCCCTCGTCGATCCAATTCCGAGGGGGGAATTTTTAGATGCCGAAAAGTGATTAAGTTTTTAAGAATGTTTCTTAATGATAAAGAAATGTCATATTCGGACCTGGAGACCTAGTCTGGGGGACCCGGAGGCATTGTGTGAAAACAATGGTTAAGCGGGTGAAAAATGTGTCCCGCGCAGAAAATCATGGGATTCGCGAAGAGTATTTGGTGCCGGCGTGAAATAATTTCGCGCCCCCACACCACACGTTTGAAATTTCATTCTCCCTCCTATGTCGCTCAATTATTTGGAGATGACCTATATTTCACACCCCCAGGAACCTATAAATAGAAGGCAACCCCCTTCCATTTCAGGGCTAAAGAATCTGAATAGTCTCTCATTCATGAAATTGGCTTTCCATGTGCGTTGAGATGGCCTTCAGGTACGGTTATTTTTGCACCTTGTCACACAGAGGACCACCTTCGCACGAGATCCCCATGGCTTTGAATGAATTCTAATACCTTTGGTGTCCCCCCCTTGAGCGCAATCCCTTCCATTGAGCGTAGGCCAACCAATTGCATGCAATTCCTTTCATTGCACAGACACACTGCTAATTGCATGCAATCCATCCGAATTGCTTGAACCCATATCCTTGTGCGTGTCTTCTACCACTTTCTTGCAATTCAGACTCCTTGCACTCAATTCTCCTTATTGTTCACAAAGCCTCTACCTCCAATTACGCTCAAGCATCACAAATTTCACGCCAGCCCGGTTTTTTTCACGCAGTCCAATTATTTCGCGTGCAATCCGCAATGGTGGTGCACAATCCCCCCAGGACCTCTCTCCTCAGTGACCTCCAGGTGCCCCTTGTGCAGTCTCCCAATGCCATTTGAGGTCCATGACCTGAGCATGCACATCATGCACTGTTTTCCCATGAGAACTTCTAGGATCATATGAAGCAACTTCAAAGTACCTTGGATGATACCACCTGTTTCATTGAATTGCATCATGATTCTTCTCATAGGAATCATAAGGGATATTGCTTCCTTGCATAGCCACGCCAACATGGATCCCTCGAAGGTCCGCCCTAAAACACCCCCTCGCTACATCGTTGTTGTCACCCTCCCTCCCATAAGGATTAGGTGGTGCCAGTTATGTAAGTCCTAGGGGTGTGGAACGAACCTGCCTCGTCTATGCTGCAGAACGTTAAATTGAAAAGCACCATCATCCTCAACATATGACGTTAAACTGTGACCTGGCCCCATACCATGCACGTAGGGCCTCCATTATTAGACCTTCTCCAAACCCACTCGTCTCCATGGGGAAGGGATCACCCCTCATAGGGGATGATATCACCCTTATCAGAGTTGTGTTTGTCCGTGGGGAAGGGTAGCCACCTTGGTGTAAGCCCCTAACCATTATTGTAGGAAGCATCACCCCTATTCCTCCACACTCCCATGGAGCCAAGTCCAACAAAGGGCGTGATGGGGAATAGTGATTCTCCATTCATCCTTCCCAAATCCCTATCCCACTGCGCTTTGTCACCGACGGGCCTCCATCCCGGAGTATGTCCCGACACCTTGGGCCCCTCAACGCATAAGCCCCTCTTCATTTTCCACAGACACACCCTTCACGACGTGATCATCAGGTCTCTGTTTTCTCTTGATTCTCACGCCAATCATATCACCTGTGAGCTTAGAGTAAGGACTGACCATTAAAAACCACGGGCCACCCCCAAGCGTATGCCTCAAATGCCCTCGTCCCGCATGACGTTAAACTATATACCCGATCTATGGGGACTTTTATCCATGTCATGGAATGGTATATAGGAAGCCTCCACAAGGTTCAAGCCCCACCACCTTGGGCCACCTCATAGTGTAAGCCCCAACCCATCCCGAACTATGGGGACTTGGATCAATGTCAAGGCACGGTACGTTGGAAGCCTCCACAAGGTTCAAGCTACACTACCTTGGGCCGCCTCAGAGCATAATACCCAAATGCCCTCATCCTGCATAATGTTAAATTGTTTACCCGAACTCATGGGACATTGATCCATGTCAAGGCATGGTACGTAGGAATCCTCCATGATGTTCAAGCCCCACCACCTTGGGCCGCCTCAGACTGTAAGCCCCAACCCATCCTGAACTACGTGGTCTTTGATCCATGTCAAGGCATGGTACGTAGGAAGCCTCCATGAAATTCAAGCCCATCACCCAATGGTTGTTCCAACCCCATTCACATCGGTTCACCAAACACCTTGGGCCTACTTAGAGTGTAATCCCCAATCCATAACCTTAGGCCACCTTAGAGTGTAAGCCCCAATCCATCACCTTCTGCCGCCTCAGAGTGTATGCCCTAGTCCATCACCTTGGGCCTCATCAGAGTGTAAGCCCAAGTCCAATCGATAGCACCATGGGCTACCTCAGAGTGTAAGCTCTATACCACCTTGGGCTGCATCAGAGTGTAATCCCCCAACCACCTTGGGCCACCTCAGAGTGTATGCCCCAACCCATCCCAAACTATGGTGACTTTGATTCATGTCAAGGCATCATACGTAGGAAGCCTCCATATGTTTCAAGCCTCATCACCTTGGGATACCTCAGAGTCTATGAAGCAACCCATCCCAAACTATGAGGACTATGATCCATGTCAAGGCATGGTACGTAGGAAGCCTCCATGAGGATCAAGCCCCACCACCTTGGGCCGCCTCAGAGTGTAAGACCCAACCCATCCCAAAATATGTGGACATTGATCCATGTCATGTCATGGTATGTAGGAAGCCTCCATGAGGTTCATGACCATCACCCATTGGTATTTCTGACCCCATTCTCTTAGGTTTACCAAACACCTTGGGCCGCCTCAGAGTGTAATCCCCAATCCATCACCTTGGGTTTCCTCAGAGTGTAAGCCCCAATCCAATCCATACCACTGTGGCCTGCCTCAAAGTGTAAGCCCCATACCACCTTGGGCCACCTCAGAGTGTAAGCCCCAACACATCCCGAACTATGGGGACTTTGATCCATGTCAAGGCATGGTACGTAGGAAGTCTCCACGAGGTTCAAGACCACCACCCAATCATTCCCACCATTATCAGTTCACCCCTGGACCACATGATGTTAAACTGTATTCACTATTTGAACTATGTGGTCTTTGATTCTACACCATGGGGATACGTAGGAAGCCCCTATGAGGTTCAATCCCAAAACCCATGTCTCATTCTGATCTCTCCCTCGAGCCCGCATTTATCGAGAAGCTCATGACTTAACATAGAGGTTCCAGTCCCTCTGTGTCCCATACATGCATCCATTCTCATGGGTCACCTCCTAAGGTGTCCCATCATCCCATTGAACTATACTGACTTTGATTCCCTGCCATGAAGATACGTAGGAAGTCTCTTCGAGGCTCAAGCCCAAAACCGTCGTCCATCATAATTCTTACACGGGCCCGGTGAGATCATGAAACTACACTCCCCATTCCATTTAACAGCATTTGGGAAGCCACCCATGCATCGACCCCAACCTCAGTGTCCCCTCTGGGGGTTGCACCCATCTGATCCACTCTAATCATTGTTCTGATCAGTCTGATCAGTGTCTGCTAGATGTTAAACATGCAGCATACCCTATGTTAAGCATGAGAAGCCAGGGAAAACCTCAGATACATGCCTATGGAAAACAATTCCCCGTGTACAATGTGGGATGCATTGGGCTTCTGTGCCCTCGAGATGGCCTATAATAAGAGACAGTAGATAGACATGCCAATCCCCCCATCTCAAGACACAATAGTAATTCCCAACACGACTACTCTCCTAACCGAAGGTTGCTTCCCTGACCAGACCCCTTGGAGCGTCCTAACAGAAGTAGTGTAATTAACTGGTGTACATGAAGATATGCTGCTGGGAATATTTTCATGAACCACGTCTTAAATATATTAGGGAGACCCGAACCAGGTGACTATTTCCACGGAGGAATCCACGGAAGAAAGAACCGACATCCCATCATCTCGTTTCGATCAAGGAGCAGATATACCTGAATAATGAGAAGATGGCACCCACCTTTGGAATGGAGGGAATCTAAGGAAAAATTAGTGCATCCTCTACATGATGTATGTGCACACCCCAAAAAAGCATCAGAAATAGCAGCCGAACAGGCTTCACAAGACCAAATGATCACAACAAAACATTCATAGGAAACCACTTGCAAAGCATAGAAATTAACCCTATTAGGATTCCATTAAACTCTACTCTCTCATACAAGCATGGAATGTAATAATCAGTGCTAAAACCTTAATGACACAATACCATGTTTAAGGGTATTGGGAAATTTTGAACATATAACTCAAAGACTATAAATAGAAAGGCACAAACCACCTACCTCAGTGTGGTAGAATCTTTATAAGTGAACCTCAAGCGTTGAATCACCCAAGAAAAAGCATAGATCATAAATTTTTTTAAAAATATCAGCCCAAGATAACTATTGAAAGTCTTAGAATCATGAAACGATGAAATATATGAAGGAATAGCTTACTGAGTCAATCCCAACGTAATCGACAGTGGTCCATTTGGAGAATAGATGCTCGATCGGGAGCTCGGGGAAGGAACACAGTCATACTTTCACTCTTGGATGAACAAGCCATATAAGGAGACATTTCTATAAATTAGATGGGACACCTATGAATTTAATAAAAAAACATAATAAATTACATGACATGTACTTTCCTTTACTGGCCTCCGCATTAGGTGGTATCGAGGTCACGACACACGACCGTGTGGAGGGCTGCTATGCGGCCATAACCCAGCTACTCGCGGTAACTGAGTACATGGCGTGTAGACATAAAGATCATGATTTGTACATAAATAATTTCCAGAAACTCTTCTTTTCCACAAAAACACAAGAAAAATGAAAAACATGCCTGAAAAAAAAGATCCAAGTTCTTAAAAACATCCCCCTCAATGAAATTTGTCCCTGTAATTCCTTAGCAAGTCAGTGCAGATGAAGAACACTCAAACATCTCTAGACATTGTGATTATACATTGGCCTCCCTCTCCTAGGTCTCATCCTATACACACCCATGCTTCCATTGCACTCGTACCAGAGGAACAGACTGGCCATGTAGATCCTTCTTACTATGATCAAGAATCCAGATAGGATACTCCTCAAATGATGCGTCCACCTCTAACTAAACATCATCAGGTTAAAAAGCATCAGACGGGTCTAAGAAGTAACATTTAAGCTGAGAAACATGGAATAAATTGTGCATATCCCGGTACCTCTGAGGTAACTTACACAGATAGGCAACCAGACCAACTCACTCCAAAAACCTCAAATGACCAACGTACCTCGGCCAAAGCTTACCCTATCTCCTATTCCTCCTATGTACCAACCTTGATGTGATAGGCTGGAAAACCTAATCACTGACCTCAATCTTCTGAGGTCCTCTCTATTGATCAATATAAGACTTTTGTCGAGACATTGTAGTATCCTTTCTATACCAAAACAACTCTATCAGCTTTGTGGTCTCCTCGAAAAGATGAGATCCCAGCATATCTGCCTCTCCTGCCTCCAGCTGACATAAGGGTGATTGCCATGGCCTATAATACAAATCCTCATAAGGATCCATCTGAATTGTTTCATGAAAACTTTTATTCTTGGAAAACTTCACTAGATGTATGTGATTCTACCAAAACCACCATAATCTAGGATACATGCTCTAAGCATGTCCTCACGAACCTGAATCGTGTGTTCGGACTGGCCATCTTTCTCGGTGTGGTATGCTCTACTCAGATGCACCTTTCTACCCAAGGCCTTCTGCAATCCCTTCCAGACCTGAGAAGTAAAACATGCATCCCTGTATGAAAATAATGGAGTGTCCAACTCTGTGTTGATGTTCATTCTCACATATGTACAACCATCCGAGATCATGAACAATCAATGTCTCCTTGTTTAGAAAGAAGTGAGGAACCATCGTGAGTCTGTCAATGGAATACAACACTTCATCATTCTCTAGTGGTGACCTCGACAGACCTGTAATGAAGTCTATTGTGGCATTGTTCCAGTTCCACTTTGGAATGTGTAATTGCTGCAAAATCCTTGTTGGTCGATGATGCTCATCCTTCACCTGCTGATAGTTGGAACACATCATAATGAAACCAACAACATCTCTTTTCATACGTAGACATGAATAATAGAATTGTAGATCACGATACATCATTGTGACATCAGGATGAACTTCCCAATTTGAAGAATAAAATTCTTGCATCATCTCCCCACGTAAGTATGCAAACAACCTTACATGCCCATAAAAACACAAGATCTAATCCTCACCTATGGTCCATCCAGGAATAGGGTCCTATCATGACACGCATTATAATAGTACTAGGCCTTAATAATATGAGAGCTTCAACATTAACACTCGATAATGAAGAGTTGAGGTAACAGCTACAGAAGAAAGAAACATCTGTAACTACCTATTTTGCACCACAAAATTAATCATAGAGAACATAGACATAATCTACCACTCAATACTGGCCTCTTAAACAGCTTGTATCTGATTTCTCCTACTAAGTGCATAATCCACCGCATTTCTCTTTCCCTAGCATATAGGCAAGATCAATTTCAAATGACTAGAGGTACTCAACCAACCTTTACTGCCACAAATTCAGGTCACACTGAGTGAAGATATACTTGATAATATTTTGGTTGGTGAAAACCACAAAATTCCCTTCAAACAGTTAATGTCTCCAGAAACGTAATACTTGGACAACTACTGCCCACTCAAGATCATCCATCGGGTAATTTTCCTCATGTGGCCTCAACTGCTGAGACTCATACGGAACGAGCCCTTCTCCCTTCATAAACACTGCTCCAAGTCCAATACCAAATGAATCACAGTACATAGTGTTACTCGTTCCTGGTTCTATAAATACTAGTATCAGTGATGAAGTCTACCTCCCATTCATCTCATGAAAGGATGACTCACAAGATTCTGGCCACAAGAAAATTGCACCATTCTTAGTCATACATGTCAGTGGCACTATTATTCCTCAATAGGCCACTATGAAATTTCTATATATTCATATAGCCCTAGAAAACATCGTACCTCAATGAAGTTCATTTCATTATCTGAAGAACCCAATTATATGACATTCTATGGGGATAATTATACTCTTGTATCTGAGATAACATGACCAATGAAGTGAATCTAGTCAATCCAAAAGGGTAATTTTGATATCATAGCATATAACTGATGCCCTCTAAGTATATTCAGAATGATCTCAATATGGGTAGCATGGTAGTGTAGAGTGTGAGATTACACCAAGATAACTTCAACAGAAACCCCCACAAAAGAATCCACGTATGTATGGAACACTCGGTTCATCAGTTCCATGAAAAATGTAGGCACTTTATTGAGATTGAATTGTATAACTACATACTCATATAGACCTCAACTTTTATTGAATGCTGATAGAGGTATATCGGATTTTCTTACACGCAACTAATGATAACTGGATCTCAAGACAATCTTTGAGAACACAGGTGCTCCTCAAAACTAATCTAAGAGATCACCAATCCTCTGCAAGATATATCATTTCTTGACGGTAAATAGGTTAAGCATATGATAATCAACAATAAGTCGTAGTTTATTGTCTGCCTTCTTCAAAAACAGGACAGGAGAACCCCAAGGATAAGTACTAGCTCAGATAAAACCCTTTGCCTACAACTATACCAACATCATCTTGATCTCCAAAAAATCTAGTGTAGCCATCCAATAATGAAGAATGGACACTGTTGTTGATCCTTGAAAAAACAAAATAGAAATTTCTAACTCTCGCTATAGAGGAAAACCTAAAAATTCCTCTTCAATGACTTCCTTGAAATGATCCACCACTATAGGAAATTTAATTTCTCAAGTCCCCAGGTCATCCAGATAATGACTAGAAATCTAGGTGGTATCTCCTCCCATCCAATGGTGGTCGGGTTCGGCTTTTCTCACATGGACATTCCATTCACCCTTATGAGGAAACGATTTTCCCTCTAGTGATGTGAAACTCATCCTATGACGATAACAATTGAAAATTTCCTAGAAGGAAACTAACCAGTACATTCTGAGGATGACATTATATCCTATCATCTCTTTGACATAAAGGTCCCAAATAAAGTGTCCCCCGCCAATATAAAGAGGTTACTCCTTGCACCGACATACACTAGCCATTATAGTCCCCAACGGTGTGTCCAACGTCAAGACATATGCCTATGTAATGATATAGAGCCCAAGGATTTCCACAATATCAATAGATATAATGCTATGTGAATCCTATGTATCGAAAAGAGAAGAAGATGAAACTGAGGCATATAGAATCGTACCCCAATCTATAGAGGGTCTGAGATCCTTCTCATGCTAGGTCTGCTCCACTACAAAAATATAACCTACAACATGGCCCAGTGACCCTTCATGACAACTCGAAGCTGAAAAAACCCTATTGCTGCTGAAAGCCTACTGACTGGATACCACGACCACTACCTCCACCTCAGCATAAACAGCCGAAAGGACTCTAGTTCCCAGACGGATGAAAAACTGGTGGTGATACTTCTGAATGATGAGTCATTGAAGAACATCTGTCACCAATTGATGGTGAGAAGATCTGATAGAAACCCTGAAGATGACACATCATTCCGCAAAATTAGCACTCCAATGTATCTCTCAGGCATTGTAGCCTCGTATTCCCACTCTTCTCGCTATATGGCCACACTACCTGGATATCAGAAGAATTGTATCACCTCCTTGGAACACCGCATGATGACACCCTATGGTGCTTCCAACAAATCAGTTAGAGGGATACTAACTCTAGATGTTGAGCTGTCCTAGATCAGAACTCAATAGTCATTCCAATTTTTCTCTGTGATCAGCACTTGGTTGATGATATAATTGATAGAAGTCAACTAGAATATGTTCTTATGAGATCATATGTTGTGCTTGAGATCATCCTCAATATTACTTTCTAGATATAACTCATCATCTCCACGAATATGTATATAGGAATGAATCTATGTGAAACATGAAGAATACTCCATAATAGAAATATTAACCTGATCCGAACTCATGAAATATCAGGCTTGATCATACCACAATGTCTCTTGATTGAAGCAGATCTAAAAAGCATGCTAGAAGTCATCCCAAGACATGACCTACTAGAGTCCTGCATGTGAGTTCACATTCCACCATATCTTCACGGAATCTCATAGAATATACCTAGCAAGATTCACCCTCTTTTCCTTGGGAGTCTTTAGATGCTTAAAGATAGGCAACATGAATTCTAACAATGACTCTGCTACCTGAGGTCCTCTTTACCTGGTGAAAGAGAGAGGATGATGCTACTGGAAAACCCACATCAACTCTAACATAGTAGGGGTAGGATGTGGTACTCCATGGAAGGTCTTCATGAATCTCATGAATCCCTTTCATAATTTTGCATCAACACCTATGTCCTAAAAGATGGGTGGTGCCAAGACTGGCATAACTAGAGGATATTCCTGTAGTCCCTGACCAACCATATCAGTTGTCTGATCATTGCCCTGTAACTGGCGTACAACCATAGGACGTCATGGAGGATTTAATATAAAATGTCAAATTCACACCATATATCATGAATATCATGGAAATAAATCTAGAAGAGTAAGAAGTGGACATGAGAAAGAAGCATTCAAGATTTTCAAAACATGGAAACATAGTGTGTATATTTATCTACAACAAATTTTCTGTTAATCCATTCACATGGGTGTGTACCTATTCTAAAACATGTTTTCTTACAACCCCATACAAGGAATGTTGTTCATAAACTTGGAATATACCTGAATCTTCTTCCTTGGCCTGACTTCCCATACACTTCTAATCCACACGTCTCCCCTAGAACAAGAATACATGGAGTGTTAGTTCCAAAAACTGTGTGTAGTAGATGAAACTCACCAACCAATGTTGTTAGTGACATGGTTAGATACACAGATCAAATTACTCGTCACGTTCCAGATGGACACGGATTGTACTAGAAAGATTTCACCGATTTGTGTTATTTGTGACACGACTGGATTCTCAGGTTACACTACACGCCCTGTTCCAGGGAGACATGGCGTGTATTTTAAAAGACTCAACTGATCCATGTTGTTAGTGACACGGACAGTTACACGGTTCTATAACATGACGTGTACATCTGTTGCAAAGCTTGTCCTACAAAATATTTCCAAACCTTGTGTCCCCACCCACATAGTCTGAGACTTTATTATAGACTACATGGCTTGTAATTATGGTACATATATTTTAAATCTGGTCCATGGAATGTACATAAGAAACCAATATCTTCCCGAACTGAGGAGAACATAGCATGTATTCAACATTAAACGACATGTTTTTTGGGCTTTTTCATACAATAAGCCTAAAAAACACTAGAACCCATAAAAACACTAAACTGAACATTAATGTTCCAAATTCCAATTTGTGTGTTCCTATACTCCCGTAGAATCAATGCCTGGCATCTTATAAATGTCATATATGAGGAAAAAAGCCAATGATCCACCAAATTTCGATCCATGAAGGGCCCATAACTCCTTAAGAACCAAAGCTTGATGTTCTCTCTAATAAAACCTTACACAACCAATACCATTACAAATAGAATATATTTTTATCAAGGCATATATCACAACAACATGCATATTTAGAACAACACCTATTACAACAACATGAAATCCCTAATGCATCCTATATGGAATGGAAAGAATGCATGACATATGATTTATATCAAGATATTATATGATTAATGAGATGGAATACACACATCTCATTGGGTTGCAACAAAAATAGAACCTCAATTACATCAACAATAGTATCACATACTATGTGAATCACCCAACGGTGAAAATCAAATCAACCATAAAATTTTAAAATAAGAAAACATGCAAAAAACGATATAGATTGGATTTTCCCTATACACGGGTTATATATTACTGGAAATAGATTATTACCAAGTACCTATTACAACTTATCCCTATCTATAGGCTCCAAAATGTATGCCCAAAGAAAAAAACCCCTTTGATACCACTTTTTGACGTCCTGGTTCCAGTAGTCGTGATGAGATGCCCCGTACCCAGTTTGTCACATGGCCTCAAGCGCATTTCCCCTAATGCTAGAGACTGAAGACATGGAACAATGGCCATGGGTGTGATTCTGGGGAGACTATTCCATAATTTTTAGACTAACACAACTCATATAAAACAGATATCAATTGAAGAAGCAATATAATATCATATAAAAGTAAACAGAAGAAGGATGATGAAGAAACAACTGGAGAACACACACACACACACATATATATAATGCATGATTCATATGTATAAGAAAGAATCCAAACATGACACATTTTTGGAATACAATACTAGGCCAAAGTATAAAAGAAAACATGAAAACAAATCTTCAGCATCACAAGCCTCATCTTGGTCCCATGCAACCCATCCCCCGAAGTAGTCATGAACCTGAAGTATAAGGGAGCTTGTACTTATCAATATTGACAGTAATATAATCTGTTTCTGCCCAAAATCATGACCCAAAGAGGCTGTGAGATAAATTCCCAATAGGCAATCACGAAGAGATATGTTTCTTAACAATAATTTAATATATATATGGTATACAATAAGAAAACAAATCACTATATAAGGAAGTACTCAATAGGAACAATCATGCAGTTTAAATGAATTCAAGCACCACATTCCATGTAAGAAGTTAATCTCAATCAAGTAACCTTCTAGGATGTACTCTTAGCCTAACCCCTCTAGTCCGACCAAAACAACACAAGAAACCCTCTAGGATGTACACAGAGTCTAACCCCTCTAGTTTATCTTTATTATAGACTCTCTAAGAAAGCACTCACTGTCAATTCCCCCTATAGTCTAGTATCAGTAACTAAAAGGCACTCTAGGGAAGCACTTATTTCATATTCCTCCTATGGCCCATGTCAAGGAACTATATTCACTCTAAAGAAGAACTTACGTCTATTACCCATATGGTCTCACAATTTAATACTAAAAGCAGACACCTTTTTGAATCCCTTACATCCATTCTCCCTATTGTATACTACACAATGTTCCCATTGCCCTGTGTATGTCAAATGTGCAGAAAAAATACAATTCGGCCTAAGTAAACCTCAAGAACTACTGGGCTGATAGTCTACGACATAAGAACATGTCAGGTAAACTTCACTCCATCATATAATACTTGGCATTTGAAACAAACAAGAAGCCTAACAGGATATGGATGACCAAATGGCGACAAAAAAATAACAAGGTAAAACACTTCCAATGCATTGAAATTAACCCTATTCATATTCAATTAAATTAAAGTCATACATACAAGCATGGAAGGAAATTAATATGGATAAAACAGTAAACGTGTAATACCCCGTTCAAGGTTATAGGGAATGTTTCCACATATAACTCAAATACATTCATCAGAAAGGAATAAACCTCCTACCTTGGTGTTGTAGGAACATTATAAGTGAACCTCAAGCATATAATATCTCATGAACACTGTAGATGTATAATACACTAAAAATTATAAAAGGAAGATAACTCTTGAAATAGGAGGAATTAGGAAATGAAGCTCTAGATGAAGGAATAACATACCGAGGAAATCCAAATGCATTTGACGGTGTTCGATTCAGTGAACAGATGCTCAATCAGGAGATTAGAGAAGGATCATGGTCGTACTCTCACTCTCGGACAAACCATACCTAGTAGAAGACAGCTCATTCTGACAGACGTGACCCCCATGCATTTAATGAATAAAAAAAGTACATTTTGTGTACATAAAAGTACACAGTTTGTAGTATATAATAACATAGTGTGTAATTTATAAGTACACAACATGTACTTTCCTTCACCATCCCCCACATTAGGCAGTCTCCAGGTAACCGGACACGGCCATGTTCTTGGTCGCTACATGGCCAGCACTTGGTTACCCACGATAACTGAGTACACGACATGTACTCCAAATGTATACAGTGTGTACATAGGAAATTTCATGATTCTCCTCTTATCCTAAATAACACCAAAAAAATGAAAACATAACTAAAAAGAAGATCTGAGTTCTTCTAGTCAATCAAATCCATGGTCAAATTCTGCTTTATCAACTACACTATCTTCATCATCTCCTGAACAATTCTTGGTGAAACCATGGACTTCTCTCATAACTATTCACAATATAATGGTTATCAACTTGGTAAACCATATATATCCTTAAGGGGTTTTGTATTTATTAAACCCTCAAATCATTTTTTATAGAAACTATCAACTAATGTAAAATTCATATCCCAAAAATTGCTAAAATCAAGAACAAAATATTATATGATATCCTCAAGAACCAACATATCCCTATCAATATTTTCATATATCTACTGATGATATGAAAAGATTAATTTATTTAGTAACACACCTCCTCTTGGAAAACATTTCAAATCCAAGATGTGCACATTGGGTGTTTTTCAAATAACAACTATTCAATATCCCTATAAAGTGTATTATTCACCCATCTACACAAGTCCCCAGGAATAACTAATTTCATCCTCTTGCAGATAGGTAGTAAAAAAGTTGATTTTGTGTTTTTATCAATGATCACCTAAATCTAATATTTTCAAAAATGTTTCTAGGGGAAACTAGTGATGAAATCCAATAAAACTCATCTGAAATCGATAATATAATGGGTATGGGTTTCAAAAATCCCAATGGTGAATATAGTTATATTTTTTTATTTGACTTATTAGGCACCACAATATGAAATCCACTATTAGACATATAATCCCCCACAACCAATAAGAATATCTCAAATCATGAATCATGTTGTCAGTACCTTGGACAAGATATAAAGAAAATAGTGTCCACTATACGAAAACAAATAAATTAGGGGAAAAGGAACACCCAACCTACTATGGAATTGGAAAACTATATTCTGTGACTAAGACAACTCTCCTATGGTCTATCCTATAAAATGGAATTCATAACAAAAAATTCCCACATTGTCATATGTCTTATCAAGATTAATCCACTCATTAATTAATGAGTCACCCCATATAAATCCAATCATAACTATCCATAATCCACGTACACTTCAAATATAATCTCAGAAAAAAAATCAATAGGGACCACTCCTCTGTTGATTTGTTCATGGATTGTGTCATTATTTTTCTTTCTAAAACACACCCATCCACATTCACATTCACATGTTTATATGAAATATACATATAAAAATTCATATGATTCTCTGCCTATAATCTTATTGAATATTTTAATTCCCTATGTGTAAAAATATATTAAAGGATATTATGATATGAAAAAATTGTAAACCACCCCAAGAGATACTAATGCGATGTTTTGAGTGCATCTATATCTATTACCTAATCATGATAATGAGTAGGGTACTTATTATTAACTGGGAATATATGGAATGATCCATAAGCAACCACTTGCTTCCCATACACTAATATATATCCCAAACCCATACTAGAAGTAATGTTGAAAACATCATAACCCAATTCTAGTTTCTATGGAATAAAAATTTTTTTTTAACTCAATCCCTCCTTCATCAACAAAGAAGAAATATTCCACGTGTAATTCTATTCAATCATTACAAAATTATTTTTTATTTTTCCCATTATTTATGTGAAAATATAGATGTCGCAAAAATTCCTCATATAAAAACCATTCGAGCCAAATATGCTTCATATATAAAACACATTTAGGTGTTTCCATTAGGACATAACATCATATACCCTTTGATGATCTATTATGCAACCCCTATCATATATCATAGGCTATGAAAATATCAGTTTTTGGATCCAAACATCAATTTTGCAAATATTACTATATAATTGATTTTATTTCATGTTTCATATAATGATATCTAAAACATTAATATTAAAATCATATGACATGGAGTACATAAATATATTAATAACTAAAAAATGTGACAAAAAATATATTAATGTTTTTGTTCATAAAATCAATAAATAACACTTGAAAATTAATGAGAGTGAATGGAATAACAAGAAACACAAATTTTCCATATCAAATACTAAATATTTTTGTAGGTATATCCTTTGATCAAACTATCAAATGGAAATATACTAATTGATGATAAATTATAGAAAACCAATTATCCCTTTTAAGCTGATCTATGAAATCATAAATCAATTGTAAGAGATGTTTTTTAACGGTTATCCAATTCGCGATTGGATAATCAATAAATAGACTGAGTCTCCCATTTAATATTTTAACAAATAGGATAAGAAATTCATAGTATGATATTCAAATATAAACACATTATTTAGCCTCTAGTTCTAAATTATGGACTTTATGTTCCACCAACACAATTGGTTACATATATACAAAAATTATATAAATCGGAATTTTATTAGTTAGTAGTTATATAGTAATCACAATATCTATCCATGGAGGAAATACAAAAAAAATATTAAAAAAATGCCTCAACGTTTGTGAAAACCACTATCAAAAATTGACAGTCCATGGTTACTCAGTTTTATTCAAGTAAGTCTAGTTTTCCATACCATTTTACACACATAATATATGAAATATAATGGTCCAAAATCTTTTAGACCAAAAACAAAAAAAACTCTAATAGTTTAAACACATGTCAGGATGAACTTTTCTATAATAAAAAATTATAATGAACTAACCCATTTATAAAATAGAAGACACCTAGATGAATAATCCATATAATATAGTCCATGAATTATGAAATAAACAACATTTTAAAATAATAAAAATATGACATACAATTTGAGTAAAAAGTGGAAAGATATGAGATAACATAATGATATAAAATCTGTAATGATAAAGGATAATCCATAATGTATATAAAATGCCCACATGAATAATAGTCATATACTTTCCAACCAAAACCAAATATAGAAATAACTATAGAATCCCCCATGTTACAATATTCTCTTCCCATTTCCTAAATCATAAAACAAAACATATAAAAATTATTGAATGGGGAATATAATGTCTGATAAAATTCATAAAAATATTCCTCCAACATTTATAAACGCTTTATAAGATCAATATTGAAATAATTATTTATTTAAAAAAATCAAAGAATCTTTAGAAATTAAATCCATTTGTAAATAATTTTTCTATTGGTTTTTATAAAATCATTTAATATTCTCAATAAATTAGTACAATAAATAAATTTGAAAAGACAAAAAAGAATATCTATAAATCAAGAGGAAATAATATCCCTAAAATTACTTATATTATAAATCATTGTGACACAAACCCATATATGAACCAGTGAGAAATAATCCATAATAAAAAAAAATCAAGAATTCAATTACCATATAGAATCAAGAACCTTACGATTCGGTTTTAAAATATAGTACAATAAATACTAGATACTAAAATTAAAAAATATTAATTATTTAGGATAAAAAAAATATCAATTTTTATAAGTCAATATCTATAAATTTTATCTCCTACCGGTTCCATACACAGACTAAGGCTACTCTTGTCTCTATCCCGAGGAACCCAAGGATCAAAATGTGAAATTGGAAAAACACATTTCAAACCCATGATAAAATGTATATAATTCACTTTTAATAATAATTCAATCAACTATAGAGTTTTAAAACCAATTTATAAATCAAGAAAATATTTTTTCCTTGAATCATAAAATTTTAAAAACAATATCTGTTATAAGAAAACATTTAATAGAAAATATCACTTGTAATCATTGTCATACCCAAAATAGGTTTTCATGAATGACATGAAATTCCTAAAAATAACCCATTTTATAGAAACAACTACCCCAACATGGTAGAAACCATGAATACTTATAATAATGTGACAGGAATCCAATATAATGAATAAAGAAGTAAAATAAATGACAAGAAATTGAAAGGGATCGATATAAAATAGTATCATATCAAAAATAATAACATTACTATATCTAAATCCATAGCTGTATCCAACTAAAATTAAGGACTGTAGATATTAAATACCAAAAAAGAATCCATCAAATCACAATGGTGATAAATCATTGAAAAAAGAACTCTTAAAGGGAGAGAATACCCAATGTCACATTGGGATATCCTCTAGGTTGAGTGCAAGTAATTATTACAAAATTAAATTATGAAACCACTCGTAAAGCACCATTAAATACCTACTAGTCACTTTTACATTTAGTGGAATATCCTTAAACATCGTGTAACCAACTAATAATATATACTCTAAAAACCCATAACCATTTTATGGAAAACATTATATTTTACAGTAGTGAATTTTTAATCTTTTAATAGCATATAATAACACCAAGAACAGTCAAAACAACACATTCATTATGAAAAACACCAATTATAATTCCAGAAATTTCCATTATAGGTATCCTCAGAACTTCATTTTTTTAAATATACATCCATCAAAAAATGAAACAAAAATAAAAGGAAAAATGCATACATAAAACAAAAGTAAATGGGTGAAAAAACTTTTATTTATGATTTGTATAGTATGAATTTAAAAAATTAATAGAAATTTTCTCATACACTTATGTTTATGTTATTCTTTTGTGATCATTTATATCTCCCTTATTAACTATTACTGATCATCTATGATTTTACTTTATTATATTTCCATTCCCCTGTTAATGAAAATGTTAATATATATGATATGTCTAATAAGGGTTATACATATAAGTAAACTTGTTGGAGATGATGTACATAATTTATGAACATTTGTTTGATAGTCTATGCTTCTCAAGTAAATAAAACAATACAATTATTTCATGGATCGTTATGTTATATATGGAAAAATCATCTACTTATTTGTTATATATTTTTATGAGAATCTTCTGTTTCTATAGTTTGAATAAAAAAATATTCATTCATCCTTTATAAACTGGTATGATAAAACATCAGTGAACACTCTTGGGATAAATCCAAGTATTGTATAAAATCCTAATTTTTCGGTAACTATCATGAATATCCTATGATAACCCTAAGGCTTCATTGATTATTGTGTCATGATTTCGACATCCAATAAATAATGTTTAATGATTTTGTTGTTATAAAAATGTTTATTTTTACTCATTTTTGGATTTTTGTTTGTATTATATGGTGGTTAATTTATGGATTCATGTTGATTGACAATGGAATGGTGAATTTAACGATTTTCCTCTAGAGAAACCATGTGTTATGGGAGCAGCAATACAAAATATAATTCACAACCTCATACAATATTCCAACTATATGTGTCATTAAAATATTATAATCATGAAAAGGCCATGAAACTGTACATTTACGTCCTTTATGATGTAACATCCTTATTTCCACTAGTTGTTAAAAAATATCAGTCCCATTAAAGATAAAATTATCATTATCTAGTGTTCGTCCTGTAATAATTATTTTATTGTTTTTTAATTTGGAATGATAATTTGATCAATGGTGAACTATTAAAAAATGATCCAATAGTAATAAAACAATCCCATGGAGTGGGTTTTGTTTAAAGTATAATTTTCAAAAAATAAATTCCATAAATTCTTCACCTGAAAAATGATAAGTAATTCATTGAGAATAAAAAAAGAATGAATAGTTTTTTGTAACTATGAGGTATATTTAAGAAAACATTCATGGTAATATTCATGATATATCCTCCAAATAAAAAATCAGGTATTTTTATTCTATTGGCACCTTAAGACCATATCTCTAAAAAGAATTATCTATAAGAGAAATCAGTGTCTATGAATAAATAATTATCTGTGGAATCATGGAGGATATGGATATTTGTATAGCCTATCAATATAATATTTTTTTGATGAATTTAATGATTGATTTAAAATGGAGTTATAAAAATATATAGAGGATAAGATGATATTTCCATTATGATCGACATTCTAACGGAATGATGGTGTAATTTATCTTAAGGAGAATATTAAGTTTTATACATTTGTAAAGCAACATCATTAGTAAAATTAATATCTATGTGATCTGAAAATGTTGGTTAATAAGTATAATAGATATTATGATCTATAGAATAAACCACCCACACTACAATGTTTCAATTTCCATGAATATGGGGTTTATGAAAACTGGTTCACTAACCAAAATATGATTTATTATGATCAATTTCATACCCTACATAATCCCCAAGACAAAGGAAAATATCATGTTATCACTACTGGTGATGTTTGGAATTATAATAGTGGTGTGAAAGGTGCAAGCACCATCAACACTGGATCCACATATATCTTATTTGATTTTTGGATATATAATCACTATTAAATATAATCAATTTTCTAGTTGAATCACTATATAAACTTTTTAATTAGATGTTATTATGGCTATAAAACCCCCAAATTGGATGAAGATTGAATATGAATACTATAAATCTCTTATGATTGATATTTTTGGGAATGTGATTACTTAAAATCTTTTTAGTCTCCATTTAGATGAGTATTATGTTATCCTAATCATGGGTAATATTTATTTAAATACATATAAAATAAATTAAAGAGGAATAGAAGTTACAATTATTATTCCCAACCAACCTATGATCGTCTATCTGTGTCATGAAAAACATGAACATCCAAATAAAATTACATCCATTTTATGGGACATGATTCCTATTCCAAAATGTATAATTTTATCTAATATTGGGGGATAAAATCTACATCAATGATATTATAATTGTAATTTTTTTTGGCTATTTTATTCACAAATAATTTTCTTTACTTCCACAAAATTGTGATTTATTATTTCTCAATTGAACTCATTCCTTACTTTAAACCTATTTAAATTGACAACTTAGTGAATGACCATTTTTGAGTTGATGAAACAAAATAAGAATCTCCAAGATTATATTTATAAGGGTTTAATTGGGATATTTTTGTCACCTTTGGTTTCAAATTTTTTTTAATGAAATAGTGATCAATTTATCTCTATATTGATTATGAAAACATTTAGAAGAAAACTACTAAGGAAAATTACATTATACCCTATATTGATTAAATTATTTATCAAATTCATGGAATAAAACATTTCCATCAGATTTCTATTCATTATATATATCATCATTTGAGAATTAAAAGGTGTAAATAACCAATACCATAATCCATATCATTTATTGACACTTTGAATTTATAGTGTTTTCATCTAGCCGTACGAATTCCCTCATTATCATCATGTATTTAATGAAAATTTTGTTTTGACATTACAATAAATATATTATTCTTTTAATATAAATGATACTCTTATATCTTCAAAGAGAAGAAAATATCATTATGACAACATAAGAATTGTATTAATACCCCATAATGGAAGGGAAATTTTTATGCATACATTTCCATATTTGAATTATAGTTTCTAAATGTTCAACATTGGGTCATATAATCTCATGTATGGGTTTATTAGTGGATATATAACATATAGAAGTCATTGAATATTGGAATAAGACAACATCATTGAGTGAGATCTATAGTTTATTATAGAAGTTATCATATCATTATTGAGAATTTATCATAACATTATAATCCACTAAAAATATAGACTCGGAATGGGGGAATGTTCTATTGGAAAGTTGAATAAGAATAAACTTTCAAGGAACCAAATAGAAGTTTATTTAATTAAACAATTATTGAATTAACCGATAGTATATAAATATTTTTAATCTATATTGATGCATCAATTAATGGATTTGGATTTGGTTTCATATGTAATGATATAGTGAAAGCACAATCCCCACACCAATTGAATGTTCATTAGAAAAATCATCCAATTTTTTTGAGTTTTATTTGTGGTCATTTTTTCATTAATGATTTGGAGGAACATCCATTACATATAATGGTGTGATATATATACTAATCATAAATGTGTAATGTATATTTTTACATATGAATATATGAATATTGTCCTAAGAATCTTTTTTATATATGATTGATGATAATGACTACTAAATAGATTACCACCTTGAGAATGCTAATAGGGTTTCAGTTACACAGAGATAAAATGATCATGATTTTGAATCTATAATGTGGATATATGAAATTAAATATTCATATATTTTAAAATAACTAAACAATAAATATTTATTTAAGGGATGAAATATTATTGTTTTCAAATGGGCCCTCAAATTGATATATTGGAGATGATTAAAAAAGTTCTATAGGAAGATATGGAAGTGTATAAGATTATGAAAAATGTACCTAAAATTAACCTTGAAATTAATTATAATATAAGTCGTATAAGTTGGGTGTTTTTTGAGTCCAGAAAATATTTGATAATGAAGTGATTGGATGAAACTCTAAACTCACTATTCCATATTCATCCGGTAAGTAAAAATATATAGAGTGATCTGATGACTGTTTAGTGTTTGAAAACATTAATATTGATTTTTTTGAGTATGTATCATTGAAATGGTATGTTAAAAAGTTATGGAATTTGTAAAATTTATATGTGGGGTTTTTGTGACCTTTACCCATACTAGAATGAAAATAGGAAAAGGTAATAATGAGTTTTGGGTTGAAGTTGATAACCTCATGAATTCAATAGACTTCATTTACATTAGAGAATAAATTTCTCTAGATATTCTATAAAACATTTATGTTAGGTATATTATATTTCTTCATGATGTTACATGTGTTAGGTCGGATAGGGCAATGGCAGATGGTCTAGACGAGGGGTGAATACACCAGATTAAATACATTAAACAAATAAATTAATTATCATAGTTAATTATTGAGGTTAATAAGTTGTGAAAAAATTAAATAACGCAAGGATGTTTTTTATAGTAGTTCTGTCCAAAGTGGGCCTACTCTACTCTTATACCTCTCTACTCGTCAAGAGATACGTGTGCACTAAAACTGATTTTTAAAGGGGAATCATAACCCAATTAAAAAAAATCCTTTTCTAGTGGAGGGATAACCACTTCATTGAATTTTGTATGGGGAGTCACAACCCGTACAACCTGACATTACATAGTGGGAGTCACAACCTAAACAGTATTGACTTTAGATACAAGGAGTCACAACCCTATGATCCGGACTTTAGAATTTGGGATTCACAACCCGTGGAAAAGAATACCAAATAATTATTTTGTGTTCAAAATAAAAAAAAGTGTGTGTGAGAGATGAGAGGTAGTGTTACATACTCAAAACCAGATGAAAGAGAAGATAAAAATTAATGCACATGTACTGGTTCTTGAGGATTAGATCAGCATGTCTCTTCAATGCAATGGTAGTCGAAGCAGAATTAATTTAGCACTTGAGAGACTGAGAATGTGGAGAAGCAAAGTGTCACAGGACGTTGCAAATGCACAACACTTTCCCTTTGTATTATGATGTTATTTTTCCTGCAGGATAGAAGGATATATATAGAGAATAAAAATATCTAGAAGGTGTAGCAACTCTAATTCCTTAGGATATTCAAAAATAATTGAATCAAAATATCCCATAAATATCTCCCGGAAAATAGCAACTCTGTTGCATCATTATTCCCTTAGAATAAACATCTAATGAAGGAATTCAAAAAAATTTAAAAATGTCTTCCAATAAAATCTCTAGAATAATAAATTCATTGAATGAATCAAAACAGAATTTTAAATCCATTTAAAATTATTTAAACGAAGTAAAAACAGTTCCGGGAAACAAGCAGAAGATTCTGAAATTAAATGCAAACATTTAAATTTAATCAATCATGAAACGTCCAAATTTATTTATAAAAGATGTTGAAGAAACTATTAATTTTTATCTCTCAATATAGCAGAAAAAACTTTAAAAACTCATTAATTAAAATCGTTATATTTAATGAGGATTTTATTAAAAAAATTCACAAAAAAATAATCCATATAATTTCCAAAAATCAAATTTTTAAAATAATTGCACGGAATGAACATTAACTTCAGAGTAAATAATAACTTCAGAACAAACAATAACTTCAGAGCAAACAATAACGGAATGTAAGGCATGAATAGTAACGTAGGGTATGAACAGTAACGTAGGGTATGAACATTAAAGCATACTTTTGTAAGATAATCAATGAACCATACAACAAATAGAACCTAAAAAGGCTAGAATTGGAGTTTTTTATATATACGTATGTCTTTTATATATATCAATGATATATAGATATTTTATAATTATATTTCAAGAGAAAAATATCATCCTAGATCTAATAGAAATTCCAATATTGGAATATGAAAAAATAAAATGGGTGGTTTCAATCCTAATGAAAAGTTATATGATCAAATATACATAAAAGTAAATTTTATTTATCATAATTGAGAGACATAATATTATTTTAAAATAATATATATATAATCCAAAAAAAATTAAAATACCACTAATATATAATTAACTAGTGGATTTATTTATAAAAAATATGTTGAATATTTAGATAAATGATTTAAAACATATTCATTGAAAAGGAATATATTGATGTGTATTAAAATTAATTATTTGGATTTGATATAATAATAGTTGGAGTATTCATTTATGAACTTTCACCAACATCCAAAACAATATCTGAGGCCCTATATAGAATTGAATTCATAGAGTTATTTGAATTCTATAAAATTCTACAATAATGTTAAATGGAAAGTTTTATTAGGATAAATGTATCTCTTTTTAGAGAACATGGCCACTATATAATGATGAAGGATGGATAAAAGTGGTTATACATTGACTATTGTAAAAAGTGGGATTGAATTTAAGAACATTTACCCTCCTATTGTGATTGATAATATATCCAACCTGCTTTATTAGGATGAATTATTATTTATGGTTGACCATTGTTCTTTGTATAATAAATTCAGAGTGCGGTATGATGATATTTTAAAGACAAATATTTTATGAATATATTGAAATTATAAGTTTTTTCATTGGATTTTATAATTATCAAATTTTATATATGGATTTTATATATATAATCCTTAGTAACATCCTTGATAAATTTGTATGGAATTAAATATATGATAATATTTAATATTTTAAAAATATGTAAGAATAATAGGAATATAGAAATATTTCCATAAAAAATGATTAAATAGAGGTTTTTGAAATATAGTAAATTTGACTCTCATTGCCTATAGTTGAATCCTTGGATCCCTTTTTAACCAGTGATAGAATCGTGGTTGGTAGAATTAATAAAATTGTATTTGATGAGTTACTATGACATGTATCAATATAAATATTCATATAATCTATAGTTTAGGGGATAATATAAAAGTGCTATTAAATATATTTCATGGAATTGTTGTCTATTAAAATTTTCAACATCAAATCAATTTTTTTGTTAAAATAATGGAGGTTACAATTAGCATCCATTATCTGAGTAATTAGTTGGTTAATGAATCTTTTCTATTATTACCAAATGAAAGAGAATGATTTTTCTTTCATAACTATGAATAATTTAATATAAATACATTTTTACACATTAAATTTTTCTTGGTTGATTTCTATGATCTTTTACATTTGAATTCACATGAGAGGAATTATTAAAAGAATTAATTTACATTATATGTATTAACTTTTACATTGTTGATATAGAGACACTATAAATATGGGGAGATGTGGGATATGTATAGAGATAGAAATAATTTAAGTATATATTAAATCCCATTTAAATATACAAAAAATAAATGAGGTGGTCGATGAATTTTAATGACTATGAATACTGTAATCATTATCTCTATTGAAAAGTAGAAAAAATAATTGTTATAGATTATACAGATTGAATAGAGTTCATAATATTATGATGATATGAGTAGACACATTGGACATTTAGTTTGTAAAGATGTACATTAATTTCAAACGGTATGAAACATAATCCATCATATTACTATTGATTTCTCAACCATAATTAATGGATAAATCATTGACAGATCACATAAATTATCCAATGTTTTAAAAAAGATATAATCATTTAAATTTTAAATGTCTCTTGAGATCTTCCATGATTATTATTGTGTACTAATGTTTTATAAAATGCTATGTATCATATCTAACAATGATTTTGACAATAATAATATATATGATGCACACAATGGTTTATTAATATAATATCTTGGAAGCAACAAAATTTATAAGGTGTATTGGGATAACTATTTATTTGGGATGGTTTGAAGATAGATATTATAGATGATACTAAAAGTTATTTGGAATTTCAGGAAATTATATTAGAGAGAAAAAATCACATAGGTGTAGAAAAACCACTATCTATACCTATATTGAATAGTGGAACATCATTATGGACTAGGTTATTGCCCTTCTTACAATATCCATGTTTAGAAACTCCATAAGAATAATAATTGATAGATTAATAATGTATAAAAATTTAATATCTAAATAAGGTGATTTCCACCATGACAACCATTATTGTATTTTTATGAATAAAATTAAGGGTTAAACTAGATTACCACTTTCTATTGTTTATATATAAAATATATTATTTCGATCTAAGATCTATAGGATCCATCAAAATTAATTTAATAAATTTATAAATCAATGAAAACCATATCATTATTAATTTTATGGTTATTTCAAGTAGGCTATTTTAACATTGAAAGACATATTAATTGATATATCACATGATTTTAAATGGACCTAAGGCCCCTCCATTACACCTGATGGATTTTGTAATTATAATATCTTTGTCTCAAATATTCAATTATAAATTTATGTGAAATATAGGGGAGAATATATGAAAGAAAATTATGATAGGATTATGTTGGTGTGGGGAACTTGTTATGACCTGATATTTTGAAAGAGTCTATGAATTATAAATATGTGATTATGAAACATACAAGGTTACACCATGTTTAACAATTTGTTATTTTGGAATTAATTTAAAATATTAATAATGTTTTTTGGGGATTATTTATGACTTAATATATCAATGTATAATGGTGTCACGATATATATATCTGGGTAATCAATGTCTCAGGAAAATCAGATAGCTTAAGATTCTAGTTCATGTCATAATTATTTTATATCGATAATTTCTTCCTTTTTGTCATTCGAATTTCCCTAGTTTCATCTATATGTACATAAAAAAATATATCTTTTATAATAACCTTATATTTTTTAAATTTGTTTTTTGAAATTGGAATGTTAAAATTTTATATGGAGAATAATGGGTGAATATTTTTTATGTAACAAAACATGTTTTGAGTTAAAATAAAACCCAATATAAAAAAATTATATTGATAAATCACATGTCTAAAAAATATACCCTTTAATGAAATAATTTTCATAGGGAATAATATATAAAATTATAATTAGTTATAAAAAAAATTAGTTTTAAAAACATATTAATGGGTCTTGTGAAAAAAGGAAAAAATTGTTTAAATATTTGTAAACGAGATCCAAATACATAATTATTATTTATTTAATATTTAAAATAGAATCATATAAAAAGGATATATATGTTCATAAAAATATTATATGTCATGATATAATATTTATTATAATATCAAATAATAATAAAAGGACATAAACATCGATGTTTAGTGAACACACAAAGGAAAATCCATAAAATTGAAATCAACTATGAGGGTAATTAATAAAGAAAGGTTTTTATACAATATTAAAATAGATAAAAATAAAATAGATATTATCATGGGAATTATATAATTTTTTTAAATAATTTAATTACAGACAAATTACTAAAATTATGGATTATATATAAGTTGTAAAGCGTAATTGTTTCTTTTTAATCTTACCATTATGTGATCATTGCCTAATAATTGTTAAACAACCATTGGTAATTTAGATGAAATATCAATACCATTGAGATTATGTAATTTAATGGATAATGGAAATAATGTTTTATTGATTAGAGAACCCATGTCTTCATCAAGATGGAAAATCTCTTATGAATTTAATTTGTAGGATTATGAAATGGTGGTGTCATCATTATGGTTCACCAATGACTAATATGATGTTAGTGTTTGTAAATGAAACATGAACAGATTTTTTTCTAATAAACAAGGTAATGGATATCAAAACTATATTTATATTAGATGAGCCACCTAGAAAAAAGTACCACCCTAAAAAACCTTATTGTTCTAATTTTTTTGTGATAAGAATTAATGTATCCTGACCATTGAGAGTATTTGTTAATAAATTATTTTATTAATAAAATATTAGTTACACTAATATGATATTTTATTTATGTTTATCCATTATATATTTTTTATAGTTCCTAGGATTATAAGAGGAATTTTATATAGTAATTTTTTTATAAATAATATATTATTATTTTTTAATAAAATATTTATATCTATTTTTAATACAATATATTTTTCTTATAAATTTAAATATTTCAAATAAAATAGTTATATAATAATAATGTTGTAAACCACATTTTTATTTCATATATTATAATTTATATAAATTTATTAAATGATATATTTTTTTTCTATTGAATTATACGACGATCATGCAATAAAATTTATATTTTTCAACAAATTTGTAATATTTTAAGAAATAAAATTCACATATCTAAGAAATTTGTTTTATAAAATGAATTAAATTTTATAAAAAACCATATTAGAAATACCAAACATAAAATTTTTCATAATTTTCATGGATAATATATTTTTAAAAAATTATACAAACACTATATAAATATATGGAATGTATAAAAACAGTACAATGATTTAAAATCATGAAATAAATATTTTAAAGTCTTAGTAGACCAAAAATGGGTCTTCACTATAATAAAACGTACTTCCATATAATATAATTAAATTTCAAAGACTATAAAGGGTTTCTGAAATCCTAAAATATTATTATTGATGTTAAAAACAAATATTTATAAATTGAAATATCTTCAAAATCCAAAATTGATTTTTTGAGGAAACTCATTCATAAATAATAAAATATTGAAAACTAATCCCAAAATGTAATATAATATTCTCTAAAATTATAGGTGGATAATTGTTTTTCTTATTTCTATGACCTATAGTCTATGGCTCAATTCTACTAATTAATACATAGTACCCCTTTATTTGATTAAAATATTAATCCATACACCCATTCATTTTTACTCAAAATACACTTTTCATGACTTCTCTCTCTTTCCATTTCCCAATATTTTCAATATGTCAATTCGATCATTCTATATAGATCATTGGAATATTTAATAAGCTACCTTTAAAGTCTATGAATTCTTTATCATTACCTATATAAATATATTGTATAATTATTTTCTATGTTCCATGTATTGTTGAATTTAAAATATTTGAGTTCTTATTTTAAATATATTCTCACAGTTTAAAGATTATTAATGTATTTTTAAATGAAATATTGGTATAAAAAATCATCACAAATGATTGGATTCATTTGACTATGTAGAAATATGAATTTTTTAAGGAAATATTTTAATATAATAATTTATCTATTAATAGTCCAATAGACGTTTAGATAAATAAATAATTGAAAATCCATAGTTTACTAATGTCTATGAGATGTGTTTGATTACCTGATATAATTAATCTATATTGATTGATCAATATGAGTGTTTTTATAAGAACATATTACATTCATATCGAAGTTAATGTAATTTTTTTTTGTTTCATAGGATTGATTAGTCATTATTATGTATGAGATTATTAATTAGTATAATTAATGGAATGTAATGATAATTATTTCTATACATGAAGAACTAGTGTATAAAAGAATTTTTACCAAAATATTTATAATTTCAGTATTAGTTAAAAATACATATCTGTAACCAAATTATTAAACAATCAATTTAATGATAGTTATTATAAATCAGTATATAAAACAAATTCATACTATATTAAAATAGAAAATAACATTTAGAGTGACAAAATAATTAGTTTTATCTTTCTACATTAATTTCTTTAGAAATCATCATTAAATAAAAATAATATGTATTTTATATAATATTTACTGTTTAATATATAATAACAAATGTTGACATTTATTTTCAACATCAATTTTTTATTAACAAAACAGTTTTTAATTGTTTTTATATGTTTAAATTATAAAAAACAATATGTGAAACATAATTTTTTTTAAATAAAGTTTATTAAATTAATAATATAAAACCATGTAATAGATATTTATCTATCAAAAATAGTTATCAGGAACCAAAAAGAATATTTTTTTAAACTTATTCTGATTATAATTAAAAAATCATCTAAAATTTAGTGGAATGTTCTTAATTATATGTTTTTAAAATTATGTTTGCAAATAGATATCAAATGGGTATTTGATAAATATTATTATCATGTTTTTTTATTCATATTTTTCTAAAATACCACCTTAATATATATATGATGTTCAAAAGGGTTATGATATTTTCCATCTAAATCATCCACATGATACTCTACATTATTCCCCAAATGGTGATTCCAATATTTTTAATGAATCATTTGTACATGGTTCCATAATTATTTATATAAACTATTATTACATTATAAATATATAATCCTTAGTGTTTTTGAATAGAAGTGTCATCAACACCAACATGTCCGTTCAATTTTGGATACGGACTGAATCCCCTTACTGAAATGTGAGTTATTGTATCCAAGCATTTTATTGGATGAATTGTTTTCTATAGATATTAGAAATTAATCATTTTGTTATTTTAAAATTTTACCACAAAAATATACCTTCACATAATGTATACCATTATTTTTCTTCTAAAAATTAATTTGGAGTGAAACATTATGTATTTAAATTCTCATATAAAATTTTCATTCATTAAATATGTTTCTAACAGTTTTTCAGGGATGTGGATCCCTCTATCAAGGATGTGATCACTATTTCCCAACATTCCCACTTTCCAATCGTGGGAATAATCCATCACATATCCAAGGACCTTTTCTCCTTCATTGAAATGGTATAATGGGATGTTGGTTCCTCCTACCAAGGATTCCTCTTCAGAATTTATCACTTTATCCAGGTCCCCCTCTTAAAATTGAGTCATTGTTCAAGAATCTCATTCCTAGTGACATAAAATTTTAGATGATGGTTAATTACTCTATTTCTATAAGGACATTCCAAGGTTTCATCACTAGGTAAAAAACATCAGACTGGGTAGATGATAAAATTAGGATAGTAGGGGGATATTTGGAAGTGTGGACATTGGGGGATGTGTATTCATTTTCAAAAGAGGGCATCTGAAGGGCACATAACCCGAGTCACCCCATGTCAGTCATAGGGTGTCTTATGTTATAGTATTGACTCTGGGTTTTTCCACATCATCTTATGTTTATCAGGAGATATTACATGAGTTTAACATCTTTTAGAGATTGTTTTTCCAAAGGTGTGTATTTTGTTGTTTTCCTCTGGCATCTCATATTTAACACGAGGTAGGCCATGATTTTAATGTCTTTATGGGTATAGAATGAGATTGATATGAATATCCCTTATAGACATGTTAGGTTGGTACATAACTAAGTGGGAGAACATTGAAGGTTTACAAGTGGAATGGATGACACCAAATGAAGACAGATCTGGGGAGGTCTATCCCATGGACAGAAGATATCACACTAAGGATGTCCTGGACAACATTGGGGGATGATCCGATTGAGTGGACCCCATAATAGAGGACACCATATAGATAGGTCAGAATTCCCAATTAGAGTGTACCCAAAGTGGTGTGCCCCATAAAGGGAAGATATCACACCGTGAAGGCTGATCTAGACACACTTGAGGGTGTATTAAAGAGAGTGCAACCAATAATTGGGAATACCAAGGTTTATCATTGGCTTTGATTGATGCTCATGGAGGTTTCCAATGTACCCTGTGTAGAATACAAGGATCAATACCCACATAGTTCAAAGGGAAATACATGTAATCATGGTGTACACAAATGATAATGACCCAAATACATGATGGGGATTACACATGGTTAGTAGCCCACCCAAGAGGGTCACTCTTTGTTATATGGTAGTTGACAGTGTGGGGATTACACTTGGTTAGTTGTCTGGGAGCCACAATGGGAAGAAACTGGATTGATATCATGATCTCACCAAGATTTGGTGGTTTGGGTAAGAATCAGGATGGATGACGGATGATTGAGTGGTGTGGATTAGCGGAATTGGATGGAGCGGACTTGAAGATGATGATGATGTTGTGTTTGAACCTCGTGGACGCTTCCTACACATCCCCATGGTGGGTAATCATAGTCAAAATTTTTCATTGGGGTGATGGGACACTTGAGGAGGCCTCTCGATAGAATGGATGCATGGATGGGACAATGAAGAAGTAGTAACCAGGGGTTGGGGAATGATCTTCTAGAAACCAAAGATCATCAGGGAATGGCCACGATGAGACTTGTGTTATGGGATTGAACCTCTCCTACATATCTCCATGGCAGGGAATCAAATTCCAAATAGATAAGGAAGGGTCCTAGAATTGGGGTGAATACATATGATAGTGACCCAACTACATATTGGGGATTACACATGGTTAGCATCCCAAGAGTGGGTCTGATGCCATTGAGATGGACCAATGATGTGGGTCCAAACAATGGGGACACTGAAGTTCACTGAAATTTGGGTTTGCAACTCAAGGAAGATTCAATCATATCCTATCTAGTAGATAATGATGAAAACCTTATTTTTTGGAGTGGAACGTAGAATCGGGGTGTCCTCGGAGGACAACAACCCAAATACAATGTCAGGGCTTTCACATGGTTAGTAGCACATGATTGATCTAATGCCTGGGGGTGATAAGAAAATTGGATCCCAACAAAAGGGAATACTATGGCTTACCCTAGAGTGAGGTTGAACATTAGGGAGGCTTCCTATGTACCATGTCTATGCGATGTAGATCAAAACCCACATAGTTCCTAAACATATAGTTTATCATCATGTTCGGTGATAAGGGGGGTTACTATTTCTGTATCTTGTAGGATGAGGGTGAACTGACGTGAAGTGGTCAGGATCGATGGTTGATGGTATTTAACCATAGGGAGGCCTCCAACCTACATTTACTGGGACCGAAAAGAATCCATAACCACATAGTTCTTAAGGGGGTATTGGGGCATACAAACTAAGGTGGCTCGGAGAGTATGATATAGTATATTTATACTCTATGACCACATGATTCATGCTTTGTGTGAGAAAATATTGTAATTAAAGGCCTAACAACCACACTGTGAAAGGTTTCAAAACATGGAATGTAGTGGGGATTATGTGTGGTTGTCAGCCTGATGAGTAAATAGGGATTTACGCTTTGTTAGCATCCTAGGGAGATGGATACTGAGACATACTACATGATGGAGGCTCGATGATGAAGGAGAGTGTCCAGACATACAAGGAGGATATGACCATCATACCTAATACATACCACTAGAGGGTGCCACTATGTAGTGGAAATGTTGAATGTGTCTTATTGATAGAAGCATCCTATGTTTCTCTAATGAGTGGAAATGGTGAATTGGGTGTACACATGGATGATGCTCGGGCACCGTAGAGAAGTGGAAATGTGGGACGGGGCTTACAAATTGATGATTCCCAACTGAAATTGTGGAGAAAAAATGGTGGATGGAGAATTATCATGGACTCTACACAGGTGCAACAATGAAGTGGCAATGGTGAAAGGGTGCTACACATGGAAGCTGCCCTGGTGCCTCAATGGAGTAGTAATAATGGATGAGGCTAACACAGGGAAGCCACCTGGGTGTCTTCCTCATTTCTAACCATGAGGGAATCACAACTCATTGGTGGGTTAAGGAATATAACGGAGTCAAATAACTATGTGCTAGTGCACATGTGGGATTACACCATGGGCATTGGAATCAGTCTGAGCAATGGGTGAGAAAAAGTGTGAATCACCCGGTTGACATTTGGAACAGAGTGAGGGTGGAATCATGTGGGAGAATAACTATTGGATGTTTTCAAAACACAAAATATATATCATTTTGTCAATAAATAGGGACCAAAAAATAAGAGTTGGCTGTTAACCATGAATGAAACCAAAGAACTAACTCAAAATATTGTCCAAAGTCATCCAGGTAATTATCCTATAATAGTAGGTGAGGTAATGTGGTGTGGGACTAGGACATTATGGGTTCCTTTAGCCATGAATTAGGATAACAAACAAATTATGGACATTAATTGAGTGAGGTGGAGTTATTGAATGCTTTAAACGAATTCCAATAGTCTTGTAATTGTGCTGATTTAATCATGGCATGAATCATCTTATCGATGTGACATAATGAATCTCTTATTTGGAAAAAGATACAACCAATTATTGAATAATAGAAAATTTTAGTGTTCAAAGTCATGTAGTGAGGATTCATGGAATCATATACATGGCACATAAATCTTCTCTTGTTTGGATCAAGATACATCCTATGTTTTTATACAGGGTGTACTACTGTTTAATTTTATACAGATTGGTCTATGTCACATAAGACACGTAGAAATGGTTGGTTTTGGGAATTATGAAAGAGATTCTATTTATGGTTCATCCTGGCATTGGAGTAAGGTAATGGGTTATTGATTATTTTCATTGGGAATGTTTAAACTTAAGGTACTCATGGAATTATTGATGATAATCTCAACTAACAACATAGGAAATGGACCAAGTGGAATATTTCAACATAAGGTGCTTAATAAGGTGTGAAAGAGTATGTCAAATCATTATATTCCAAATGTATAATGTGGGTGTGCAAAAGGTCATAATAGAAAATTTCAACATCCGGGTCTAAAAATGTCACAGTGCAACTCTCAATTTTTTAGGGTGGTTGGTGACTGTATCGAAGGGACTAACCCAGAGTGCCGATATTGCATATGTGAACTGAAACTGAGATTGATTGCATGGGATTCTCCCCAGTGGTATCGACTGATGGGCATGATTGTAAGATCTTTTTGAAGGATTGTTCTACGTGAAGTTATTTTCTAGAGTAATTACGATCGTGGATCATGGGGTCTAACAAAGTAGTGTTGGAAAGGAACAACGCACACAGAGAATAGCCTCGAGAGCATTGGTTCTTATAGAGATAAGGGAATCATGGATCACAGTGTATCATAGATAAAGGGGGATTTGCGGAGCCTCAGGCAACCCGATGGAGCACTATCCTTCACAAAGGGTGTATTCCTTTGTGAAGGGCATCACATAGTGGTGCTCAGGAACACCGTGAATTGGGATATCAGCCGCTAAAGGGCCGGAATAACCATCCATATTAAGTGGGTTGATCATTCTATTTATATTATATGGAGGTCAATTGAGCTCACCATATAGAATAAATATTCACTACAAAGAGAAAATGGCACTACAAAATAAATCGTGCTCAACAAATGGAGGTCGTTCCCTCATGATTCTTCGTAACCACAGAGTTGACTATCATACACTCCAAGGTGCAGAGGCTTCCCACCTTCCCTCTGTGATGGTTGTAGAGTCTTCCATCAAGTTAATCTTCTCTGTGATTGCGAAGGGAGCTTCGTAAATGGTCTCTATGAACTAGTTTCCCATCCCGATATTTAATGTCTATTACTCTATATCTCTTTTCCAGCTCTACAACAAGTCAAATAGATGCTTGAGAAAAAGGATACAGTCATGGATATTGCATAGAAGAATTTGAAATATTTTTTGGTTGCATTTTACTATTCCTACTAATGTCCCTCCAAAGCATGGGGTCTAACGAGAACAAGGAAGCTGATGTGGATAACGTTACGAGGAACCAACTAAGTGAAACACCTTCCATGGGAACTGCTGTATGTTGATCTCATTGTGGAAGCAATAGAATAAATCTATAATCCCATGTGATCCATTCTCTATTAGGGAAAAAAGAGATAATAGAAGGTCATTCACCAGTACAAGAGTGCTAAATAGTGGATGATGTGAGGGGATCAGAATGGGACATTGACCACCATTGGGTGTATCCCAAAAAGTCAGGTGTTAGAGCTAAATATTAGGGATCTCTGGATAGATGACACGATTCTACCAATGTGGGATCTAGTACATCAGTGGGTAAACACCAAGGTCATTAGAAAAAATATAAATGAAGTGGAATAAACGGTGTATATCACGAGACCAAAAATATAAAACACTGTAGGGATGGCTTGATAATGACAGATAATTATTAACTATGTTTAAAACAAAGTATCCCTACTGTGATAGCCTAAAATGGGGAAAAATCAGGACTGACAACTATCCATGTTCGAAACACATTACCAGACTCGAAATGTCATCAATAGTCTTCTAGAATGTTTTCCCATGATAGTAGGCAAGCCATATGCCGATCATCCCTACAATTATGTGGATTCATTAGACATGAAATAGAGTGAGTATCTGAATAATGGGCATGAAATGCATGTATGGTTGATTGTTGGTTTTTCCAAATGTAGTCCAACACTCTTGAAATTATTCCACCGGGATGAGAACACAATATGTGATTGCATCATTTTGATCAGATATCATACATATTCCTTTAATGGCACTATATGTGGAGAAACTATAGTATCTCTTTGTTTCACAGAATGCAAATTAGATGACATACACTTATATTTACATTGTTTGGAAAGAATGGTACATAAAATAGTTTAACATCGTATGACTAGGACGCCACACATAGTTTTAAAGTCATACTTCCTGGACCAAGGCTATCAAATTAATGTTATATTATATAGACAGTAGGATTTTGGTTTATGGTACAGAGACCAGACTATGATTGGGGCCGAGGGGCCAGATGGGTTAATGACCCTGGGTTTGGCCCAAATTCCAAATGCAAGGGTATTTCTACATATCCCATAAATAAGATAATCAAGAGAAACAATGTTATTGAGAACATCATGGTCAAAGACAAATGATGGTATGGTCCATCCACTATGAAGAGGAAGCAGACACATCCTGTAATTTACATGGGGAATCTTATACCTTTTTAGGGTAGGATAGAACATTAATGTCTTTTTTTAGGACATGGTTACCCCAGAAGGAAATTTGTGATGCAGTTCATATCCCGACATGGATGAGGAACAATTATGTTCATACATTACAACATTTTCTCTGTATGATTATTTAAACCATATACCAGAGGTGGGTAGAAATAGGTTTAGACCCATGTTAATGTGGTTGGGTTCAATTATGTATCCCATAAGGATGCAAAATCAATCCTTATACTATTTTCAGATTGTAGTTTAATGTCCTATGGGGTGAAAGGCATGTCTGGTTTAGTTTCACTAGTACAAATCATACAAAAACTACTACGCCCATGTGAGTCATTCTTGATGGGAGAAACAATGTGTATTTTTGGGATTTTCCTAGTATATAGAGGTACGCATTAGGAGAAACATAACTCCTGGTGAATGACATCCCAATATTATTGACCTACATACATAATGCACAAAGATTCATAGAGGGGTATGCCTGAGTGTGATGGAATTCCAATAGAACATTTGGGAACAGAATGATGTGAATCTAAATTCTCAAGACCTTGATTGCAAAAATGGTGGCATGAAAATAGAGGATAAATTTTGACAATGTTTGAACTATAGCAATTGTTTCATGTTATCCAGGCATGGGGACATACAAATGAGGGTTCACTGCTGACCATGTTCGAAACATGGGACCTGTCAGAAAATTTTGTCTGATATCCTCTGTGGCATTGGCCCAAGATGGTAGGTATGCCAATGGGGCGTTAGACCCTACTTTAAAGGGGGTACCTTCAGATGTGAAAGGGGATGAAGATCTACATAAAGGGTTCATGAGTATTGGACATTAAACGAGGGAATGTCCATGTGACATTCCAAACATTGAGATTTATTCAACGGTGCATTCATGTACTCAAATGATACATTTCACATAGAGGTATTTAAATATCTTTCCCAGGACAGGGGTAATGGGGATGAAAAATCCTATTTTAAGAGGTGAATTGGTTTAATGGAATGGGAACAAGGTGGAATAGCTGCAAAACCCAGCGTGGTAGAGTACCAACGAGGCCTCCCATCTCGTGACATATTCCTAGGGTTTTACCAAATGAAAAAAATATTTTTGTGTTCCTATTTATCCCATGAAGATGAGAATCAAGACATACATCATTCTGAGAGTGCAGTTTACTATCATGCATGAGGAAAGGAATGAGAAACAGGCTCATGAAGGGGGAGTATGTGGTGTAGTTATTAAAAATACAATGTGAATTAATAAATAGTCCCATGTGTACCATGCCATGAAATCCAATAAATGTTAGGTCCAGAATGGTGAACATAAGAGATAATTAGTGGAGCCTGATCTAGACCTGACCATGTAATGTCTGGGTGCTCCAAGGTATCCCACAAGGATGTGAATATAATTGTAAAAAGTTTGGGAGTGATTAGTGCATTTTAACTTCATGTGGTAAGGACAATTTTATGCATTATTTAATGGTCATAAATGTCATACAGTAATAAATGAGACTCTCCATGTGAGCATAATGTTATACCAAATCCCTAATCAAATGTGAGCTATGATCGGTGTGGGAAACCAAGGTGTATAAGTTCTTTGCAACATGTGGAATAAAAGGATAATTGAAATGGTGTTGATCCTTATATGAAACTCAACATGAAATATTCCTCTTAACATACATGTTTTTACTAAATAATATCACAAAGAGTGTTGAAATTCCCCTTGGAACTATGTAGTGGAAAAGAATGTGAATCATGATAACAATATTTAAGTCCTAATGGAGGTGGTGTAACAACAGAGGATGACTATTGACCCGGTTTGAAATACATCATCCATATTGTGGACCTGAAATGGGGACAACAAATGATTGTTGGCCACTGACCATATTCAAAATGTGGTACTTGTGTGAAATTTTCATTCCAAATCCTCAGGGTGGTTGTCATAGATTGTAGGAGAGCACTGATTCATAATATCCATGATTCTCAGGGGTCCTTTAAAATGTGAAATATGATGAAATCATAAATAAAGGAAAACATGAATCTTGAAAAAGGATGAAAACGTGTCTATGTAGAATCCAACAAACTCAGTACTAAAACATAGTGATACTGGGCACATTAGTGAATTGCCAAATAGTGTCAAGGGGCGCGATTTGAGAGATGATGGCTTGAGAAGATGAGTACAAAAAATGGGGTTGAATAGCTCTCTAGAGGTTGGTACATTGTGTAGAAATTTAAAAACTAACATGAATGAGGATATAAGCCCATACCATACCACATACCCATTCCTTGGGGACTTTTGATAGTAGGATATAGAGCTCGGGATGTTTCAATGAAACATGGTTTTAGCCCAAGGAAAAGTTCCAAGGAATTCCTACGTATCCCATGTGGATAGAAATCAATACAAACATAGTTATGTAAGTTAAGTGTAGTTTAACATCATTTAGTAAGGATGTGATAGATCATTTTTTATGGTCATAGAACTCAGACCATAGATGACCATTTTAATTTCAAGTGCATCGAACAGATGGGTGGAAAGGGTGAATCATTGTGCATGTCATTTGGGAGACAATGATATTATAGAAATGGTTGAGGGTTATAATTTACCATGTTTTAAACATAGTATATATCTCATGTGACCGGGAATAGGGACAAAAAATTGAGTTTCATCCACTAAACATATTCGCAACATGGGACTTGTATCAAATTTTCATCCAAAATCATCAAAGATGTTGGTCTGAGACTGTATGAGAGCCTTTAGGAATAACATATATGTCATTTGCAGGTCCTTCTATATGTGAAGGATGATGGAAACACAAATGATGGAAAGCCTAAATCGTTGTGGTACTCATGTAGTTTAACATCATGCAGCAATGATGGTAATATAGAAGGGGTGTCTCATGGTGTTGTGTGTGGAATAACACACATATCCTATCATGAATGAGAACATGGAGTCCATACCACATCCCACAACCCTATGTGATAACATGGTCCAGGGGTCTGGAAATGTCAATGGACATGAGGATTGGCCACATATGAGAAATCCAAGATAATTTTCAGTTTATCATTATGTGGGACAAGTGCTGAGTAATAGTATATCCTTATGTTTAGACAGATCACTGACATAAACAACGTGTTTTGAGGATGATGGTAATCATTGTTTATGTTCATAGAGATTGTATTGTTTCACAGTTTATTGTCTTGCAGGATGAGTTTTGGATAGTTTATTTACTTAATTCTAGAATTATTATGTAGTTAAATGTCATGTGGTGATGATAGAGGAAGTAAATATCTCCAAGGAGGAGGATACATGGTGTGGTCATGATTAACATGATGTAAATGGGGTAAATCAAATCCTATACTACACCATGTAATTTTACCCATGTATAAATATTCTAGTTTGGGGAAGGGCCAATGAATATAATTTCTTGGTGTTCCTACATATCCCATGACAATTGGAAAAAATCCATACACAGTTCTGGCGATATTTTGCAGTTTAACACCATGCAAAAAGGAAGGTATCAAGTATATATTTGATTATGATCATATATCATAGACCATTTCACAGTTTATTGTTATGTATGATGCGTGCTGGGTAGTATTACATCTTTTAGCATGTATGTATCATGCACATTAAAGTTGTGCAGTAATGACGAAACAGATTAAGGTCATGTGCGACCGTATGTATTTAACCGTCATGTGGGATGACACAATGTCTAACTTTATGTGGGACAACAAAAAATAATCATTGTTTGGAACAATATACAGTATAAAATCATGTAGGATGATAATGATAAGTTTCACATCATGATGGATGAATATGAGTAGTTTAAATTCATTCGGGATGATAATAAATAGTTTATCATCCTAATGGATGAATATGAGAAATTTAATGTCATGTAGGATGATAGTGCAGGTTATCGTCATGCAGGATGAAGATGAGCAGTTTAATATCATACAAGATGATAATGACGTTTAATGTCATGCAAGATGATGATGAGTAGTTTAAACTCTTACAGAATCATAATATTGTTTAAATTCATGTCGGATGATAATGCAGTTTAACAACATGGATGGTAGAGAGAAGAAGTTTAGTTCCATTCTGAATGATACAGTAGTTTAACATCATACATGATGATAATGAAATATAATATCATATAGGATGGAGATAAGTAGTGTAACTTTATTCCTGACGATAATGCAGTTTAATGTCATGTAGGATGACGATGAGTAGTTTAAAGTCATTCAGGAAGATAATTTAATTTAATTTCATGAAAGACGATAATACGTTTTCACATCAAGTAGGAAAATAATGATGTTTAATGTCATTATTGATGAAGATGGGTAGTTTAAATTCATGTAGGATGATAATGATGTTTAAATTCAGGCCGGATGATATCGAGTAGTTTAACATCAAGAAGATAGAAGATGATCTGTTTAAATTCATGCCTGATGGTAATTCTATTTAACATCATGTGGGATGAAGATGATATGTTGAAAGCCATGAAGGACAATAAAGATGATTAACCTCATTTAGGATGATAATGAAGTTTAAATTCATGTAGTGATATAAATTTATTTAACATCTTGCAGGATGATAATCACGTTTAATGTCATGTTAGATGATAATGTTGTTTAACAACATGTGGGATGAAGATGATAAGTTTAAAGTCATGAACAACGATAATTATGATTAACGTCTTGTAAGACAATAATGAGATTGAAATTCATGTAGGAAGATAATGATGTTTAACGTCATGTGGGATGATAATGTAGTTTAAATTCATGCTTGACGATAATGAGCAGTTTAATGTCATCATTGAAAAAGAAGAGTATTTTAAATTCATTCATTATGATAATGCAGTTTAAATTAATTTGGGATGAAGATGAGACGTTTAATGTCATGTCGGATGATAATGAAATTTCACATCATGTGGGACAATGATGAGAAGTTTAAAGTCATACAGGGCAATAATTTTCTTTACAATCATTCGGGAAAATGTCAAAAAATTTAATGTCACAGAGGGAAATAATAGATTTTATCTTCATGCAAGAAGTAGATGTGAAGTTTAAAGTCTTTGAAGGCTATAATGCATTTTAATGTCATGCTGGACGAATATGAGGTGTTTAATGTCTTGCAAGATGGTTATGAGCAGTTTATCGTCATGACAGATAATGATGAGTAGCGTAAAGTCTTCCAGGGTGATAAAGATCAGTATAATGTCATGATAGATGATATTGTAGTTTAACAACATGTTGGACTAAGTTGATAATTTTAATGTCATGTAGGAAGATAATACAGTTTAACGTCGTGCATGATGAAAATGTTGTTTAATGTCATGCAGGATTGTATTGAGATATTTGACATCATGATTATTTATAATGCAGTTTAATGCCCTGCGGTTTGAATATGTGCAACATAATGTCCTGCTGGACGATAACACAGTTTAACATCATATGAGAACAATATGATCATTTTAAAGTCATACAGGACGATAATGCAATTTATGGTCAATCAGATGATAATGAAGATAAAATTCATGTAGTACGATATTTTTATTTTTACATCATGCAGGATGATAATGTGGTTTTAAGTGATGAAGGATGATAATGGGTAGATTAACATCACAAAGGATGAAGATGAACAATTTAATGTCTTACATGACAATAATGTTGTTTAATTTCATTAATGATGTAGATGAGTAGTTAAAATTCACGTAGGATGTTATTTTAGTTTAACATCTTGAATGTGGAAGATGAGCAGTTTAAAGTCATGCAGGATGATAATGCAGTTTAATTTCATGTAGGATGAAGATGAGGAGTTTAATGTCATGGACGATGATAATGCAGTTTAACATCACATGAGACTATGATACTCAATTTAATGTCATTTAGAACGATAATGAACATTTTAACATCATAAAAGACGAATATGGGTAGTTTAAAGTCATGAATGAGGATAATGACTAGTTTAACATCATCAAGGATGATAATAATTTTTAATGTTGTGCAGGATGAATATGAGATGTTTAATTTCGTACAGGACGCTAATGCAGTTTAACATTATGTAGGAATATAACGCATGTGTTTCTCTACCGTATCAATACAAATCCTATCCAAACTAAATATACCCCATAATCCATGATTTTTATGGTAAACAAGGATTAATGATGGAATTTTACTAACACGTGAATACACACACATAAATGGGAGTGGAGTTGTCAGACTGGGAATATTCCAGCTGTAATGGCACAGTCACTCAACATTTCATGATGCTCATAAGGGTAGCACTAACGGTCTTGGAATTTCACCTAAACGTCAATAAGTGAAAAAAGATGTTGAATCCAAGAATCCAATATATGGATCACAATTATAGTGTCATAACAATGGAATATAACTGATGACCATCTTTAACACATATCATCCATATCATGTTACAAATAATGAGGATAGAAAAATGAGAGTCTACCGTTGACGAGGTTTGAAACACGAGACCTATCTCAAAATGACTTCTAAAGTATTATATGGTTTTGGAATGGACCAAGAAGGTAGGTGTGGTAATGTGGCATGAGACCAGGCCATTAGGGGTCCTTTTAAATAGGAAATAATTTGTGTATCAAAATAAAGGGATGCTACAATGAATGGAGAGTGATAGGGATTATGTCTATTTGGATTCCAAAAATCTGGGTTCTACACCACAACGCAACAAATTAAATTAGTGAGAAGACATTATTGGCCTCATAGTAATAGACCCTGGTGTTTCAAAATGTTTATGGTCATATTTCTTGGACCAAAGGTTTATAGATGATGGTTTTAGAGTTCGCACTAGGTGCATAGTTTATCATCGTGTATCTAAGACGATTTTTGGTGGGATTTTAATGTCACATAGCATTCACCATGGTTTTTTAGTTTGGGTTGTGTATTTTTCACTATGGTTGAGGTAGTTTTAGGTTGTTTAGCTCTGACTAAAATGTTGTACTATTTAACGTCATGAGACCAAGGAGTTGTCCCATAGTTTAATATAATGCGACCAAGATAATGGTTGTTATGTAGTTTAATGTCAAGCAACTGGGACGTCGTACGATGGGGCCGTAGAGACCGAATGGTATTCATCCCTGGATCATCCAAACGATTGGGAGACAGGGAAATGAATGCATGGAAGCCTATATGGTTGATATGATAGGGCTATGGAGTCCAAAAGGAGTTCAAGCCATGAGGGTCAGTATGAAAAGGTGGTGGACCGCAAAAGGCGTGGAAGCTTGGATTATCAGTACAAAGGGAGAGATGGTGCTCGGATGTCCTAGAAACCATGTGCATCCGTATGAATGGGGTGATGGAGCCTTAATGGAGTTGATGGTTGGATCGTTGGTATGACGGGGTCATGGTGTCGGGAAGGTATGGAATCTTGGAACATCGTTATGATGGGGGGATAGTGCCCAAAAGTTTTGGAATCCTAGAATGATGGTCTGAAGAGGGAGATGGAGCCTGGAAGGCATGGAATACTAGAGTGTCCGAACGATGGGGGTGATGCATCCCAGAAGCCATTGAAGCCTGGAGCATCTGTATGTCAGGGACGAAAGAGCTTAGAAGGTGTGGATTCCTAGAGCATTAGTATGATGGGGGTGATTAAACTTAGAAGGCATGGAAGGAAGAAGCGTAGGTATGTCAGGGTGAAAGATCCCAAAATTCATGGATGTCTGAAACATCAGTACGATGGAGGAGATATATATTGGAAGGAAAGGAATCCAGGACCATATACAACACCAAGAGATTTTATGAGAAATATTCCTTTTAATTTCATTGATATCTTGTGTTGTACGCTACACCAAAATTATAATGTGCTATACACAACACCGCATTAGCTTGTATTATATGCAATTAGTATTCTTGGCTTGTGTTGCAAGTGTGACCTTCCTCAATAGCAAGTGTTGTACGCAGTACCAAAATTTCACTAAACAACGATATATTTTTAAAATATTATGATGAACTAGCGATTATGAATAGTATTAATTTCATTTTGAATTTTATAACATTATCATTCATCATACACATATTATAGAACATTGTATGAGAAAAAAACAATTTATTCGGGTAAAAAAAGTAATTTTTTTAAAAAGGTAGTTTTGTCACCTTTTTATGGAGCACCAACATTAAATTTAGTTTTTGACATTTTTATTAGTTAAATTTTACAAAATTAACATATTAATTTCAATAATTATTTAAAAATTTACTTTAGATAATTTTTTAGTATTATTCTGTTAACATTCATATTTTGATTAATAGTAAAAATACGCTAAATATTAATTAAAAAAAACTTTTTTCAAGATATTTTACACGGTTAAATTATAATATTGAATGGGTTTAAATTGTAAATGGAATATTTTTTATCCATTTAATATAATTCAAGTAATTATCCTTATTTTTACATTGAATTCATAGGTAAAATAATTTCATTCTTTTTCAATGTTTTAACTTTTTAAACTCGCTTTCTCAACAGTGGGATTAATTTTAAATTAAATAATTAAACCTCTATTTTTTGAATATGGAAAAATGGATTCTATATTTTGAATCATTTGGTTAAAATTATGTCAGTAGTCTACTTTTAATTTTTAGAAATAATAAATAGTAACTATGGTAAATTTTATTTACTACAGTTAAAGGTAAATCAGGTCATTAAGGGTAAAAATAATATTATAAAATTACCCTAACACCTTCAAAAATTCTATAGGATGAATAAAAACCAACCCATATCACCTAAGGGTTGGAATAAGTTCATTTAATTGACTTTTTAACATGAAAATGATGCAATTATTATAAAAACCAAAGAAAGTGACAACATGTCACTCTCTTATATCTTATAAATATAATAATTTTAATTTAGTGATGAAAAAAATAAGACCTCAAACATAAAAAGTTACCAAAAATATAATAAATTTATCAACATTATGTTAATTTATTTATAATTTTTGGGGATTATATAAATATCATTAATTGTGATTGAATTGTGATGTAGAAATTATTTTATTGATTAAAATATTGAATAAATTGTATTTAAAATTTTAAAATTAATATTATATGAACTATTTAATGTGCTCCAAGAATTTTTGAGATTAATATTACATGTTAGATATCTATTAAATATTTTGGTTCGAATATATCTTATGTTTGGAGTTTATTTAAATTCAAATAATTGAAGTTTCAAAATTTACACGATTGATATTTTATAAAAATAACATATAATAAAATTTTTTAAACATCACAAAAATATTTAAAAATTAAAAATTGAAATTTATATGGTCCAAAATGTCATAAATATTCCAATTATGGAAAATTCACAACACATAAGAAATTATTTATAATAATTTAATATATAGAATATTATTACCACAAAACAAATTAAATAGATTAAATAAGGATAAATCAAGTTGATAAGGTTTATAATAAATTCCCCACATGCATAAATTTTATTCTCTAATGATATTAAAACCATATATCATCTCATTTTTTATTTGTGTCATTTTTGATGTTTTTATGTGGGGTTCGGGTTTATTATATATTATTATTTTTGAGGTTTCCAAAAGTACCCCTCTCCTCTATTATAAAAAGGGCACCTCCTCCCGTTCTTATTAAATACATTATGAGCCTTAATGCTTAGCCAAAACATATCCATTTAACTTATACACTTTCCTAGAAAAAGACTTCAGTTCCTGGTCTTCTTCAAAGACCAACTTTAGAGCCCTAATAGGAGGTTATATAAGTGGCGCGTCAAAGAAAAGGTAATATCCTTTACCGATTCACTTAAATTTATTTCTTCATATACTCCGTTTTCTTTATTTTTTTCATTATAAAGTAATATCATCATTATCCCTAATATAATTATATGTTATTATAAATATTAAAAAATGACATTTAACCTTCTATCCATCCGATGGAAAACGAAATCACCGTGCATGCGTCCGTATGACTTACCATCTCCAGGCCGTGGTGTAATCTGTTTTTTCACCACCACCATATTTGGATTGGTATAATGGTATAAATAATAACTATATATGACTATGATAACATAATACTGATTCTTAGATATTATATAATCCACTCCAATTCCATTCAGTAATTATTGGAATGATATCATCGCTCATGTGTACGTGCAGATTAACGTCTTCACAACATGATGAGATTCATTCTCCACATTCTCCATTAAAGAATGATTATATAGTATTTATAATGAATAAAAATAAGTTATATGTCATTATAATGCTACTTAATTTATGTATATATATATATGTCATCTACATACTTCCATTCAAGTCAATAAAGAAAGGAAAACAATGTTCAAGCATACGTACGGCCTACCGTCTCAATGAATGGTGTATTTAATTTAATTTATATATCTATTATATATATAATTAATTTATATATGGTATATAAATAACATTATAATTTCTTGTAAATATTTACATCATGATAATATCAATGACAACAAGTCCAAACATGTTTGATAAATGAAATGATTTAAAACGTTTCTTCAACATAGAATTGACGAATGAATGGGTAATATAAAGTCCTAAGTGAGTCATATATGATGTCATAAAAAATAAATATGATTATTGAATAAGTCAATGAAATTATTTAAATCATTCTACTGGAATTTTGGACATGTACAAAAGAAATTTAAAATAAGATAGGGGATAAATATTCCAATCTCATTCTTCCAATATTGTTTATTTGTAAGTATTTACTGGGGTTATGTTTATCATCCATGTCCATGTTTTCTCAAAATAAATTCAGAAAATGTTTAATATTATACCATGTATGTTTAGAGACATTTTTAGCCTTTTTTTACCACATGGTATTGATGGAATCTTTCTTTTGATTACCATACGAGGTACTTTATGACTTTTCTGGAAAAAGAAGAAGTAAGTTGTTTTTTAACATATACGACATGAATTTTTTTTTATGGTTTCATAACTCCTTATTTACATGAATATTCCTCTACACGATTTCATGTTTATTTTCAAAAAAATCATTTTCATTAAAAATTTGAATGGCATTTTGAGAAAGGAAAACGATTTTGAAGATGAAATGATATTTTCCTCAAGAATACATTTCTATTGTTTTATAAAAACTATTTACAATATAAGATTAAATTATTTAGTATGTTTATGTGTCATGTATTTTGTCTCTATAATTAAAATTATTTTATTTTTCTTATGAAGAAAAGATATTCATTTGTTTTATATGGATTTTGTTATAATGAGATGATGTTTATGAAACCCATATTATTATTTGGGTTCTGATGAATGATTTATGTTTATATTGTGGAACACAAAAGAACAATTTCATTATGAGATAGGTGGGACCTATATATCCCTCTAATTCATTGGTTAATGATTTATATGTAATGATATAGACATAGCTGCAATGGAAAGTGAATCTAGTTGAGTAAAACAGTGCTAGAACGGAAAGTAAACATGGTTTAGTAAGAGGCTTTTTCAACTATTATGGTCTTCACAGCAATGCCTTGGATACTATGGAAATCATAAAATGTGCTTGATGGGTTTCTGAAATTACATGTTTTATTCCCATGATATTTTATCATGAATAATTTTCCTTTGTGATCTATTCCTTACATACTTCCATGATTTATTTCACAACTCAAGATTTTGATTATTAAACATTACGTTCATGTTTTTAAGTTCAAATGTAATTGGTTTTTTTTGTTTTATCTATCCTTACCCTTACTGAAATGTTGAGATCACCCTTTTTATGTTTTGGTTTCCCCGTGATTTAATGAACGATATTAGGTAAGAGAATAAAAGGGTAGGTGATTATAAGAGATGTTGAAGATCTTTCAAAATGATTAAAATATTATGTTTGGAGTTTCGAAAGACAATAAACTATTACGATCCTTGTGTGTCTGTTTTTGTTATATATTCCACAAAAGTAATGTAATTTCCATGTACATAAAACATGGGTGTCTAAAAATGTTATTAAAGTAATGGTTTAGTTAAAATTTGGAAACTAGGATGCTAAATCTGTAGTCTGATGACTAGATATATTTATAAAGTCTGTCTAGGGATGTCTGTAAGGTTATGTATAAGTATTGGTTACAGTACAAGAATTATTATAACAACAATGAATAACCTAGTATTATACTTTATATGTTTAATATTGAAAGTATTCCCCTTGATTATGTTGTTTTACTTGTATAATTTTTTCCTATCACACTATTCTTTTGGAGTTTGATATAATGGATGGAACCTGAAGGAACCGTGTTAATGTTCAATGAATTAGGAAATGCATTGATTATCGTTATGAACAAACAAATGTTATGGGAAATGGAGTGAAAAATCTTATTTCTATAATTACACAATCTATGAATCATTCTCGACATCCAAATGAGTATAAAAATTAACAATATTCTATTGGTTCTTTCATGAGGCAATGTCCCCATCATTTAGTGGGTCTTCTGATCCACTTGTTGATGAAAAATGGATCAGTACCAATGATATTATATTTTCCATAAATCACTGTTCAGAACATGAAAAATTCATTCTGGCTATTTACTATATAGAAGGTGATGTAGACAAATGGTAGAATCTAATTATGAATACAAGGACCCAAGATAAAATTAAATCCATTGCATGGGATGAGGTCCAGAACATATTTTTCAATAATTACATCACTGGTATTCTTCGAAAAAAGATGGAAAAGGAGTTCCTTGAGCTTATGAAAAAAGTATGATGAATCTATTGTCATATAAGAGGTGAATTTTACAGGGCTTGTAAGGTATGCATCTAGCTTTATCATCCAACCTGAAAGTAAGGTTGATCTATTCTTTTGTGGTTTAAAACCAAGTCGTCAAAGGGCATTAACTATAAGAGACTTCAGTAGCTATGGAGAAATTGTGCATTGTGCAATCAAGGTTGAACTGGAAGTTTGTGTTATATATCCATCTCATTGTTTTGATAAGAAACTAAATATGGAGTTCAAGAAAAAATCTCAAAACAATGGTGAAAAGAAGACAAATGTTTTTTTATACTCAAAATGTGGAAAAAATCATGGTGGAGATTGTCTTAATGGGACTAGAAAATGTTTTATGTGTGGGAAATAAGGTCATCAAGTAGTTGAGTGTCAAAGTAATGGGAAAAAGTTAGCTAATGATGTGAATAGAGAAAATAATACAAAAAATGCACCGCAAACAGTACAATGCTACAAGTGCAAGGTAATGGGGAATTATGCTAAACAATTCCCTAATCCAAGGGTTAATGATGATTGACATCAACAACATCTTAAGGAAAATGATAAAGGGAAGTCACATGTTATCTTTATTGGTGATTTTGAATATGGAATCGAAATATTGGAATGACTAAGTGTATATGTAACGGGATTCCAAAATAGCATTGTGGAATCTCATTTATAGTATTATGGAATATTGTAATATATATGTATTGGTTTCCAATAATTTAATGGTACCAGTAACCATGAAAAGTGATTGAAATATTTTTTGGAATAAGTTGATATGTGTATAATGAAGGGATGTGGAGAAAATAATATTTTTTATAGTATTAATGAGCTCATGACTGATATAAGGACAAATTTACATCATGGTTTGAGAATATAGAAATTTTGGGATTTTGTGTCATATCCCACCTTCAACAAGATTACAGATGGAACAATAGGTTGCTAGAACCTTCCTTCTTCAAGTTGAAGGAGAGATAAATACCCCCAAGACCAGCCTTCAATAGGTCCCGAAGTGGCGACTAGCACCCAGGGTATAGAATCACACACAAGATGGAAGGAATTACCCTTTTAATTTAATACGATCAAGAGATAGGTAAGTAAATCTCACAACACCAAAAGTGGATGTAAAGGTAAAGCCAAAACCAACCATTCTCATATGCATTTTACAAAAGTAATTAATACAACAGTAAAGGAAAATCCCAAAAAGGATGTACCAAAAGAAAAAAAAACAGCAATAACAATTTTCCCAATGTTTGAACTAGTATAACCCTACATAATCCTTGATGCCATATTTGAAACCTGAAAATAGTTTTATATACGTAGGGTGAGCATACAAGTATACTCAGTAGGGAAAAATCAAAATCACTCATGCACAAGTGGGGAGGCATTCTAATTCCCCGTGACAAAGGAGATAACCAAAGCACCTTACAAAGAAAACTATCCAACCAATCATTCACAAGGCACACTCCCCAAATAATGAAAGTTGAGTAATGTATAATAATAGCACAATGATATTTGGGTACCCGGTACCAATTTCCCACTAGTTATTGGGATCATAATATGCATAGAACCTCTACCTCCATTCATACCGCATTCCCACTGCCACAACACTCCCGCAGACACCTGGTCCACATCCACACTTCCCGACCATAAACACCTAGGACAGAACATTCACATGTAACCAAGCCTACAAACACCTGGGCCAGAACAACTACTACCACACCTGAAGACACCTGGGCCTCATCCTGATGATACTTGGGAAATAACATTCCCATACACACCTGGGAAACCACCACAAATACCATGCCCAAAAAATCTAGGGCTTAAATATACCACAGTCATCACATCATGACCAATTATTCTTCGACTTTTCACGAAATGGAGCAGAAAGGGATCTAATAACTAGCCCCTCATTGGAGTGTTTGGAAACCCCCCCCCCCCCATGAAATGGGGGTGCTCGGCACCAGGTGCTCAACTTGGGTGGGCGTGAATAAGAAACATAAGAACAACTATTATATAATATTTATATAACAATCACTCATCCCAAACTAGGAGATCAAAAACCAACCTAAGAAAAAACAACCTCATTGATGTTCATTCTCAAGAAGCACCAAACCCATGACCAGGTCACTACTCATCCCAGAAAACAATTCCCCATTGATCCAATTTTTGATTTCATGTTCAAGTGATTCTATTCAAGTATGTTCTGCATTATTGTGCAACTAATAGGCATAACCACAAGCCCAATGAAGTGAAATATCCAAACAACAATTTAAACATTCACACCATGTTCTCTTGTAAAGTCACAATAAACACAAAGGGATCTGTGAGATCCCTCAATGTAATGGAACCAAACCACAACTTAAGATGCAACAACATACAACATTAGATTCACAAGTAAAAACCATTCCATGATAGAGGATCCCATCTCCATCCACATCACCCCATAAGCATCAAGCAGAACAACACCCCCAATATCAAAACAGAGTAAAGAAACTTCCAAGTTCAAGCACATTATTCATTGGATTCTTCATTCTGTTGGATTAAATGGGGTGGCCACAGTAGGATTTTTGTTTATTGGGAATCAATTTAATCAGTAGAGTTTAGTGATTAACAAATTTTAATGTTACAATCATACAATCACATGAATATCCCTAAAAGCACTACTACATTAGTGCATATGGAAAACCAGCAACATCAATGTGTTTCAGTGGGCATTAGACCGTACAATACAAAAGACATAATCATGAAAAAGAAAATACAATAGAACATCAATCACATTCCCCCTACAACATTTAATGTTCAGTTTATTATATTCATTTAATGTTTGGTTTCATCCATCCCCATAGAAACAATTGCATTCCCACCCCGCATGATACAAAGTGAGAGATATGAAGGAAAAAACCTACAAGGATGATCAAAGATCGATGTATCTCTCGATGCGCCAATAATTGGGGATGCGCAACTTGCAGGGGTGGAGCATCCCGAGACTCCATGGATGATAAGTACGATCTCCAGCACACACGTACCACTTTCCTTGGGAAGGGAACTCCAAAAACACCATGGGGAGAGAGAACCCAGCCAAGAAGAAGAAAAGGAGGAAAGAAAGAGTGATATAAATATAAGCTCGGGCGTTATTGGATATCAAGATCCTCTATTGATTTAAAGGCGGATCCTAGTTTCACCACGTGGTTGGTTGGTTACACACGACGGGATTAATTTTTATTTAGTAACTCTCATCAGGAAAAGGTGGTAATAGCTGTGACTTTAAATGATATTATATAAATAGAGGGGAACATTACACAATCACAGAGCTCGGTCCATTGAGGTTCACCCCACTCTTAGGAATTTAAACATTGATTATGGGGATAAAAACAGCCCTGAACCATTTCAAATAGAATAAAATAATTTAAAAGTAGCATTACCGGTAAAACTGTAGACGTTAAACTCAACAAGGTTGTGTGAATCTTATCGGTCACACCGATCTGTGAGACACCGATTCTGTCTCACTGATCAGTGAGACACCAATTGGATGCACCGATCGGTGACACACCGATTGTGTTACACCGATCAGTCACACTGATCGTGTCACACAGAATGGTCGCACTGATGACACCGATCGTGTCACACCGATCGGTGACACACCGATCAGTCACACCGATTGTGTCATACCAATTGGTTGCTCTGATCTTGTCACACCGATCGGTCGTAAAGATATTGTCACACCGATCGGGTGCCCAGTGATCGTTCACACTGATCATTGACAAAAAGATCGTGTCACACCAATGACACCGAACGGTCGCACCGATCGGTGACACACCGATCAGGACGCACCGATCGGTCGCACACCGATCAGTCGCACACCGATCGGTCGCACACAGATCGGTCGCACCGATCAATGAAACACTGATCATGTCACACTAAAATGTCATCCTACCACTTGGACACCACCATTAGGATCCGTAATTTGCCACAGGGGTGGACTATGAGGGTCTGGTCCATTACATCAGATACCCCTCGAACTATTCTCATCCTCAAGAATCAAAGCTATACCTGAAGAGAAGAGTGGGGTCCGAACCCCACCCCCCACTAGAAAGATACCACTTGGGGACAAACAACCCCAAATAGCCATGCCTAACTCAAGATAAATATTTTCCCGACCAACAGTTTTGGGAGTTCCTACCTCCATGTTAAGATACTATCCACTTTGTGTGGAACAGACTCTACTGCATGGGTTTAATCACATCCACCTTAATTCCTCTTGATTAGGGATCAAGTCCTCCCATCCCCACCTAGCAGGACTTTTCATAACTTTCGCAAGGAAGGGAAACAAAACATCTCATAACCCAAAAAGGTCAGCATTACATCAAAAACAAGTATAAAATGAAACAGAACAAAACTCAAAATAGCTCTGGGTATTGGGCACACATCTGTTCCTCCTATTCCCATGTACTCTCCTCGAGCCCACCATGACTCTATAATACATGAACCAAAAGGATGGTTCGTATATCGAGCATCTTCTTCCTCGAGATCCTTGATCCTCAACGGTCTTTTTATAATCATTGTGTCAACCTCAATATCTAGATTTCACCAGTCGAGGATGTGTGAGTTGCTATGCAGATACCTTTGGAGCTGAGACACATGGAAGAAATCGTGCATTACAAGTAGCATCGGTGGTTGTGGTACCAGATAAGCCACTTCTTCGATCCTCCCCAACACTTCGAATGGTCCGATGAACCTTGGAGAAAGCTTAATCCCCCTACCAAACCTCCATTTTCCATGTTGATGGGAGAAATTCAGGAATACATGGTCTCCAACATCAAACTCCAAGGGTCTCCTATTATTATCGGCATATGGATTCTGCCAGTCCTAAGCTACCTTCATCCTCTCCCATATAAGCCGAACATCCTCTGTCATGCTCTGTACCTTCTCCAGGTGAAGAACACATACTTCCCCAATCTCAGTCCAACACACTTGTGGGCGACATGGCCTGCCTTAGAAAGCATCGAACGAAGCCATTCCAATGGTAGTGTTATAGCTATTGTTGTATGGAAAATCTAACAGAGGAAATTGTCACACCCACGATCCCCCAGAGTCCAGAATTCATGACTGTACTATATCCTCAATTGTCAGTATGGTGCGCTCTGTCTGTCCATCTGTCTGGGGGTGGAAAGAAGTGATGTGATGTAGATGGGTGCCAAAAGCATGTTGTAATCCCCTACATACTTGTGAGGTAAACCATGAATTCGTATCCAAGACTATGGACATTGGAACTACATGCAACCGCACCACCTCATCCACATACCTCCGCGATATGTCATCTACTGCACCCGACTCCTTGATCCCCAAAAAGTAAGCCTATTTCGTCAACCGGTCCACCACTACCTAGATAGCATCACAAACTCCTTGAACCATGGGTAGTCTGATGGTGAAATCCATCAAGACGTCATCCAACTTCAACTCGGGGATGTCTAAGGGCTGCAACATACCACTCGGAACACAATGTTGAGCGTTCACCTGCTGACACCCTAGGTACCTAGCAACGAACTCTGCCGCCACCCCCTTTACCCCGAGCCAACAAAATTGACTCCTCAGACCCTGGTAAATCATGGAAATTCCCGAGTGCACCATTAGGGGTGTGTTTTGGTACTCACCAAGAACTATCTCGTGCATCGTCTCTGGAATAAACAACATCCCTTGGAAAACCATCTGATTCTGACAATCCTCCATCCACCCTTCTAGAGCATCACCTTGGTTAACCCGGTAACACATCACTTCACTCTCTTTGTCTCCCCACTCAGACTCTTCCCCCTACCATAGTAGAGAGGACTACACTGTCATCTAAAACAGAAAACCTCTTCCACCATTTTCCCTTACATCTATGTGTAGGGAAGCCAACTCTTCCATTGGCTTCCAAGCATCCACATATTTTAGAATGGATTCCCTCTGTGAATTCCTCCTCAAGGAATCAGCCACAATGTTCCCCTTACCTTCAGTGTAAGAGATCTCTATGTTTTATTCCATGAGAAACTCTAACCTCCTTCGTTGTCGCATGTTCAAGTCCAGTTGGGTAAATATATACATCATGCTCTTGTGATCCGTGAATACCACAAAGCATTCCTCGATAAGGTAATGCTGCCACAACTTCAGTGTGAACACGACCACCACAAGTTCTAGATCATGGGTGGCATGGTTATGCTCATGGGGACATAACTGCCTAGACCAATAAGAGATAACCCCTTGTTGTAGCATCAGTACACACCCGAGGCCTTGTCCTGAAGCATTACAGAACACCTCATATGCTACCCCTTCTCCAAAAACCTCATCACTAGGGAACTAACCATCTTTACCTTCAGATAGCTGAAGGCTACCTCACACTACCTATCCCACAAGAATGTCTGGCCCTTCTTGGTCAAGGCTCTCAATGTTTCTGCAACTAGAAAGAAGATGGGCACGAACCACCGGTAGTAAACTACCAAAACTAGGAAACTATGAACTTCTTCCACGTTCATGGGTTCTTCCTATAAAAAAACAACCTCAAACATTGATAGTTTTAACGTTATTCCCTCCTCAGACACCACATGTCCAAGAAAGTTCACTTCTAGAGTCTAGAACTTGAACATGGACAATTTCACATAAATTTGGTGCTACTGGAGGACCTCAAAAATAATTCTCAAGTGTTAGCACGATCTTTTTATGACCTTGAGTAGATCATGATTTCTTCAATAAACATGACTACGAACCTGTACATATATTATTGGAAAACAGATTTCATGAGTTCCATGAACACAGCTGGAGCGTTCGTAATGCCGAACAACATGACGACAAACTCAAAGTGCCCATATTTTCACATGAAGGAAGTACTTGAGATTTCGCCGTCATTCACCCTCAGCTAGGGATATCCCGACCGCATGTCAATTTTGGAGAACCACCCTACCCCTTTTAACTGGTCGAAAAGGTTGTCTATTCTTTTGGGAGGGTAACCATTTTTGAACGTAACCTGAATTAGTCTCCAGTAGTTTTTGAAAAACCTAAGACCACCATCTAACTTCATTGAGAACAAGACTGGAGCACCCCATGGTGACACACTTGGTTGAACATAAAAATTCTTAAACAGATCATCAATCTGAATCTGCATCACCCGCAACTCTGATGGCACCATCCGGTAGGGTCCCATCGAAATCGGATGGGCACTAGGTTGCAAGTCTATCTCAAACTCAATATCAAATCGAGTGGGTAGAGATGCCACTTCTTCAGGGAAGATGTCCATAAAATCACTAATGATCCCTAGGACTTCTACTATTTCTGCATCCACTTACTCCACTGATTTTTTAGCAAATAATGAAAGGAGGGTATCTACTCATTGACTACCTTCATGGTAACCCCGCCCGCCGATGAATGTCACATGTCGGCCGCCCATGTCTGAAAACACCATTCTTCCTTGGAAGTTGTCAGTAACAACACATATATAGAACAACCATTAAATTAATAGGATGACATCGAATGGATGTATCTACAATAGTTGAAGATTCCTAATTGACTAATGTGGCCATATCATCAGTCTACACCCACAACAAACATAAAACATGACATTCTTACCTCATAATGGTGTACTCAACACCAATGGCATTGGATGTCTCTCAACATCTAGACCCAGATCACGGGTGAGAATGGGCACAATGAAGGAGTGTGATGCTCTTGTATCATACAAGGAATAGGAAAGAGTACTAAACATGCCGATCGTACCTCGAATGACTTTAGACCCTGCTGGAGCTGCTGGCTCCGCGGCGTGTAACTGCCTACGCCCATCTCCCCTACCCCTCAGCTGTCGGACGCCCCCCCAACCCCTCCATGGTCGAGGAACCTAAGGAGAAACCTGAGGTCGGCCTCCTCCTGTGATGTCTTCCCTTGGATGAGCGGGAGCTCGCTGTCCCTACTACTGCTGCTGAAAGGGCCTAGCTGAAAACTGCTGCGGCTGGGGAAAGTGTTGTACCACCCCACCCCAATTTGTACTTGGTCTAGGGACTGATTCTGAAGGTGCCCATGGCTTCCATAGATTAAGAATCTCGGTCCAGGGTCTGAAAAAAGTGTGAGTACTGGATGATCAAAATTGGAACTGCTGGGGTTTGCTCTTTACTGGTCGAAACATAGAGGGCCCTGATGCTAGAGGCATGCTACTAACGACCTTCCACTTCAATGAGCCCAACCAAATTCCCTCTAGTGATACACCTCCCAGTGTGTTCATCCTCTCTACCACTTCATCCTTCTTCTGGACTTCCGCGTATGTCGGTAAGGTGAAGGGAGTAACATCATACTAAAGAGAAGGGAGAAGTACCTCCTCCAAACATCTCACCCCAGACTCCTCATCTTGAATGAGGTTAGGATTAAAGCAGAGGAGATCCATGAGCTTGATCCCCAAATATCCCACTAAAATACCACCCTGCTGGAGGGAGATCAGTTCTTGGCTCCTCTCAGCCTTCATTATAGAAGAGAGGAATTCCTCCCGAAACTCCCTCTTGAAGTCAGTCCAAGTCACCTCAGCATCCCTCTTCTCCCCAAGATAAAGCGCCCCCCACTGATACGATGCTCCCTGGATTTGGAATATAGCCAGTGGAACCCAGTATGTGGTCAGAGCCCGGATTATGCATAAATATCTCACCAGATCATCTAGCCAGCTCTCTGTCTCAAGGTCTGAGATGCTATCCTCGTACTTTCTTAGGGTCTACTTCTAAAATTCATGAATCATCCGATGCCACTGATCATCCTCCTCCTCTAGGTCATCCCTCTATCGATCAGCCAAATCAACCTCTAGGGCCTTGATCACACATACTACCCTGGGTCGCCGTCCGGGTGCCATAATTATAAGGCAAACAAGTAGTACCTTAGCCCGAGTAGTGAAAGGGATTGCTATTAAATTTTCATAGACTTCTTATTCAATTTGAATCTCTAAAATACCCATGAAACACAAGAAAAAAAGTCATTATGATGCATGAACCTTCCCTAGGGTCTCAACCCTGCACTCAGTGTAGCCTCACTTGGTCGTTTGGTAGGCACAGAGTCATTGCATCTGATCCGGGGGGCCATAATATACCATGTCCTAGCTGGTCTTACCTAGCATATTTCAAGCACCATGATCACCCGACACTATTTTTCTACCATCCCATGCAATCCTCAATGTTCCTAATCCCATACTCCATCCTATCTCTCAACCTCACATCTGATATCAATCTTCCATGACCCACATTCACCGAGATGAGAGAAGGGACATCAGGTTGCCAGACCCATCCTTCTTCAAGTTGGTGGAGAGATAATGACCCTCGAGACACCCCTTCAATAGGTCCTGGAGTGGCGACTAGTTCCAAGGGTATGGAATCACACACAATATGGAATGCATTACAATTTTTATTTAATAGGATCGGGAGATAAGATAGTAATTCCCACAACACCAAAAGTAGAAGTACATGTATAGACAAAACAAACCATTCTCATATGCATGTTCCAAAATTAAATGATACAAAAGAAAAAGAAAAACCCAAAAAGGAAGTACCAAAGAAAGAAAAACAGCAACAACAACTATCCCAATGTCTGAACTAGTATGACCCTGCATGATCACTAAAGCCCTCCAAAAAAACTAAAAACAGTTTTATATACGTAGGGTGAGCATAAAAGTATACTCAGCAGGGAAAAAGAAAAATCACTTGTTTACAAGTGGGGAGGAATTATAATGCACCATGAGAAAAGAGATAACCAAATCACCTAATAAGTAAAACTATCCACCCAAGCCTCACCATGGAACACTGCCCAAATAACTCAAGTAAAGTAATGTATAGTAATAGCACATTGATATTTGGGTATGCCTCTCCACTTTCCCATTAGTTATTGGAAACATCTTATGCATCGAACATTTCCCACCATTATTACCATAGTCCCACTACCACACCCCACCCTCACACACCTAGGCCACATCCGCACATCCCGCCCGCAAACACCTAGGCCACAACAACAACGTGTAACCACACCCGTAAAACCTGGGCTAGAACCACTGCTGCCATGACGAAAGACACCTGGACCTCATCCCGAAGATACTTGGGAAATAACTTGCCCGCACACACCTAGAAAACAACCACAACTGCATTTCTGGATAAATCATGGCCTGAAATGGACTTCAGGACTACACAGACTACCTGATGAGACATGAGAAATTTGGGAAATGGTGTAGAAAAGGATCTAATAACCAGCCACTTGAAAGAGTGTTTGGAAAAAAATCCTCCCCCATGAAATGGGGTTGTTCGGCACTAGGTGCTCAACATGGGTGGGGCATGAATAAGAATCATAAGAACTACAATTATATAATATTTATATAACAAGAACTAATCCCAAACTACGAGTTCAAAAACCAACCTAAGCACAAAGACCCTCATTTCTATTCATTCTCAAGAAGCATCGAACCCATGACCATGTCATGAATCATCCAGGAAAACAATTCCCCATTGATCCTATTCTTGATTTCATGTTCATGTGATTCTATTCAAGTAAATTTTGCACTACTGGGATACTAACATGTATAACCACAAGCCCGAGAAAGAGAAATAGCCAAACAACAATTTAATCATTCACACCCGGTACTCTTGTGAAGCCACAATAAAAACAAATGGATCCATGAGGTCCCTCAATGTATTGGAACCAAACTAAACCTCGAGATACTGCCCCACACATCTTTATATTCACAACAAAAAACCGTTCCATGATAGAGAATTCCATCCCCATCCACATCAGCCCATAATAATCAAGCAGAACAACACACCCATTATCATAACAGAGTAGAGAAACTTCTAGGTTCAAGAACATCATTCAATAGGTTATTCTTTCTATTGGATTAACCAGGGTGACCACTCAAGTATTTATTTTTAATGGTTATCCATTTAAACGGTCGATTTTATGTGATTCTAAAATTTTCATGTTATGGTCATTATCATCATTCCATTATATTTATTCAAATAAGGAACAAAATACCAAGGAAAAAAGGATTAGGGGGTTCTAAAATAAAGGTGGCCAAGGGAGTCCCCACAAATTAATTTGACCCCTCCAGGCTTGAATTGGTAGTCATTGATAATACAAGTGACATTAGAGACAAGGATTTCTATGGATGTGAGAAGATCAACAGCTTTTTTCCCCTCTCTCTATGTGTGGGGGACCCAAATACCCTCATTGAGAATACGTTTACATTTCCTGATAATGTAGGTAATTGAGCATGGAATAGAGACTATACCCATAAGACATTCACATAAGATCTTAGAATCAGTTTCCACATGGGATAGGGTAATGTGCTTCAGTACCAATAGGTTGAGACAGGTGAAAATAGCATTGGCCTCCGCTTATAGAGCATTTCAATCCCCAAAGTGAGCTATAAAAGCAAGGAAAACACACCCATCTGTGTTTCAGACAACACCACTACTACGTATGTTACCCATTAGACACGAACCATCAGTATTTAACTTGAGGCCATATGATGGGGGATTCCATCACCCCCAAGTACCCTGTCTACTTTCCAGGCCAGCAGCAGCCAATGGAGAATTAACTTGCAGAAACTACAGGGATGGGGCTTCACACTAGTTCCCTAGAATTGAGACTATCTAGAGGAGTAATAATTTAGTACGCAGTATGATAGACCTTCCTATGGAGGAGATCCCCTCAAATCACGCCATATTACGTGCCCGCCAAAGGCACTAGCATCATGCACTAAGCATGATGGCTCTCAGCACCATTTCCAGACCATTCTCAGAAGAACCCTGAAACTACCTCTCCTTAAATTCAGTAGCGCCAGGGATGATGGAAGAGATAACTATGAACTCTCTGAGAAATTCCTAAACCTCATGGGCCCAATCACCTTCAATGAAACTACGATCCGTATTCTACTCCCACTAGTTTTTGCAACACTGGCACCGAGAATTAAGGCTTACACCCATTCTTTTAACCCTCTAATCCAAAGTAATAGTAGAATTTAGGGTTCTCTAGATTAGGAAGTTGTATTTAGTAGGGATCTTGTAACACCAAACACTGACATTCCATCCAACCCGTTGTGCCTGCAGAGAGGAGATCATACAGAAGTCTCTTGAAGTGAACTTCCCAGAATTGTATGGTATGAAAACGCATTTGTACGGTTCATCATTGATGAGAAGAGATTCAAATATTTCTTGATGGTTCTTCTCCAGAACCATCTTGATGAACACCAGGTACCGGAAACCCGCGATTAAGTCGATCGATGGAGCCGGACAACTTGGGAAACCGAGCACTGAGCCCACCCAGTTGTTCTTCCATAACGAAATATTACCTTCTCCTACGATCCATCGGGACTACTCCAAGAGGCCTGAGATGAGGGAGAAAACAGAGTGCCACAACGGGGATCCATGAACGTTCTCCGCATCCTAATTGGCATCAAGGACATGGGACATAATTCTTCCAGAGAGGGTCTGGCTGTCTAACATTTCCCAAGTGTGTTTGGCATGCATTCACTGCAACGTGTGTCCTAAAATCCTAACATTGATTCCCCCATCATGGATACGATGAGAAATCCTATCCCATGACACCCAGTGCCTCTTCCCTTCGGAAAATGCATCCCATATGATGCTAGCCAACACCTTGTCAATCACTTTTATCACTACCTTTGGCATGTAAGAGGAATCCAGTGCATGCACCGGTATGGAATATAGGATGTTGTTAATCAGCACATTATGTCCTCCATAGGAGAGGAAATGATTCTTCCAGTTGAGGACATGGCTGGTAATCATGTTCACCACTTGATCAATGTCCCGAATATGCACTCTGCCTACAGATATTGTATCACCAAGGTATTCTAACAGGAAGTGACCTGGCTGCATGTTCATACGACTACATATAAGAGTGGCATGTCCTTATGTCCACTTGTTTGAGAGGAAAATATTAATTTTTGAGTGGTTGATCACCTAGACACTCCAGAAGAAATACTCCTGCAGCGTCCTCTTGATTATACACATAGATATCTTCCCTAAATTTGAGAAAATTATCATGTCGTCTATAAACATCAAGTGAGAAATGGAGTGGAGGCTATGTTTCCTTCTATAGGGTATGATGATGCCCTTCTAGACCCCTCTTTCCAATAGTCTACTTAACGTGTCCTGCATTAAGATGAAATTAGTTGGAGAGAGAGGGTCTCCTTGACGCAAGCCCCAAGTGGCCTTGACGAAGCCATGAGATGTCCCAATGAAATAATCATCCAACCATGCTGAACTAAAGCATCTGAAGAGGATGTCCGCAGCCTTGGTAGAAATGCCCATCCTTGCGAGAACCATGTTAATGAACCCCAATCAATTCTATCTAATGCCTTGTTCATATCCAGTTTGATGGACATATTGGATCCATGAGTATTATGGTTGATGTCCCTCAGCATTTCCTAGGCCAGAGCAATTACCCTTGAATAGAGAAACCCCTCATGAATCCATCCTTCTCCATGGAGGTCCACATGGAGTGATTTGTGGCCATCCTCGAGTTGACGACACTTGCAAGGATATTGTAGGAAAAGTTTCACATACTAATCGGGCGATGGTGGAGGAGGGAGGATGGATCCTTTACCTTTGGAATGAGAACCACCATTGTGGGACTTGCAACTTAGGGGAGAAATACTCTTTGAATGAAATCATGAACCACGACCACAATGTCAACCTTAACCACCTCTCATGAAGCTATGTAATGAAAACCAAGGAAACCACCAGGTCCTAGTTCACTATCGAGGTCAAGGATCATCATGTCCATGAGGATCTTAGGTTCCTCTGGGACCTCATCCAAGATAGCATTTTCCTCAGAGGAAACTCTACTGGGGATGACATCCCAGATATCAGCATTGCCGCTCAGGTACCCTTTGGCCATCGTTGAGTTAGGACCTGCAAGATGATATTTAAGAAAGGGCTATTCCATATTACCCACCACATCTCTATCATCTGTATAGGATACATCATAAAGCGTAATATTTGGTTTGATTGGCCGTTTTCCCCCTAATACAGGCATTTAAGTAGTCTTGTTCTTATCCCCGTCATGTAACTATCTTGTCCTTGAATCCTCCTGGGCCATTTGTTCCAGTATTAGGATCATATCCACTAGTTTCTTCCCCTTTACTGCATTATTCTTAAAGTTTTATCATCACAGTGGTCCCCCTGGTTTCTTTCAAGGAGATCGATGTCCATTTTTAGATCTTCCATCTATTGATCACTACAAGGGCGATTGACTATCCATGCATGAAGCCTCCTTAGTTTGTTGTGAATAGCCACCAAGAATAACCTTGCACCGGTTCCATCCCAGAATCCTACAAAATTTGGATGAACTCTGGTTCCCTTACCCATTGGTTATAGAATCTGAACTTTCTCTGAAAATTCTAGTTGGAGAGCATGTAAACCAACAAATGAGAAAGATAGGAGATGCCACGAACCAAGTGGGATACCATGGAATATGATAACACTAAGATGAAATTTGTGTTGGTGAGGAATCGTACAGTAGCATCTAATACCTCTTTGGTTGTTACACCAAGTAAAAAGATCACCAACATAGTCCATATCCATAAGCCCCTTGCTTTCCATGAACTGAGAAAAGGCCATACTTTCATGTCAAGAGAATAAACCCTGAACTTTATCTCCAATGGCTCTGAGATAATGTTATAGCTTCCACCAAAAATCCATGGATCATCTCTTGGATCAAAGGCACGTAGCTCCTTCTACAATGATTCCCTTCTACCATCATCGCAACTTCCATAAACAAAGGAAACCATAGTGGTCAACAAGCCATTTGTCACCCTCATCGTAATGAACTATTCTCCTACCTACACCAGGTCCACCGAAATATCCATGTTCTAGAATACCCAAATATAGATATTCACTAGATCTTCCTGCATTGATGCGTGAATTTCAGCATATAGGTGAACTCCATCAATTTGGTCGGGTTCTGTTTTTGTTCCTGATCCGCAACTATAAGAACATTGTTTTTCATATCCTCCGATGCAATGAAGTCCATTTTAACCCTCACCCCGAGGCCATGGGAAATTCATATTAGTATGGGAATCATTGGGAAACTTTGGCCCCTGTTTTAACTCAATTCTTAGTCTATATCTGGAGAACTGAAAGACACTCCATGTTCTGTGACCTTTGGGGTTTGGACATCGCATGGGTTCAAAAACCCTGACTGAAGTCCTGTAGGAGAGAAGGAGGCGATTTTAAGAGAGAACATACCTTGATTGTCTTCCCTCTGGGAGTGCTTGGAGTAGATAGGATCAATGTCTTTTCCCCTATGGCCTAGGAAACCCTACTAACTAGGACCTCACCCCCAAAAAGGACAGCCACATCCATTCTCTTATCATCACCAGAGAGGGGAAGGGGCTGCACATACTTATCACCAACCACACATGTTCCGACCGCCGTGGTTTCCACCTCCAAAGCTATAGTAGATATGGCCATGGGCTCCCAGGTCCTTGACGGAAGATTCACAGAGAATTCCAAAATCCCACCTATAGATAGGAACTGACGGGGATCCACCATTGGGTAAATGTGACTGACCATCCATGGAGGAGGGGCTCCTTGGGTACAGGGAACCAGGGCACAAAAATCCCCCCCATAAGGAAAACCACCAATGACCATGATTTTTAGTGGCCATGAGCCCGAACAATTCACATCACATAATAAAGAATAAAGAAATACAACATAACATCGATCACATAACCCCCTTTATTCATTAAAGGATCATTTATTATCTTCATTTAATATTTAGTTACATCCATCCCCATAGAAACAATAACATACCATCCCCGCATGATACACAGTGAGAGAGACGAAGGAAAAATACTACCTGTATGATCAAAGATCGATATTTCTCTAAACACGCCATGAAATGGGGATGCACAACTTATAGGGGAGGAGCATTCAGGACTCCATGGAAGAGTACTAAAGGCTCCAACACATACAGACCACATCCCTTGGGATGTGAACTCCAACCGCTCAAACAGAAGATTGAACCCTGCCAAGAATAAGAAAAAGAGGAAAGCCAGCATGATATATAGATGAGCTCAGGCGTTACTGGATATCAAGATCTTGGGCAGCATTAATGGCGGATCGTGGTTTCACCACAAAGTTGGGTGGTTACACACGACGAGATTAATTTTTATTTTATAACTCCCATCAGGAAAAGGTGGTAATAGCTGTGACTTTAAAGAATTTTATATAAATAGAGGGGAATGTTATGCAGACACACACCTGGTTCGGTTGACGGTCGCCCCACTCTTAAGAATTTAAACATATATTATGGTGCTAAAAATGGCTTTAAACAGCTTCAAAAAGTTTAAATGGGTTTAAAAGTAGCATTGTGGGAAAAATTGTAGAATAAAAACTCAACAAGGCTGCGTGACACTGTTTGGTGAGACACTGATCAGTCGCACTGATGACACTGATTGTGTCACACTGATCGGTGACACATCAATCGGTCGCACTGATCCTGTCACACCAATCGGTCGCACAGATCGTGTCACACTGATCGGTCGCACCGATCATGTCAAACCGTTCAGTTGCACCGATTGTGTCACACTGATCGGTCGGACACCGATCTGTCGCACCGATCGTTGACACATCGACCATGTCACACCAAAATGACGTCCTACCATTGGGAATCCAATCTTAGGATCTGGAATTTGGCCATGGGATAGACCATGAGGGTTTGGGCCATTACATTTTGGTATGAGGAAATTATTAACTTTTGATAGTATTCATGTTTTCACTGAGGTTCTTTGGTAATTCATGTTTCAAGAGAATACATGACTAAGGTATTCACTTGTTTGGAATATTACCAACAAGATATATCTTATGATATATGGGGAATAAATGATGGTAATAACATGCTTTTTATATGACCTCTTTAGTAATATGTATCTTTATACTATGAGATTGGATAGAAGTATTTTCGATAAGCCTAAATAATGGAATGGATTATGTCATAAATCATATAGTATTGTTTAAAGATTGAAATTTGTTATATTATTTATGAAATAATATGATAGTGTAATTTTAGAAAAAGGAAAACCCATAGGACAAGAAACAACCCGTCACGTTGGAAAAGGATGTGGGAATTGAACCCACATCTGAAGTGCGACATGCCTTTATCACCTACCACTGGACTTCAAAAAGTCCCTAGATTGTATAAATTAGTATTATTTTATCATATGGTGTGGTATAAGATGTTTAAGTCCATTTTTTGGAGCCATATAAGATTAATATCACCATATATGGACTTCTGTATATTTAATAACTTTTGATAATAATTTTTTTGAGATAGATGGAATGAACCATCATTATATCCCATGATATGATAACACTTCACAAATAAAAAATTCAACTTCATTTAATTAAGATATGAAGTGAAATTTTTCCAAGGAACGACCAACGGTGAGATTGTACCAAAATCAAGTAATTATTTCTTCAAATTCAAATTTTTTAAATAAATGTAAAGGATCTTGAAAACCAAAAAGGATGTCCTAGTACCCTCATATATGATGAACCCGATGGTACCTTAGATCATCAAAAATTTATGGCTTTTTGATTGTTACCTTTTTCATATCCATGTTCTCTTCCACTCTCCATCAGAACTTGATGGTTATATTTCACTTCCACATCCATATTTTCAGCTATGTTCTCCTATGTGGAAACCCAGTGATGACTTAATTTGGGTAACTGTTACATTACAAACATTATTTTATAAATTTATGTTTTCGTATTCATTATTACGATGTGTGTTTCTATGAATGAAACTTTCATGTAGTAGACCATTTATAACCCCGACGAATTTCAAGGGAGAAATTAATTTTAAACGGGGTAGAATGTAACACCCCGAGATTTTATGACAAATATTCTTTTTAATTTTTTTGATGTCTTGTGTTTTACACTATAACAAAATTATCTTTCGCTATAGGCAACAATGTATTATCTTGTATTATACGAAAATTTTATTCTTGGCTTGTGATGCAAGAGCGACCATCCCCAATACCGTGTGTTGTACGCAATACTGAATTTTACTAAACAACGATATATTGTTATAATATTATTAAGAACAAGTAGTTATTAATATTATAAACTTCCTTTTGAATTTTATAACATTATCATTCATCATACAAATATTCTAGAATATGGTATAAGAACAAAATAAAATTTTTAAATTAAATAACGATTTTTAATAAAATGCAGTTTTGCCGCCTTTTGATGAAGAACCAACATTAAATCATGTTTTTGACATGTTTATGATTTAAATTTGTAAAAATAAACTTATTCATTTCAATAATTATATAAAAATATATTTTGGATAATTTTTTAATATGTTTCGGTTAACATTCATATTTTGATGAATATTAAAAATACTATAAATTTTAATTAATAACAACTTTTTTCAAGATAATTTAAATAGTTAAATTAAAATATTGAATTGTTTTAAAGTATAAATGGAATATATTTTTACCATTTAATATAATTGAATTCATTATCATTAATTTTACATTGAATTCATAGGTAAAATCATTTCAATCTTTTGCAATGTTTTAACTTTTAAAAGTCATTTTCTCAATAGCATGATTAATTTTAAATTAAATACTGAATCTTCTGTGTTTTGAATTTGTAAAAATTGATACCATATATGTAATCAATAGGTCCAAATTAGGTTAATAGGATACTTTTTATTTTTAGACATTATGGATAGTAACTACGGTAAATTTTATTACTTTAGTGAATGGTATATCGGGTAATTTAGGGTAAACATAAGATTGTAAAATTACCCTATCACCTACCAAGATTCTATTGGATGAATAGTAGTCGACCTATATCACCTAAGGGTAATAATATTTATATTTCATGTACTTTTGACCATGAAAAGGATTTAATTATTATTAAATTCATAGAAAGTAAACATGTCACTCAATTATATCTTATAAGTGTGATAATTTAAATTTAGTGATAAACTTCAAAAAACATATGATATGAGTAGTCAACAGAAATCTAATAAAATTAAATATATCATGTGAATTTATTTATAATTTTATGGATTATATAATTATTATTAATTGAGACACAATAGTGATGTAGAAATTATTTTATTGAATGAAATATAAAATAAATGGTTTTAAAAATATTAAAATTAATATTATATGAAATATTTACTGTGCTCCCCAAATGTTCAAGATGAATAATAAATGTTAGGGATATATTTGATATTTGTTTCTAATATATCTGTTGTGTGGATTTTATTTATATTCATATAATTGAATAGTGTCAAAATTGACACTATTGATATTTTAGAAAAATAAAATATTATTAAATTGTTTAAAAATCCGAAAAATATGTAAAAATTATAAATTGAAATTTATATGGTCCAAAATGTCATAAAGTATCCAATTATTTAAAATTTACAACAAAAATGTAATTATTTATAACAATTTAAAATTTATAATATTATTAGCAGAAATAAAATTAAATAGATTAAATAAGGATAAATAAAGTTGATAAGGTTTAAAATAAATTCCCAACATGTTAAAATTTTATTTTATAATGAGAATACAACCCTATATAATATAATATTTTAATTTGTGTCATTTTGGACGTTTTTATGTGGGGTTTGGGTTTATTATTAATTAATATATTCGAGGTTTCCAAAAGTGCCCCTCTCCTCTATTATAAAAGGGGCACCTCCTCCTACTCCTCTTCACAACATTTTCAGCCTTCAAGCTCAGCCAAAACCTATCTACTTATTTTCTCCAGTCCCTAAAAACATACTAGAGGTCATGTTCTTCTTCATAGAGCATCAATAGTGCCCTAAAATGAGGTTTAGAAGAGGCACATCAAATAAGTGGTAATATAATTTACCAATTCGTTCAATTTTATTTATACTTATTATTCATATTCATTATATGTTTCATTATTAATTAACATCATCGTATCATTCATATACTGATATTATACAATAAATATGAAACAACCCCATTTCACCGTATATCCATCCTACGGAAAACACAATCACAATGCATTAGTACGTATGACTTACCATCTCCATGTCGTGGTGTAATATATTTTTCCACCACCACCATACTTGGATGGGTATAATGGTGAAAATAATAATTATATATGAATATTATAACATCATACTAATTCTAACTTATTATATCATGCACTCCAACTCCATTCAATAATTATGTGAATGATATCATCACTCGTGCATACGTACAGATTACCATCTCCACGACGCGATGAGATTCATTCTCCATGATCACCATTTATGAATGATTATAAAGTATATATAATGAATAATAATGAGATATATGACATAATAATTCTTTTCTATTTATGTATATATATATATTTCATCTAGTTACATCCATTCAAGTCAATAAGGAAAGGAAAAACAACGTTCATGTGTATGCACAACATACCGTCTCCATGAACGGTGTATTTCTTTTAATTTATCTATATATTATATATATATTATGAATTTATATATTTTATATAACTCATGTTTTAAATTTAGGAATTAATTAAATCATGATAATATCAATAATGAAAAGTGAAAACATGTATGATAAATTAAACGATTATTACCCAAAATGTTGCTTCAACATGGAATTGATAAAAGAATGGGTAATATAAAGTCATAAGTGAATCATATATGATGTCATAAAAAATTACTATTATTATTTATTAAATAAATGTCATTATTTAAATCATTATACAGGAGTTTTGGACACGTACAGAATAAATTTGACAAAATGTACGAGTTAATTATACCAATATCATTCTTATCTGAGATAATTTATTCATAAGTATTTATTGGGGTTATTTTTATCATACATGTCCTTTTTCTCAAAATGTTTTCATAAAATGTTTACTATTCTTCCATTTATGTTTAAAGTCATTTTTACGCATTTTTAGCACATGGTATGGAACAAATCTTTTGTTTGTTTACCATACGAGATACTTTTTGACTTCTCTAGAAGAAGTACAAGTAGAATGTTTTTTTAACTTATATGGCATGAACGAATTTTTAGGGATTCATAACGCCTTATTTAAATGGATATTACTCTACATGATTTCAATATAATTTTCAACAAAATAATTTTCTTTTAAAATTTCATGGAATTTTGAGAAAAGAAAATGATTTTGAAGGAGAAAGGATGTTTTCCTCAAGAATTCATTTCTAGTGTCTGATCAAAACTATTTTCCATCTAAGATGAAATTATTTAGTATGTTTATGTTTCAATTATAATGTATCTATTATTTAAATGATTTTATTTTTCTTATGATGAAATGATGACCATTTTTAATATGGATTATGTTATGATGGTATGATGTTTATGAAACCCATATTATTCATTAGGTTATGATGAATGATTTATGTTTACTTTGTTGCATTCAAAATAATTATTTCCTTATGAGATGTTTGGGACTAATATCTCCCTCCAATGTAGTGGGTAATGATTTATATCTAATGAGATACTCATGGATAGAACAATAAGTGAATATGGTTCATTAATATAGGGTTGGAACAACAAGTCATCCCCGTTCAGTAATGGAATATGTCCACTATGATGGTCTTGGCAGAAATTCATTGGCTACTATCGAAGTCATAACATGTTCTTAATAGTTTTCCACAATTTCAAGTTTTATTCCCAAGATATTTTATCATGATCAATGTTCCTTTGTGCACTATGCCTTACGTACAGCCACGATTTATTTCACAACTCAAGATTATGATGTTTAAAAATTACCTTCATGTTTTTAAGTTCAAATATATATGGTTTGTTTTATTTTCTCTATGTTTACCGTTACTGAGCATTTGAGAACACCCTTTTTATGTTTTATTTTCCACATGATTTAAAGAATGGTTTTAGGTAAGAAAACAAAAGGGTAATTTCTTTATGGGAGATGTTGAAGATCATTCAAAACAATTAGAAGATTATGTTCTGAGTTTTGAAAGACACTAAACTATTATGGTCCTTGGGTGTCTATTTTTGTAATGTATTAATTATTACACATAATTAATGTAATGTCCATGTATGTCATGCTTGAGTCTCTACAACATCAGTACGATAGGGGTGATGGAACCTATAAGGTGTGTAAGCTTGGACCATCGCTAAGAAGGGGAGCTGGAGCCTAGAAGAAGTGAAATCCTAGAACCATAGTAAGATGGGGATATATATTATAGAAGTAATGGAAGCTGGGAACATTCATATGATTGGGTGATAGAGCGTGTAAGGTGTTGAAGACACGAATGTCGGTACGATGGGGTAATTATTCCTGGATGGTGTGGAATCTTAGATCGTCAGTATGAAAGGGGAGATGGATCCTGGAAGGCATTAAATCCTGGAAGATTATTAGGAAAATGGGAGATAGAGCCAGGAAGTCATGGAAGCCTTGAACATCTGTACGATTGTTCGAGGGACCACACAACGCACGATAGCCTGGAATATTTGTACGATGGGGCGATGGTGCTCAGAAGGCATGGAATCTTAGAATGTTGGTATGAAGGGACATTGTATCATAGAAGGAATGGAATCCTGGAATGTTGGTATGATGGGGATATAGAGCTTGAATGGCATAGAATCATAAAGGATCAGTATTATAGTGTGATAGAGCATGGAAGGCAGAGAATCCTAGAGTGTCTTTCCACAATGCATAGAAATAAGAGTAGGGATAGGAGCGATCGCTTCCATGTATTGTTTATTTATAGAAATACATTTATTTGACATGGATAGGTCCAATACGATGGATTTTTTATATTCATGGGGAGTTCTTCCATACTGGTTGATGTTGCGAACAAGGAGGACCTCTATGTTTAATGGTTGGGGTGTGGGGAGGACCTCCGCAGTGGAGGATCATGGCAACAGGGAGGACACTCATGCCTTCTAATGGAAAAATGATGGATCCTTTATCCTGATGATATATGTGTGTGTGTGGGGGGGGGGAACCATAGTGGATGTTGATGGCGGCATGGAGAACTCATTATCCTGATGATAGTGGTGTGAGAAGGACCTCTATAGTGGATGATGATGGTGATGAAGAGTACTCTCGTGCCTGATGATAGTGATGTGGTGATGACCTCTGTAGTGGCTTCAAGTGCAATTGGTTATTCTATGTTGGATTAGTGTTGGGTACCCTCAATGAGCCCAAGGAGGGAAGAGTTGGTGTGGAGCTGATGGAGTCGGGGGATGATGCCCCTAGCGCAACCTGTGAAGGGGGTTAGATATGAGAGTAGCCTATGGAGTTAGGAGAATTATTCCCCTAGCGTGGACTCTAATGGTGTAATATTTGGGGTGAGATGATGGATTTGGGGGATGATTCCCCCAACGCAGCCTGTAATGTTAGTGGTCTCAGTTAGGAGCCGAAGGATTCGAGGGTGGATTCCCCTATGTGTCATATGAAGGAAGCAAATTTGGAGAGGTACTGATGGTGTCTGGTTGATGATTTTCCATGAACAGCCTGTGATGGTCTGTGATTTATCAAGGAACCAATGTAGTTATGGAGATTATTATCACGATGCAACCTCAGAAGGTGGTGGGTTTGGCGAGGAGCCGATGAAATCAGGTGGATGATGCACCTGGCATGGCCTGTGATGGTGAAGTGGTCGGTGAGAAGCTGATGGAGTTGGTGGTAGATTCCGGTAGAGTGGCCTATGACGGTGGAGGCATTGGTGAGGAGCTGATTGAATCATAAGTCGATGCCCCTGGATCAACTTATTATTTTAGTATGGTCGAAGAGGAGCTGATGGAGTCAGGGGTAGATGCCCCCAACGCATTTTGTGAAATAGGTGAGATCGGCGAGGAGCCGATGGATTCGCGAGAAGATATCCCTCTGTGGTCTGTGAAGGTTGTTGTGTCAGAGAGGAGTTTATGGAGTATGGGGGGTGGGGGGGGGGGGTTATTCCGCTAATGTGGCATGTGATAGTGGCGAGTTCATTAAGAAGATGAGGGTTTTGGGGAGACAATTCCTTATATGCGGCCTGTGAAGGATACTGAGTCAGAAAGGAGTTGAAAGAGTGGTGGGATTATTCCCTAACATGACCATTGACTATGGCAATGTTGGTGAGGAGTTGATGGATTCAGGGTGGGGTGTCTAATTCACCCCCCGCGACCTCTGTAGGTGGTGAGGTCGCTGATGAGCTGATGGAGTTGGGAGTGGATCCCCCCTGGTGTGTCCTCTAAAGACATCGGTGTTGATGAAGGGCCAATTGATTCAGGGGGTAATGCCCCCAACACATCCTCTAAAGGTGGTTTGGTTTACGTTGAGCTAATAAATTCGAGGGCTAATGCCCCCAACATGGCCTCAAAAGGTGGAAGATTTAGTGAGGAGCTGATGGACAATATTATTCATGCAAACATTTATAATCATACTACCACACATGCATGAGATGGTATTCACATGGGTGATACCTCAATTGGGTTATGCCTATCATTTTTTATCTATTCAGAGTTTAAGGATAAGATTTTCATGTCAGGTTCAGAATTTTGGTTTCTGATGCTTTTTCTAGGGCATGCATCTGTCTATCAAAGACATGCTGGGTGTTTCCCCACATTCCTTATTTTTAAAGTTGGGAAGAATTCGTCTCTTATTCAAGGAAATTTTCTCATTGATCAAAATTGTATGATGGGATGTCATTGCCTCATTTTGTGGATTCCTCCACAAAATTCTTCACCTAGTCTAGGTCCCCCATATATATTTGTGTCATTGTTTGTGAATCACATTCTCATTGACAAATAATTGTATATTCCAGTCAATTACACATCTTCTTTCAAGTCATTACAAGTGTTCTTTATAGGGAATAAACCTTTAGTCATGGTAGATGATATCATCAGGCATGTCAGGGGATATTTGGATCTGTGGACATTGGAGGATATGTATTCATCATTATAATATGGAATCTCAAGGGAATATAATCCATGAAATACCATGTTATGCATAGGGTATCTTATACCGGAGGCATGTATTTGTGTTTTCCTTAGCTTCCCATGTAAAACACAAGCTATGTGGCGAGTTTAATGTCTTTCATAGCTAGTTATTCAAATGGTGTGTCTTTTAAGGTTTTATTTTGGAATCTCATGTTTTACATGAGGTAGGATGAAATATTAATGTCTTGTTGATATGGAATTATAGTGATCAGGACATCCCATATTGACAGATCAAATAGGTACATCCCTATGAGGGATCGCCTTGAAGGTTAACCAGATGGCTGAATCAGAATGCCAAATGAAGATGGATCTGAGGTTGTGTGTCTCATAGAGGGAATATATCACAATGTGAAAGTTAAACTAGACACCACTGAGGTGGATCAGAAAGAGTTCACCCTAGAATGGGGAACAATGAATTGATATTTAAGAATTCACAATGAGGTTGGACCGAAGGTGGTGGGTCCCATATGGGGAAGATGTCACACCGAGATGAATGATTAGGACACCCCTGAGGGTGGATCAGGGAGAGTGTGCCCCAATATAGGGAACACCATGGTTTGTCCTTGGCTAGAATTATTCATCGTGGAGGATTCATGCAGGCCCTTTATAGAAGACAGAGCTCAAAACCCACATATTTAGAAAGGCGAGGCATGGAATCAGGGTGTGCACAAAGGACAATGACCCGGATACATGTTAGAGATTATGTGTGTTCAAAGGCCCAAAAAAAGAGAGACAATCTTTCTTGGATGGATATGTATTGTGTGGGGATAATGCATGGTTAGATACCTAGTTACAACAACAGAAAACAAATCGAAGGATTTCATGATCTCACTAAGATGTGGCATCCTATTTAAGAATCGAGATGGATAATAGATGGTTCATTAAAGTGGATGAGAGTAATGTAATAGAACTGACATGAAGATGATAATGATGTTGGGATTTAACCTCTGGGTGGATTCCTACATATCTTAGTGGTGCAGAATCAATGTCAATGATGTTTAGTGGGAGGATGGTCACATGAGAATCTAGCTTGATAGAATGGATGCAAGAATAGGACCTGGAGGATATAAGACCACCATGTTGGGGAATGATCATCCTGCAACACAAGGGATCAAGGGAATGACCAGGATGTGACTTGAGTGAGGGGCTTAAAGAACATGGTGGCTTCCAATGTATCCATGTGGCAGGGAATCAAAGTCATTATAGTTTAGTATGAGTTATGGATTTAGGGTGTACACGAAAAAAACAACCCAAAAACATACTATGGATTACGCATTAACAGTAGCCAGAGAGTTGGTCTGACAACATTGAGAAATTCCAAGGATGTGTGTCTCAACATAGGCAACACTGATGTTTACCAGTGATTGGTGTTTGAAATCACGGAGGCATAATACATACCCTTTCTAGGAGATTATTATGGAAACATATGTAGCTTATAGTGAGGTATAGAATCAGGGTGTTCTTGAAGGGCAATGACCCAACGATAATGTCATGACATTCGTATGGTTAGGATACCAATATGATCTAATGCTCGAGAGGCAGACCTGAGTTGTGGATCACAAAAAAGTGGAATACAATTTCTTTTCAGAGATTGGGGAGGAACCTCAAGGAGAATTCCTATGTACCCTTTCTATGAAATAGGAATCAAAACCCACATAATTTGTATACATACAATTTAGCTTCATGCAAGAATTAAATGTTTCATACAATTTAACGTCATGATAGAGGTGGGTGAATTGATGTGAATTATTCAGGATCGAGGGATGACATGCTTGATCCATAGTGGGGTTTCCTATGTACCATTCCGAGGAAGGGAAAGGATTGAAATGCATGTAGATCATAAGGGGGATTGGTGATTACACAATAAGGAAGCCTGAAGAGGATTCCACGATTGATGCTTACACTAACCCCACGTGGGTCAGGATCAGTGTGTGAAACTAGTGGTTGAAAAGACCTACCGACCACATCATGAAGGCGAATATGGATGGAATAAAGTGGGTCTTACATGTGGTTGGCTTCAGAGAGAGGAAACATGAGAAAAAACATTGTTAGAGGCCCAAGAGATGGATTTTGCGACTTACTACAGCATAGAGGCCCAATGAGAAATGAATGTGTCAAGATTCATGAGGAGGATATGGCCATCATACCTAAGACATAACACAAGAGGGATCCACAATAGTGTGGAAATGTTGGATTGGGATTATGAATGGAATATACCTAGGTGATGCTATGGAGCGGAAATGGTGATTGGGGTTTATGCCTGGAAGCTTCTTAGGTGACACTATAAAGCTGTAATGTTGGATTGGGATTACACACTGAAGCTGACTGGGAGGCACTGTGGAGATGACATGGTAGATGGAGTATACACATTTATGTTTCTTGGGATCCTCCATGAAGATACAATGGTCAAATGGGATTACACATGGAACACCACAGTAAAGCGTGCGTGGCCTGGGGTAGAGATCCGGATGGGTGACCTTCTAGAATGTTTCTCAGGTTGTGTTCTAGTGAGGACAAAGCACACTAGAAAGGAAATGTGTTAGCCTGTGGGGACTGTTATTAGTATAATGATCAATTCAGGCATGTGGGTGGACCCTTGTATAGGGACCACGTGTCTGCGGGCCAACTGGTGGTACTTGGCGGTCGAGGACCTAACAACCATGTTAAGGTGGGGTGGTTGTGCTACCACTGGTGCCTAGTTGACACATTTGGTATCAAAGGTGGTACCTACCCTTAAATACAGTGCCCTATCTAGGATAAAATGTAAGGTCCCACAACTATGATGTTGTGCTCTAAAGGATGGGTGAATGTAACACCCAAAAATGATAAATAAATAAAAGGATAATTGTTACTACCCATGTCAAAATGGTGAACCTTCCTTTTAGGAGTATTTCTAATTAGAACTCCATAGTTAAGCGTGCTTAGCCTAGAGTAGTGATCAGGATTGGTAATCTTCTGGGATGTTTCCTATGGTGTGAGTGGGTGAGGACAATACACACTGAAAGTACATGTGTTGGCATGTGGGGACGGTCATTAGTCTGATAAGCAACCCTAGTGAGTCATAGCCTATGGTGTGTTGGGAAGGCATCCAAGGTATTACAGAAGACCCATGGGGTAAGATGATAAGGTTCATGTCCCTGAGAGGTGGGTCGTGACAAATGATAGTAGATATTAACATTTTAATGTGTTTGAAACACTGCATTCATATCATGTTATCTATAAATGGGGACAGAAAAAGTAGGGTTGACTATTGACGCTATTTGAAACAAAAGACCTGACTCGAACTATGGTCTAATGTCTTCTGGGGCATTGGCCCAAAATAGTATTTGAGCCGATGTGGAATGAGACCAGTCCATTAAGGTGTCCCTTCTGACATGAAATAGGATAATGATCCAAATAATGGTCATGCAATGAGGTAGGTGATGTGATGGAATGTTTGAAAGGATTCCAACGCTCTTGTAATTGAACCATATAAATCGTGGCATGATTCATCTTATTCTTGTCCCATAGGACATCTGTTATTTTGATCATAAGTAATCCTATTACTAAATGATAGGGAATTCTTCAGTTTAAAGTAATGTAGTCAGGACTATTGGCATCTTATGTCAGGCACATAAGGAAAAACATGATTGGAGAAAGGGAGGTTCTCTGTTTATCATATATTGTGTACTATAGTTTAATGTAATATAGATAAGACTATGGTGCATAAGGAACCTATTAATGGCTGGTTTTGGGAATTATTAAAGAGCATCCCTTTCTAGTTCAACATGGCAAAGATGACAGGTGATGGTGTTTATAAGTGTTTTTTGAGGAATGGTTCAACTGAATCTAATCAGGGAGTTAATGATTAGAATCTCAACTCTTAACATTTGAACTGGACCCTGAAGAATATGTGGACTCAAGGTATTTCATGAGTTGCATATAATTTTCTCATGTCATAGTATTCTAATGGTGGATGTTGGGTGTGAATTAGTGCGCAATGGAAAATGTAAACATATCACCCCAAAATGTTCTCGGTGAGACTCTCCATTTTCATGGGTGTTAGTTATGGTGGTGAAGGGTCTACCCCGAAGGGTCAGGATAACACCCTGTCACTGATCCTGGGTGGGGGTGCATGGGTTGTGTCCGTATGGTATCGACCAATTGGTGTGAAGATATGCACATTGAGGAGGAGAGGGCTTCATGAAGTTACTTCACGGAAGAATTTTGCATGAGGAGCTTGGGGTCTCTTGATATAGCTTCGCAAAAGAAAGGCACTTGAAGAGAAGGTCATCAAGAAGGATAGGATCTCATGGAGTGAAGGGCTTAATGGAGAATAGAGTCTTATGGAGCAAATGGAATTATCAAATCCTTGAGAATCCCTAATGATCTGCCTCCATCTCAATGGGATGATCCTCTGCGAAGAGCATCTATTTACAGTTCTCTGCAGCACCAAGAAATGGGATATCATCCATCAAAGGGGCAGTGTAACCATCCGTATAACGAGAGTTTGATGTCTATTTATATGAAATGGATATTTTTTGAGATCTCCTCAAATAAGAAATGTATACCCTAATGAGAAAATGATTTCATGAAGGAAATCACGCTATGAAATTATAGGCGGGTCCTTCAGGTTTCTCATTCCAGGGAAGTCGACTGTCATTCCCTCCATAGCATAAAGGCATCCCTCCTTCCCACTGTAGTGGTCGTAGAGGATTCTGTCAAATATATCTACACTTTTATCATGGATAAAGAATTATGAATGGGCTCCACAATCACATTTTCCAACCCTACCTTGAATGTACATAAGTACAAATATGAAGAACTATTCCGGCTCTATGATAAGTCTAATAAAAGATTGAAAAATTTTATACACTCAGGGATTATGTATTGAAGCATTTGAAATATTTTTTCTGTGTGTTTTCTTTTTCCAACAAACTTATCATCTTCTTCATCAATGTTAAAATTATTTATTCATTTAATTTTGATGATAAAATCTTTGTAACTAGTATGGATTTCTTTAAAAAACCAAAAATATGAGAAACCAATATAGAACATGTGTTTGTAATTTCTATATAGAACCATACATCTATATTTTTTGTTACTTAAAAATGAAGATTCAATTTTCATGATAATTATATTATGTGTAATAAATGATTACAATTCACCAATTACATTATACAACATACCAATAAACCGATATGAGTTTACCAATATTGGTTAAAAAACCGTCCACAAAATATATTTGAGTATCCTCATCATCATCCTCTTTTTATAAATCAACACTAGGAGGTTAATATGGAATTACATCATAATATAAATAAGGCTATTCTAGTGAATTATTATTAATAAAAAAACGATTTCATTATTTTTCATGTATGGGTTTAAATACTGAATCTAAATCCAAATGGTTTGGCGTGAACAAGAATAAATTTTGTTACCTTATTCAATATGGATTCATATAAAAATTATCAAATCAACATGGTTGTATTGGGTGAACACCATTTACAAAAGAATTGAAATATATATTTTTGGGGGTCATATTAAAACATAGGTTGTTTCTAAAATCCATTCACTATTTTAATGGTATGATATCAAATAAATTATGAACCTATTAATGACATAATAGGAATTTGGTTGGGAGATTTATTTTGTGGAAAAAATGACCCATTTTATCTATTGAATTCCATTGTAATGACCCAATGTTTTATCAATGGAATTACCTTCTAACAATCATTCCTTATAGTATAATCACATTAAGAATCACAATGAAATATAGATATAATAAATATTATGTGACCATTAAACATAATTTTTCCAATTCAATGTTTTGAATTTCAAAAATCCAACATACAGGGTTGTTTTGAAGATGATTTTGGGAGTCTAATTCAAAAAAAATAATTTTTGGTGAATAGTAACAAAACAACATGAATAGTAACCTACACATATGAATATTACTGACCCTTATGAATAGTAAATTGTACAAAATAATAGTAACCATACCCATGAATAATTAAATAAATGGTAGGAATCTTATAAAGTGACAATTTGACTATAGTAAACGTTTTGCTATTTTTGTAAATCATAAATAGTTAATTATAATTAATTAATTAATTTTAATGAAAATTTATTTTCATGATATGTGTTCATAAATTAAAAAATATATTTCTTATTGTTTTTAGATAATTTTATAAGACCCTGCATAATTTTTTAAATCATTATAAAATCAGTTTTAATTTTAAAAACTGTATTTTTCTAGTAAATTATGATTTTAATTAAATATTAAATTAATCATATATAGAAAAGTATCTTCTAAAAAAGGACATAATTTTTTTATTCTACATGGAAAAAATGGTTGTGGAGACATTTTGGTAATTTTTTTGAAATAATACACTTTTTTATGAAAAGTTAAATATCCTAGTTCACAATGATAAGCTAAATAAACTAATTATATAGCCATGTGTGATGTTATGCTGATGTAAAGACACTTGGTTTTTGATTACATTAAAAAATTACTATTTTTGGTCATGTAAGACTCACTATTCCTTTTCTTGTGGGGAAATAATAAATTAAGGGATTTTATATTAAGAAATGCCCTCTCCCCACCACTATAAATACCACCGTTCACTCCCTCATTACCCCACACCTCTCATTATTCAATCCTTGTCTATATACTACCAATGATTCTTACCTACCCCATTTCCCTAGTACAAGAGCTTCTCGTATCATCAAATGACCAATCATAGGCCCCATAAAGAGGATCCTAAGAGGAGGATTCAAGAGATAATTTCTCCCATTCTTTTCCATTAAGTTCCTTTCAATTTGTTGTTATATTCTTATTATCTCCCAAGCTGTATTTTCCCAAATGGTTTTTTAACTCCAATATTACCCATATAATATAATTTTATGATACTAATGGGATGTTAAATCATTCAACCCCTTCTCCTCTAACTTTTATTTTATAAAAGGAAAGGTTGTTCGTGAGGTGTTGATATATCACCTTCAAGAATGACATGTTATCATTTTTAATTTCTACCTTCATATCTTGTCATGAAAACATTTTTATGTTTGAAACCGAATATTTTATATATATTGAGTCTTATTTAATGTTAGGTACCTAACTTAGTTACATATTATTAAATTATTAATTAAAACAAGTTCGTTTGTGAAAAAAACGGCCCAAAGTAAATAAAAAATCATCATTTAATTTTTATCTAATTATATGTCCACATTGAATAAAAATTAATTCATTATAATGTAATTTTAACTTATGTAATATAATTAATAACATGGAATATATTTTCTGGATGTTTATCTGTGTTCTACATGAACATCAATTCATGAATACATGTGAAACGCTCAAGAAACCCATAAAAACGAACATTATAAAGAAATGTTTTTAAACTCTATAACTTATCAATAGAACCATAAAATAACATAATTACAAAAAAATGACTTATATTCATTATAAAAGGTTCTATAATTTCTAATTAATTAATATAATGTCATTATACAAGACATTAAAGTGAAGGAAGTGTTCAGATACAAGGTAATGGGAAAATCAAGAACCCAATTTTCATTCTTCGGGTTCTCCCTATTTATATCCAAATTTTGTATGGTCACTCTTTGAAAATAATTTGTTCATCATTATCTTAAAATTTCTTAGAAATAAATTTTTTCTACTGATGTTTATTTCAAACAAACTGTTTTCCAAAAGAACACTTCTTTTAAGAACTGAATTTTTATCTATAATTCATGGTTTATGGTTATTGTATTATGTATGTTATTCTGTATTTGTTTTGGGAAACCAATGATTAGCAATGTGTTATTAGGAGATTATACCCATTCCATTATAAGGGTTAGATCTTTTCATAATTATATATGTTATAGGAGGAATGAATGATAATTACAATGATAATGCTATGATATGATGAGTGCGCCCAGAATAATATAGTGCAATATGAATGTTTTAATGTGACTGGTGCGCCAGAAATTATACAGTTCTCCAATGAATTTTGTAAAATTATGAATCTCATGAGTAAATGAAAAATTATGCATGAACGATATAATATATTTGATCACAAGTATGTGTCGTATTTTACCACTAATACATGATGTTTCATTTTTATACATTGCCACATTTAAAGTCTTATATTTATGCATCCAATTATGTTAATTCTTCTTTTACTATATTATGATTATGCTCGCCCATGCTATTATTTTCTTTTCTGTCCCCTGACTGGGATTCTAACTCACCCCTTTTTATGTATACCCTTAGGTGACTACATGATATAAGGAGAGTTCAAGTGCTAGTAAAAATCTAGAGAATAATAAATTGTATAAATGTTTATGATTTATGTTGTAATTGTTATGTATTGGCCCAGTTTTACCAAGATAATAAACTATTGGATGCTCTATCTGTAATACTATTATGTTGTTTATCATTAAAATGATATAATTGTAATGAGAGAAAAGTTTGGGTCACTGAAGTTTGTATCAATAGAAAGGTTTAGTTAATTTGGGAATTCGGATTAGTGAACCCTAGAGAAAACATCTAGTATGAGACTAAGTAAAAATATGCACTCTATAATTTTTACATAGGGATCCCATATGTTTTGATTTTAGAATAATATATTTAAATTAGTACATTATTCATGAAATGTTGAATTATGTTTTTTATAACCTATTCTATTTTAGAAAATGGTGGGATCGACGAGAAATCATGCCAATAACTTTTGCGAGGGTTAATGCGACGATTTCCAGAACAACATCCCCAATGATTTGGGTGGTGGAGTTTGAAATATCATGTCCATGCTTACCCAATTATCTCAAGTTATGAATGATAACCATAATAATGGGGAACATTATCCTTCACCAAAGAAGGAGAAAATGGATATTGAATGTTTTATGGGGAAACAATCTTCAACGTTTAGTGAATCATCCGATCCACTAGTTGTTAAACAGTGGGTAAACAACATGGAGAATATATTTTCTGTGCTTCACTATTTTGAGATGGAGATGTTGAATCGAGTTGTTTATTGTCTAGATAGAGATTCTAATAAATGGTTGGATTTGATTAATAACACCAAGACAAGGGTGTAAATTGAAGAGATGGAATGTGAAGAATTTAATATATTGTTTCTTAATAAGTATTTCTAAATAACTCTTCCCATGTATATACAATGAGAATTCATAGAGATCAAGAAAAAGGAAAAATAATTAGTCACAACCTACGAAGAGAATTTCATAAGCTTTCAGGGTATGCTGTGAGCATTTTTATAAAAAATGATAAAAAAATTGATAGATTCATTTGTGGATTAAAACCACATATTCGAAAGGATCATGAAATTTGAGACATTTGGAGTTATAAATAAGTTCTTCAGTTTTCTCTCAAAGTGGAGATGGATTTTGGAGAATGGTGCAATGGCTATGGTGACAAGAAAAGAAAGATGGAATTTCAAGCCGGTGGATCTAATGACAAAGGTTGGAGGAAAACTCAATGAACCACATACCAATAATATAGGATGTTGCACCATGGGAACTTCCTTAAAGGGATGGGGAAATGTTTCATGTGTGTTAAAGAAGTACACCATGCTCAAGAGTGATGAAAAGACATAAAAGGAAAGGAAAATGTGGTAGAAGAAAGGTGAGTACTCCTCATAGTTCAATTCTAAAACTGTAGGGAGTTTTGGTACTATGCAAGATAATGAAATAAAACTATAGTTCTCGAGGGTAATCATCATCAGTAGCCACCAATGCCAAAGGATCAACGAAAAGATTATTCCATCACTACTGCGAATTTGGATAATGATAATGAAGTCACACATGGTATGCTTATTATTCACAAAGGAATCAGAAAAGTATTATTTGATTCTTCTTCTATACATTTCAATATTTCTTGTTTAATTTCTAGAACTATATAATTGAATCCTTGAAACCTTGAACTAGAGATATCTGTAAAAATACCAAGAGGTGCAATCATTGCATCCCAAGTGTTTGACTCTTATCCTATTTGTGTATGTGGGATGATTCTTCCAGTGAATTTTGTAATACTTATGTTGGTGGATTTGAATGATATAATGGGAATGGATTGGCTCTCATTATATTGAGCACATATCAACTTTTGGGAAAAGGAAATATCATTTCATATTCTCAACCATACCATGCTCCTCTGAAAATGCAAGGAAGATCATGAATCTCCTTTGAAAAATTTGTCAATTGTGTGGGTGTTGAATCCCTATGAAGAAGCATACCTCGCCCAAATGGTAGAGTCAAAGGAATCTTCCATCCTTCAGGAAATTCCCATTTTGAGGGAATATAGTGATGTATTTATAGAAGAGTTAAATGGAATTCCCTCGGATTGTGAGGGAGAGTTCCCAATATAACTCATACCCGGAGCTACTCCAATCTCAATTTGTCCCTACCAGATGGCATCTATCGAACTATTTGAGTTATAGAAGCAATTTCAAGAACATCAGGACAAAGGGTTCATATTACCTAGTGTCATCCCTTTGTGTGAGCCTATGCAAATTGTGAAGAAGAAGGATGGAACAATGTGTTCAGGTATTGATTATCGATAACACAAAAAGTTAACCATAAAGAAAATGTATCCTCTTACAAGGATTAATGACTTGTTCGACAAGTTAAGAGGAGCTCAATACTTTTCAAAGGTGTATATTAATTATATATATCATCAGCTAAAGGTGAAAATGGATGGTATTCAGAAAACTTCCTTCTATACAAGTTAAGGGGAATTTGGGTTTTTGTTGATTCCCTTCAGACTTACTAATACCCCTAGAATAATTATCTATTTGGTGAATAGTGTCTTTAGACATTGCCTCAGAAAATTTGGGGTAGTGTTTTTTGGGGATATTCTAATATACTATAAGATCATGGAGGAACAAGAAAAACATCTATGTCTTTTGTTGGAGACATTGAGAAATGAAAATTTTTATGCCATTTTCAGCATGTGTGAATTTTGGATGAGGTAGGTCACGTTCGTGGGAAATATGATCAAATGTGAGGGAATTTATGTGGATCCTTCAAAAACAAAGGTGATTGAGAAATGGGGAAGGCCCTCTATTGTCACATTTATTCATAGTTTCCTTGGATTAGTTTGGTACTACTGATGTTTTGGGAGAAACTTCTCATGATTGGAAGGACCGCTAAATAGGTTAATAAGGAAATGGGTAAAATATGTCTTGAGGGAAGAATGTGAGGGAAGCTTCAGGGAGCTAACGATATGGCTGATTACTACACATGTACCCACACTATCAAGAAGTTGAGAATGATTTGTGATAAACAGTGTTGATTTAAATAATGTCTTGGGTTGTGTACTTGTGAAAAATTATAATGTGATAGCCTATGACTCAGGACAGTTTAAGATCCATGAGTAGAACTACCCAATTCATGATCTAGAGCTGGCAGACATGTTTTTTTCATTGAAAATCTGGTGGCACTGCATTTATTGTGAGAAGTGTGACATATACACCGACCACCAGAGCCTAAAGTATATATTCACACAAAAGAACCTTAACATGCATCAAAGGAGATGGTTAGAGATATTCATGGATTGAGATTTGGCTATAAACTACCTTCCTTTAAAGGCGAACAAGATAGGTAATGATCTAAGAAAAAAAGAACCTTCTACTATATCCATATTACGAAATGATAAAGACATTATCTTCTTATATATACAAAGGATGAATTTAGAGAACATAAGATCTTGGGATACATCCTACGTTGCCCAAATTATTACTCAACCATCCATCAAATAGAGAATTAAAGAAGTAAAAAGGGATTATGTGGAGCTACAAATAAGGGTGAATGCAATAATGGAAGGGTAGCTGCAGGAGTTTCATATCATTGTTGATAGTGTGATTTGGTTTGGAAAGCGACTTTGTGTTCCTTCATCACCCGGATAAAGAAGAAGATATTACTCAATTCAGATAGCACAACATTCTCTATCCATCTTGGTGGCACAAAGATGTACCGTGATCTTCAAGAACAATTTTGTGGGATAACATAAAGAAAGAGTTTTCGGAATATGTATCAAAGTGCTTGGTATGTCAGAAAGTTAAAGAAGAGTGACAAAAGTCTAATGGGATTATGCATTCATTTCCTATACCCATGTGGAAATGGGAATATGTTACTATAGACATTGTCAGGGGTCTCCCAAAGTTATTGAAGGGAAATAATTTGATTTGGGTTGTCATTGATTGACTCACCAAGACTGCCCATTTTATCACTATTTGGAAAGACATATCGCTAGAACAACATGAAATGATATATGTGAAGGAAGTGGTGAGACTGCATGGTGTTCCACTCTTAAATGTCTCTAAATGTGATCCAAGGTTCTCATCTAAATTTTGGAGGATACATCACCATGCTTTGAGTACTGAATTAAAGTATGACCTATCACCCCTAGACCGATGGAAAATATGAAAGGACTATTCAGACGCTTGATGGTATGCTAAGAGCATGCTCTCTTGAATTCAAAGGTTGATGGGATCAGCATCTCCCATTGGTTGAGTTTTCATACAAAAATAGCTTCCACATGATTTTTCAGATGGCTCCATGTGAATCACTATAAGGAAAGTGATGTATAACTCCCACCTGTTTGGAAGAAGTTGGAGAAAGAAAGAAACATAGACCCAATCTTGTAAAAGAGATGATAGAGAAGGTTCAAGTCATCCAAAAACATATCAAATATTCTCAGTGTCAGCAAATATCTACACTGACAACTATCGAAGGGACTTGGGCTTCGACGTTGGAGATAAATTCTTCCTTCAAATATTACCATGGAAGAGGGTCATGCAATTTGGAAATAATGGGAAGATAATACCAATGTACATGGGCCCCTTTGATTTCTTTGAACACATAAGATACATGGCCTATAGACTAACACTTACTGAATATGGAACAAGGTCATGATGTGTATCTTGTATCACTTTTGAGAAAGTACATAAATAGTCCCTTTCATGTACTCAACTCATAATTGGTAAAATTGGAAGATGATATCTTCTATGAGGAGAAGCCAGTAGATATTCTGGACTGGAGAGATAATGTTCAATGCATCAAGATGACCCACCTTATCAATGTGTTTTGTAGGAAAAATAATTTTGATGAATCTACATGAGAAACGAAGGAGGTGATGAAGGAGAAGTACCCTCACCAATTTTTGTAAAACAAATTTTCGAGGGTGAAATTTTATAAGGGAGGAAGAATTTAATGACCCAAAGTTTTATCAATGGAATTCAATTTTTATAATTATTCCTTATAGTATAATCACATTAGGAATATCAATGACATAAAAATATAATATATATTATGTAACCATTAAATAGAAATTTTCCACATCTATGTTTTGAATTTCGATAATCCGACATTCAAGGTTGTGTTCAAGAGGATTTTTGGTGTCTAATTATACCAAAATAGTTTTTGGTGATTAGTAAAAAACACGTATGAATACTATCCAATCCGTATGAATAGTACATTGACCCTTATGAAAAGTAAATTTACCAAAATAATAGTAACCTTACAAATGAATAATTAAATAAAATTTAAGCATCTTAGAAAGTGACAATTTGATCACAGTAAACTTTTTTATTTTTTTGTAAGTCATAAATAGTTAATTAAAATTAATTAATTAATTTTAAAGAAAATTTATTTTCTTAAAATGTGTTCATAAATTAATAAATCTTTGTCTTATAGTTTTCATATAATTTTATAAGGCAATATATATTTTTTGAAATCATTATAAAATTTATTTTAATTTTAAAAACATTAAATTTCTAGTAAATTATTATTTTAATTAAATATTAAATTAATCATATTCAAATGATTATTATATAAAATTTAATTTCATTTTTTAATCTACATGGTGAAAAAGGGTTTTGGTGAAATTTTGGGATTTTTTAGAAATACATGAATTTTTGATAAATAGTGAAATACCGTAAGTTACAAAAAATAAGCTAATTATAGAGTCTTCTGTGACATTCTTCTGATGAAATTGCACATGGATAGAGATTTAAATATAAAGTTACTATTCTTGGTAATGGAAGACTCACTATTCTTTTTATTGTGGGGAAATAATAAATTAATGGATTTTATATTAAAAAATCCCCTCTCCCCTCCACTATAAATACCACCCTTCATTCCCACATTCCCCCACACCTCACAAGAATCAAGACATTTATAAACTCTACCCAAGAATCTTCCCAATCACATTACCCAAATTCAAGAGCTTCTGGTCTCATCAAAAGGAAAATATTAGGCCCAATAATGAGGATCTCAAGCGAAGGATTCCAAAGTTAATTTCTCTCCTCCTTCATCTTTAAATTCCATTCAATTTCAAGTTATTTACTTATTATAATTCAAAAAATCATTTTAAAAATGGTCTGGTAACTTTAGTATTATACATATAATATAATTTTATGATAATAATGGGATATTATATCATCCAATCCCTTCTCCTCTTCCTTTTAATTTATAAAAGAAAACATTGTTCGTGAGGTGTTAAACTATCACCTTCAAGAACGACATATTTTCTTTATCATTTCTACCATCAGATCTAGCAATGAAAATTTTTTTATGGTTGAACCAAAATATTTTATATGTATTAAGTTCAATTAAATTTTATGTAACTAATTTAAGTACATATTAATAAATTATTAATAAAAACAACTCCTTTGTTGTCAAAAAACCTCCCTAATTAACTCAAATAATCAGTCCATAATTTTTATCTAATGATCTGTCAACATAAAATAAAATGTAATTAATCATAAGATAATTTTAAATTCTATAATATCATTAATAACATGTAATATATGATCTTTATTTTTATCCATGTTCTACATGAACTTCAATTCATGAATACATGTGAAACACTCAAGAAAACCATTAAAAAGGTCATTCCCGAGCAATGTTTTTAAACTCTATAACTTATCAAATGGCCCATTAAATAACATAAAGAAACCAAAATCTCCCCTATTCATGTATAAATGGTTATTTTATTTCAAATTAATAAATATAATGTCATTATAATGAACATTAAATTGAAGGAAGTGTTCCGATATAAGGTCTGGGGAAAATCTAGAACCCACTTTTCTTTTCTCGTGTTCTCCCTCTTTTACTCTAAATTTGGTTTGTTCACTCCCTAAAATTAATTTTTTCATAATTATCAAACCTTTTATGATATATAAATGTTTTATTCTGAAGTTTATGTCAAAAAATTTCTCTTCCAAAAGAACAATTTTTTAAGAAACTGACCTTTTACCTCTCATTCAAGGTTTATGGTTCTTGTATCATATTTGGTATTCCTTCTTTATTTTTGGAACCCAAATATTATGAATGTGTTATTATGATATGAAACCCATAAATTTATATTTATATAACCTATCAAGATGTACATGGACATTACATTACTTCTGTGGAATACTTAATACATAACAAAAATAGACACCTAAGGACAGTAATAGATTAGTGTCCTTGGAAACACAGAACATAATATTCTAATCATTGTGAAAGATCTTCAATGTATCCGATAAAGATCATCCCCTTTTTCATAACTAAAACCATTCATTAAATGCTGGTGAAAAGATAACATAAAAAGGGGGAGCTAAAATGCTCAGTAATGTTAAGCATGGAGAAAATAAAACAAACCATTCACATTTTAACTTAAAAACATGAATGTGATGTTTAAACATCAAAATCATGAGCTGTGAAATAAATGAATGTAGTACGTAAGGCATAGATCATAGAAGAAAATTAATCCTAATAAAATAACATGGGAATAAAACATGTAATTGTGGAAAAATATTAAGAACATGTTATTATTTCTATACTAGTCATTCCATTGCTACGAAGACCATCATAGTGGACAAAGTCCCTTGAAGAACCGTGTTTACATTCTATTCCATCCCTATATTACTAAACTAGATTCGCATTCCGTTCCATCCATTTCTATCTTATGAGATATAAATCATTTCCCAATGCATTAGAGAGAGATATAGGTCTAATCAATCTCATAAATACATCATTCTTTTGTGTTCCACAAAATAGACATAAATTATTCATCATAACCCAAAAAATAATATGGGATTCATAAACATAGTCCCATCATAACGTAATCCATATAAAATAAATGGATGTCATTTCATCATAATAAAAATCAAATCATGTAAATAATATAGACATTATACATGACACATAAATATACTAAATAATTTCATCACGGATGGAAATTTTTTTTGATAAAACACTTGAAATGAAATCTTGATGAAAATATCCTATCTTCATCAAAATAATTTAATATTATCAAAATTCCATTCATTTTTAAAAGAATAGATTTTTTTTGAAAATAATAATGAATTGTTTTAGAATAATATTCATGGAAATAAGTCGTTATCAATCCTTAAAAATTCGTTAATGCCATATAAGTTGAAATCAATTCTACTTGTACATTTCCTGGAATAGTTTAAAAGTACCTGATATGGAAAAAAAGAAATATTCCTTCCGTACAATGTGTTAAAAAAAGTGTAAAAATGAAATTAAACATACATTGAAGAATATTAAACATTTAATGAATTTGTTTTGAGAAAACATGAACATGAATGATAAAAATAACCCAAGTAAATAATTTTGAATAAACTACCTTAGATAAGAATGAGATTGGAATAATTATCTCTTACCATTTATAATCAGTGAAATAAAACATGTCACAAAATAAAAAAAATTACATTAAAATGTAAATATCAAAGCCCTCATAATAAAAAAAATAAATCATTAATGTGAAGCATAAACACCATACAAATGAAATAGATGATTATTAAGGTATATGTCTCACAGAAATAAAAGTGAGACAAAATATTCCCTTACCTTTTTCCCAATTTCATCTATACGTGCCCAAAACTCTTGTATAATGATTTAAATAATGTCATTGACTTATTCAAGAACCATAATCATTTTTTATGACATCATATATGATTCATTAGGACTTTATATTACCCATTCATTTGTCAATACCATGTTGAAGCAACGTTTTGGGTAATAATCATTTCATTTATCATATATGATTGGACTTGTTATTATTGATATTATCACGATTTATATACATTCAGAATTTAAAACATGATTTATATATCATATATTCATTCATTATATATATATATAATATAGATAAATAAAATCTAATACAACATTCATGGAGATGGTATGTCGTATGTACGCATGAACGTTGTTTTCCTTTCCTTATTGACCTGAATGGAAGTAGGTAGATGACCTTTATATATATATATATATGTATATATACATTAGCTTTACTATGTAGCATATCTCATTATTATTCATTATATATACTTTATAATAAATCTTGAATGGTGGACATGGAAAATGAATCTCATCGCATCATGGAGACAGTAATCTGTTCATAAACTCGAGCGATGATATCTTTCCCATAATTATAGAATGGAATTGGAGTAGATGATATAATATCTTAGATTTATTATGATGTTATACCAGTCATATATAGTTTTTATTTCCACCATTATACCCTTCCATATATGGTGGTGGTGGAAAAACAGATTAGACCACGACGTGGAGACGGTAAGCCTTACGTACCCACGCACGATGATTTCATTTTCCATAGGATGGATAGAAGGTGAAATGGGGTTTTTTATATTTATAATTACATATAAGTGTTTGAGAGATATCTATGTCATTACTTTATAATGAAACAAATAATTAAGATGATGTAGAAGAAGAAATAAATTTGAATGAATCGGTAAAGGATATTACATCTTCTTTGACGCTCCTCTTCTAAACCTCCTCTTAGTGCACCAAATATGGTCATTGAAGTAGATCAGGACCTCTAGTATGTTTCCATTGAAGTGGATAAGTGAAATTGATAATGATTGGCCGAGTATTAAGGGTCAAAATGTTGTGAAGAGGAGTGGGAGGTGGTGCCCTTTTTATAAGAGAGGAGAGGGGCACTTTTGGAAACATCTAAAATATTAATTTAGAATAAACCAAACCCCACGTAAAAACATCCAATACCACTCAAATTAGATGATTAGATTAGATAGGGTTGTAATATATTCATCCAATAATATTTAGACATGTTGGAAATTTATTTTAAACCTTATCACCTTGATTTATCCGTATTTAGTCTATTTAATTTCATTTGTGGTAATATTATTCTATATTTTAAATTGGTATAAATAATTACTTATGTATTGTGAATTGTTTATAATTGGATTATTTATTAAATTTTAGACCATATAAATATAAATTTGTAATTTTTAAATAATTTTGTGATTTTCAAACAATTTAATAATATGATATTTTTATAAAATATCAATATTGTCAATTTTGACACTACTTGATTATTTGAATTTAAATAAAATACACATAGAAGATATATTCAAAAAAAATTCCTAATAGATCATTATAATATAATATTCATCTTCAATATTCGTAGAGAACATTAAATAGTTCATATACTATTTATTTTAATATTTTTAAAACCATTTATTTGATATTTCAATCAATAAAATAATTTCTACATCAATATTCTGTCACCATTAATTAAAATTATTTAATACATAAAAATTATAATTATATTTAAATGATTAATATAATATTATTAAATTTCTGACAAATATTTATGTTCAAATTGTTATGAACATTATCTCTTAATAAAAATTATTACACATATATAATATAAGAGAGTGACATGTTGTCACTTTTTTTGGTTTTAATAATAATTACATCCTTTTCATTGTCAAAAGCACATGAAATTTTTCTATTAATATCCTAAGGAGAAATGGGACTACATTTATTCATCCAGTAAAATTTTGGTAGGTGTTAGGGTAATTTTATAATATTATTTTTACCCTTAATTACCTGATTTACCATTAACTGTAGTAAATAAATTTACGATAGTTACTATTCATAATGTCTAAAAATAAAAAGTATCCTTTTAACAGAATTTGGACCTACTGATTCAAAATATGGAATCCACTTTTCTTAATTCAAAACATATATGTTACAGAATTTAATTTAAAATTATTCCCACTGTTGAGAAAATGGGTTTTAAAAGATAAAACATTGAAAAAGATTAAAATACGTTTACCAATGGATTCAATGTAAAATTAATGATAATGAATTGAATTATATTAAATGGTAAAACTATATTTTATTTATACTATAAAACCTTTAAATATTAAAATTTAGCTATATAACATATCTTAATGAAAATAGTTGATTTTAATTAAAATTTTGCTTATTTTTACAATTCATTAAAATATGAAAAATTAATAGAAAAATATTTAAAAAATCCAAAGAAAATTTTTATATACTTATTGAAATTTATAAGTTTATTTTGTCAAATTGAACTCATAAACATGGAAAAAACTAGATTTAATGTGGGTGCACTAATCAAAGGTGGAAAAACTGTAATTTTTTTTAAAATACTTGTTTTACCCGAAAAAATTTATTTTGTTCTCGAAAAATATTCTACAATATGTGTAATATTGATGATAATGTCATAAGATTAAAAAATGCAGTTAATAATATTCATAACAGCTAGTTTATAATAATAATATAAAAATATATCATTGTTTAGTGAAATTTGGTATTGTGTACACCACATGCTATTGAGGAAGGTCTCTCTTACTACACAAACCTAGAATATTGTTTTCATATAATACAATATAATATGGTTTTGTAGATAGCACACACTATTTTTGGTGTAGCATACAACACAAGACATCAATGAAATTAAAAATAATATTTCACATAAAATCTCAGGGTGTTACCTTCTACCCCTATAAAAGTAATATCACCCATGAAATTCATCAGTGTTATAAATGGATTACTAAATGAAACTTTCTTTCTTAGAAACCCACATCATAAAGAAGAAAACAAAAACTTAATTTTAAAATCAAAATTATTAAACATAACGATTACCCAAATTAACTCAACAATGGGTTTCCACATATGAGAACATATGTGAAAATATGGATATGGAAGAGAAATATAACCATCAAGTTCTGATGGAGAGTGTTAGAGAACATGGCTATGACAAATCCAAAAATCACATAGCCATAAATTTCTGATGATTTATGGTACCATCTATTTCATCGGATATGAGGGTACTTAGACAACATTTTTGGTTTTCACAATCCATTCTCTAAATATGAAATTTTCAAAATAAATGAAATATTTACATGATTTTGGTACAATCTCACCGTTAGTACTTCCTTGAACAATTTCCACTTCATATATTAAATAAATTAAGTGTAATTTTTCTTTCATGAAGTGTTAGCAGATCATGTGGTAGAATGATGGGTCATTCCATCTATCTCAAACAAAAGGTTAGAAAATTTTTATAAATATACATAAGTCCATATATAGTGATATTAATCATATATGGGTCCAAATAATGGACTTATACTTCATATATCACGTCACATAATAAAATAAATCCAATTTCTACAAACCAGGGACATCTTGTAGGCCAGTGGTAGGTGATAAAGGCCTTTCGCCCTTCAGTTTTTGGTACGATTCGTGCAACCTTGTCAGACGCGACTGGTTTTCGTCCATCCTAATGGTTGTCCATTTTCTAAAACTATACTATTATAACATTTCAGAAATCATATCAAAAAAAAGAAATCCTCAATCAATACTATTTGATATCTTACATAATCCATTCCTATATTTAGGCTTATCCCAAATACTTATTTCCAATCTCATAGTATAATGAAAAGTTTACAAGAGAGGTCATATAGAAATAAAGTGATTACCTTCATTTATCCACCATATATCATAAGATATATCTTTTTGGTCATATTCTATACATGTGAATACATTATTCATGTATTCTCTTGAAACATGAATTACTATAGATCCTTAGTGAAAACATGAATGATGTCAAAAGTAAATTATTTCAACATACCTAAATCCCAAAATTTCTATATACTCAAACTATGATGTCACATTGTCCATATATCAGTGATGACCTCATAAATACTATCAAACATATTATTTTCTCTACATCCCTTCATTATACGCCTACCATTTTCTTTCCTAAAATATTTCAATCACCTTTCTTGGTAACTTTTATCATAACATTATTTAAAAACAATAAATAGATATTCCAATATTCCATAATACTATAAATGATATTCCACAACACTATTTTGGAATCCTGTTACGTATACAATTAATCATTCCACCACATCATTTTCATTTTCAAAATTACCAATAGTGATCGCATCTGACTTCCCTTTTTCCTTTTCCATATGTGGTTTTTGATGTCGATCATCATTAAACCTTAGATTAGGGAATTAGTTATGATAATGTCCCATTTCCTTTCACTTGTAACATTTAAGTGTTGGTGGTGCGTTCTCATTAGTATTCTTTCTATTCACATCATTTGATACCCTTTTCCTATTAATTAAACACTCAACTACTCGATGACCTTATTTTACAAACATAAAACATTTTCTAACCCCTTTAAGACAATATCCACCATGCTTATTTCCAAACATTTAGCATAACGAAACATTCATATTCTTTTCACCATTTTTTTGAGATTTTTCCTTGAACTCCATCAATCATTTCTTGTCAAAACGATGAGATGGATATGAAACAACAACTTCCAGTTCTACCTTGATAGAACAACACACGATTTCTTCATAGCTACTAAAGTCTCTTATAGTTAATTCCCTTAAAACACTTGGTTTTTAGGAACTGAAGAATCTATCAACATTACTTTTAGGTTGGATGATAAATCCAGATGCATACCCTAGAAGCCTTGTAAAATTCACCTCGTATATACCAAGAGATTTTCCATCCTTTTGCATAAGCTCAAGGAAATCATTTTCCATCTTTGTTCAAAGAATATGAGGGTTGTACTTATTAAAAAAAGTTCTTTAACTCATCCCATTCCATGGATTCAATTTTATCGTGCGACCTTTAATTTTTAATTAGAGTCCACCAGTGGTCTAATTCACCTTCTCAACTGTAAACAGCCAAAATGGATTATTCATGTTCTGAATAGAAAGGTATGGAAAAAATAATTTCAATTATATTGATCCATTTTTCAGCCACAAGTGGTTAAGAAGACCCACTGAAAAAAGGTGGATTTTGCTTCATGAGGGACTCAGTAGAATATTGTTCCTTTCTCTGCTCATTTGAAAGTACAGAATGATTCATATCTTTTGTAACTATAAAAATAAGATTTTTCACTTCATTTCCCATATAATTTTGATGTTCATAAGGACAATCATTGCATTTCCCAGTGCATTGATCATTAACATGTTTTGTTCTGGTTCCATCCATTTTCTAAAGCCCAAAAAGAATAGTGTGAGTGGGAAAAATAATACTAGAAAAAAACATAATCGAGGGGAGTACTTTAAATATCCAATATCTTAGGTATAAACCTAGGTTATTCATGATCATTATTAGAATTATAGGACTGTAACCTATACTTATACAAAACCTTACGGATATCCTTAGAAAAACCTTAAAACTTCACTAGGGATCTCACTAAAGATTTCGCATCCTAGTTTACAAAGGTTAACTAAACCTTTCCTCTAATACTAGCTGTAGAGACGCAATAATGACGTCCATGGACATTACATTAATTTTGTGGAATACTTAATACATATCAAAAATAGACACCCAAGTACTGTAGTAGTTTAGTGTCTTTGGAAACTCAGAACATAATCTTTTAATCATTGTGAAAAATCATCAACATCTCACATAATGATCTTCCAATTTTTTTCTTACCTAATGACTTTCTTTAAATCTCGGGGAATAGAAAACATAAAAAGGGTGAGATTAAATGCTCAGTAAGGTTTTTCAGGGATAAAATAAAACAAAACATATACATTTGAATTTAAAAACATGAATGTAATGTATAAAAGTCAATATCTTGAGTTATGAAACAAATCATGGAATTACGCAAGGCATAGATCACAATAAAAGATTAGTCACAATAAAATAGTGTGGGAATAAAACATGTAATTGTGGAAAACCATTAAGAACATGTCATGATTTCAATAGTAGGCAAGGCATTGCGGCCAAGACCATCATAGTGGACAAAGTCCATTACTGAACCAGGTTTACATATCATTGCAACCTATTATTACTGAACTGGATTCACTTACCATTACATCCATGTCTATATCATGGGAAACAAATCTTTACCCAATTAATTTTAGGGAGATAGATGTCTAAACCATCTCATAATAGAATCATTATTTTGTGTGCCATAAAATAAACATAAATCATTCATCATATCCCAAAGAATAATTTGGGTTTCTTTATAATCATCCCATCATTAAATAATACTTATAAAACAAATGCATATCATTTCATCATAATAAAAACTAAATCATGTAAATTATAGATACATTATACTTTACAAATATACATACTAAATAATTTCATCTTAGATGAAAAATAGTTTTGATATAACAATTGAAATAAATTCTTGAGAAAAATAACCTTTCTTCACAAAAATACTATTATTTTCTAAAAATGCCATGGCATTTAAAAGTAAAACAATTTTTTTGAAAATATTCCTAAAATAGTGTAGATGAATATTCATGTAAATAAAATGTTATGATACTATAAAAATTCATTCATGCCGTATAAGTTAAAAAACACTGTACTTGTCCTTTTTCTGGAAAAGTCAAAAAGTAACTCATATGGTAAGCAAAAGAATGATTCCTTCCATACCATGTGGTAAAAAAGGGTAAAAATTACTTTTAACATACATGAAATAATATTACATATTTTATGAAAACATTTTCAGAAAACATGGACATGGATGATAAACATAACCCTATTAGATACTTACGAATAAACAATCTCGGATAAGAACATGATTGGAATAATTACGCCTTATAATTTATGATCAGTGAAATCATACTTGTTATAAAATAAATAAAATTACATTCTTATTTATATATCATATCCTACATAATAAAAGTAATAAAACATTCATGGGAAACATAAACACCATACAAATGAAACAGATGGTGATTACGACATATGTTTTATTAAAATAAAAGTGAGATGAAATAATTCCTTACCTTCTGTCCAATTCCATCTATATGTGTCTAAAACTTTTATATAATGATTTAAATAATTTCATTTACTTATTCAAGAATCATATTCATTTATTATGACATCATATATGATTCACATATGACATTATATTACCCATTCATTTGTCCATTCCATGTTGGAGGTACATTTTGGGTAATAATCATTTCATTTATCATATGTGTTTGGACTTGTTTTTATTTATATTATCATGATTTTTATACTTATATAATGTAAAAAAAGATTTATATATCATATATACATTCATCATATATATATATATATAATAGATAGATAAATGAAATGAAATACACCGTTCATTAAGACGGTAGGTCGTACGTAGGAATGAACATTGTATTCAATTTAATATTGACTTAAATGGAAGTAAGTAGATGATATATATATATACATAAATAATGTATAATTATTATGTCATATATCTCATTATTTTTCATTATATGTACTTTATAATTTTTCTTTAATGGTGAACATGGAGAAAGAATCACATCGCATCATCGAGATGGTAATCCGTACGTACTCACAAGCGATGATATTGTTCCCATAATTATTGAATGGAATTGGAGTGGATGCTATAATATCGCAGAATCACTATGAGGTTATAATAGTCATACATAGTTATTATTTCCACCATTATACCCATTCATGTATGGTTGTGGTGGAAAAACAGATTACACCACAGTGTGGAGACGGTAAGCCGTACGTACACACACACGGTGATTTCATTTTCCATATGTTAGATAGAAGGAGAAATGGTGTTTTTTCATATTTATAAAAACATCTCTGTAACGACCCAAAGTTTATGTTTCGTTATGAAAAATGTTTTTATAAGATTTCAACTTCTTTAGTTTTAAGTTAAGATTTGTGACCGTTGCTTTTATATCCATTGAACATTGACCATCTGAGTAGTATAAATATAAGGCTTTAACGAACCCATTTCTACTCAGACAAAGGAAGCGATGGCCTCATCCAGTAGAATTTCCCCTTACGAAGCCCATTTTTCAGAGCTCGGAAAAGTGGTGGCGTCTTTGGAATTTTCCCTTGAACAAGCCCAAGCTAAGCTTCATCAAGTCAAGCTCGAACGTGATCGTCTATGGGAAAAGTGGAAGTTGATTGAAATTACAACTCGAGTGATGTCATCTGAGCCGCCCCAAGAGTCGGTCACCATCGCACACCTTACCCTTAGGTCTTATGCGGCTATTTTAAGGGGTTATGTAACAAATAAGTTGCACCATGTTCATTTAAATTATTTTTGTATATACTAATGAATATAATTTCTAGTCATTTTTGATATATTGTAATTAGTTTTTAAAGTACAAATGGTGTTTTTAGTTATTATTTAATTAAGAATAATATTTTATTAAATTAAAGGATTTTTGAATTAAATAATATTTTAATAAAATATTATTATTAATATTAAATTAATTTTTTATTAAGTATACATTATCTTATAATTTTATGAATGCAATTAAAATTTTTATAAAGGTTTGAAAGCCATTTCTGTCAAAACCCGTGAATTTTTTATAAATGTCAGTTTTTATTTTAAAAGTGAAAATTCACATATTTAGAAAATTATTTAGATAAAATAAATATTATTTTTGGTATCAGGACGTCGAAATTATCCAATGGTGAATTTTTCATAATTTTCTGAGACAGTCAAATTTTTGTGTAAAAATTAAATACCATTTAAATATATAATGTGTTTTATGACATCATAATGACCCATTGGTGATGTAATAAAATAACTTAATCCTTATTTTTGGGCAATATGTGTTTTATCATTAAAATAATGAGGTTTTGGGTATTTTTGACTTATTTTTCAGAGCATTAATGGAACCCTCAAGACTTATTCAACACTTTGCCTTTTTAAATTAATTTCCATGGGAGTGTGACTCACCTCCACATAAGGAACCCTAATTTTTTAATAAGTTCGGACCTTGGCCTTGTAAAATATTGTTTTCCTCTTTCCTTTTCCAGAATCCATGGGCAAATACCATGGGATGGTTTGTGGTTTGGATTATTTTAATATAAGGGGTCCCAAACCTAAATAATAAAGAATTCTCTAACCTTTCCTATATAAACCCACCCAAGATCCCACTTCCTCCTCACTAAAATCCCTTTGAGTTCGTAAAACCTCTGCCATACTCTCTCTAGAATCCTCCCAAGGTGCCCCAAACTCCCAAGAAGCCTCTCACAAGCCTCTAACTAGCCATTGGAAGCACACTTCCAAGTAAGGGTTTTTTCTTCCTTTCTCATTTTTGTCAATTTTCTTTAAGTTGTATTGACCTTTTAATTTCAATTATGAATGTTGGGGTATGGTTAATCACCTCTCCCATACTGCTCTATTGTTTTTTGAATGATGGGAGACCCCTTTCTCTCTCATTAAAAGCCTCCCATGTACACCCGTTACTATGCCGAAATTCCGAAAGAAACCATTTTCTCCTCTTTTATATTCAAGCAATACTTTTGTATCATGAATCTAAATTCCTTTTCAATTGTTGGGACATGTATATATATGACCTATTTACTTTCCGTTACATGCAAATATGATGAGGAACCCCTTTCACTCTCATCAACCTTTTTTTATGAACTCTTATGTCACACCGTTACGCTGCCGAAATCACATCGATTTTCTAAGCCAATATCATTGTGTATTGAATACCATGACCATTTATCCATCAAGGGTATTCACCATTATGCTAATTTACTTATTGATTATAATGTTTCATGTATGAATTCCACATTCCTTTTATCGTTGAATAAATGATTTTGTTTTATGAATCCATGTTTTTATGATCCATGTGGCACACTTATGCATGAAATGAAATGTTTAAGAAGGGTGCGCCCTTTGTAGCATTCCAATGCATTGGGTAAAGTATAGTATCATGATACGTCATGTGAAATTATTGTTGACTCATGCTAATTCATGTGCAACAAGGGTTTTCTCGTGCTTCAAGTGAAATGAGGGTTTACTCATGCTCCATGTGCAATGAGCCTTGGCTCATGCTAATTCAATGTTAAGTGTTGTTGCCACATTTCCATGTTATGGTTATCATGCATTATCATGCCTTTATGTTCATGTTACTCTAATGCTCTATTGATGTTCCTATTGCCTAACATGTATTGTACTCCTCATGTTATTCATTGTGTACTCCCTTACTCGGGTTTATAGCTCACCATTTTCTTATGCATGTCCTCAGGTTATCCCATGCAATGCTAAGTACAAAGGAATGTAGTGTTCATGTAAAGGAAGATTTCAATAAAGATGTTGTAATTCAAATTTAAAGTTTTTATGTAATGATCTTAATCCCCAAAGATACTAAACCTCTCGATCTTGTTTGTTGTATCAAGTGATGTTTTATGTAATAAAGCATGCTTAAGTTGTAATAAAAAGCAGGGTTGTCATAGTTGGTATCAGAGGATAGGTTTAGTTATTTTTGGGATTAGGAAACCCTAGTAAAGCCTTATTTACAAGACTAAGTATAATAAAAGCATCCCTATGTTTTGGTAAATACAAAGTAAGTGGTTTATCAAACAAATACATCCCTGTCTGGATACGAGCAGGTAGAGGTGGCTCTGGCACAGATGTATCCTAGGGGAAAACCCGAAATCACCGTTTTGATGTAGACTCGAACAAGAACTGGTGCACGACAACGGGCCTTGCTGCACTCTTGGTTACGACACTCCCGGGGGATTTGTTTTGATAAATTCACAATCATATTATGAACCCTTATTAATGGAAAAATCCCCCTAAGAATATATGTTCGAAGGAAGATCATGAAAAGCCTAGATTGAATCCTATAGACTCATGAGTTAAAGATATTAATGTTTATTTAAAAGTCATCAACTTCTGTCTTTGGATTACCCTTTATGTGTTACCCCTAACTTTCCTTTTATTCCAGCCAATGGCCGGTAATAGGAGAACTCGGGCTAACAACCGTTGTGAAGATCTGTGTGATGATTGTACTAACGAGATGCCCAATCCAATGGGAGAGGGAATCGAAAACTTTGTCACGCTTCTCTCTCATCTAACTCAAGATTTGAATAGAAACATGGGTCAAGAGGAACGTTCAACCCCCCCCCCCCCTAAGAAATAACAAGTCTCTATCGAGAGCTTCATGAGACAAAGGCCACCTACTTTTAGTGGATCATCTGATCCCACGATCGCTGAGCAATGGATCAACTCCATTGAAAAGATATTCTCTATACTTAAATGTTCTGAACAATAGAAGGTTCTCCTGGAAGCTCATCGTATGGAGGGAGAAGCTGATCAATGGTGGACGTTGATCAAAAATACGAAGCCTGAGGAGGAGATCGAGGCTTTGGAATGGGAGGAATTCCGGAAGATGTTTTTCGATAAATATTTTCCGCGCACCCTCCGTCTTAAGATGGAAAGGGACATCTATTCCCTCAAGTAGAAAGATGAAGAATCTATGGGAGTGTACGAGGAAAACATCACAAGTCTTGCACGATACGCTTCTGGCTTTGTCGTTTCCCCCGAATGCAAGGTTGACCGCTTTATTGGTGGGCTGAAGCCTAGCTTTCGGAAAGCATTAGCGATTCGTGACTTCGACAGCTATGAGGAAATTGTTCGATGTGCCCTCAAGGTTGAAATGGAGATCGGAGAATCACAGGGGTATCATGGGGACAAGAAGTGGAAGGTGGACTTCAATGCTGGTGGTCCGATGGATAAATCCAACGGTGCTATGATGTCCCAGCACACCACTTTCCAAAAGTGCTGAAAGAAGCACCCTGGAAATTGCCTTAGGGGGATGAGAAAATGCTTTAGGTGTGGAAGAGAAGGGAACCTAGCTATTAACTATCGGCAAGAAGGACCTGCGGCTGCGACAGAGGAGAGGAATGCTCCATTCGAACCTCAACGCATTGTTCAATGCTACAAATGCAAAGAACCGAGTCATTTTGTGAATCAGTGCCCTAATCCAAGGGTTATTGGAGGCAACCAACAACCTCCAAGACAGCAAGGAAGAGATTTTGCCATCACTTCTACTGAAGTGAACCCCGACAACGAAGTGGTGACAGGTACGCTAATTATTCATTCAAGAATAGCGAATGTACTTTTTGATTCAGTTTCTACGCATTCTTTTATATCTCTAATGTTTAGTATAACAATCCCAACACCACCAAAACTCTTGGAAGTAAAGATGTCGGTGAGTATGGAAAATGGGGCAATCATTGCATCCCATTAATATAAGTCCTCCCCTATTATAATCTGTGGATTGAATTTCCCGGCGAACCTCGTCATACTCCCTTTGGTGGAATTTGATGCAATTCTTGGCATGGATTGGCTTTCCTTATATAGAGCCAACATAAATTTTCGGGAGAGGGAAATCACATTCCATATGGAGAATCGACCCCCGATTCGTTACAAGTGTCAGGAGGAAGATGAATCTACTTTAGCTCCATCATCTCAAGCATTTATATTACTGCCTTATCAGTATGCATATCTGGCTCAGATGATTGAGTCCATGGAAGAAACCACCCGTGAAGAAATGCCTATTGTGATGGAATTCGCTGAAGTATTTCCCGATGAACTTCCTGGTCTTCCTCCAAGAAGAGATGTTGAGCTCTCAGTTGAACTTATACCTGGGGCGCTACCAATATCCAAGACTCCATATAGAATGGCTGTTGTTGATCTTGAAGAGCTAAAGAAACAACTATAGGAGAATCTGGATAAAGGGTTTATATGCCCATGTGCATCACCATGGGGTGAACCAGTCCTCTTCGTCAAGAAGAAAGATGGGTCAATGCGTCTTTGCATCGATTATCGTGAACATAACAAAATCACAATAATGAACAAGTATCCTCTCCCAAGAATCGATGACTTGTTTGATCAACTGCGTGGAGCACAATACTTCTCCATGGAGGACATGCGGTGAGGATATTATCAAGTAAGGGTGAAGAAGGAAGATATCCCCAAGACTGCTTTTCATACAAGGTACGGGCAGTATGAATTCATAGTAATGCCTTTTGGACTCACCAATGCACCAGAAATATTTATGGACTTGATGAATAGAGTCTTTATAGATTACCTTGAAAAATTTGTGGTAGTCTTTATAGATGATATTCTAATATACTCCAAAACCAAGGAGGACCATGAGGAGAATTTAAAACTTTACTAGAGGCTTTGCGGAAGGAGAAGCTCTATGAAAAGTACAGCAAGTGTGAGTTTTGGTGGAAGGAAGTCTCATTCTTGGGCCATATCATCACAAGAAATGGGATATCTATGGACCCCTCTAAAACAGATGCAATTGAGGGATGGCCGAGACTAACATTGGTAACTGATATCCATAGATTCTTGGGGTTAGCTGGATATTATCGATGATTTGTGAGAAATTTCTCATGATTTTCCAACCCTGTTACCAAGATAACTCGAAAGGGAGTAATGTTTTCTTAGAGTGATGAATGCGAAGAAAGCATCAAGAAGATGAAATGGAGGCTTATCACTACACCCGTGCTCACTTTACCCACAAGTGGGGAGCTTTTTGTGGTATTCAGTGAAGCTTCGAAGAAGGGCTTAGGATGTGTGCTGATGCAGAATGATTATGTGATATCCTATGCCTCAAGGCAGTTGAAAATACCTGAGCGAAACTATCCAACGCATGATCTGGAGTTGGCGGCGGTGATCATTGCCTTGAAAATCTGGCGGCATAATCTCTATGGGGAGAAATGTGAGATATATACTGACCACAAGAGTCTTAAATATATATTCACACGGAAAGAGCTTAATATGCGCCAGAGAAGATGGATAGAGCTCATCAAGGATTATGACTGTTCAATACATTACCACCCTGGGAAGGTGAACAAGGTGGCAGATGCCCTAAGTAGAAAGGATCCGACGATTGTATCAATGATGAGAATTGAAAAGGATCCAATCTTCTTAGACTTGATGAAGATGGATGTGGGAATAATAAAGAAGGGAACATCATCAATCCTTTCACAAAATATTGCTCAACCAACTCTTTTGGAAAGGTTAAAGGATGCTCAAAAGGATGATGTGGGAATCCAAGAAAAATTGGATGCTATCAAAAAGGGAAAATCCTCAGAGTTTAATGTTAATGAAGAAGGAATTGTGCAGTTTGGGAAAAGACTATGTGTTCCATTAAGTTCGGAGTAGAAGAAGGAACTTTTGGATGATGTACATAGTTCAAATTTCTCTATTCACCCAGGGAGCACAAAGATGTATCGAGATCTCCGAGAAAACATTTTTTGGGATAATATGACGAAGGAGATCACTGAATATACATCAATGTGCCTGGTGTGTCAGCAAGTGAAGACAGAGAGGAAGAAGTCTAAGGGGATGATGCAACCATTGCCCATACCAGAATGGAAATGGGAGAACATCACCATGGACTTCGTCACTGGACTTCCAAGGACATCCAAAGGCAACAATGCAATCTGGGTTGTTGTGGATTGTATTACAAAGACTGCACACTTCATTGTTATTCGAGAGGATTTATCTTTGGATCAACTAGCCCGGATATATATCAGGAATGTGGTACGGTTGCATGGAGTACCACAATCTATTATTTCTGACTGAGATCCATGATTCACCTCTATGTTTTGGAAGAGTCTCCAACAAGCTCTGAATACTGAACTGAACTTCAATATGGCCTATCATCCTCAAACTGATATCCAATCCGAGCGGACTATCCAAACACTTAAGGATATGTTGAGAGCGTGCTCAATGGATTTTAAAGGAGGATGAGATCAACATTTTCCTCTAGTTGAGTTCTCTTATAATAATAGTTTCCACTCAAGCATCCAAATGGCACCATATGAAGCCCTGTATGGGAAAAGGTGTAAAACACGAGCATGTTGGGATGAGGTCGGTGAACGTAAGCTTCTTGGACCAGAAATGGTCGAAGAAATGGTGGAGAAGGTGAAAACAATTCAGCAACATATCAAGGCAGCCCAAAGTTGACAGAAGAGTTATGTAGATAATCGTCGACGAGACCTTGAGTTTAAAGTCGGAGACATGGTGTTTTTACGCATATCTCTGTGGAAGAAGGTCATGAGGTTTGGAAAGAAAGGGAAGTTAAGTCCAAGGTACATCGGCCACTTCGAGATTCTTGATCGTGTTGGGGCTGTGGCCTATCGACTAGCACTTCCACCTACTATGGCCAAGGTGCACGATGTCGTCCATGTATCCCTCTTAAGGAAGTACATACCAGATCCTTCACATGTACTCTCTCCCGAGGTGGTACAATTAGAAGATGATCTTTCTTATGAGGAGCAACCAGTGAAGATCTTAGATCATAGAGAAAAAGTTCTATGAAATAAGACAATGCCCCTCGTCAAGGTGTTGTGGAGAAACCACAAGTTTGAAGAAGCAACTTGGGAGTCGGAGGATATGATGAACTAAGTTACCCATATTTGTTTTAGTGTGGGAAAGGGAAAATTTCGGGGGAGAAATTTCTTAAGGGGGGAATATTGTAATGACCCAAAGTTTCATTAATAGAAAATCCCTCTTGATACAGTTAAACGTTTCTTTATGAAAAATGTTTTTATAAGATGTCAACTTCTTTAGTTTTATGTTAAGATTTGTGACCGTTACTTTTATAGTTGTTGAACAGTGACCATCTGAGTAGTATAAATATAAGGCATTAACGAACCCATTTCTACTCAGACAAAGGAAGCGATGGCCTCATCCAGTAGAATTGCCCCTTATAAAGCCCATTTGTCAGAGCTCGGAAAAGAGGTGGCGTCTTTGGGCTTTTCCCTTGACCAAGCCCAAGATGAGCTTCATCAAGTCAAGCTCGAACGTGATCGTCTACAGGAAAATTGGAAGTTGATTGAAATTACCACTCGAGCGATGTTATCCAAGCCGCCCAAGAGTCGGTCACCATCACACACCTTACCCTTCAGTCTTATGCGGCTATTTTAAGGGGTTATGTAACAAATATGTAGCACCATGTTCATGTATATTATTTTTGTATATAATAATGAATATAATTTCTAGTCATTTTGGACATATTGTAATTAGTTTTTAAAGTACAAATGGTGTTTTTAGTTATTATTTAATTAAGAAATATATTTTATTAAATTAAAGGATTTTTGAATTAAATAATATTTTAATAAAATATTATTATTAATATTAAATTAATTTTTTATTAAGTATAAATGATCTTATAATTTTATGAATGTAATTAAAATTTTTATTAAGGTTTGAAATCCATTTTTGTCAAAACCCGTGAATTTTTTATAAATGTCGGTTTTTATTTTACAAGTGAAAATTCAAATATTTAGAAAATTATTTAGATAAAATAAATATTATTTTTGGAATCAGGACGTCGAAATTATCCAACAGTTAATTTTTCATAATTTTTTGAGAGAGAAATATTTTGGGTAAAAATTAAATACCATTTAAATATATAATGTGTTTTATGACATCATAATGACCCAATGGTGATGTAATAAAATAAAATAATCCTTATGTTTGGCCAATATGTGTTTTATCATTAAAATAATGAGGTTTTGGGTTTGTTTGACTTACTTTTCAAAGCATTAATGGAGCCCTCAAGACTTATTCAACACTTTGCCTTTTTAAATTAATTTCCATGGGAGTGTGACTCACCTCCACATAAGCAACCCAAATTTTTTAATAAGTTCGGACCTTGGCCTTGTAAAATATTTTTTTCCTCTTTCCTTTTCCAGAAACCATGGGCAAATACCATGGGATGGTTTGTGGTTTGGATTATTTTAATATAAGGGGTCCCAAACCTAAATAATAAAGAATTCTCTCACCTTTCCTATATAAACCCACCTAATCTCCCACTTCCTCCTCACTAAAATCCCTTGGAGTTCATCCAAACTCTGACCTACTCTCTCTAGAATACACCCAAGGTTCCCCAAGCTCCGACGAAGCCTCTCACAAGCCTCTCTCTAGCCCTTGGAATCACACTTCCAAGTAAGGGTTTTTTCTTCCTTTCTCATTTTTGTCAATTTTCTTTAAGTTTTATTTCCCTTTTAATTTCAATTATGAATGTTGGGGTATGGTTTCGAACCTCTCCCATACTACCCTCTTATTTTTTGAATGATGGGAGACCCATTTCTCTCTCATTAAAAGCCTCCCATGTACACCCATTACTATGCTGAAATTCTGAAAGAAACCTTTTTATCCTATTTTATATTCAAGCAATACTTTTGTATCATGAATCTAAATTCCTTTTCAATTGTTGGGGCATGTATCTATATGAACTTCTTACTATCCATTACATGTAAATATTATGTGGAACCCCTTTCTCTCTCATCAACCTTTTTTTATGAACTCTTATGTCACGCCGTTACGCGGCCGAAATCACACCGATTTTCTAAGCCAATATCATTGTGTAGTGAATACCATGCCCATTTCTCCATCAAGGGTATTCACCTTTATTCACATTTACTTATTGACTATAATGTTTCATGTATGAATTCCACATTCCTTTTATCATGGAATAAATGAGTTTGTTTTATGAATCCTTGTTTTTATGATCCATGTGGCACACTTATGCATGAAATGAAATGTTTAAGAAGGGTACGCCCTTTATAGCGCTCTAATGCATTTGGTAAAGTATAGTATCATGATACGTCATGTGCAATGAGTGTTGACTCATGCTAATTCAAGTGAAACTAGGGTTTACTCGTGCTTCAAGTGAAATGAGGGTTTACTCATGCTCCATGTGCAATGAGCCTTGGCTCATGCTAATTCAATGTTAAGTGTTGTTGCCACATTTCCATGTTATGGTTATCATGCTTTATCATGACTTTATGTTCATGTTACTCAAATTCTCTATTGATGTTCCTATTGCCTAAAATGTATTTTACTCCTCATGTTATTCATTGTGTAATCCCTTACTAGGCTTTATAGCTCACCCTTTTCTTATGCATGTCCTCAGGTTATCCCATGCAATGCTAAGTATGAAGGAATGTAGTGGTCATGTAAAGGAAGTTTTCAATAAAGATGTTGTATTTCAAGTTTAAAGTTTTTATTTAATGATCCTAACCCCCAAATACACTAAACCACTCGATATTCTTTGTTGTATCAAGTGAAGTTTTATGTAATAAAGCATGCTTAAGTTTTAATAAAAACCAGGGTTGTCATAATCTCCATATATGAGTGATATTGATAATATTACTTCATAATTAAACAAATAAATACGAGGATGAATAAGAAGAAATAAATTTGAAAGAATCGGTATTGTATACTACCTCTTCTTTGACATGCCTATTCTAAACCTCCTCTTAAGGTACTAAAGTTGGTATTTTTCTTTTTTATAAGAGAGGAGAGTGGCACTTTTGGAAACCTCTAAAATATTAATTTATAATAAAACAAAACCAAATTAAAAACGTCCAAAATGACTCCAATTATAATATGAGATGATATGGTGTTGTAATATCATCAGAAAATAAAATTTATACATGTGGGGAATTTATTTTAAACCTTTTTAACTTTATTTTTTCGTATTTAATCTATCAAATTTTATTTGTTGTAATAAAATTCTAAATTTAAAATTGTTATAAATAATTACTTCTGTGCCATTAATTGTATTTAATTAGATACTTTATGAAATTTTGGATCATATAAATCTCAATTTAAATTTTTTAAATATTTTTGCGATTTTTAATCAATTTAATAATATGTTATTTTTATAAAATATCAATAGTGTCAACATTGAATTTATTCAATTATCTGAATTTAAATAAAATCTACTGAGAATATATATTCAAAAAAATATTTCATAGATACTTAACATGTTATATTCATCTTGAAAATTCTTGGATCACATTAAATAGTTCATATCATGTTTATTTTAACATTTTTAAAATAATTTATTTCATATTTCAATAAATTAAATAATTTTTACATCACTATTGTGTAACCAATAATGAAGACTATTTAATCCCTAAAAATTCTAAATAAATTTACCTATTATAGATAATATTATAAGCTTTCTTTGACTATTTATTTTTAATGTTTTAAGAATTGTATCACTAAAATAAAATAATTATTCTTATATGATATAAGAGAGTGACATGATTTCACGTTCATCAGTTTTATTAATAATTACATCCTTTTCATTTTCAAAAGCCCATTATTTGAATCTATTCTGACCCATAGGTGATATTGGTCGATTATTCATGTAATAGTATTTTGGAAGGTGTTAGGGTAATTTTATAATCTTATTTTTACCCTTAATTACTCGATTTACCTTTAAATGTGGTAAAAAATTACTGTAGTTACAATTAAAAATGTTAAAAAAATAAAAAGTATCATATTAATATAATTTTTACTTAATCATTCCAAATATGGAATAAATTTTTAAAAATTCGAAACACTGATGTTGTAGTATATATTATAAAATTAATCCTGCTATTGAGAAATATTGTTTTAAAAGTTAAAACATTCCAATATATTGAAATTCATTTAACTATGAATTCAATGTAAAATTAATAATAATGCATTTAATTATATTAAGTTTTAAAAATATATACTATTTATACTTTAAACCTGTTATATAATATAATTTATCCATATAAATTATATTGATGAAAAAAAATTAATTAAAATTTATCATATTTTTACTATTCATCATAATATGAATGTTAGCAGAAATATATTAAATATTTATAGAAGTTAATTTCTATCTACTTATTTCAATGAATAAGTTTATTATTTCCAAATTGAACTCATAAATGTGTCAATAACAATAATTAATGTGGTTGCACCATCAAATGGTGGAAAAACATTATTTTTTGAAAAATACTTATTTTACCCAAAAAATTTATTTTGTTCTCATAAAATGTTCTAGAATATGTTTAAGATGAAACATATTGTTATAAAATAAAAAATGTGGTTAATACAATTCATAATTTCTAGTTCATAATACTACTATAACAATATATCAATTTATTGGTAAATTCATTATTTCATACAACACACGCTATTGAGGAAGGTCGCTCTAGCAACACAAGACAAGAATAGTATTTGCATATAATAGAAGCTAATACGATGTGGAATATAACGCTAGCTAATATTGGTTTAGCGTACAACACAATACATGAAATTAAAACTAATATTTCTCATAAAATCTAAGGGTGTTACATTCCATGGGTTAGTTATGTTCATTACTGATATATTTTTAATGTTTCAAGGAAGATAATGATAATGTTATGATGTGATGGGTGTGCCGGGAATTATATAGCCCAATATGAATCTTTTAACGTGACAGGTGTGCCTGAAATTATATAGTGCTTCAAATATTTGGGTAAAGCAATGAATCTCATGAGTAAATGTGAAATTATGTGTGAAAAATATGATCTCTTTGTTCACATGTGTGTGAGGTAGTTAACCACTAACACATGATGTTTCATTATTATTCATTTCCACATTTTATGTCTTATATTTATGCTTCCCCTTATGTACACGATCCTTTTCCAATGTTATGATTATGCTCACACATGCTATATTGTTCTTATCTATCCCCTTACCTGGATTCTTGATCACCCCTTTTGATTTATATCCTTAGGTGACTAAATGTTCTAAGGAGAGTCCATGTGGCATTAAGAATCTTTAGAAGAAGAAATTGAATAAAAGTTTGTGCTCGATGTTGTAATTATATTGTATGGTCCTTGTTTTCCAAAGACACTAAACTGTTGGATACTATATGCGTAATACAATTATGTTTTTTATCTTTTAAATGATGTAATGATAAATCTATGAAAAGGTTGGGTCTCTATATCCATGATCTATGTCTACACATACATTTTGATGATTTAAATCATAAGGTTATCACCATGTTAACACTATTATTTTATAGACTATACTTCGTGTTTATTATTAGAAGTAATATTTAAAGTATTCTCTATAATTGAATGATTCCCTAAAATTTTATAGTATATTCATAAATGTATTGATATTTGTAGAACTCAGATATTGAACAATCATTGTAAAATACAATGAATTTCATAAAAATGGTATATTTCATGCATGAGTAATAGGAAAAGTTAATAGTTTCCTGAATATGGAGCCTGAGTATTCCTAGAAGGGTGTTATAAGATGTATTATAGTGTAGAAACATATTATCATAGACCTAAATATTCTATCCAAAAAAGTTTATTAAAATAATTCTTTTAATTTTTCCCATCAAACTTATCATATCTGAGAATTGTCATATTTGAAGTAGTTATTCATATTTATGATAGCCAAATCACTTGAATTTCTAGATCGTGAAAACTATTGCATCATAAAACATATCAATTATTGCTAAATGGATATTAATGTAACAAAATTATATAAATATATATGTATATGATTACGACATGTATTATTGATTTATATTCTTTGTCTAAAATGGAAATTAATTCATTACATTTCGTACAAATAGTATCCCTTTTATATGTATCTACCGTAGAAACATAAAACTCCAACCTAAATAGACATGAATGTTCCGCAAAAAGTAGTTCCTATATTATGTTAAAAGATAAATGTTATCTTGGATTGGATTATTTCAAATGATTACAAGATAATAATTTTAAATAGTGTACTTATAAAATATGAATCTATGTCTTATTCCATGGGTTTACTCAAGAATGAGTTTTAATAGATGAGATGAACCACACAATTTATTTAATTCTTTTCATAAATGTTATGGAAATAAAATTCAATTCAGGTGTGGTATTACTTAGCTATCCAATATTTTTATGCATACCAACTAGTTTTTCACATGATAGTATGAAATTTAATTTAATTATCTTTTAATTATCAATATATGATTTAAGAATTGATAAATATTCATGTTTATATTATTATATATTTTATATTCAGTTTTTGGATACATATATGAACTCAATATAAATGATTAATTAATATAACGTGCGAACATAGTATTTTATTTACCAACCTCTATAGCCTTTTCCAAAATAATTAATGTGGAATTAATGTTTATAAGATCCATAAAATTTTTTTGTGGACTATAAATGGGATAAAATTGATTAATCTATATAATTAATTTAAATATAATAAATTTTTTATTAAATATTGGTTCCTATACTCCAACTGATGTAGATATAAAATCTAGAAAAGTCTTAACTATCAAGGGTACAAATAAAGTATTTTCCTCCCATTTTGTGATTAAATAGTGTCATTGTTATAAATCATGTATGTTTATGATGATGGTAATGATTTAATTTGTATCATATCGTAAATTTGATTCAATAATTGTTTATTTAGTCAACCCCATAGGTTAAAATGCACAAAGATAAAAAATTTACATGAATTCTAGTCATTACATTTTTACATATGTCTATAATGTAGTTTCTTATTATATATTATTTCATTTGTGTCTTTGAAAATACAAAGATAAAATGTATCAATGGTTTTTGGAAAACTAAATGGTATATGTATACAATTTTTAGAGCATATTCTTAAGGATGATAGAATATTTAATTTTTTGATAGAGATTTTATTGTGTGAATAATTAATGAGGGTTTTTATTCTTCATGTCATGTTTACACCTTTAGAAATTTTACTACATGACCTTGCTAATTTTTATATAAAAAATGATCAAACTCCTAACATGAATTTTGAATGAAGAAAAATAAATTATATTTATCCTAAAATGTTTACTATTCTTCTATATTCACACTGATATTTTTGGAATTTTTTGGTTTATATTTTCATAAATGTATAAGTAAACACAAATATGGAATGTGATATGAAAATATCATGATTAATTTGTTGAGAATAGCATCCACATTCTATGTTATTTCATATTTCTATCACTGTGTTACATGTTTAGGTAAATACATAGACATTAATTATATTACACATCCTTCAAAAGTTGTTTCATAACTAAAAATTTCAATGACACACCAAATAAATTAAGGGGAATATTATTAGTGACTAAATTCTATATATAGAAATATATATAAAACATATTATAGGTTATTATTTACATATTTTAAGGAGGATAAAACCTTCTAAATTGTTATAATGTATGAGACCCACCTATTAGAATTATTTTTGTAATATTTCATGAAAAATTAATATGAAATTCCTTGAAAAGAGTTGAATTTATTAAGTATCTATCTTCAAATATCAACCCAATAGGTAAAAACCCATAATGTAAGTATTCTATTCAAATTATAACATTTTTCATTTTAGATATTTCAAGAAAATCTTGGGGTTGGGTTTATTATATTTCTATAGGGTTCCCATGAAAAAAATATATCATGATGTGAAGAGAATGAGATGTTCCTTCAGGTCTCACATACGATTGACTATAATAAACATGGGGATGAAAAAGTTATGTAAGGGGTATATTAATGACCTCCACTAATCTTTTCACAACCTCAATAGCTTTAATGACACAAAATAATATTAACAAAACTTACCTTTTATAATTTTTTTCATATACTATTACCCACATAAGGTCAAATAGTGAACATTGTAAAAATATTATAAATGAATAATGAATGAAATAAGAGGTATTTATTGAAATTATAGAACCTATACCAATGGAATAATATGTTTAACATTTTAATAGTATTGTTATTATGAAGAATATTAAATCGTCCAGTATAATATTAACCTTAACTATTAATGTATTAATAAAATTTTTGTATTTTATAAATGAATCTATGATATATTTATATCATGGAATACATAAATAAATGTTTCAAAATTATAAATTTTGTTTTGGTATTATTTTAAAAATTATAGGTTTATTTGAAATATTGTAGTTAATAGAATGATTAAAAATAAAATTTATTTTCATAAATATAATTTATTAATATATATTTTCTTACCTTATGATTAAAATAAAATTATATTAAACAATAATATATTTTTCAAAATGATACAATGTGAGTTGTAATTTTAAATTAATTATTTTTTGGGTAAATGTTAATTTTATTTTGAAATTAAATTTCTCATGTTTATAAAATTATTTTATTTAAATGTAGTCCATATTTTAATTTTTCAAATTGAAAATGTTTTTTGTTTATTTTTTGTAATTTTGCTAAAACTGATGAATTTTTTGGTTCATTGATAAAGATGATAATTTATGGTCTAAACTAAATACATTAATTATTGAGTCATGGGTGTTTAATGGATAATATAATTACATTTCTTTCAAAATAAAACGTATTAGTTTCTATATTTATTGAAAATAATCAAAATAATTCATTTTCTTGAGTCAATAGAATAAATTCTAACTAAAATCATCAAAGAAACACTCCACTCCTCCACTATAAATACAACCCACAATATCTATTTTACTCAAACATTATAAAAATTGGATCATTATTATATATAAAAAATCATCTCTAAAAAAACGTCCCAAAATTATTTTCTTGAAATGCTCTCCAAAATATGTGTTCAATGTTTCTTAAAGAGGTTATCTAGGAGAGGATCTTAAATAGGTAAACTCCATTGTCTTTCCCATTAATGAAAATTTATTTTATCATCCCCACCAAACATCATTTGACTTTTTTAACATGTTATGTAAATTATTATTTATATAATTGAGTGATATTGTGTTTATTTTATATACACTATCAATAATATTCTCCTACCCATTTGTTCTAAAACTGAAAACATCATTAGTGAGGTGTCGATTCACCACCTTCATGGATGATGATTTATTTTTTTCTAAAAAAAACCATGAAGGTTGGTAATAAAACAATAATAATGGTTAAATTATTTTACAAAATTTATATTAAATCTTATTACCAGATTTTTATGCAATATATATATATATATAATATTAATTAATAATACAAAACTAGTTTGTGCTAATCAAAAATTTATAAAATAATCTAAACAGTCATCATTAATGTGTTATCTAATAAATCATCATAATATATGTGTAAAATTATATATAAGAACATTTAATATTCATTGCCTTCATTAATATCATGGGATTTCAATTCTAAATAACTATTACCATTTTTAGTATCTTTTATATATGTATAAAACTAATCTAATCAGGAAAACCAATGAAACAAACACTACTGAACAGAAAATATTACTCTTATAAATACTAAAAAAGGATATAAATAAACATACTAAAATTAAAAAAGAAAATTAAATATCTAAAATTTTATTAATTAAATTTTTCTTGAATCTAATTACACTATCATGTACATTAACTGAATGTTCAGAACACATTCCTACTTAATATAAGGGATTCTATTTAAGCCTCCATTTTTTCATCAAGTTAAGAATCCTATATATTTTCATATATGTAGTTTTTAATTTTTCTAATGTACTATTACAACATTATTTATGTATATTATGAAGATATTATTCAATCATAATTCTTATCTCTCTTATGGTAAAATACGAATTTCATAAGGTTTCCTTTTCAATTTCCTTTTATAAACATGGCCGAGTAATGGGGACTTCCAAATTTCATACCAATTATCAATTACATTACCTACTCTATTTTATGATGAAATGTTATTATATACTTACTCTTTTTATCATTAAAAAACCAAATTAATTCTTTTTTTTATAAAAAAAATATTTAATTTTCCTCTTTAGGCCACTTTAATCTTTTTCTTTTAACATGAAGTAAAGTGGCACATTTTTTATGTTTCATAATCTGTATTTTTATATGATATCATATCAGTTGAAAATAATTTATCTTTATATATACCTATTCTACCTTATCAATGTTTAGGTATAGTTTAAATCTATTAATTTTTTAAAACCATTTTGCTATTCAATTTGGTTATTTTTTATGACATGACTTTGATACCCATTTTATTCCATTAGTAACCCTTATTCATGTTTCCTTATTTAGAACCCATATTAATGATCACTTTATGTGGTGTTGACCCAGATAGTGATCCAATGAATTCTGTAACATTTAGTATAATGAGACATCATTTTAGAATATGTATTAAACCTGATTCCATTATTTGACTTGGTCCTCCATGTGCATTGGTCTTGGAAGGAACCCTGGACACATGCTTAAGTCATTTTTCATGTTGTCATAACATTCCAAAATTTTCATTATTAAATGATCCCATATTTTACAATTTATTCTCCCCTATGATTATTCTTATTTTATTATTTTTTTCATCATGGTAATCCTTCTAACCCTTTTTCTACACATGATCTCAATTTTTTCCATACAATAATTTTTAACAACTCCAATTTTCATATATTCCCCATTGTATCCTATTCATATGTAATAGCTAAAAAGATGATAGAAGTTATTTTTTACTATTAAATAAATAATTATTTTATATTGGGTTCACTATTTTATTATATGTGTCTAAAATTTCTATGACACTATATTACAGGATCCTTAGCTTGTGATAGTTGGTTATTTATAATTAAATCCATGTAATAAAATGTGAAATAGACATAATTTCTATAGTTTATATTAGAAAATTGTATATTTATTTTTTGATAATAAAACTAGAAAACATTTTTAAGAACCCTTGGTATAATTCCACTACTATAGAAATACTAGATTAAAATAATGGATCCATAATAAAGGATATACTTTTCGTTTACAAGTTTATCCTCAAATATGAAAACATTACTTGTTCATATACTTATTTGGTATGTATTCAAGAACACCAGTCATACATTATTTTTTTATGTTAATTTATGATAATAGAAGAATATGATCCAATAATAACTATGTTTTGGATATTTGATTATGTTACCATTGAAATATTAAATCATATGAGAATTGGAAATCAAAACATCAAGAAAGGACTCATACAACTAGATCATGTAATAAATAATAGCTAAAATCATGTGGACCACAATTTTTCTCTTAATAAAAATAATTTTAGGGGTAATATTTCCTTTGAAAAAGGCCTCTCATCCTAAGCTGATCTTCTGATCCCCTAATCAAGAAACAATGGTTTAACTCCAAGGAAAATATATACCATGTCCTCATGTCCATAAAAGAATGAAATGTTTTACTAGTAATCTGTCTTTTCAATGGGAAATCTTATCAATGGTGGAAACTAATCTAGAACTCAAATTACAATGATTGTATTGACTACATGTAATGTGATATATAATAAGATAAAAATTCAATTAATATTTTACCTAAACTCACTATATTATGATGGATAGGGAGTTATACAGGCTGATGAAAGAGGAAGATTATTCTATCATGGTATATGAAGAAAATTTAACAAGACATTCAGGGTATGCCACTAAAATTTTCATGATCATTAAATGAATAGTTTATCACAACATTGGATGAAAAAATACGAGTATAAAAATGAGTTGGATATTTATGATATTGATAAGTATGTGGAGATCATCTGTTGTTCCCAAAAGGTTTAAATGGATATTGGAGACTCTTAGTGTTCTCATGTACATGAATATAAAAAGTTAAAATGATTTATAATTTAGGTGGATCAATAGATAAATAAAATTTTAATGAAAAACCAACACCCCACATGTCAATGTTGTGTGTAGAAACAACACAAGTTCAATATAAATGGGACTAGTATTTGATTCAAATGTGGAAGCAAGGAGAATCCATATAGTAATTACGGATTTTATATGAAGATTCTGACCCATTGGGAAGAAGAAATTATGGTTTTGATCAATAAATTGCTTGAAGTACACTATTATAACTTCAAGTATGATGGGAATTATGAGATCTATTATACTGATTCATTTTTGATAGGAGAAATCATCAAAAAATAAATAAACTGTAGAAATGAAGGGAATATGATATCCATATTACTATGGTGGAGCCTAAAAATGATGTCATGACCCTTACACCTAGTATTAACTCAATAATAGTGAATGTATGATTATATTAATGTTCTTAAAAATTTTATATATCATTCATGACTATTTGATCTATTCAAAAACCATCTCAAACTATCGAGGTTAGGTTATATTGGAGAATATAAAATGGGGAAATTATTACATTCAATATATATAACTCATACATGGATAATGTTTGGGAACTTAACCACCCAATAAATATAATCTTATATCCTTTGTTGGAGTTTGATGTTATATTGTTAATGGATGTTCTATCGTAATCCAACCCCAACCTCAACTATTATGAACGAGATATAACTCTTCTTATCCCATGGTATCTGATAGTTATGTACAAGGGTATGGAGGATGATGAATATATATTAGAATCACACCCTCAATTTAAGATAATATTTCATTATTATCAATCATATATAGATAAAATGGCCGATATAAATGATAGAATCATGTTTAAGGACATTAACGTTTGGAAGGATTAAATTCATGTGCTCCCTAGATAATTTCAGGGTATTCCCCCTAATTGGGAGTTTGGGTTCTCAATTGAACTTATATCTATATCTATACATGTATCAAGGACACCATAAATAATGTACATCATCTAGTTGATGGAATTGAAGATCAATTATTTAGAGATTCTAAAAAAGTTTTTATAAACCTCAGTGATTCAATATGGGGTGCATCCATCCACCTTTTCATAATGAATGATAGTCAAATGCAACTCTACATTGATTATTGTGTGATTAATGAAATCATGATAAAGAAAATTTATCCCCTTCTAAAAATTGATGACTTTTTTGATCAACTATTTGGGACCATGTATATCTCAACTGTTGACCTTTGGTTAAAAAATAACTAATTATATGTGATGAAGGAATGTATATCCAAGACTACATTTCAAATGAAATAAATAGACTATTAGTTCATTGTGTTTCCCTTATAAAACAATCATGATCCCTAAATTTTCATTGAATTAATGAATTGAGTATTTAGATATTACAATGTAATTTTATGGTAGTCATTATCAATTATATTTTTATATACTCAAGATCATGGAGCAATATTAGTAGTACATAAATAAAATTCTAAAAACATTGTGAAAGGGTAAACTATATGAAATTTTTAGTAAGTGTGTGTTTTTGAATGAGGAAGAATCATTCATGGTGAATGATTTTACCAGAAACATGATATTTTTCGATCCTTCTAAAACAACGATAGTTAAGGAATGGACCAAGACTTAATCATTAATAAAGGGTTATAGAATCCTTCGAATAGGTCGATGTTATTGATGATTTGTGAATAAAATATCATGATTTTCAAACCCACTATCCAGGAAGACTCAAAACCGTGTAATGTTTATCAGGACTATTGAATGAGAAGAATAAATAAAAAAATATTAAAAATAGGTTTATCATAGAATAATTACTCACACTTATGAGAAGTGGGAAACTATTTGTGTTGAACAATGATAATTTAAAATTTGTTAGGTTTTTTACTAATCGAAAATGATAATGTGATATCATGATTGAAAAGGAAGTTGAAAACTAATTAGAAGAACCATACAATTCATGATCAAGAGTATGCCGTTATGTGATTTTTGTTGAAAATATGGTAGGAATATCTATATTGGTGGAAATGTGAGATATATACTAACTATATTATTTCCAAATATATATTAACATGGAACGATCACAATATGCACCGATGTTTATTTTTCAAGCTCATAAAAAATTATGACTTCTCAATCCACTATAATATGTTTAATGAAAATAAGGTGGATGATTATCTATGTGTAAAGGATCCTACATAATTATCAAAAATCAAAATTTATAAGGATTATATCTGATTAATCATGAAAAGTATGGACATGGGAATACTTAATGATATGAAATCACTAATCCTTTATCAACTGATTTATCAACCATAGCTTATGATGAAAATTAATGATTCTCAAATAAATGAGGAGGAAATTCAGAAAATAGTAGAATGTATTAGAAATTGGAAGTCCACTTTGTTCAAAACTGATGATAAATGAGTCATAATATTTGGTTCATAATTATGTTTACCATCCAATTCAATGATAATGAAAGTGCTTCTAAATGATTACCCTCGCTCCACATTCCCTACCCGCCCATGAATACAACTAATTGATCGAGATCTCTAAAAGCACTATATATGGGATAATATAAATATAGTGACCAGTGAATATACATCAAATTTCTTAGTACATAATAGAGTGATGTCATAATGGAAAAATATAAGGGGATAAAGAAACCATTAACCATACCAACATGGAATTGGGAAAACATTTCCATGGACATTGTCACCCAACATCCAAAGACATCCGGTTGAAATAATGATATATTGGTAAATGTATATCGTCATACAAATAAATATCACATTATCATAATTAAGGATGTAATATAACTTGATTAACTTGTGTTGATAAACATTTGAGAAGAGGTGAAGCTAAATGGAGAACCAGTATCTGTTGTATCTAATCGAGATTCTAGATTTACATCCAAATATTTAGAAAGCATCCATAAAGCTCTTATCAGTGACTTGAATATCAATAAAGATTATCATCCTCAAGCTCATAGACAATCTTATCAAACTATTCATAATTTTGAATGAATTTTGAGAGCAGGTTGTATGAAATTAATGGGATTATGGGACCAACCTCTACCCCTGCTTTAGTTTTCCTATAAAAATCATTTCCACTAAACCATCCAAATTACTCCATATAAATACCATTATCGAAAAAGATGAATAACACTGATATGTTGGGATGATTTCATTGAAAAAAAGATTATATGATGTGAAATGGTCAAGCTAATGATAGAAACAGTGAAAACCATTCAGTAGCACATCTAGGGAGCCCAAATTCAAATAAAATTTTAATGTAAATAATTTCAAAGGGTACCTGATGTAATTTTTAGAGATATTTTGTTGTTATGTATATCCATATGGAAGAGAATTGTGTGATTTGGGAAGAATGAAAAAGATGAGTCCCACACACATCATTCGGTTTGAGATTCTTGATCATGTTGGAGTTGAGTCTTATCAACTAGCCTTTGGACTAACCATGTCTCAAGTACATCACATATTGCACACATCCTTCTTGAGTAATTACACATTTTATCAATCAGATTTAGTAAATTTAGTTTTGTATAGTGGGAATATTATCTATCTTACAAGGATCATCCAATGAATATCTTGGATAATAGTGATATAGTTATATATAACAATACCACTCCCCTGGTCAACATACTATGATGGCACAATAAGTATGAAGCGGTGACATGGGAACTAGAGGAATAGATGAAGAATAATTACACTCACAAGATTTCATCTTAGTATATAAAAAATAGACGGAGAAATGTCATAAGGGGAAGAATGTAATGACCCCAAATTTTACCAATAAAATTTCCCATCAAATAATTATGTCCTATAACAAAAATCAACTAATGTCACAATGAGAACATAATAAAAACAAAATAAATGAATAATTAATTAAATAATATTTATTTATAGAAATTAAAAACTAATAACCATGGAATAGTAAGTTGATTTTTAATAGTATTGTGGCCATAAAGAATGGTATACTAGAATATAAAATTATATCGTCACCTAGATATGTATAAAATAAATAAATGTATGTTATAATGAAAAATATGTTATATTTATATATAGGAATAATTAAATAACATTTTTAAAATGGTAAGTTACGTGTTGGTATTTTTTGGAAGCCCAAATATTAATATTTAATTTAATAATTAATATAATGATTTAAAAAAATTCATAAAATATATCCATAACTAAATAATTGGTATCCTCGTTATTATAGTTGAATTTTGTGATAAATTAATTAATATACAATGAATCAAAAAATAATTTATAATATTAGAATTATTATTTTTCGAGTAAAAAATAATTTTATTTAAAAGATAAATATATCATATTTATAAATTTATTTTCAAAATAGGCTTAAAATTTTAAAATCATTATGGAGAAAAACTCATGGTGTTAATTATTGTTATTTTTTTAAAAAAATTATCTTTTTAGAGAATAATTAAATGCTTTAATTTACTGTATAAGCTAAATAAATGAATTATAGAGTAATTGATGATGTAGGGATAATTTCACCACATTTGGATGTAACTCATGTGAACTAGTTACTTTATTTAGTGACAATAATCAATAATATTTATATTTTTCATCAAAAATAATATCCAAATGAATAAAATAAAAAAAACCCATATTCTCTTCCCCAATAAATACTCTCCTATAGAAATCATCTCATCTTTGGTCATAATACATGGAGCATAATTATATATTTTATGAATTCCTCTGCCAAAACTCTTAACCATGTTCAGGTCTTTCTCATATCACCAAAAGACCAATTTAATGATTCTTAAGGAAGGTTCTCAAGGACACTGTATTCAAATGGTAAATTCCACTTTTGTTCTGTATCATGTTATTTTCATTTCTAATCTTTAACTCACCTATCCCAACAAAAATAATACGATAACTCTAGAATTATTTATATACTAGAAATTTATTATGTTAATATCATATCCATCATAAATTGTATTCTCTCACCCTTTTGTTCTGTAAAAAACTATATTTCATGTGGTATCGATTCACCACCATTGCAGATGCTAATTTTTTTATTTCTTATAACTCATTCAAGGCTGGATATAAATCCATAATAATGTATAAAATAGACTTTAAAATGTATATTATAACATATTAATTCTCATAGAAAAATTATATATACATAATATTCATTAATAAAACAAAACATTTTCATTAATATTGGAAAAAACATCAAAATAATCTAAATGGTTATCATTAAAAAAAATTATAATAAATCATCCTCATGTATTGACACACACACACACACAAACATATATATATATATATATCCATTTAATCATTTGGTAGTTTATCAATCACACAGGGTTTCAATTATGGATAACTATTCACATTTTACATGATCATTCAGACATTTATTCAAGTGAAGCAATATTTAAATCTAGTGATGTAGACAATCATTAAAATCAAAATTGATCATCATAAATCATCAAGAATGTCAAATGTGTACTTAATAAAATACTAAATAAAAAAATAAATATTTTCTTAATTAATTTATTAATGAAATTATTTTTTAATTTTTGAAAATTAAGTGGATGTGAAAAACACTTTTCGACATTATGTAAGGTATTATTTCAGAACCGAAATTCTTTCTTTTAGGCTATTCTTTCTCTGAATTTACCCCATTGTAGTTAATAATTCATTTTATGTAATATTCCTCAATTTTATGTTTATGTTAAAAAATATATACAGTGGTAAGTTAATTTATTTTTTATAGACAAATACATGATTTAAAAGGTTCTATTTTCAAATTTCCCCCACAAGTTAGATTGATTAAAGGAAACTTCATAATTTAAAAACAGTTTTCAAATGATCTCCATAATCTGTATTAAGAAAAAAATATTTTTATAAAATAAATATTTTATAATGAAATAATATATATATTTATTTCTTTTTTTTATTAATATTATTCTATTATCTGTTTTCTGTCACAATAATATTCTCCCTTCCACGTCAATAATGTATCTCATTTATAAATATTCACAATCACTCTGTCCGTTTGATTTCAATTCACATGGAGATATATTTAAATTAACTCTTAATATTTTCCCTTATTAATGTAAATTTATAATTTAAATATATTTTTAGGGACACCCTTATGATATTCCACTTGGTTATGCCTTATGTGATGATTATGATACGCATTTCATTCGACATGTAACTCTAATCCTTGATTTTTCATGTAAGACACATATGAATAAACATTTTATGATATTTTAACCCTGATATATATATAATTAATTATGTAATGTATAGTATCTTGAGACATCATGTTGTAATTGGGAGTAAACCTAAATTTTTTATGGGACATTTTCATCCATGTACAATTGTCTTTGTAGTTAGGCTTGAATCATGCTTATTTCATGTTGCATGTTATTTAAACGTTTTTATTTTTCCCTGATTATATGATCCCATGTTATAAATATAATTCTTCCTTTTTATTTATTCTTGTTCCATTCTTTTTAATGTAATCATGCTATGCCTTCAATTCCATGTGATATGCTTTATTTTCATGTTTTTTTCCATACTAGTATTTTTAACACATCCATTTGTTCATGTATCCTCCAAGTTATTCTATTCATATATAAGAGCTAAATTAAAGTTATGATTGATTTTTTGAAGAATATATAAAAAAATTTCATTTTGGTTTTATGCTTTCGGATCATGTATCTATTCTTTCAATGGAAGGAGAATTTTTAATTCTATGATTGAAATTGTTTGTTAATTTTGCATAAAATCATTTAATAATATGTGTAAAATGGTAGGGTCTCTATAATATCATGAATGTTTTATGTATCCTCACTATGGAATCAATTCATACAAAAAAGAAGAAGATGTAGTCATGGGGGTTGGGTGGATATCACATTTTTTTGTGACTATGGAGGTAGTGGGTGTAAACTTAATGAACATTTTTCTATTTCTATTTTATTACTCACCATAAGTGGATAATTGATTTGTCTCTTAAAATATTTTATTTTATTTTCATAGAGAACCATATTCATGATAATATATAACAATTATGGCAAGGTAAACTAGACATCTTTGTCATAATTTTATCATAGAGCTATTATATTTTAATCATATTATAGTAATTTACAAAATTTAGGGGGAATGATTAATGTGAGAATTATAATATGTTTTATGAATATAATATATATTACCACTATGTAATTTAGTATTAATTCACATGTTCCATTCAATATAAATTTAATGTTGTGTCATCCAATGAATAATGGAGATATAATTGGATTCTGTAGTGGTGGGGGATATAGTCATCCCATTGACATTAAAATTTTTAAAAAACCACTATATAAGTTGAAGAGGGATATAAATTGTTCCCCCGAAGTCATGAGTATGTGTCTTATTACATTAATACACACATTCAACAACTATTTCAAGGAGGACCCATATTGAATACTATTCAACCTTTTCACAAAATTCTATATTTGAGTAAAGTTCTATTCCATATTAACGGATAATTTTAGAATCATATACATTGAAAATTAACTTCATTATAGATATTAATTTGATATTCACCATAGTAGTATAGGGAGTTGTCATAATTTAAATAAACATCATGGGGTAGAACCTCATCCCCATTTGTGACGACTCATCCTCAGGGCCCGTTCTAGGACTACAGCAAGCCCGCCTTGCATAGGCCAGGGACTGGAAACTAGCAGCAAAGGCGTAACTCCCTATAAACTGGGAATACATTGCCTTTAGAAAATGTAAACACACACACAACCAGAGTACAAGTGGAATCAACACTATGTAAAGCAGTATAACAAGTGTTGAAAGTAAAAGGGGCCATAATAAAATCCCAACTGAAAGGTACAACTACAACTAAATGAAATTACAACTGAATAGACAAATAGATGGAAGATGGAAGCGGCTCCTAGATCATCCACCATATTCCTACATTAATTGTAGGTACAATTTTCCACCTCAAAATTCTGCGTCTATCGGTCCACTCCGTGGGCCGTCACGCCGAGTGTCCACCTCTGGGTACCATCCAGTCCCCATACACTCTGCCTCAGTCAGTGATATCCATCGTCTGCATCCAATACAATGTGGTGCGGGCATAGCCCGTTCATGGGTGAGTATTATGATACTCAGTAGGGACCCCAAGACCCTCACGGTCTCAAAAAATCCAACAAAGTTAAACCAAAAATAATGATCTCAACAGATAACCATTACGTAGGTATTTGCCCATACATATAGAAAAGTTATCAAGTAACCCATCTCAATCATGAGAAAAACACAACGGTCATTGACTTAGCTAAAACAAAGATTTTATTTATGATGTCGAAACCACAGTTGCTGGAGAACTCCTCCTCTGTCGAGTACCGTGGGCCTGCCAGTACAACCAAGCGCTCCCCACTAACCATGGATTGCTGAAGTACTCCACATGTTGATTACTGTGGGCCTGCTGCTACAACCAAGCGCATCCCATCATGGGTTTTCCACTACAAAGATGCGCACCCCCTCAAAACCTACAGAGGCACTTCTTCTATCGAGAACCGCGGGTCTGCCACTACAACCAAGCACTCCTCTGCCGTGGGTCTGCTTCTACAACCAAGCTCACCCCACTGGGCTATCAGAATCACTCAATGTCGATCAATCAGTAGTCGTCATGTCTCTGCCAGCTACTAGGTCTCTGCACTCTATACGCTCGTCTCTGGGAGGGTCCGAACCACGATATACATGTTGATACTTATATGTGTTACATATCCTCATGTGGAAGTATCTCAAGGGACCGCCTCATCATAGGGGTATCAATGCAATAGACAACGTGTCAATCAGATGCCCAGTCTCCAAGTTACTAAAATTTATGTTCCAGGGGCCCGGTTGGATTTCGGGTAGAATCCAACCTGACCATGCTCAAACCACATCCAAAACCTGTGTATAGTATGCCCAAAGAACCATCTCATCATGAGAAATCCAACATATTCTATGACACATTAATCAGACGTCCAGTCCTTACGAAATAAATGTTTCCACTCCGAGGGCCTGATTGGAATTACGTTCGTTACAGACCTGGATATTTCCCAAATTCACCCAAAACTCATTTAGAGTATCGCAAAAAGGACTGACTCTTCGCGAGGGTCCCAGTGTCTTAGATAGCACATCGATCAGACGTTCAGTCTTTATGTTATTCACGTTTAATTGAAAACGGGCCTGACCCGTTAATCCCAGTGGGCTGGTAGGTCGAGTCATCCCAGATGAGGCGAGTCCGACCCAACAGGGGGTCGGACAGGCCAGATGAAATGCGCGACCTTGCTTGAAGGGCGCAACGTGCCCCATCTCAGCAGGGCGCGGCCCAGCCATCCGGCCGAGCAGTCCGAGGCAGGGGGCGGCCCCCTATTTCCCAAACTGGCAGCACCAAGTGGCACCGCCCTCCCCAACCGGATGGCCGAAACCGGCTGGCCTTCTCGGCGCAAGTGGCCCACTCAGTCGGGCCACGGTCTTCTGCGCGGCACCTTCGGGTGTCATGGTTCCTTTTCCCGGCAGGCCGGCAAGTCGGCCGATTCACCTCCAAAGCGGCCCGTGGATTGCGTTCCCCTGTCCACCACAGCGCGGCACATCGTGGGGCGCCACGGTTCTCCTTCGGCCCAACCTGCATTTAGCCAACCAATTATTCGTTAGCTGAGCGTCCCGCTGTTGCGAGCCACAGTTCTTGCACATGTGTCCAGTGCACGGCTGCCGCTTCCGTTCATCGCCACCATCACTCGTTGACACCGCCATAGATTCCTAGAATAACTAGAGGGTCATCAGGCCATGTTCGTTCGACCCACGCCCTCCGCGTTAGGCTGTATCAAAAGGATAAAGACATAACAATACTTACAACAAATAACTAGAACGATTTTCATCCATTAAAATAGAATATAATCTCCCCAATTCAAGGTTTATCGTTCATTGTCAATATCGCAAAAAGGCAGACATCGGTTCGTTGACATCGTCGTAAGGAAGGAGATTAAGGTGTCGACAATCATTGGCGTTCGTCGCTCCTACAAAGTTCCATCTATCTCTGCTCGAGCGTTGTTTGTCAGAGATCTGTCAGAATACTAATGTCATGGTATAACAATGTCGATTCTAGAGATGTTAGAGTGTACCTGAAATAGAAGCGTCATTAGCGACTTTGCGTTCTACAAATCGTAGAGCGTTCTTAGTCGATGGGGAAAGTCATTCTTCATTGAAGGACGTAGCCCTTCTAAATCTCCATAGGTTTCCCCACCAAATATATATTCTATGAAACTGTTAAATAAAAAATTCTCCCAATTTAAAGAAAATCCAACCAATTCAAATTAATTCAAAGGATCAATCCATTAATTAAACGTGTAGGAAAATATTAATGGGAGAGAGGGAGATGGAGATGCTCCTCATATTAAAGACGAGGATTTTCCAAAAAGAATCAATAAAGGGATTTTCAAGGGAACTGGGAGGAGTTATGGGGTAGATGAATGGTTGGGAAATTATTTCGTCCCCACCTCACGTATATCCTCCCACGGGAGGTTATGTGGGTGTGGGCCCTACCACTAACTCCCCTTGGGAGAAAATAACCACTTAATTTAATTAAAATTGTGTTCCACACAATTTTATTTAACTTATTATTAAACCCCAAAATATAAAATTTAACCTGCATAAAATGAAACTGCAATAAAGGTCCCCTTAAGAGATTACTGATGATGCGAGTTCATCGTTGTCCTTAGATTTCATTTCTAGGAATCAGTTAAAAAGAAAGAAAAACCCGATCGTATGTTTACAGAACGTACACGAAAAAAAGTTAAGAAAATTATTATCAGTCACCCTCGACCCACTATGGTCGAGGTTAGGCTCCGTCCAGGTGAAACACGGCCCAAAAACCCCAATGGTACTCTCAGATTTTCAATCCGAGTTACCGTTTAAAAGTTATAAATTTTACAATAAAATAAATGTAGCTTAATTTTTTTTATTGACGACCAAAAAGTAACTTTATATGGTGGCCCACACTGACCCAAGTTAGTAACTTATTGAAGAAAGGAAACCCTCATGAGTTTAGGGTTGGTCTCTGATATTTAATCTTAGTTACCATTTGTGAGTTATAAGCATTTGAAAAATAAAATAATTTATTAAATTATTTTATTTACGATTAATCCAAAACATGGTTTTCTCACAGGAGGCCCGTGACGACTAAACTTAAGTCATGCCTAGGGTAAACCCTCCATCCTAAGTGAAACGGTGCCCTCATATTTCTGATCCGAGTTTCTATTTAAGAGTTATTCCATTTTTTATGGAAAACTGGTTACACACGTTAATTTATGCTTAAAAAAACATCATAAATTTATTCCGGGCACACCGGGCCTTGGAATCAGGTACCGTCAGAAACCACGAACTTATAAAATTCCAATGTATTTATGAATATTTTTTTTAAATTTACAGTTCTTTACATGACTCCCACCTCAGGGCTTTACCCCCCGTAAATCTCCAACACACACTAGGGAAAACCAAAAGAGGTACTGAGCACACAGCTGAGCCTCCCGCTCCCATGTGCTCTCCTGGAGGTTCCTGGTTTGCCACTAAAAGCACACCAGAGGAATCTACCATCCTCATAGGAACTGCTCCTTTCGATCCTCAATCTCTTCTGAAACCTCCGTGAATGTTTGCCCGTCATCGATATCTAGCTCTTCGTGGTCGATGATGTGGGACAGTTCATTCACGTATCTTCCCAACTAACATACGTGGAAGACATCATGCACCCAGTGTAACTATGGTGGAAAGGCTAAGTGGTAAGCCAACTCACCCACCCTTTTGAGGACTTGGAAAGGTAAGAAGAAACTCGGAGATAACTTGCCTCGATGTCCAAATCTCCATAGACCGCGTCGAGGTGAGACCCGTATAAAGACGTGGATGCCATCCTCAAACTCCAGTGGTCTTCATCTCCTATCATCTTAGGACTTATTTCTGCTCTGTGTAGTCTTCATCTACTCATGTATGATCTGCACCTACTACGGTAGCCTAGAGATGGGCGCACTAGTAAACCTCTGGCTTAGCTCTAGAAAAGCTCTACTGCAATCTCACTGACTAGACGATGGGTTTCCCTTTCTTCGTCAATGCTAAAAGTAGTGCAGCAACTCTGGAGAAGTCTAGAACAAATCTATGTCCGGCCGACTCAATAGCGATCGACTGCACCCACTAATGCATGATTCCATCATGTACTGCATGGGATTTCCATTTCGCTGACCAATGAAAACCCATCCAACGTTTTAGGTAAACCACATCCTTTTTTCCTAATATAGTCAACTTGTGTATGATCTGTGGTTGCCCAGTCCATACCCAAACTAACTTCGTAAGGCCTCGACGCTGCCACCGAGAGGTTCTAAACGAAACCCTCGCCTCAAGGGTCTGATCACACTGTCAGCATAAGCGTGATTATCGAGTCTCCTCCCAAAGGTATCTCCAGATGTGAGGGTCAAGCCAACTTCTTAACTGGAAACTATAGGTCTGAAACAAGATTTGTGGAAGAATTGAATGATTCATATCAATTTCTATTGTAATGGAAGCTAGTAGTAGACACAGACCGTACCTCGAATTATTCCTAGAGACCTTGGGTCACACTCCTTGACTGCATGTAGCTACTCTCTTCCCCTTCCCTCCTTCTCCCTGAGCCTGGTGGGGAATACAAAGGAGGGTGGTTATAACATGTCGAAATGTACATCACCACATTCTTCCCTCCTAGATCTTCTTCCACGTCTGCTACTTTGCAGATTCACATTTCTATAACACTTCCTCTTCTTAAAACATTTTACACGCTCAAGACTCTAAGACTGGCACTAGTTCCATGCTTTCCCACTGCTAACCTTCACTGGCTCTATCCACTCAACCATAGAACATTCGACCACAAATGTTCTCTCTAGCACCCTCACATAAGTAGTAATGCGTAGAGGAATAGTGTTGGCTCATACATCCTTTAACTCACCTCTCTCAGAGGTCTGAGCTCTGAATCACAGATCACATCATATTCCTTGAGTACCAGGAATGGTCGGTACGCCATTATGAATACTCAACTACTGACATGTCATCCCGAAGAAGTTGTATAATTTCTAGAGAACTCTTAGCCATCTCCTCAAGCCAGTCCTCAGCCGCCTGTGAGTCGGGATCTCCTCGGAACCTGAGGGGTACCTGACGCTGATACTCTTGCAACGCGCTCTGCCAGTATGCATCGTCCGATAATATGGCTGGTGGAATCTGGTACTTAATCGGTAGTGGTTCTGCTGGTAAACCACCCAAATGTGCCATCTTAGTAAGAGGGCCCTACACTGGAGCCTCATCGCTCGGTGGGCCGTCATTAGGTAATTTCTTGGAACTACAACTGACTATCTGCATGGAGGCATCCTGAACAGATATATCATGGTGAAACGACGATACCTGGTGAGATAACTTGGTTTTATTTGACTTAATGAAAACTTTTGAAAACCCACACGCAATCAGTGTTTTCGTGTACCAAGTCAAAAATCAGAAGTCAGGGTCCTGGTGTATAGATACGTCGGCTGCCGCACCAACACTAGTCTACCTGAACTGAAAACCAAACTCAGTATGCTTAACAATATTGCTTCACAGAAAATAAAATATCGAAATCCTAAGTTCCGTGGTAGATCCGACTCTTTTGATACCAATTTGTCACGACCTATCCTCGGGGCCTGTTCCGTGACTACCCCAAGCCCGCCTTCCATAGGCCAGGGGATGGAGACTAGAACCAATGGCGTAACTCCCTATAAACTGGGAATACATTGCCTTTATAAAATGTAAACACACATAAAACCAGAGTACAAGAAGAATCAACACTATGTAAAGAAGTATAACAAGTGCTGATAGTACAAGGGGCCCGAATACAATCCCAATGGAAAGGTACAACTTCAGCTGAACAAATGTACAACTGAAAAGACAAACATTTGGAAGATGGAAGAGGCTCCTGGATCGTCCTCTGAATTCCTACATGAAGGGTAGGTATTTGTGTCCTCGTCAACACTATGCATCTATTGGTCCAATCTGTGTACCGTCACACAGAGTGTCCACCTCTGGGTACCATCCAGTCCTCGTAAACACTGCCTCGGTCAGTGCTGTCCATCGTCTGCATCCAACACAACAAGGTGCGGGCATAGCCCGAGCATGGGTGAGAATAACGAAACTCAGTAAGGACCCCAAGACCCTCAATGTCTAACAAAATCCAAAAAGAAAAACCAAAAATAAAAATCTCAAAGATAGCCATTACTTAGGTATTTTCCCATACATATACCCAAGTTATCATGTAACCCATCTGAATCATGAGGAAAACACAAAGGTCATTGACATAGCTAAAACCATGATTTTTTTCTTGATGTCGAAACCACAACTGATAGAGAACTCATCCTCTGTCAAGTATAGTGGGCCTGCCGCTACAACCAAGCGCTTCCCACTAACCTTGGACTGCTAAAGTACTCCACCTGTTGAGTACTGTGGGCCTACTTCTATAACCAAGCGCTTCCCATCATGGGTTTGCCGCTACAACCAAGTGCACCCACACATAGCCTATATAGGTACTCCATATGTCGAAAACCGCGTGTCTGCAACTACAACCAAGCACTCCTCTGCCGTGGGTCTGCTACTACAACCAAGTGCACCCCACTGGGCCATATAAATCACTCAGAGTCGATCAATAAGTACTCATCAACTCTCTGCTAGCTAATAGGTCTCTGCACTCCGTACGCTCGTCTCCGGGAGGGTCCGAACTAAGAGCTACTGGTTGATACTTCCAAGTGTCACGTAACCTCAAATGGATGTATCTCAAGGGACCACCTCACTATAGGGGTCTCAACGCAATAGACGACGTGTCAATCGGACTCTTGGTCTTTGAGTTATTAGCAAATTTGTTCGAGGGGACCGGTTGGATTTCGGGTACAATACATACTGGCCATGCTCAAACAAAATCCAAAATCTATTTAGAGTATTCCAAAAGAACTGTCTCATCAAGATGAATCCAAAATTGTCGATGGCACGTCAATCAAACGTCTGGTCCGTATGTTATAAGTGTTTCCGCTCCGAGGGCCTGGTTGGAATTTTGTTCGTTCCAAACCCGGATATTTTACAAAGTCATCCAAAACTTACTTAGAGTATTGAAAGAGGACCACCTCATCATGAGGCTCCCAGTTCCACAGACGGCGCATTGATTGGAAGTGCGACCTTCATGTTATTCACGTTTAAGTGAAAATAGGCCCGACCCGTTAAGCACAGTGGGCTCGCGGGTCGGGTCAACCCATAAGTGGTGGGTCCGACTGGGTATGGGGTTGGACTGGCCCGATGAAATGTGCGGCCTAGCCTGGCGGGACATGGCCCAGCCTAGCACGGCCTGACTTGGCGCGGCTCGCCCGGCTGGCCGAGCGGTCCAAGGCAGGGGGGTGACCACCCGGCGACGCCAGGTAGCGCCGCACTCCCTAACCAGCAGACCAAAACCGGTCGGTCTTCTCGGTGCAAGAGACAAGATCGAGCAGTCCATGGTCTACTGCGCGGAACCATCGTATGTTGCGGTTCCTTCTCCCGGACGGCCGACGAGCCGGCCGGTTCACCGCATAAGCAACCTACAGAATGCAGGACGCGGTCCACCGCAGCGTGGCAACCCTTGTGGCGCCACAGTTCTCCTTTGGCCCAGCCGCCATTTAGCCAGCCGGTTCATCATCGGTCGAGCGGCCAACAGTTACGGGATGTGGTTCTTCCACACACGATCGCCGCTTCGTTTCATCTCCACCGCCTCTTGTTGCTGCCACCAAAGATTCCATGAACAATAGGAGGTTCGTCGGGCCATGTTCATTCGGCCCGCGCCCATCACGTTAGGCAGTATCAAAAGGCCAAAGACAGACCAATACATACATAGAAGATCATGAACAATTTTAATCCATTAAAATTGAAAATAATCCCCCTACTACAAGGTTCGCTGTTCATTGACAATATCGTGAAAAGGTGGACGTTGGTTCATTGACGTCGTCACAAGGAAGGAGGTTAAGGTGTCAACGATCGTTGGAATTCATCTCTCCCGCAAAGTACCTTCTATGACAGCTTGAGTTTCATTCTTCTGAGATCCATCAAAAGACTAGCGTCATGGTAGAACGATGTCAATTCGGTCGATGTCAGATTGTACCCGAAGAAGAAGCGTCGTTAGAGACTTCGTGTTCTTCTAATCGTAGAGTGTTCTTCATTGAGGGAGAAAGTCATTCTTCATTAAAGAATGTTGCCCTTATAAATCTCTAGGGGTTCCCCCACGAAAAATATTTTCAATGAAAATATTAATTAACAAAATTTCCCACATTAATGAAAATCCAACCAATTCAAATTAATTCAATGAATCAATCCATTAATTAATTGTGTAGGAAAACATTAATGGGAGAGAGGGATATGGAGAGGCTCCTCATATTAAAGAGAAGGAGTTGTCAAAAAGAACTAATGAAGGGAAGTTCAAGGGAGTTGGGGGGAGTTATGGGGGAGATGAAAGGATATGAAATCGTGTGGGCCCCACCTTACAAATATCCTCTCATGGAAGGTTATGTTGGTGTGGGCCCCACCAATAACTCCCCTTGGGAGAAAATAACCACCCAACATAAATAAAATTGGGTTCCACACAATTTTATTTAACTTAACATTAAACCCCAAAATATAACATTCAACCCGCATAAAACGCCACTGAGGTAAAGGTCCACTTAGGCAAATAATAATGCTGTGAGTTCGTCGGTGTCCTCAGATTTCAATTCTGAGCACTAGTTCAAAACATAGAGAAACATGGTCATACATTTACTGAACGTACCTGAAAAAATGTTCAGAAAATTATTTTCGGTCACCCTCGATCCACTGCGGTCGATGTTAGGATCTTCCTTGGAGAAAAATGCCCCAACAAACCCAATGGTACTCTTGGATTTCCAATCTGAGTTACCATTTAAATGTTTTGAATTTTACAATTAAATAATTGTCAATTAATTCTTTTATTTACAACCAAAAACTATCATTCTTGGGTGGACCTCATTGACCCATGTTAGTATATTATTAATGAAAGCATACCCTCACGAGTTTAGTAGTGGTCTCATAATTTTAATCCGAGTTATGGTTTGTGAGTTATTAGAATTTTAAAAATAAAATAATTTATTTAATTATTTTATTTACTATTAAGCCTAAACTGGGTTTTCTGACAGGAGGCCCTTACCGTCTACACTTATGTCATGCATATGGTAAACCTTCCATCCTGAGCGCAATGATTCCTTAAGATTTCTAATCCGAGTTACCATTTAAGAGTTATTCTGCTTTTTCAAGAATACAGCTTACACACATAAATTTAATATTAAAAAAAATTAGAAATTGATTCCAGGCACACCGGGCCTCAGAATCAGGTACCGTCAGAAACCGCAAACTTGTAATATTCAAAAGTATTTGAGAAAAAAATTTATTTGAAATTTTTTTGTCTTTACACCAATAATATATCACCTCTTGGTAGACCAATTTTCTTCATAAATACTTTGATTCATCATCCTTTTCCCTTGATTATCATCAATATGTGGTTTATTATCAGTGACCAAGAGACAATAACCTATTAATTTTAGCAAGAACACTCTGAAATTAAGGTTGTCTATTTTGGACTAAAAGAAACCACAATATTGTTATTTATGAATTAATTAATACTATATAATTAATTTTATTCCTTGGATGAGTAAGATATAATACTACAACATCCTCATAGTCAGTTTATATAATTAAATACAATCATTATTAAAATATAAGTTAGGGATTTTATAAACCATATGATCATAGTAGCGTTATAAATACATATAACATTACAACTTTAGGTAATTGTGGTAGTTATTATTTTTTATCTACCACCACATATATAAGATAATTTTTTGATTTTATACACTCCCCATATGTATACAAATAATTTTCATGCATTTAAGGAATCATTTTGTATGTTTTTAAGGGATTATATGCTTTCTAATTTTTAAAAATTTTGTATGTATGATTATTTTTCTAGCCTGATTCAAGAGACCTTAAATTAAAAATCTCCTATGAGTATATTTTTATAATAATTACTAATGGAAGGACTCATTGAATTGACGAATAGGATTATATAGAATGGAATCCAAATAAAATTCCTCAAGATAAAATTTTTATTGAACATCACTCTACAACTATGATATCTATGGAGGGGTAAAATAAAAAGATCCAAATTCTCACAAACCTGTTTGGAATACATCTTTTCGTTTTTCAATAAAAAAATAGCAAGAAATATTAATAATTTTTAGGTATGAATAGATAAGTAAAATACACTATTTTAAAACCATATAGATATATCAACTAAAAACATATCCACAGTAATGAAAATACATATTTCATTTCACTACAAGTTAATTTTATTGTTTTCTTTTATAATATTTCAATATTTTATTATAACGATGGATAATGTAATGGATGTTTTAATGAATGTATTTTTTTATCATCTTCAAATGAATATATAATTTCATCGTGGGGAATGGAGATGGGATAAAATAATATTAGTATTATTTATATGTCAAATACTTTCAGTGGACTGTAGAATTCATTCTATTCTTTTTGAGGTATTTTTTATATTGATATAGAAATATTATTTATTTCCCTACTAAATTGTGAAGGGAAGAGGGGTTATATATAATATCATTAGTTTCCTAAGATGGTATCTTCACTAAGGGGGTTATATATGATGGCTAGTATTTTATGACACCTTTAACTAAGAAAATATTTCACTCCTTTAAGTTGAGGAATAATGTGTAGATGGTTGGAGTTACCATGAGATTTTCAAAATAAGGGACAACTATTTAATGATTAAATATATATTGGATATTCACTTAATTAAGATGATTAATTTTTATTAATACAATAAATATTAACACCATCAAGATTGCAGATGGGTTTATTTATTTCAAATTCATCTTGTTGGAAGTGTTCCTTACTCTCATTTTTAATGGTTTTATAAAGTGAGACAAAATTTTATATAAAAGAGATGAATGGTAGAGCTATTGAATATTTTTATAAAGGGGTTGTAACATAAGGTTATTTTTTGTGGATATATAAATATTAACATAATCTTCATTCATTGTGAACATCATAGTTAAGGGATAAAGTTCACCAATGACACTATGGGGAGGACTTCTATGATTGATCATTATGTTACCAGGGGAAAGAATTTTCTATCTGTTACTCTAGGTTAGAATAGTAGATTTATAGTTCATGTAATAGTGGTGATAACCTCCATTTAAATATCTAACTTCTCTTATTGTTAGCTAATTTGAATATTATTGGCCTCTTTTTAAAATATTTCACTGAGAATCCAGAATATTAGTTTATATATAATAATGTAACTAATTTTATATTTCATATTGTATATTAAATAGATTAATTAAATATGGAATTGATTTAAAATCAAGTGTTTTATGCATTGTAATAATTGGGATCACATAGTGTGGACAACATCCCACATGGGTGGGATCACTCCAAGGAAACTCATTAGTCATCATAAGAATATTCTAACAATTATACTAAATTAGATCCATGACAAGAAACAAATTGTCTATATTTATTGCCTTTTGGAGATAAGTATATGCATGTATTACCACTATAATATTATTCTTAAAATTATTTGTTGAAGAATGGATATAATCATACTAAATAGATACCATAAGAATATTGAGTTTATATACATGTAAGAGAGTAAGGACATGACACCACCACTATTTTGGTTCTAGATATTTTAATTATATTTATTGATAAAATAAAATATATAATACTAATATCTAGTCAAATAAATGGATATAAAACATAGATCATAGATTTTGGACATGATCCTACTTCTTAGTGGCCAGTGGAAAATGATAACAACCATTTTTTTATGAGAAAAGTTATTCAAGAACATTGTCGAGGGTTGTTGGGAGCTCAAATTTGATCCAACTCCTAGTGTGTAGATTTAATATGTATGTAGTATTACAAGGTTTAAAATGGAAATAAGGCTGCTATTGGATGTTAAATATTGTAAGAATATGAGCCCCCACTTAAGAAACAACTATATTATGATGAGAATCCTCAAGGATGGGAGATGGAATATGGGGAAACTACTACGTTGTATATAATAATGCAAATAATGATAATTGATATATGTAATTATATGAATATACCTATGGATTATAGATAGAATATTACAAATAAATTCATGTATGGGATAATTGATATAGACATATCCTTGATTTTTAATAGTGTAGTAATATAAGCATGGTCTTTAGAAAATTTATCCATATGTTTTCAATTGGTAATTTTTCTGGATATCCATTTCTATAAAACTACTGTAGAATTATGTATGAATATATCCATAAAAAATATAAATAATATAGGTGTACTATGATGATTAATGATCATGTTTGGTTATGATGGTCGCAATAATTATCAATAATGAGGCATATGTTTTGGAAATACTTTTATGATATATAAGTGAAATATATTCCAATTTTATCTATAATATTTTCCTTGGATCTTAATATGCGATGGAAGATTCATCAAATTTATTTAAAAGTTTTGATATATTAATTCGGTACATCAAATGAAATGTATTTTATTATGGTTTATTTCATTGTAATCTTAGATGAAATCATTATTTATAATGGTTTATGTGAACATTACTTCATGTAAACATTCCAAAGGTAGGTGATAACTAGGGTTTCCCACTATTGATGCCAAAAAAACATGTCGTTCAAGAGGATGAGTATCTATGATCGTATCACCAAATTATGTAAAATTACGTCATACTGTATGAGTATATTATAAATCTAAGAATGATTTATGAATTCATCCAAAACAAAATCATGGGTCAACTCGAACACAAGATGATGAGATGATGGAATAAATTTGGAGAGTTGAATTACTTCACATTTCACAAGTTCTATTTTTTCCCTTATTAACAAGGAATTTTAATGTGTTAATATATATTGTTGGCCACATTAGAATTTATAACCACCAAATGATACTATTATATTCGTGATACTTTTTTGGGTCCTTGAAAATGGATTCTGGTGTATTGTTTGTAATGTAATAAAAAAACGTGTAGATCTTTTCCACTTAATGAGAGTTTTTATTACTTTTATAGTGGTATTATAATTACTGAAACAGTTTCATTTGTGGTTCTTAATTCATTACCATTACCACATTAATTAACTAAAATCATTTTATACTATTAATTGAAAATATTCATGTTAACAGATGTTGAGGTATATGTGTAAGAGAAACCCATTTTTTAGTTGATTTTTTTTGTAAATGATATAGAGAAGGTATGCATATTATCTTAATTATCATAAGATTTATTTCGTAGATGTAAAAAGAAGAATACCTTGATCCTCAGAATATGAATAATTTTCTCATCATTTGAGAAATATGATTTATCATTTTTTCAATAATATAATGATATATTATTATCATTACATAGGCTGTCCCAGACTAATATTTATGGGTATGTCATGATCAAATTAGGCTCATTACTAGAGGAATATATTGGAAATCCAATACTCATAACATCGATATCATAAACTCATTACATACCTAGTGCGTGGTAAAATATAATAAATATGTGATAAACACATGTACTCTTGATATTTTAGAAATATAGAGGTGAATAGTTTCTAAATGATTATTTGAAGGGGACATGCATAGTATATAAATTGATATGAGTAATTGTTCTTATTAGGATGATAAAAAATTAAAAAAATTATTTTTAATGTTGTTGTGATTTAACCTCACCAATTCAACTTATATATCTTCATTAATGAGAATGAATTAACAAGAGTTTGAGTTTCCTATTTTATGGACATATAATGGAACTGTGGCTATATTGTAACATTATGGGGTAAAGACGTTGGTATTAATTCATTAATTTTTCTAATGAAATAGTGAAAACCCCTTATGCACATGTTGATAAAATATGGTGAAATAAAAGATATAAAATATTTGGTTTCATTTATTATATAGATGTGTGAAATAGTGTATTGATTGGAGATTAATCCATAGTCTACACAAAGGGATATCTGGTGATATGTGACACAGGTGATAAATGTTTTTGGGATGGAAAAATAATATGAGGAACATATTTTAATACATTGTTTATTTACATATAAAAAAAATATGTAATGGGGTTTCATTCCCAATACAAGAGACATAGGGAAATATTTTCCCAAGTATGATACCAAATACATTTGGATCACCCTGGTTGGGGTGTTGTTGTGTGGGATCTAGGCCATGGACTTTCAATAGTGATGGATATTAGGTATTGGACAAGTGAATATTTTTTATTATTAGGCTGGGTACCCAGTTACGGGACGTGGGAAACAAGGATTTCACCCATAGTGACACCCAATATGGATAGATGTGAAAATATAGTACTATATAAATGGGAAACCTAGTAAAGGGACCCTGGAATATGGGATCAATGTTATTAGGTTGCATATGTGTGGGGCCCATGAAAATGGGTTATCCCATGCAGGGGAGCTAGATTATGGGCCTATGTAAATATGGATCACTCTAGAAGGATCACCTTAGTGTGAGACCTAGGTAAATGTTATCTCCATTTCAGGGGTGACCACGTGTGACACTCTATATAATGAGATCACACATGTAACACCCCGAGATTTTATGAAAAATATATTTTTTAATTTCATTAATGTCTTGTGTTGTATGCTACACCATGATTACCTTGTGCTATACACAACACCGTATTAGCTTGTAGTATACGCAGCACTATTCTTCGATCGTGTTACACACAATTTTGATAATAGTTATTCTACACAACAATGATTATATATATATTCAATGTATAAAATAAATATGGTTAGATTATGTTATACACAACAACAAAGGAGTCCTTCACTACACAAAACCATGACTTCCCTTGCATTACACACAATCGCGACCTTCCCTAATAGCGTGTGTTGTACACAATACCCGGTTTTACTAAACAACAATATATTATTATAATATTGTTATGAACTAGCCATTATGATTTTTATTAACTAAATTTTGAATTTTATAACATTATTATTCATCTTACACATTTTCTAGAACATGTTATAAGAACAAAATAAATTTTTCAGGTAAAATAAGTATTTTTCAAAAAAATACAGTTTTTCCACCTTTTGATGGCACACCAACTTTAAATCTAGTTTTTGAAATATTTATTACTTCCATTTGAGAAAATAAAATTATTCTCTGGAATAAAGAAATAAAAATTTACTTTGGATAAATTTTTAATTGTATTTAGATGACTTTCATATTTTAATGAATAGTAAAAACACGGTATATTTTAATTAAAAACAACATTTTTCATCGTAATATCTTATGTGGATAAGTTATAATATTGAGTGGTTTTAATGTATAAATAGAATATATTTTTAACATTTAATATAATGTATGTCATTAGAATTGATTTTACCTTGAATTCGTAGGTAAAATCAATTCAATCCTTTGCAATATTTTAAAGAAAGACCTGTTTTCTTTCTACAACGGGATTAATTTTAATTTAATTTCTGCAACTTTTATGTATTGAATTTGGAAAAATGGATTCCATATTTTGAATCAGTGGGTCCAAATTATGTTAATAAACTACTTTTTATTTTTGGGCATTGTGAATAGTAACTACGGCAAATTTTATTTACCATAGTTAAAGGTAAATCGGGTAATTAAGGGTAAATATAAGATTATAAAATTACCCTATCCCTTGTAAAAATCCTATTGGATGACTAAAAGTCGACCCATATCAACTACGGGTCGGATTAGATTCATTTAATGGACTTTTTTCCAGGAAATTAATTTAATTATTATTAAAACCAAAGAAAGTGACAACATGTCACTCTCTTAAATACTATAAGTATAATAATTTTAAGTTAGTGATAAACTTCATAAAACATTGAATATTAATAGTATACAGAAATATAACAACATTATCTACATCATTAGAATTTATTTAGAGTTTTTTTGGATTAAATAATTATCATTAATTGTGACACAATAGTGATGCAGAAATTATTTATCTAGAGAAATATCAAGAATATAGTTTTTATTAAACTAATATCGACCATTAAAGGCACAAAACCCGGACCAAAACTTATTTGTCATGTAAATTTAAACTATAATCATCCAATGGTCGAATATTTGACCATTTGGAGTCTTATAAAAGTAATTATGACACTTATATTATTTTATTTTAAATGATGCCAAAGTTCTCACCTTCATAATTTAATAAATATAACAATTTAACTATTGTTATTTTAAGATGATAAATTCTAGTAAAAGTATTATTGTGAAATATAATAGATATATCTTAATCATAGGATTTTACTTTTAATTTTTATCCAACATATTTGTATATTAAATAATTATTAAAAAATGTTGTAGTAATTATTTTATTAAGAGATAAAACAAATAATTGGTTTTAAGAATAATAAAATAAATATTATATGAACTATTTAATGTTCTCCACTAATTTTCTAGATACATATTGTATTATATGAAACTATTAAAGCTTTTACTTCAAACATATCTTCTGTATATATTTTATTTAAATTCATATAAATGAATTGTGTCAAAATTGACACTATTGTTATTTTATAAAAATAACATATTATAAAATTGTTTAAAAGTAACAAAAATATTTAAAAATTAAAAATTAAAATTTATATGGTGTAAAATGTTATTATGTATCAAATTATGGACAATTCACAAAGAATAAGTAGTTTTTTTATAAGTTAATGTTTAGAATGTTATTACCACAAATAAAATTAAATTGATTAAGTAAGGATAAATCAAGTTGATAATGTATAAAATAATTTCCTAACATGTATAAATTTTATTGGTTGATGATATTACAACCCTAACTCATCTTATATTAGAATATGAGTCATTTTTGGTGGTTTTCAAGTGGGTTTAGATTTATTATAAATTAATATTTTTAAGATTTCCAAAGGTGTCCCTCTCCTCCCTTATAAAAGGGCACCTCCTCCCCTCTTCCTCACACCATATTGAGCCTTCACGATCGGCCAACCCATGCCAAATTCTCTTATAAACTTCCATAGAAACATCCTAGAGGTCCTGGTTTTCTTCAAAGACCAATTTTAGTTCCCTAAGAGGAGGTCTCAAAGAGGTTCTTCAAAGAAGAGGTAATGTTCGTTACCGATTCTTTCAACATTATTTCTTCTTCCACTTCTTCTTCATTAGTTGTTTATTTTTTAAATTATAAAATAAGTATCACTAATATACTGATATTTTATTATAAGTATCAAAAAAACCTTATTTCACAATTTATCCATCCTACGGAAAATGAAATCACCGCGCGTGCGTAAGTACGGAATACCGTCTCCACGTCGGGGTGTAATCTATTTTCCACCACCACCTTACTTGGATGAGTATAATGGTGTAAATAATTACTATATATGATTATTGTAAAGTGATATTGATTCTTAAATATTATACATACACTTGAATACAATTCCATGATCATGGGAATGATATCATCACTCGTGCGTACTTACGGACTACCGTCTCCACGATGCGATGAGATTCATTATCAGTGAATAACCATTCATGAATGATTATAAAGTATATATATAATAAGTAGTCGTTAAATATATTACATAATAATGATACTGGATTTATGTATATATATATGTATGTCCTCTACTTAATTCCATTCAACTCAATAAGGAAACGAAAACAACGTTCATGCGCACGTACAGCCTACCGTCTCCATGAACGGTGTATTTCTTTCCATTTATCGATATAATATATAAATATATATTCTGAATATATATTATATATTTATCATGTTTTACATTCTGGATATAAGTAATCACGATCCATGTAATTATATTAATAACTACAAGTTAAAACACGAACGACAAATGAGACGATTTTACCCAAAACGTTACTTTAACACGAATTTACCAAAGAATTGGTAATATAAAGTCATTAGTGGACCATATATGATATAATAACAATGAATATGATTCCTTAATAAGTCAATAAAATTATTTAAATCATTATACATGGGGTTCAGATAAGCAAAAATCATATTGGACCTAAGGTAAGGGATAATTTTGCAAATCTCATTTTTATATGAGATTGCTTATTCATAAGTATTTACTAGGGTTATTTCCATCATCCATGTCCTTGTTTTATAAAAGATATTTCATGTATTTTATAGTTATTTTTACCCATTTTTCACTTTTACTACATGGTATGTAAGGAATATTTCTTTTGTTTACGTTACGAGGTACTCTTTTTCTTTTCTTACAAAAGTTCGAAAATAATGTTTTTTTAACCTATATGGCACGAAAAGATTTTTACGGTTTTATAAAGCCTTGTTTTCATGATGATTACTCTAAAATATTTCATGACTATTTTCAACAAAATCCTTCTCATTTAAAATTTCATGACATTTTGTGAAAAGAAAATGATTTTTCAGAAAGAGGGATATTTTCCTCAAGAATTCATTTCAAGTGTTTTATCAAAACCATTTTTCATCTAAGATGACATTATTTCATATGTGTATGTTTCAATTATAATGATTCTATGACTTACATGGTTTCACTTTTTTTATTATGAAATGTTATTCATTTCTTCTATATGGATTATGTGATGATGGGATGATATTTATAAAATCCATTTTAATTATTGGGTTATTATGAATGATGTGTGTTTATTTTGTTGCACAAGTAAGAATGATTTCATTATGAGATGGGTGGGAACTACATCTCCCTCCAATGCATTGGGTAAAGATTTATATCTCATGAGATAGACATGGCTGGAACGGTAAGTTAATCTGGTTCGGTGTTACATGACTGAAACGAGGAGTGAACTCGATTCAGAAAGGGACTTTTTCCACCAAGATGGTCTTGGCAGCAATGCCTTGGCTACTATGAAAATAATGACATGTGCTGAATGGTTTCCACAATTAAATGTTTTATTCCGATTCTATTTTATCATTCTTAATGTTTCTTTATGATCTACACCATATGTACTTACATGTTTTATGTCATTGATCAAGCTTTTGATGTTTAGATATTATGTTCAGGTTTTTAAGTTCAAATGTATATGGTATGTTGTATATTATCCATGCTTACCCTTATTGGGAATTTGAGCTCACCCTTTTTATGTTTTCTTTTCCCCAGGATATAAATAACGGTTTTAGGTAAAAAAAAGGTGGAAGATCTTTATGGGAGATGTTGATGATCTTTCACCACAATTAGAAGATTATGTTCCAAGTTTCCAAAGACACTATACTATTACGGTCCTTGTGTGTCTGTATTTGTTATGTATTAAGTATTCCTCAAAAGTAATGTAATGTTCATGTACATCAGGCTTCGGGTCTCTACAGTTGGTATCAGAGGCAAAGGAGGTAGGAATATATCTGATCCTTGGGAACTCTCACATGTGAGCATTGGACGAAGCATGGCTCTCTGCCCAAGGGCATCATGAGGAAATGGCTGCCACTGGGGATGGTGGTGTGTCCCGCCCAGGGGTTGTAACCGCCCATGGAGTGCCCTGATAGGTATCAATTATAGTCCACTTGAAGTAATTCCAGACCGCTATAGTTTGTATTGGAGGAAAGGTTTAGTCAACCATTGTAAACTAGGATGTGAGAAATTTAGTAAGATCCCTAGAGATATTTCTAAGGTATGTCTAGGGATGTCCCTAAGTTTAAGTGTAGGTTATTGTACTAGAATTATGGTAACCAAAGATGTTAGATATTGATGGTACTCCCCCTTTATTATGTTGTTTTCCCTAGGGTGATTTTTGCCTCTCACGCTATTCTTTTTGGGTTTTAGATGATGGCTGGAACCCGAAGGAACCGTGTTGATCAATGTAATGGACAATGCAATGATTGTCCTCCTGAAGAAACAAATGTTATGGGAGATGGAGTACAAAATATTATTTCTATACTTACACAAGCTATGAATCAATCTGGACTTCCATGTGAGGCGAGAAGGGAACAATATTTTATTGAGTCCTTCATGAGGCAACGTCTACCTTCTTTCAGTGAGTCTTCTGATCCACTTGTTGCTGAACAATGGATCAGTACTACTGAAAAGATATTTTCAGTTCTTCAATGTTTTTAAAATGATAAATTCATCTTAGTAGTATATCTTTTATAAGGTTAAGATGATAAATGGTGGAATCTTATCAAAAATACAAGCCCAAGAGATGAAATTGAGTCCTTGGAATGGGATGAGTTCAAGAACATATTTTTCAATAAGTAATTACCCTGTATTCTTCAAAAAAAGATGGAGAAGGAGTTTCTCGAACTAAAGAAAAAGGATGATGAATCTGTTGGTATATACGAAGCGAATTTTACAAGGCTTTCCAGGTATGCATCTGGACTTATCATCCAACCTGAAAGTAATGTTGATCGATTCTTCAGTGGCGTAAAACCAGATCTTCGAAGGCCATTAGATATAAGATACTTCAGTAGCTATGAAGAAATTGTGTGTTGTGCTATCAAGGTAGAAATGGAAGTTGGTGTTACTTATCCATCTCATAGTTTTGACAAGAATCGAAAGATGGAGTTCAAGGAGAAATCTCATAATAATGGTGAAAAGAAGATGAATGTTTCCTTATGCTCAAAGTGTGGAAATAAGCATGGTGGAGATTGTCTTAAAGGTACAAGAAAATGTTTTAAGTGTAGAAAAGAAGGTCATCGAGCAGCTGAGTGTCGAAGTAATTGAAAAAGGGGTTCTAATGATGTGAATAAAGAAAAGACTGCAGAGAACGCACCACTAACACTTTAATGCTTCAAATGTAAGGAAATGTGGCATTATGCTAATAAATTCCTTAATCCAAGGTTTAGTAATGGTCGACATGAGAAACCACTTAAGGAAAAGGACAAAGGGAAGTCACATGCGATCTCTATTGGCGATTTTGAATATGACAACGATGTGGTGGAATGATTAATTTTTTATGTAATGGGATTCCGAAATAATGTTGTATATAGTATCGTGGAATATTGGAATATTTATGTATTGGTCTATTGTGGTTTTCAATGGTACCGGTAACCATAGAATGTGATTGAGATATTTTTTGGAAAAAAAGATGATATGCGCATAATGAAAGGAAAACGAGAAAATGAAATGTTTGACCATATTCATGAGCTCATGAATGATATAAGGAGAAGGTTATATCATGGATTGAGTATATAGAATTATTGGATTTTTGTATGTGTAAAGAGTTATCTTTTGACTGCATTCATGTTTTCACTATGGTTCAATTAATGGGTATTAATTCTTCAAGAGAATACATCATTAATGTATTCACATGTTTTTAATTTGACCAACATGATATATCTTATTCTATATGGGGGATAAATGATGGCATTCATGTGATTGTTATGTGACATTTCAAGTAATCATTTTCTTTATACTATGAGCTTGGACCAATGTATTTTAGATAAGCCTATGGATTGGAAGGATTATGTTGGACATAAGATAGGATATAACTTTTTTCGATATTATTGATGGGATGTTATATTAATATAGCTTTAGAAAAAGGACAACCTACAGGGCGGGCGACAACCCATCGCGTCAGATAAGGATGCGGGAATCGAACCAACAAATGAAGTGCGAATAGCCTTTATCGCTGACCACTGGCCTACAAGAAGTCCCCGGTTAGTAAAATCTTGTTTTATTTTATTACGCGGTATGATATATGAATTATAATTTCATTTTTGGAATCGTATACGATTAACCTCACCATAGATGGACTTATGTATATTTGATAACTTTTGCTAACCTTTTGTTTGAAACAGATGGAATGACCCATCATTCTATCACATGATCTATTAACACTTCATGAATAACAAATTAATCTTCATTTCTTTAATAGATGAAGTGGAAATTGTTCAAAGCACAAACAATAGTGAAATTGTACCAAAATCATGTATGTATTTTGTTTAATTCATCAACTTTAGGGAAATGATCTTGAAAACTAAAAATGTTGTCCAAGTTCCCTTATATCTGATTAATCAGATGGTACCTTAGATCATCACAAATCAATAGATTTGTGATTGTTGGTTTTTTCATAGCCATGTTCTCTACTACTCTCCATTAGAACTTGATAGTTAGATTTTTCTTCCATATCCATATTTTCTCCTATGATCTCCTACATAGAAACCCCATGATGATTTAATTTCGGTAACCGTTACATTTCATACTTATGTTTCTAAAAGCCATGTTTTGGTATTCCTTTTTATGATGTGGGTTTCTATTAATCAAACTTTCAAGTAGTAAACCATTTATAACCCCGACGAATTTCGAGGGAGAAATTCATTTTAAGGGGGGTAGAATGTAACAACCCAAGATTTTATGAAAAATATTATTTTAATTTCATTAATTTGTTCTCGTGTATGCTACACCAAGATTACCTTGCGCTATACACAACACCGTATTAGCTTGCAGTATACACAACTCTATTCTTGGATCGTGATACACACAATTTTGATAATAGTTATTCTACACAACATTGAGTGTATATATATATATATATATATTCAATGTATGAATGAAATATGGCTGGATTATGTTATACACAACAACAAATGAGTCCTGCACTACACGCAACCCTGACTTGGATTGCATTACATGCAATCGCGACCTTCCCTGATAGCATGTGTTGTACGCAATATCAGGTTCTACTAAACAACAATATATTATTATAATATTGTTATGAACTAGCCGTTATGAATAGTATTAACTAAATTTTGAATTTTATAACATTATTATACATCTTACACATTTTCTAGAAAATGTTATAAGAACAAAATAAATTTTTCGGGTAAAATAAGTATTTTTCAAAAAATACAGTTTTGCCGCCTTTCGATGGTGCACCAACATTAAATCTAGTTTTTGAAATGTTTATAAGTTATATTTGACAAAATAAAATTATTATTTGGAATCAGGAAATAAAAATTTACGTTGGATAAATTTTTCATTTTATTGTGATGACTTTTATATTTTAATGATTAGTAAAAACACGCTATATTTTAATTGAAAACAACTTTTTTCATCATAATATCTTATGTGGTTAAATTATAATATTCAATTGTTTTAAACTATAAATATAATATATTTTTATCATTTAATATAATGTATGTCATTAGCATTGATTTTACCTTGAATTCGTAGGTTAAATCAATTCAATCATTTGCAATGTTTTAAAGAAAAACCCGTTTTCTTTTGACACCGGGATTAATTTTAATTTAATTTCTTCAACTTTTGTGTATTGAATTTGGAAAAATGGATTCCATATTTGGAATCAGTTTGTCCAAATTATGTTAATAAGATACTTTTTATTTTTGGGCATTTTGAATAGTAACTACGGTAAATTTTATTTACCATAGTTAATGGTAAATCGGGTAATTATGGGTAAATATAAAATAATAAAATTACTCTAACACTTGGAAAAATCCTATTGGATGACTAAAAGTCGACCCATATCAACTAAGGGTCTGATTAGACTCATTTAATGGACTTTGTTCCAGGAAAATAATTTAATTATTATTAAAACCAAAGAAAGTGACAACATGTCACTCTCTTAAATACTATATGTATAATAATTTTAAGTTAGTGATAAACTTAATGAAACATAAAACATTAATAGTATACAGAAATATTACAAAATTATCTACATCATGAGAGTTTATTTAGAATTTTTTGGTATTAAATAATTATCATTAATTATGACACAATAGTGATGCAGAAATTATTTATCTAGTGAAAAATCAAGAATATAGTTTTTATTAAACTAATAGTGACCATAAAAGGAAAAAACCCCTGACCAGAACTTATTGTTAATGTAAATTTAAACTATAATCATCCAATGGTAGAATATTTGACCATTTTTAGTCTTATACAATCAATTATGACACTTATATTATTTTATTTTAAATGATGCCAAAGTTGTCACCTTCATAATTTAATAAATATAACAATTTAACTATTGTGATTTTAAGATGATAAATTATAGTAAAAGTCTTATTGTGAAAGTTAATATATTTATCTTCATCTTAGGATTTTATTTTTAATTGTTATGAAACATATAAGTATGTTAAATTATTATACAAAAATGATGTAGTAATTATTTTATTAAGAGATAAACCAAATAAATGATTTTAAAAATAATAAATTAAATATTATATGAACTATATAATGTTATCCACTAATTTTATAGATACATATTGACTTTTATGAAATTATTTACGCTTTTATTTTGAACATATCGTCTATATATTTTTTATTTAAATTCATACAAATGAATAGTGTTAAAATTGTCACTATTGTTATTTTATAAAAATAACATATTATAAAATTGTTTAAAAATCTCAAAAATATTTAAAAATCATAAATTTAAATTTAGATTGTCTAAAATTTTATAAAGTATCCAATTATGGACTATTCACAAAAAATAAGTAATTTTTTGTTATAAGTTAAAATTTAGAATGTTATTACCACAAATAAAATTAAATTGATTATGTAATGATAAATCAAGTTGATAATGTATAAAATAATTTCTTAACATGTCTAAATTTTATTGGTTGATGAGATTACGACCCTATCTAATCTTATATTCTAATATGAGTCATATTTGGAGGTTTTTAAGTGGGTTTAGATTTATTATAAATTAATATTTTTAAGATTTCCAAAGGTTCCACTCTCCTCCCTTATAAAAGGGCACCTCCTCCCCCTCTTCCTCACACCACATTGAGCCTTCATGCTCGGTCATACCCTGCCAAATGCTCTTCTCCACTTCCCTAGAAACATCCTAGAGGTCCTGGTTTTCTTCAAAGACCAATTTCAGTGCCCTAAGAGGAGGTCTCAAAGAGGCGCTTCAAAGAAAAGGTAATGTTCGTTACTGATTCTTTCAAATTTATTTCTTCTTCCACTTATTTTTCATTAGTTGTTTCATTATGAAATAATAACATCAGTATCACTCATATAATGATATTTTATTATATGTATGAAACAACCCTATTTCACAATTTATCCATCCTACGGAAAATGAAATCATCACGCGTGCGTACGTACGGAATACCGTCTTCACGCTGTGGTGTAATCTATTTTCCACCACTACCGTACTTGGATGGGTGTAATGGTGTAAATAATTACTATATATGATTATTGTAAAGTGATATTTATTATTAAATATTATACATACACTTGAATACAATTCCATGATCATGGGAACGATATCATCGCTCGTGCGTACGTACAGACTACCGTCTCCACGACACGATGAGATTCATTCTCAATGATTAACCATTCATGAATGATTATAAAGTATATTTAATAAGTAATCATTAAATATATTAAATAATAATGATACTAGATTTATGTATATATATGTATGTCATCTACTTAATTCCATTCAATTCAATAAGGAAACGAAAACAGTGTTCATGCGTATGTATGGCCTACCGTCTCCATGAACGATGTACTTCATTCCATTTATAGATATATTATATATATTTATATTCTGAATATATATAATATATTTATCATGTTTTACATTCTGTATATAAGTAATCATGATCCAAGTAATCATATTAATTATTACAAGTTAAAACACGAACGACAAATGAGACGATTTTACCCAAAACACTACTTTAACATGAATTTACAAAAGAACGTGTAATATAAAGTCATAAGTGGAACATATATGATATAATAACAATGAATATGATTCTGTAATAAGTAAATAACATTATTTAAATCATTATACAGGGGGTTCAAATTCATACGAAGCATATCAGACCTAAGGTAAGGGATAATTTTGCAAATCTCATTTTTATCTGAGATTGCTTATTCGTAAGTATTTACTAGGGTTATTTCTATCATCCATGTCCATGTTTTATAAAAGTGTTCTCATGTATGTTTAATGTCATTTTTACCCATTTTTTACTTTTACTACAAGGTATGTAAGAAATCTTTCTTTTGTTTACGTTATGAGTTACTTTTTGACTTTTCTGACAAATGTACGAAAATAATGTTTTTTAACTTATATGGCAGGAATGGATTTTTACGGTTTTATAAAGCCTTTTTTTCATGAAGATTCCTCCAAAAGATTTCAGGACTATTTTCAACAAAATACTTTTATTTTAAAATTGCCTGAAATTTTGTGAAAAGAAAATTATTTTGAAGAAAAAGAGATATTTTTTTCAAGAATTCATTTCAACTGTTTTATCAAAACGATTTTTCATCTAAGATGACATTATTTCATTAGTGTATGAAGTATAATGTCTGTATGATTTACATGGTTTCACTTTTTTTTATTATTAAATGTAATTCATTTCTTTTATATGGATTATGTGATGATGGGATGATATTTATGAAACCCATTTTATTTATTGGGTTATTATGAATGATGTATGTTTATTTTGTGGCACAAGTAAGAATGATTTCATTATGAGATGGGTGGGACCTATATCTCCCTCCAATTCATTGGGTAAAGATTTATATCTCATGAGATAGACATGGCTGGAAAAGGTATGTTAATCCGGTTTAGTGTTACAGGACTGAAACGAGGAGGGAACTCAATTCAGAAAGGGACATTGTCCACCAAGATGGTCTTGGCAGAAATTCCTTGGATACTATGGAAATCATTAAATGTGCTGAATGGTTTCCATAATTACCTGTTTAATTACAATGATATTTCATCATTATTAATGTTTCTTTATGATCTACATTGTACGTACTTACATGTTTTATGTCATTGCTCAAGCTTTTGATGTATAAACATTATGTTCATGTATTTATGTTCAAATGTATATGGTATGATTTATTTTATCCATGCATACCCTTACTGAGCATTTGAGCTCACCCTTTTTATGTTTTTTCTTTTCCTCAGGATATAAAGAACGGTTTTAGGTAAAAAAGGGGGATGATCTTTATGGGAGATGTTGAAGATCTTTCAACATGATTAGAAGATTACGTTCCAGGTTTCCAAAGACACTAAACTATTACAGTCCTTGTGTGTCTGTTTTTGTTATGTATTAAGTATTCCACAAAATTAATGTAATGTTCATGTACGTCAGGCTTCAGGTATCTACAACACATATAAGGTCACCTATGTTGGATCCATGGAAATTGGGTTCTCCCTTGTAAGGGAACTAGGTTCTGATACTTGGGGAAATTGTTTTCCCCTGTAGGGGAGAATTGGATTAGGTTTATTTCAGAATTCGTTATCCCTTGAATTGGGGCCTTGGTGAATTAAGTAATCAATGGAATAAAATTCCCTATAATTTTTTTATGGAATTTACATTCTTATTATATCGATATGACATATTTAGTAACATATAATTATATAAATATCGTCAACCAGATAGTAAAAATAATTACATTAAATTATATTTATTTGACCGTATAATTTACATAATAAACGTGGGTATATTATTAAATATATTACAATGGGGAAAAATAATATATAAGATAAATAAAGTAAAATAATTTAAATGCTTGATCCCCTTGAATAAAAATAGTCTAAAATAATTGTGTATATTTCCATCTGAATATTTTTAATTCAGTATTTATTTTAAAATTTAATATTTATTTATCATTAAGAGAAAAAAAAATTAATGTCTCAGGGATGAAGTGTTTTGTGATTATAAAATATAGGAAACCCACAAAATAGATTTCAATATGACCATTCATGGCATAATTTTAATGGTGGAATTAGAAAATTGACCTTTAAAAATAAGAACCTGACCACCAGAATAGAATCCTATACTTTAGAAGTGTATAATTATATTTATTCAACTTGTAAAAACAAAATGTAGGATATTAAAATCCAAAAATATTTAAATTAATATCCAAAGTATTTTTAATGTATTATTTTTATTTTTATAAATCATAATTTTTTTTATTTTTTATCAAAATATAATGATTTTAAATGAAATAATTTTTCTTCAAATGATTTTTCAATAAATTTCATATTTATTATAAATTTATTAGACCATAAATTGTTTTTTCATATGTTAAAAATTGATCATATTATAAAAATGAATATTTTTAAAATATTTATGTATTATATTTACAAATTAAATAATTATTATATAGATTTTCTTGTTTAAAATTAATTAAATTAGAAGAAATTTCACATTATAAAATAATAATATTTTTTTTATAAAATAGTTGAGTATTTTGTTAATAGTAAAATAAAAAATTCATAATCTACATTATAATAAAAATACAAGCCGAAATGATGCATCGATCATCTAACTATCCATTTAATTATGCACCCAAAAATGAAATATTCTACATGGTCACACGTATCTACACTATTTTTATTTTGGATAAAAAATAATATGTTATGAAATACATAATTATATAACACTCATCTCATCCACTTGTAAATACGACCCTTCACAAAAACATCTCCTCGCAAATTATAAGATCGTTATTGAAACCATTATCATCAAAATTCTATCCCCATATACCTATAATTTCTCTAAAAATTATATATACAACAAAAAACCGATCCATGTTGCCATATATGGATACTGACGTGGAGACATAGAAAGGGAAAGGTAAGACCCTCAAGACATCCTTTTAGTTTTTCTTGATCAACATCTTCAATGAAATATCATCAACAGAAACATAATGAATATAATACCATTATTATATAGAAATATTATATTTTAAAATTAATATCACTCATTAATCATTTTCTCTTCAACTCAAATTCTAAAAATTAAATCATTGTTCACATATTGGTAAATATTCCAACTCCATAAAAATTGTAATGAATTTTGATCCATTTCCTTGTATAATATTTATAAAATATGAATAAAAATAACATTGATAATAATAAGTATATTTTTTATTTTTTTATTTTTTTATTTATTAATTATTAATTATATATAATGTGTGTAGTTCTTTCTATTTGGGAAAAAAACCAATGGAAACTATCATCATAAGGATAACATTTATACAAAATAATTCCTTCATATGTAGGAAAACATATATATATTTTGGACAATTTATATTTGGGGAAGCACATGAATATAACTTTTTCTCTTATAGAGTATTTTCCCATTTTATTACAACTCTAATAACTATCCAAATGTGATATAGCCTTCGAACCATGAAACAAACACCCTCGTAAATAAGAGTTTAAACATTATATATTATTTAAATTGATATAACAAACAACTTAATTTTATTATAAATAAAAATATTTTGATATTATTATTATTCAATTACTTTATTACATTATTTTGATTATTATTAATGTTCTATGACACATTAAAAAATTTCCATTCACAATATATTTGTTCACACTAAACAATACTATTTTATTTAGGTTGTTTCCTTTCTCTATGTAACTCATTTTATTTCCCTATTTGATGTCATTTAATACATATGAAATCTATATATTTTAATCTTATATATTAAAAATTATTATTCTCGATTTTTTTATCATAATATATATGACTTTTGTTTATTCACAATACATTCATTATAATTAGAACTGATTATGGATAATATTTCTATCCATTAATCCTTTAATGTGAAAATCTATTAAAATTATTATTACCATTAATAATTTCAATAAATAATGAAATTTTTTGGGGGTAATAATATTGGTTTATCTATTTTCTTAATTAAAACACCAATTTTTTCATCAGATATCATTAACTGTCTCGTGAAAAAACTATTTCTTTATATTATTTTCTATAATTAACTTCATAATCATTCGCTTAAAATTCCATATAAAATGAACACCATAACAGAATCATGGGATTAGTTATTCCGATATGAATTTAAAATGTATTTAATTACTTCAAATAGTTGAACTATTTGGGAAATCTCATTTAATTGTGGTATGTGGAAAGATTATATATTCCCTTTTCCATTAGTATTACATTTTGTTATGTCCTATGATTAAATACCTTACATGTAACACATATGATTATACATTTTAATAATGTGGGTTTTTTAAATCACTCCAAGACATTGTGTAATTAATTTTTATACTGAGATTATATTTATGGTATTTAATAGAATCATAATATATTATGAGACAATGTCTACCATGTTATGTTTTCTTTGTAGTGGTCCATGAATATTTCTTATATAATGTTTTATATTAATCCCATATTCATATGTTTCTATGATAATATGATTATAACTTATTTATGAAATGCTTCTATATTATTATTTACAATTCTTTAATTTTACAATTTCATTGTTTTTTGTTTTACTCATATAATATGCTTCTTAATTATATTTATTTACATAATAAAAATTTTATCTGACCAGTTTTGTTTATTTATTCACAAGGCCATCTTATGTATTTTTATGTTAAAATATTAATTGAGAAGTTAAATATGGAGAATAAAATAAATATAACATAGTTTAGGCTCATTTTGTTGAATTTGGAACGTAGTCCCCTAAATACACTAGGCATCATAATCCATTAGATGTGTTTACTAGATATTTATTCTAAAAATATGAAATATAATATAAATATTATATATTCACTTTAATTACACAAGTTAGTGTTATATTTATTTTCATGTTTTATAAAAATTATAGATTAGTAAAATAACAAAATTATATTTTTATTTAATGGATATTATCACGAAATTTTGGTTAAGACAATAGTTAGTTGTTTTCAATAAATTACATTTTTTCATGTTACTATAAATTGATGTGGATTAGGATTATGTGAAAAAATGTGTAATAAAAAATGTTCAAGTTGGGTGTTAATTAATCATTTACCTAGTTCATTACAAAAACGCTTTATTAGACCCCTTGTTTGAAACTCATTTAGAAAATTGATTTATAAAATCAGATAATAGAATTGAACAACATAATTGGATTAAATAGATTATTAGGATTGAAAAAAAATACTAAAATTATCACATATAACCAACATGACACCGTGGGACTCATATGTCCAGATATGCATGTCTTTTATTAGTTACTACTTACGTGTTAATTGTTATCCCATTAATATTATTTTTTGTTTTCGTATTATTATTCATAATTTTGAATCATTTAGTAAATCAAGGTAAATATATTGAACCATTTCAACAATAAATGTGATAGTAAATTTATTGATTTCCCTAATGAGATACCAAACCATAACAGTGTTAGAATTGAAAACATCATTTCAGTAAATTATCAACTGAATTATCCATAAAATAATTGCATGTTTCCTAAGGTACAACCTCAATCAATTATGAATTATAATATTGTTTTTTATTCAATTATGTGAATAATTCATCCAATCATTAGTATAAATTTGACCCCCCATCCTGGAATATTTTATTTTCCCCATTATATGATATTATATATAGTTCAAATATCATAATTAGATGAAGTCAAATGATCAGTAATCACATCGAAGGGGGTGCTGATTTATTGTGTGAACTTGTTTATTTAATGAATTCTAAGAGGAAAACATCAAAGTAATTACATGTAATACATATGGAATTTTCATCGACCATATAGTATATTGGGACAATTAATTTGTAGATTGAATTTGATTCATTGAAAATCTACAGAAGTTAAAGACACTAAATATAATTCAGTGATTATCTATTATGTCGTTATGGTCATGATACATATTGGGGACTCCCTTTTATTTCACACAGATAATTAAAATGTAGTAACATAGCTTTTTATTAACCATGATCAATGGATAAGTCTAATTGATTAATTAAAACCCAACATCTCTAGTGTAAAAAAATGCTTAATGAGACATTATTATATATTTATCTATGATACAGGGATATGCTTCAGTAGTGGAACCATTGGAATTAGGATAATCCATGATGAATTAAGGGAAAAATAACCAATAATTTCATTAAAGGGAAGAAGGATTCAACCAATACTAATCGTATTGTTTATTATTTAAATAGTATATTACATAGGCATTAAAAAATCCAATTACTAATTTCCAATGATTTTGAAATAACAAATATAAAAAAGACACCAGGAATAAATATAATGGATGTACATTTTGTGTCACTATTACTGAGGTGGATCGTAAAAAATATTTCATAAGAAATATGGTGGATATTCAATTTTATATAGAAACATTACTATGTGATTTTGGTTAATGACATCCATTTATGTTTCTGAACATCAATATAATAAATATAATAGGACCTAGAAACATTGAAATTTGGATTTATATTATAATATTAAATTATTAAATTATTTAATATGAAGTATAGAACTCCTCCCCATTCAAATTTTATGGATTGGATAATCGTGAAAATATTATCTTATAGGATTTAGTTTAAATTTATACTATCTTTGATACGTGATGATTTTACTAATACAATGGTATCATCTAAAGTCATTTGTGGGATAAAACTCTTTAGCTGTTTACTAATCCCCTTATTATTTACAATTATATGGAAAAAGATTATTTTTACCCACTCATTCCCATTGGCCTAAGAGCACAAAGAGTCATTACATGACCATAAGTGACACCTCCATGATACCAAAGGATTTAAATAAATGCCTAATGGTTTCAAATACATGTGGGATATGATTTACCCTATAAGATATAAACCAATAAACCAGCAACCCATAAACAAAACATTCACAAAATTATTCATGAAAAAATCATAGTCAACTAAACAAATTCATGTATCTCAATACCACATTAATGTTTTATTCAATTTAAGACCAAACAATAATAAATGTACAATGTCGATAATCAAATAAATAATATGAATAGACCACATGACTCCATGCACCATGAGCTCTAATATCCACAAACAATGAACATCCCAAGCATCATGAGGTGGTGCCAAAAACAAGGTAAACGTTACCATTGACCCTTTCCCAGATGATAGAATCTATGAATAACTGTAGTCCAAGAGCATGGGTTAGTTTAAAATATTTTAGGTTTTCCCCCATTGACATACCTTATCACACCACTTGGATATATATATTATCCATATTTATAATTTTTTTATATAAATCAATTTACCAAAATATTTTATAACCAAATATAAACAACTTCCAAAATATTTTTTCAACCAAGCGAAACAAAACTAAATGTAACCAGTAATTAGTAAGATATTTTTCTAGAAAAATAACTAATCAATGGTTAAATCCAACTCTTCATATAAATTTTCATACCCATTACATAGTTTACAACATTGCAGCACCTGCATGATTCAATTGAGAGTTCTATACTCTTGAACGATCTCTTGTCCAATTACATTGTGTCCCAATGACACATTCTCCTGATCCAGTGTCATGTTCCTTATACCGCAATGCTAATTATCCCTTATTATGTTCCTGTGAAGCAGGGACTCACACAATCACCATTTCTTCCAAAAATTTCAATTTTCAAAACAAACCATTCTTATAAAAATTAACTTTTAATGAAAACCAAATTACAACAAAATTTTTAAATAAAATAATTTCAATAAAACGTTTTTTTATTGAAATCATCCAAGACAATTTATTTTCTAAAGTTATAAAGAAAAAACCTTTATAAAATTTTTATTTTAAAACCTGGAGCCAAAGCATTTTACACCCCCGCCAAATTTTTTAGTTATCACAACCATCACTAAAAAAGTTTTCCAACATGTTTTCAACAAAAAAATCACAATCAATTCAGTATAAAACATTTAATTTTATTTTTATCTAATAAATTATACTATTAGATTAGAGGAAAAATCTTCTTACATAGTTTTTTTAAGAAAACCCCAATGAACTAAGAACGCATACGAAAACCTTGGTGATTTTGCAACAACCCACCTTTTATATATTGTCCTAGAACAATAAAAAATAAAAATCATCATTTATGGAGTACAAACAATTAGATCTACCCATAACAGGAATATATCAATGAAACCCAAATAAAAGATGAATTAGATCTATGAAACAGGTCAAGAATAAAGAAAAATGATCACATACCTCAAGAATATAGCTTTGATATAAATAGGGAATCCTTCATATCACCTTTGGACTGATGTGAAAACCTTATTTAGACTTTGGATAAGAAAATCCATAGGTAGGGCCAGTTTGAGTCCTACGAACAAGGAGTTATGGAAAAAGAAATTGAGATCCTTTTTTAAGGATCTCATTCTGACTCCGCACACGATTTAACCGCATAGTTAGGCAAAATGTGTGTTAACCGTATTGAAGCCCTATCCCACACAACATCCCCCTACATAGTCTCCCAAACAATTCTACAAATGTGCTAGAGCTAAAACCTTGGGAGGACCCCTGTGCATTGTTTGGCCACACAGTTCGGTAAACTATGGGCCACCCATGTGACTTCCCTTTACCCCCAAAACACTTTCAATGGTCTCCCAACTCTACAAACAATCAATCCTACAAATTATAACAATAGAAAAAATCTTTTTAGGGTTATATACTAGAAAACAAGGGTAATAAATTCTCCCCACCATGTACATAAAATTCTCGGAATGTAGAAAACCCTCTCTAACCAGGAAGAGGTTTAGATACTATTCATGAATATCTTTCTCGCATTCTCAAGTCGCTTCCAGAGTCTGACCATGCTACTATAAAACTGGCACTATACTAATACATTCTCCACACAACACTATATTTGGATTATCTAGAATCTTCACCATGATATGTAACAACGAATAATCTTGCTCTAAGTGGATATGATCCCATCAGTTCACATGGTCAGGAATAGGCTTATAGTTTTCAATAGAGATACATAGAACACATTATTCACCCAACTGAACTGTGATGTTAATTCCATCTAATACGACACCTCTCTAACCTGATCAAGAATCTCATAAGGGACAATTTATTGAGGAGATAATTTCAGATTTTTCCAAAAACAACTATGTCCAATCCATGGAGATATCCTCAACAACACTTGAACACCAATGGAGAATTACAACGGTCACCAACGATGATAGAAATATGATTTATGTCGATGATAAGTCATTTTCATAGTCAACTAAAGCCCAAGGGCTTTCAGACTGGCTATCTATATGAGTATTATATGTTGTGCTCATAGTCACCTAAGTCCCAAGGGATTTTTGTAAGGATATATAAAAATGATACATGAACATCAAATCTATGTATGAGACTATTGAAACTGACACTCCCTGTTTTTTTTACCACTTCATGGATATAGGTATTGTATAGATCCACCAACATATAAGTTTCATGAATAGGGATGATATGGGCTTTCTTGGTTAGTTGATCCACTATCTCTCTTATTGAATCATGTTTATAAACCATTCATGGAAGACATGAAATAGTATCCATCACTATTTGATCCCATTCACATATTGGGATAGGTAAAGACAATAACATTCACACTAGTCTATGATGTTTTTCTCTAAACTGTTGTCGAGTTAAGCACCCTTAGATAAACTAGGACACCATCCATTTCATGTGACTCCACCAAATCTATTCTTTCATAAACATATACATATAATGGGTACCTATATGTACATCCCATCTCTAATGATGGTATGAATGAATGAGTTGTTCATAAATTTCCATATGAACAAACATCCAATTTCTAAGTCACAAATATGAAGAACCATAAAGTTCAAAAATCAATGGTCTCCCCAACAATGAGTATATAAATAATAATAAAATGTTATGCATCAGATTTTTGTTCTTTATCGATCACATTTAACAAATCATGAACAAGGATAACTAAATAGAAAACCACAACATCACCTATTTCTTCACATTCCACATGCATGTCAGTTAGGACAAACATCAACTACTATTCATCTGATTGTTCTTTTTCCAACTGAGCATATGACATTATATCAATTCTCATTTCATAGAATTCCCTTCTACTGGTGTATAAATCAAATCAATTTCAAACATATAATTATACTACATCCATCTCATATGCCTTAGATTCAAATATCACTATGAGTAAATGTCTTTCCAATTTTCATAGACAATGTAAACAATATATTTATCACCAAAGAGATAATTTATCCATGTTTTTAAGGCATGGATGACTGTAACTAACATTAAATAAAGGGATGGGTAATTATTCCCATGAATCCATAATTTACCTAAACCATATGCAACAATATAATCTCCTTTCATGAGAACACAACCCAACCTTTATTCTTAAGGATCACAATACACCACATTGCCCTATCCTAATTCTAGAAAGAACATTATAGGTTCTTATTTGAGACAAAATATTAGTTCCCAGAACAATTTCTAGCATTCTACTATCCAATGGAATGCATCGTTTTTCTTTTTTAGAGGTTTCATTGGTTAATCATGTCTTGAGAAATCACGCCCAAAGAATCGGTAGTAACAATCAATACAAGAAAATATTGTATCTCAAAGTCATCAGTCTGTTGTTTCCATGAGATAAAAACTTATATCTTTTTTCGGATCAATAGAAACCTCTTTTTCAGAAAAGAAATTTCAAAGGAAATGTACTTCCTGTATGAAAAAATAATACTTTCGAAATTTGGAATACAATCGGATATCAATCATGATTTTTAACATTGTTTCAAGATTATCCTCATGGTCATCCTTTCTCTTTGAATACACGAATATTTCTTCCACAAGCACCAAAATAAAAGCATACAAATATTTCTAGAATATTTGATTAATCAAATCCATTAAGACCACTAGTGAATTTCTTATACCTAAAGACATGACTTTATATTTTTTGTGTCCATATCAACTTCTGATACTTATCTTTGGGATACCCTATTTATGAACTAACAATTAATGATATCCTAATCACATGTCAATTTTTGAGAACCACTAAGATACCATTAATTGATAGAACACATCATTAATGTTTGGATTTGGATATATATTCATTATTGTAAATTGGGTAATCTTATGATAATCAAATCACAACTAAAGAGCTCCATTTTATTTCTTCACGAACAAGACTGGTGTTGTCCATATAGATGTACATGGTTGGATAAAACTCTTTATATCATTGTTTTCCAAATGCACATTCAATTATAGTAACTATGTTGGTTTCATCCTATAAGACAAAAGGGAAACATGACTATTCCCCAGAAGGAGATAAATTATAAACACCATTTAACTTGTAGGTGGTAACCCTGAGAATTTATCGGGAAATTCCTTTGTATAATGATCCAAAAATATCAGAAAAATATTTTCCTTGATTTCATCCACTGATTCAAAACTAATAACCAAAAATTGGTAATATATATTTCCCTCCAGAAGAGACTATAAGCCATTTTCACTGTTCATTACCATCCTCTATCATTAGAAGAGATGCTCAATATCATCCTCAGTTATAAAACTAACTATTGAACTATAATAGTTGATGTAATCCCTAAAAGTTTTCAACCAATCCATACTAATCAGTACATCATAGACATCTATGTCCCACAACGATAAGTTCCATTTTATCACTCCTTCATCAATAGTTATATCAAATCTTCTATACTCAAAGTTTTAATATTCACTTCCACAGAGATGAGTTTTCATTTTTAAAACAGAAGGAATAATTTACAACATTAGTCATATAAAATCAAAAGAATGAGAACACATGAAATAATGCGATAAACTAGTATCGAAGAGAACTTGCATGAGGGTAGAAATCAAATTTATCAAACCTCTAACTCCATGTATTCCACCTTGATCATCGAAAATAATCTTATAAATCCGTACAGTTTCTTCATTACTGAACTATTCTCCTTATTTCCATACAGAGGATTGTATAGTTATGGAGTCTTTGTATTTCTAGAATCACCATGGCTAGCTCTGTTATACTAAAGTGACTAGTTCTTCTGTATTCACCCTATTGAATAATGTGATGCTTGCGATGCCTCAGAAGTTTCTCGAGTAGATAACATTGGATCAATATGACAATAGCATTGAAGTTGTCTCATATTTTATTAATTATTACATTCTCTAGGTTTTGTTTCAAATTCTATCTTTATATGGTAAACCAAACCACACTTAAAGTAACCTTCTTTGCTTGGGTTTGTGGAGGAAGTTTCACTAATCCACCCTTTTTGTTCTAATTTCCACTCCCACCTACGAAATATGATTCCCTTTTCCTCTTAATCCCAACATTTGAGTACCCAACATTTCCTGTGGATAGAATCATACATCCTCTATAGATCTTGTGATATCACATTTAGCCACAATCCCTCTATTCACGATCTCTTTATAATTTATAGTACCATGAACCACAATCTTTGATCTAATATCATATCATAGTCCCAATTCAAAGAAGTGTTCCATCAAAGACACACATGACACAACCTATAGTAAAAAATAGACTAAATTCATGAATTATGTTTCCTAATCTATAATATAGAGACTCTCTTGTTTTAGTCTATAGATGTCTGTCATTTTTGGGATCTTTAACGTGCGTGGATTGAATTGTGTGTTGAACAATTAAGAAAAATACACCCATGTATGGTCTTCATAAAATTTATCCAACACCGCTAAATCCCAGCTCTGGCGTGGATGATCCAATAACATAAAGTTTCCAAATTTACTTTTATCTCAACCGGTGTTCCTATGTAGTCGAAGATACTATTCATCATACATAGCAACACCCCCACCTTCTTGGGTTCAAAATCACCCAGGATGTTAGAATAGTTCTTCTTCCTGACCTGAATACTATGATTCCCCAGTAGTGGACCATTCCTCTAGTTCCCTGTATCCACATCTTGATAATGTTTGACAATATTCTGAAGAAACTCATTCTTCACCTATGGTTCAGGTGCAACCACAGTCTCCATATATTTTTCGGGTTGGTTTAAATGAGGCCTACCATGTTCGATTTTGTAAACCATTAACAATCTCCATCAATCTCACTCGCTATAATCTGATGGCTTAGAATTTCAAATTTTATCACATAAATTATCACAATATTTTTTTTAAACAAACTTTTCGCATGTTCAAACATTATTTGTAGAAATATAACCATCGTTTGATATTAAACCATTTCAAAAAAAAAAGAATAACAATTCTTATTTTTTATAATAATTAATTTCAAAAATGTATTTAATACTTTAAAAAAAAAATCTAAACCTTTTCACAATATGAATCATTCCTTGAACTAATGTACGTAGTCCCAGTGGGAAGTCAGTCTTCTACAATGAATAGATTTCTCTTCTCATTGGCTAAACACTTGATAATGTGATTCCTAAATATTGGATGTGTCTCCAAACACATATATACACAACACTCATGTAACATGATGTTTCACATAAAATGGTTAGAAACATCCTTTTATGAAAAAAATTTCATGTTCTGAAAATTATACACATTTCTAATATTCCCACCCCAAGAATAGATGTGATGGAATTCCAACTACATGATGAAGAACATTGATGACAACTTTATAGGTAAGTATGTAACAAGCTAATAACAATTGTACCAAAATGTATGGACATGATTGATAGAATTTGTAATGACCCACTCATTCCCATTTTCTTGAGAGCATGATAAGTCATTACTTAGTCTTAAGAGACATCCCCATGATGCCAAAGGCCGAACATACAAGCAGATGGTTTTCAAATACAAGTGGGGGATGATTTACTCATTAATAAATAAACCAAAATACTAATAATGCATAACCAAACCATTAACTAAATGATGCATAAACAAATGATTGGCAACTAAACAACTTCATGTACCTCAAAACCACATCAAAGTGTTCTATAGATAAATACCATACATGTTTAAAAGTATATAATTGATAAAAACCTAAATTCTATCATGATACCATGAGACTCTATTCTCCATGACTAGTAATATACACAATCATCGAACAACCCATGTACCAGGAGGTATTTATATATTTTCTGGAAATATTATCTTTTACTCATTCCTAGAATTTATCATATGCAAAAGCACCAAAGTTCCAAAGCAGGAGTGAGTACATAAATCAAAAATCTTTCCTCGAGGACTTCCTTACTCATGCGACTGGGATAAAATTGTTATCCTCATTTATATAAAATAATTTATATAAATGAATTTTAAAAAAATAATTTATAACCAAATATAAACATGTTCAAAAAAACGTTTGTAACCATGTGAAAACAAAACCAAATGAAACCAATTTCTAGAAAAATTATTTTTATAGGGAAAAATAAATCAAATCTTATAGAAAAGTAATTTTATCATTTTTAATACCCATTCCATAGTATACAACACACCCACACCCGCCTGCATTTTTAACACATTATTAGGAAAACCATGCACTAGCCCTTTCCCACAAAAATTCTCCTTGTATGGTCTCCCTATAGAACTCCATCCATTCTAGATATACTTACTTGAGAGGAACCCCTACACAGAGTTTGGATGCATAGTTACGAAAAACATGTGCCACCCATGCGGCATTCCTTTAGCCCAAAAAAAACATCCAAAGTTCCCCAAACACTACCAATGATCACTCCTACACATTATTATCATCGAAATCATAAAGAAAAAAAAGGGTACTTCAATGATTATATTTTTAAGGAATCATATTCACATTCATTGATATTATTTTCATACAAAGATGAATATCATGCTCAATTGATTGAGAAGAAATTAAGAAACATGCATGTTGATGTCCCCACTATGAGGAAATATAATGATATAATCTCTAATTAGATTACTAGAATTCCTATTAATCCTGAAATTCAATCCCCAATAAAACATATACATGGATCACTACCCATTCCGGGAGACCATATTTCAAACGCCCCAACACTAGTTACCTATAGTATATGCATCATTACATAATAATGGCATGATCACAAGAGATCAAGTCTCAAAAAACTGATTAGTTTAGTAGCCTTGTAAGTAATAGATACCTAAATATGATTTACAATACATCGTGAAATAATAAACAATATTGTGTTCCCATCGAACACAATCATATCCTTTGGCCTATAACTACTAGTTAATCATAGTATACTTCTTCACATCATAGGAAAAAAAATGAATATGAAATGGTTGAGCATAAATGCTCAGTAAGGATAACAATATAGAACAAACTATCAAATATAAAAATAAACATTTTATGTAATTTATAAGACTAAAACAAATTTTTTTTAAACATATACTTCTACATAATATGGAAAAGATAAATCGAATAAAACAATTCACATATTCACATGGATAATTTAGTAATCTAATAATAACATGTAGTATCAATAGCTAATGTTTAGTGATGGAATGCAAAATTCTGGACATCATAAACAAATTTTCCATTCCTAGTTCCATGAATATAAATAAGATTTTGTCAAGGCCTTGTGCTAAGACACTAGTTTATCTGATTAGACCTACCAATGCATTGAGGATAAATAGCAAGCTCCACCTGTCACATACTTTGTCCATTGCATTCCTCAGAAGAAAATATTGAAACATAACATAAAAATTCGTATTAAATCTAGAATACTAAATGTTAATAAATTAACCATAAACCATAAATGGTATAAAAATAACACATACACAGTAAAAAATATCAAAAAAACTTCAAAAAAATATGGGGGAGTGTTTCATAATATGTCAACATCAAACATGTTTTAAATCCATCAAAGGATGTTGACATAGATGGAATCAAAAATATTTGAGAGAAACATATCTTTATATTTTGAAATAATAAAAAATTCCCATAATTATAAAAGAAATAATTTCTTTTTAACATATAATTATATTATTTTAAGGGAAGCATTGAAGGTGTTATAATGGTGAAAAAGTGACACACCTACCGTATAAGATAAAAAACATTATTAACATTTTTTTTTCAAAAATGTCTTATTGTAAATTGTTTTGAAAATGACAAAAACATTCCACTCAAAAAAAATATAAAAAAGTAAAAAAATGGTATAAATGAATTTAACCCATATTATAGGAAATAGTAAAAATGGTTCGAATTAAACTTTTGAGAAACATTGATGTGGATTATAACGAAGTCTGCGTAAATAATTTTGTAAAAACAATATTAGATAATAAAGGGATTGTAAAATTGTCACATAACATGTAATTTTCCTCCATTGAGGGTACGTTAACCTATTGTATACTAGTTAACACATTTTAATTAAATTATAAAATAACTACATATATAAATATAATATCATATATGATCTTTTTAATGTTGTTTGGTTAATAATATTTAAGTAGATCATTATTTCATGTGTTAACTGATTTGTTTGCGTTTATATGTTTTGTTATTGAAATCATGTTTTTTATGGTTAAGATGTATTTTATACATATAAATAATTATATTTAGTTTTTGTTGATAATTTGATGTCATAAAATGAATATTATTCATGAATGGTTATGATGGGGAATGAATGTCATTGCGTTCGTGGAGATGGTAATCTGTATGTACGCATGAGTGACATTATCATTCTATTAATGGTGAAATCGTATATAATTGGATGGTATATTACATATATATAATCATTAATGTGTTATATTTATTATTTAAATCAATTATACTCATTAAATAATGAAGTGTTAAATAACAAACTACACTACGTCATGGATACGGTAAGTCATACGTACACACGTATGGTGACTTTGTCATTCATAGGATGGATAGAATAATGAATATTGGTGTACCATATTTATAATAACATCACATTATGTATTAAGTACATTATTTATTATTTTTTATCGATACAGAATAGAAAGAGAAATTGGATGAAGAAAATAACATTGAAATATGTGGTGAAATTATTACCTCTTTTTCAGGTGCTTCTTTTTGATTTCATCAAAAGGTATTCTTAGGATAGATTTATGAACAAATTAATCCCTATATGTTGATGTGAGTGCAGTTTTGAAGATAATTTAGTATGGGGTGTCTGTGCCAAATGTATTTTGAGGTGTGATTTTGAGATAATTGTATGTACCTTTTTATAAGAGAGGTGATGGTCACTTTAGGAAAGATTGAAAAAAATTTTATTTTAAAATAATTATCATTTTCTATTGGATCCAAATGGATTTATTTAGAGGATAAGGTTGGTATTGGTATAAATCATCTCATTAAATAGGTTTAAGACATGTTTATTCCTCTATATTAACCATATATTTTAGATTTAATTTTTAGTCAAATTTTTTAAATTTTACAATGTCTTATTGTATTTTTTATATTAAACAATTAATAAAGTTACTATAAAATACCTAGGGAACCCAAAGTGGTTAATTAATGAAATATCTATCATTATATAAGTCCTTTGTCTAATTATTATATTTATACGAATATTATATCATTTAATAATATATTTTTTTTAAAAACACATTTATAACAATTTTGACACTTTTTTGTATATTGTTTATGTAAAAGTCACGCAAATGTGATTTCATAAAAAAAATTAAATAAATCAATAATAAGATGTCAAATTAATCCAAAAAATCAGTTTACTGATTCAAAATCCTCAATTTAAATTTATTTTGATATTTATAATATCAATTATTTTAATATATCTTAAATAAGGTAATTGCTACAACATGATTGTGTCATAAATAAATTTATTTATTTTATGTCTAAAAATTATAAATAAAATAACATGATATAGAAATATTTTTATGTGTCTAATTAATATTTATAGTCTAATTTATTTTATGTATAACACTATATTAAAAATGGTTTAGTTATAAAATTTTGAATATAACGATTTTAACTCTTCTTAAAATAAAATAATAATAAATATTCTAATCAAATAGAATTGGATCAAACTAGATCATATTTTATTCCTATGCTTGATTTTGGTCGAAAAACACTTATAAAATATAATTATTACAAATGTTAGGGTAATTATATAATCATTTGTACCTTTAATTAACCAATTTAATATTAATCATGGTAGATAAAAATTGAATGTTACTATTCACCAACAATTATTTTCATCTTATTGAACATAATTTAACATAATGATGTCAATTTTTTGTCTTATATTTTTGAAATTCAATTAAGAAAAGTGTTAAAATTATATTTTATTCAAATTTCCAATTTGGTATAGATGGTGGGTAAATGAGCTTAAAATTTTTAATAACATTTTATATGTCTAATATTATTATAAAAAGTCTCTAATGAATTAAATTAGAATAATATAATAATTTTGTTTCTATGTTTCAATTTAAGATAAATTTTTTATTTAAAAATTAATATTTAAATTAAAATGAATGTTTTAATCTAAAACGTATTATTTTTCATTATTCATTTTAAATTGAATGTTCTCAGAAAAATACAAAAAATTAACTAAAAGCTAATTTTGATATCCCAAAATCAATAATATTGTCTATATTACCAAATTAAAAATAATCATGTTTCATTAATTAATTTAAAATTAAATCTTGTGATCAAAACAAGAAATCATATATTTCATAAGAAAAAACTATCAAAACATTGATATGTGTTAATGTCCAATTTAAATGTAAAATTACTCTGAATTACCAATATAGAATTAATTGAAAAAAATATAATCTAATTATACTTTAAAACCATTGAAATTAATAATTCAACACTATAAGTTATTATGATTAAATAGGTTGTTTTCAATTAATGTATAGTATATTTCACTCTATCAAAATATGAAAGTGATAATAAAAACACCCAATATTTATCCAAACAATATTTTAATTTTCTGATTCAAAATAAGAAGTTTATTTTTCCATATTTAATATATAAAAGTGTCAAATATTTGATTTAAAAATCTTTAATCATTAAAAGGTAGTAAAATTACACTTTTTTAAAATTATATATTTTATCTGAAAATTTGAATTTGTTCTTATATAATGTTTACGAAACACATAATATGGATGTTAAAATTATATTGAGTATATATAATTTAAAATGGAGTTAATTCTATTCATAAATGCTTTTTAAACGAAAAATTTGGTAAATCGTGGTGTGCTCAAACTCAGATTTGTGTGTAGCACATGCTATTGAATTACATTAAAGATATAACATAATATGAAATAATGGGGTGTTACATTCTCCTAACTTTCAATAAATTGCATCTTCACAAAATGAAAATGTTCTTCAAAAATAAAAGTGTAAAAATAGAAAATACCTGTGTGGAATACCCACATCAAAAACATGGTTTATAAAATTTAGTCATAATAAGAGGGAAAGGGAAATGAAAAAATCACCACCAAATTAGGATTTCTAAAATGAGAACATTAGATGAAATTTGAGACACACAATTAGAGGGAAACTGTAAATATTTATAGGAAGTGATTGAGGTCATCCATCTGGAACAAGTGAACAATAAATACAAAACTGAGGGCCTCAATGCCATAAATCAATGATGAATTAAAATATTAATGTTTCAACAAAACATATGGTATTGGGATAACACATTTTTGATTTTAAGTCCTCTACCAAATGTTTAATAATTAATTTTTTTCATGGAATTAAAAAAAATACAAGATTTGTAGAGCTCCATCCTTTATCTATTTTCTACCACAAACTCCTGTTCCATTATAAAAGCTAATAGAACTGAAAAATATTCAATTTCTCCTAATCATATAGGATTTCAAAAAAATTAATTTAAAATTAAACTATTAGATCATTTAAAAAAATAAATTATATATAATAGGACATCACGTAGGCAAGTGGTATGTGATACAACCTTGTCGCCCTTTGGTTATGAGTTCAAGTCTCTCAGCCTTACCGGATGTGACAGGTTGACGCCGAACCTACTAGTTCTCATTTTTATAAAAAAAATCTATTAACTTAATAAGAAATTTTTTAACCTTAATCCATAGTATAAAATGTCCAAATTAATCCATTCCAAAATTAATACTTATCCAAAATACTTGTGTCAAAACTCATAGTTCAAAAAACAATTAAGAAGGTCAATATAAAATTATGAGGATCTCTTTTTCCCCATAATAACATTTGAGTACCTTCATCATGTATTATACTGAAACAAGGTATCACACTAAATTACCATAAAAACTTATTGATTAAAATAATTCTACCGTGTTCCTTATATAATACCAGATATATTCCTTATAATTTTTTTATCAATCCTACAATGATGGAATAAACAATCGATTAGTCAGTTCCAAGTATGTTAAGAATATAAAATATAATTTATTCAATTCAACCAACTTTTATTTCAAAATAACTACCTCAATATCAAGACCATATTATGGTTTGTATTTCTTTCAACAATGTGTTTTCTAAGAAGATAAACTTGTTCTCGAGTCACTTATCCGAGTACATATAATCTCAAATCATCAATTAAATAGTATTGTAGTTCAATCCTAATTATATTAATATTTAATATAACCAGTACATCATTGATAAAACACGCAAATGACTTAATTCTTTAATATAAATAAAAGAACACTAATTTTTCCTCTTCATCTGCAAGAGTATCATAACATGAATATTATCCAATATTATTATTTGTGGTATACTCTAATGATTGGGACGTTGATTTTTGTAGTGTCCCATCTTCATGCTGATGATGAATTTTACATTTAAAGCCTTTTTTATACACTTGAAATCACGTACTTTTTCTCTTAAACTCCACACTAATAACAAACTCATATTCTGTTGAAGCATTTACAAAGGTCATTCTTTCCACTGCTATCACACAAGGGAAAATCATTCTTTCCCTACTTCCCTTTATCTATCATACTCTCTACCAATTTTTTATTCTCTAGTCTACATTCAGTGTCATAGGAATTAGATAATTATTCACTTATCTTATTAAAACCTTATAAAATTTCTCTATATGATGAGAATATGTCTTAGACTTTTTCACTTCTATATTTTTGCATAATTCCATGTATGATATTATCCTTCTCACTCACTGGATCAAGAATATTTCTAGAGTCTTAATTCCTTTTAGTGGGAACCATTTCATAAAAATAAAATACACTAAGTTAGTTTATGAATCCCATTGAATAATTCCAAACATGTAAAATACCTATTGTATGTTGAACTTTGTTTTTCATGTAATCCACAATCATTAAACTATTTTCATTGAGGATGTATTCCCTCATAAATCCTTAATAATAGTTTGTAAATAATATTTGAATTATCCTAAGCATATCCCCCAAGAGTGTCCATAACAATAGTACAACAAGGCCTGTTACCATCTACAAGGATACCTTGGGTAAAGCCTGAAACTCTTTGTCAGAGCTTTCACTCCTATGCAAATTTGTGTTAGAGCCACCATTACTTGTTTGTATTTAGACAGAGATGTATTTTCATTGAAAACCCACATAATAGTTAAAAATCCAAATTTTTGGATGTTCTTATATAAAAATACCCAAAGTCTATCATAGGGTAATGTTCCATATTCAAAGTTTATCTAAATCTAATTTCTATGGTTTTTGATAAACTACCATTGATTCCAACATTAATCCCCTAACCCTTGTTTTCCAGTGTTGGTTCATTATTACATAACATTGGCATGATCGCAAGATATAAAATATTGAATTAATAATTAGTCTAGTATACTCGGAAGTACTAGATAAATTCATAAGTTTTACATTACATCATGAAATAAAAAAATAGCACTGTGTCCCCTTTGAATACACTCATATTTTATGGCCTATCCTTACAGGTTAATCATACTATAATTTTTTCACACCCTAGGAAAAAGAAAACATAAAAAAGGGGTGATCCCAGATTTGTGGTAAGGATAACTATATAGTAGAAAATATCATAAATAATCATACACATTTAAGACAATGTATAGGACAAACAAATAATCCTTTTAAATAGAAACATTAGTATAATATGGAAATAATAAATCAAATAATTTTATTTTCTTACTCACAAGGATGTCATATAAGGTGAATAATCACATGTAACATCAATAGATAATTTCATAATAATGCAATGCATAATTCCAGACACACTAACAACATTGTCAAGGTCTCGTTCCAAGACAATAAATATGATTTTGTCAAGGTCTTTTGACAAGACACTTGTTTGATTCATTAGACCAAAAGATGCCTCGAGGAGCTATAGCAGGCTCCAGCAGTCACGTACTAAGTTCAATGTATTACTCCTATGAAAAGGTTGAAATATAACAAAAACATTTCTATTAAAACTAGCGAACGATATATTAATATTTTAACCATAAACCATGAATGGATTAAAAATAACACATCCATAGTAAAAAATATACAAAAAATTCAATATAATATAGATTATTTTATAATAATAAATCAACTTCAAACAATTCTAAAACCCATCAATGAATATTGACATATATGAAATCAAAACTACATGAGAGAAATATATCATTCTATTTTGAAATCATTTAAAAGTCTCATAATTATAAATGGAAACATTTATTTTGAAAATATTATTATATGTTTTTATGGTAAGCATCGAAGATGTTATAATGGAAGAAAATAGCCAAACCAGCTGTATAAGTAAGTAAATATTCATACTTTAATTTGTTGAAAAGGTCATAAAGTACCATGTTTGGAAAATGACGGAAATATTCATTTCAAACAAATTTAAAAAATGTAATAAAATGTTATAAATTATGTTAAACAATATTCATGAAAATATAAAAAAAAAATTGATGTACATTTTTAAGATTAACAGATGTGGATGATAATGAATTCATTTTACATGATTTTGTTAAAACAACCACCGATAATATAGAGATTTTTTAAAATTAACCCATACCATGTAATTTTAATAGTAAAGGATACATTATACTCTTGTATGATAATTAAATCATTTTTATTATATTATACAAGAACCACATAAATAAATATGATATCATATATGATCTTATAATATTATTTTCTTAAAAACTATTTCAGTAGTAAAATTGTTTCAGGTGTTAACTGATTTTTTTTCATTTATATGTTTTGTTACATAAGTGGTGTTTATTATGGATAATATTTATATTATTCATAAACATAATGATATTAAGATCTTAAAAATTATTATAAATCACTAAATGAAAATTAATCTTGAATTTTTATGATATGCAATGAATCTCATTAAGTTCATGTAGATGGTATTTCGTACATATGCATGAGCAACAAAATAAATTTTGTGATGGTGAAATTTTATGAAATTGGATGGTATATTTCATATATATAATAATTAAAATTTTGTATTTATCAATTAAATCAATTATACTCATTATTATACCCATCCAAATAATGAATTGTTGAATAACAAACTACACCCTGACGTCGAGATAGTAAGCTATATATATGCTCGTATGGTTACTTTGTCATTCATAGTATGGATATAATAATGAATATGGTTATAACATATATATAATTACATCACAGTATATATAAGGTTCTAGAGTTATTATTTTTGTATGGAAACATTATATAAAGAGGAAGTGGAAGATGAAAATACATAGAAAGATGTGGAGAAATTATTATCTCTTCTTTGGGTTCTTCATTTTGATTTGATCAATATGGCCCCATAATATGGTATTATGATCAATGTAAGGCCTCTAGAAATAATTTAGTGTATTTAGGAAGATATTTCAGTAGGTTTTCTCTATGTGACAAGGATTCGGTTGTGTGATTTTGGGAGAAGTAGAAGTACCCTATTATAAGAAATTTGAGGGTCACTTTAAGAAAATATTGAAATATTATATTATTATAAAATAATATTTTTATAATGAATAAAAATTAATTTATTTCAAGGATATGGTTGGTATGGGTCGAAATAATCCCAACCAATATGTTTTATTCAATTTTAGGTTCCCATATTAACCTTATCTTTTATATTTAACTCTTAATTAAATAGTTTAACTTTTAGAATGCCTTCATGTATTTCTATATTACATGGTTAATAAAATTATTAAAATTCCAAGAGAACCCCACGTTTTTCATTAATGACATATATACTATTATATAAGTCTGTTGGCTGATACTTATATTTTTTGGAATATTATATCATTTAATAATATAGTATTTTTTTTAAACAGATTTGTATAAAATTTGACACTATTTAGTACTTGGTTTTTGTGAAAGTAAAAAACATATGACTAATTATAAAAAATACATTAAATAAATAAAAACATGTCATATTAATCTATAAAATTTGTGGAATGCATGAAAAGTCCCAATTTACATTTATTTTTATATTTATAATATAAATTATCTTAATCATTCATTTATATGGTAATTACTACCTCATCATTGTGTCATAAATAATTTTAATTATTTAATGTCTAAAAATTATCAATAGAATACCATGAAGTGGGAAATATTTTAATAATTATAATTTATATTAATATTCGAATTTAAATTATGTATAACCATATAAAAAATGGTTATGTAATTAAAATTTCAATAAAACACTTTTAACTCTTCTTTATATAATATAATAATATATTTCCTCATCTAATCCATATGGATAGATAAGGGTCATATAAAATTCTTGAGGTTGATTTTGGATGGAAAAAAATATATTAAATAGTATTTGGAAATCCATTATGGTAATTATAATATCATTTATACCTGTAATTACCCTTTTTTACTTTTAACCGTGGTAAGTAAAATAAAATAGATTCTACTCAACAAAAATTATTTTTATCTTATTGAACCACAGTTTACAAACTGATGTCAATTGTGTCACTTTTATTTTGGAAATTCAATTTATAGAAGTGGTAAAATTATGTTTTATGCAAATTTGCAAATTCCCCTAGAAGATTAGTAAAAGACATTAAAAAGTTAAATAAAACTTTTTTATGTATAATATTATTATAAAATGTATAAAATGAATACATTGGTCTAATATATGTATTATGTGTCTATTTTTACTTTTAGATAAAGTTATATTTAAAAATAAATATTTAAATGAAAAAGATAGTTTTTTCTACAACATTGTGTTTTCAATATTCATAATAAAATGAATGTTTTTAGAAAAATAGACAATATTAAACAAAAAATAATTTTTATATATTAAATTAAAAATTGATTTATTTTTTTACCAAATTATAAACATAGATGTTTCATTAATTAATTTCAAATTAATTAACATTTTCAAAACTAGAAATCGGATTTCAGAGAAGTACAAACATTCAAAAGATTGATATGTGATTATGTACAATTTAAAAGTGAAATTACATCCAATGAAAAATATTGTATTAAATGATAAAAATAGAATATATTTATACTTCAAAACCATTCAAATATTTAATTTAATAAAATAAATTAATTTTATTAATAATGATGTTTTCAATTAAAATTTATTATCTTTCTTTATTCCTAAAAATATGAAAGTTATCAGAAAAAAACCAAAAACTAATCGAAATTAATTTTTTATGTCCTGATTCTAAAGAAGAAGTTCATAATGAAAAATTGAATATATAAAAGATTAAAATATTGGATTAAAAATGTTCTTCCCTTAAATGGTGGTAAAATTTCATTTTCTTGAAAAATACTTATTTTCTATAAAAAATTAAAATAGTTCATATATTATGTATGAGAAACACAAAATATGTATTTTATAATTATATAAAGTATATAAACCTCAATATGTAGTTAATCATTTTCAAAAATTCATTTTGAACAGCTAATTTGTAAAATCTTGGGGCGCTCGAACTCGATGTTGCGTGTAGCACAAGCTATTGAATATCATTAAAGTGATAACGTGTTATCAAATACTAGGGTGTTACAATAATATATATAATATGTTCAATTATTGAAACCTAATAAGTTATAAAAATGGTTTCTAGAAAATGGTCTTATAAAACCGTGTGATTCTCTACTGGTTGTCTCATGCATCTTTATCAAAATTAGTGATTGTTGCATTTAACGTTAAATTGATGATCATGAATTAAAACAAAGAATGATAATTAAAATATATCACATTCCATGGATTGATGAATTTTCCATCAATTATGTGAGACCAGATACTACTCAAATGTGGACCATCAACATGAATATCATGAAATCATGTTGATTAATTAAGGTATTCCCATGAATAAAATTTGAGAAAATTATGGACTCATTGTGTACATAGTGATTCCCATCAAACTCATTAATGAAATTATCAATAAAATATTACCAATATATTATATCTAAAAAATGAATTCTATATAAATGATTTTAGGATATAATCATAAGGTATAGAGATAATGGGTTGAATTTTTGTTAATTAAAAAGGTATTTTTAGAAGAAAATATATATTCACTATATAATAAATTTTTGTTCAGTTCAGAGGAGATATAATTTGTGGGTAATACTATAAGAAAAAGGTATATATAAGATCCCAAAAATATTATATAAATTGAGGAGAGTACTAGACTAGAATCTATAATAGGTATCTATTTGTTTTTGTTGAAAATTAGGGTACTAAAGATGTTTTTTTTTTGAGAAAATACTTATGATTATCACCCCTTTAAGCAAGATGAAAAGTAAGGGGATAACTGTATTTGGTACACTTAATGTGAAATGTTATTCATGGAATTGTAAAATAGTCATATCAATACACCATGAATTATATAACCCAAATGTGGTGATGATTTTTTATTGAATAGTAATATTTTAATTGAGGACATAAATTGTATACTGATTAATAATTTCAATGTGAAAACATCTAAATTATTGTAGATGATTGTTTGTGAACAATACTACTAAAATATATATCTAGAGTTGGTGTTAATGATCATTACATTGAGGATTTTGTTAAATTACCATAATAGAAATAAGTGTGTAATTATTGTAGATCATAAGAGCCTCAAATAAATATTTATATAGAAATATCATCATATCATACATGTAATATGGTAGTATATAATAAAGGACTATGACTTCCCCATATAGTTAAATCACATTGATGAATACAATGTGGTTGTTTCACAATGTATAAGTCACCCTAAAAGTTTTTAGATTCTATGTATTGAGAGGGTCCCAATATTATTCGAATGGAAATGTTATAAATGTGTATCATAATTGAATGAAAATTATCATTCAATTTCCAAACAATTGATTAACAATCCATTATTGGAAAGATAAATGACCCTTATAGGGATGACGTGGAAATACAAAAGAAGGTGGAATATATATGAATATATAAATTCTTTTAGATACAAATAAATGAAAAATGAGTTCTATCAATTTTTACACCACTATGCGTACCTTGAAATAATGAGATAATGGAGTTGTAAAATGATACACATAACTAAATATTTACCATGAACATATGGATCAAATAGAAGTATCTCAATCAGGGTGAAAAATATCGGTTGTAATCCTTATCTTAGAACATTAAAAAAATATATAATTGTTACTAAAATGTTAAAAAGATAATGCTGAATTGAATTATTACTTAGATATGATTCAATTATTAGAAAAACTAATATTGAAATGAAAAATAATTCCAAAATAAATGTATCATAATTAAATATAATAATCCATGGGGATATAATACCATATAGGTTATGGGTTCCCTCACAATAGTAATTTGAATGTATATATCAGTTGAACAAAATAAATTAATTTACAAAACTTAACTAGAAATTCTTCATATAAAAACTTAATTGATTGTTTCAGATAATGGTCCATGATTTACCATGATGTTTGTGAAAACTCTACATCATGATCAAAACTCTTAATTGAATATACATTTGTCTTATCACCCAAAAAATGATGTAAAATATATGTAGGAAAAATTGAGACATGATAACATATTAAAACATTCCATGATGTAAATAAAATGGTGATGGGATTAATACATTTTTCTATTTGATTTATATCAAAATAATTTCTTGCACTCAATAATCACAATTCATCCATATAAATACCATAATCAATATATATTTATAATAATTTAAAATTGGGATGTGTTTTTTGAACTCCAACAAATGGAACCTCAAATGTAAGAAAATTTCAATCCATTCTTCATCATAGTAGATAATATGAGAGTAATAAAAAAATTATTTTATAATAATCATCGATGAATCATAATAGTTGATTTTAGATATAATGTTTTCCTACAAATTCATTTTAGGAGGAGAGTCATGTGATATGTGATAAATGGAATCCTAATCTATAGGTATATATAGCACATTGAAACTCAAGATCGCTTTGGAGTTGTGTACTATAAGCTATTACTCCCACTATACATATATCATATATACGAGGTTTTTTGTATTTATCACCCTTGTAGAAAAACATAATTGATCAATCAAATGCATTGAATTATTGTGTGGTATATCTAAATAATGATCTCCCTTACGAGGAGTGACCTGTAATGATTTTGAATCATAATTAAAACGTTTTTTGGTAAAATAAAACCTAATTAGTCATTTTACAATCACAGAACTATAAGTTCATATGTGACTATTTGGAACCTAAGGATGAGATGAATTACATTTTAACTTCTCTATTTTCATTTAAGTGCGAGAAATGAAATATCGACACTGAAATTTCATACGAGGGAATAAATTGAAGACTCATAAAATTATCAATTGAATTTCTATTATACTAATATAGTTGTTTCACATTTAATAATGTAGAATTATTTAACGCACGTGTACCACATGATATAAAAAAAGAAATTTATTATATACAGTTTAAAATTAAATTTATAGAATAAATATTTTTAGAAGGACTTAATTTATATGAATGGAACAAAAAATATATAAAAACAAAACTATAATATATACATATGGATATACATGTTTTCCCCAAAAAATTTCATACCCAAAAATTATAAGAGAAATAAAGTAAAATATTTATAATGAATTATTAATATTTAAATGGAATATATATATATATATATATGAGGGAAAATATAAGTGAATGCAGAAGAAATGAAACATGTGTTATTAATTGGAGGTAGAGAAGACATATGCCACATTAAAATATGTTCAATGGATTTGTAACTTAATCATTGGTATCATAACATGAACATTTGAAAAATTATATTTACCCTTATAATAGTATAATACCTAATGTATTCATAATATAAAATTTATATATCATATAAAATTAAAATATAACATATTTTAATAATTATTCAATAAATTTATAATAAATTATAAAAATTGTATTATATTTTAGTTAAACGATATATATTCTATTAAAACTATTATGTAAAATATAATTATTTGAAATAATATATAATAATATAAAAATATTAGATTGAATTAAACTTTATTAGTCCATAATTAAATTTTCAAAGTATTCACAAAATGGTCATATGATTTAAATTTATAATAATAAGATGAACAATGATTTTATTTAAAAATTAAATGTCTCAAATTTAGAAAATTGTTTTCATGAAATTAAAATGTTTTCAATTTATTATGTTAAAAATTATGTATGGTAATTTCTTCCCAAATAGTTTAATTTTTTGTGAATATCAAAGTAACATAATCTATGGTAATTTTCATTATATAATATATTCATGTTGAATTGGGTCGTAATTAACGTAACCAATAGTTTGATGAACCTCAAATAAATGAATTTTGGTTTATATTAACATGAATCTACTATACATCATGTCGTGAGGAAAAATGTTTAATAAATTACTATTATATTAAAAAACTACCTATATCATCAACATATTAATACCACCCCTTCATATAACACATTTTAAATTCCATACTATATAACATATGTATATATATATATAAATTTTACATAGTTTCAGCTTCTCATAACTTGAATAACAAGCCTCATTAAAAGAAAAATACATGTTTCTGTAATGGGAATCTTAAGTGGATTAATCTAAATAAAAAGATAATATATTAAAGTGAGCCCATATATTGTTTTCCATTGTATCCCAAAAAAATTTAAAACCAATATATATTAATGAAATATATATATATATAAAATATATAATAGTTTTTTTATTTATTCGAATATATTTCATCTAACCTCTTTTATTGTAATCTATTTCTAAAAATTAAAATTATGTATAAAATATGAAGGATTTAACCCCACCATGATCATCATATATATTTTTTCCATTTCCTTCAATTTTTTATATAAATATATTTATATCTATAAATGATGGAAACAAAAATTACCCAAAATTTAAAATTATTGAATGAATTATTTAATTAAATGAAATATCATTTGCGATTTTCAACTAAACTGCCTAGTTGAATAATAAATTTAAGGATAATGTCTATAATAAATGAATCATACCAATAACGTAACACATATGGATATCTATGAACATTGTAATTTATTTAATTACATGTATATCATTTAATTTAACTTCTGGTGCTACGATCACATTTAAAAATTAATTTAATAAAGATGCACAAGTGATGTAAACATGGATCCTTAAAATAAATCCCATCTATACAACACAATAAAATATTATACAGATTTGAAATAGTTATAAATTATAATAATATAATTAATTTTAATAAAATATTGATGGAAACTATTATAAATTTTATAATTAGATAAAATAATTTAACTATTCAAGGTTTAATTTTCTTGTGGTGTATGAATCATTATATTATGTTTATGATGTATTTAAACAAAAAAAATTCATTGGATATCTTCATTATTTTAAAAAAAATTATATCAGTATTTTATTTTATGTAATTCATATAAAAAATACATATATTAAACATACATATTTATATTATTTATTCTAACTCCATTGAAAGAGGCATTTTGTTTTTATGTACATTTCTCAATTCCTTCATTAAAATCATTCAAGATTAAATGGAACATTTATACCCCTTAAGCATTTTTTGTATCATTGTATTAATGTATTTTTTCAAATTCCAAATATTATTATTTAAATTTATATTTTTATTATAAGAATCAATATTTTGATTTATTTTTCAAATAAAATATACTATTATGTAATTATTTTATTGTTTTACATGAAACTTTAAAAAAATCATTTTAATGTTCATTTTTATAACATGGTCGATATAGTTTGTAATAATTTTTTCACTTATAAGCCATAATTTTGTAATATTTTTATTTACTCAAATATGATTATGGAAAATATTAATTCTTTCTTCTACGTCTAATAATTTGGATTTTTTTTTATGCTGATTTGAGAAAGTATATTTAGATTGTTAATAACTAGAGGAATTTCTTATACTTATGACATATTTTTTATTCTTGTGTGTGGAACACCATGTAAAGGATAGGTTCACCTACATATTTATCCTTTGAATTTGGTAATTTTATCTTCCTCACAATTCAATATTATTGGTATTTGGGAGTAATAAAAAAAATTTATAAGACATACTCATCTATGATTCTTTATTTTAATGATGATAAAGGAGTTATTATTATATAATGTTTTATTTTGTGTCCACATTTTCAGAGTTTCAATATCATAATAGTATATCCCCATTGTTACATTATTCCATATGATTGTTTATGATCATTTCCTTTTATGATATATTTTTCTTCGTTTAAATTTGTAATCAATGTTTTTTCAATATTATCACTTCATTACTGAGACTATTATCACCACACTACTGTTTTTACATTCTCAGGGTTATACAAAATATAATTAGGATAAAAAATGTATTTAGAATATAATTATATAAAATATAATGTATAATATTTTTTACTCTCATTTTGATGAATTATGTACCATGTGTACTAATAATTTAGGGTATTGGCCTTCTAGTAAGATAGACCCATAATACAACATCAAAAATGAAAGTTCAAATAATGATGGTCTCAAATATGTATGTTTTTATTTAAAGAGGTTTTCTTGTTGGGGAAGAATTTATGAATGAAGAAGTGTGTCTTTGGGTGTGGCGGAAGGTAGGGTTGGGGTGGCATGACCATGGGGACATATTATTCGTTGGGTGGATGTTATGTGACACCATATAATGGGGGTGGTTTTGAGTAATGGTAGAAATTGAAAGTGAGATATTTTTTGACTGGAGTTTTGATGGTGCCCATATTATGATGATGAGAAATAGTGGAGGTGGAATAGGGTGTTATGGAATTGTATTTGACTATAGGTGGGTGAACTTAGGGTGGATGGTGAGTACATTATGAGGCTGATGATATGTAAATGGATGCACTAAAGCCGACAATGGATGAAAACAGATTCACAGATGTTGTGATGAAAAGAAAAATTGGGTTTTAAATTCACTTTGATGGTTAATTCATCATCAAATTCTATATAATGGTTGTCTCCACATGGAGCTCATCGAGATGATTCTGATATATGAGATTCTACCTGGTGGTGCAGGATGTATGCAACTGACATTAATCTTATCTATTAGAACTACGGTATTATAACTGCTTTATATCCTTCTAGGATACAAGGTCATGTAAAATGGATCTCCCCACAAATATTAAGAGAGTTTTATTTCGTTTCATAAAAATGGGGTTATTCCTTCCAAAAAATTTAACAATCACTCTCTCAAACATAATAGGACTCATGATCCTCTTTTTTTATTTATTGGATATTTATTTCAAACATTATAGAATAATATGTTTAAATGACCTTGATGACTATAATAAATTATTCTTAACACGGGTATAATATTAATTTAAGACATAAAATTGGTTATCCCCAGTATAGGGTGTCAAATGGAATTATCACTCATGTAAAATGAACATGTTTTTGATTACTGAAGTAGTAGTTCAGGAAAAAATTACACCTTTGTTAGGTACCATGGAAAAAGTTCCCCCTATATATATATTCCTAGATGAATGGATACCCATTTTCAGTTTATTAAAATGGGTTTTAATTGTTCAATTAGAATAGATACTAGTCTCTTATGTATTTTTATAAAAATAATGTCAGCAATGTGTGAATTTTCACTCCAGTTAGGTGACATGATCGGTTAGGTTATTAGGAAAGGGAAAATTTGTACATCGATAATGTAAAAGACCCCCCCCCCATGATTATGATAACCAAAATTTATTAATATTATTGGAAACTAATGAAGGTTTTATAGAATATTTATGGTGAATGGAGATCCTACCACTCTCGTACTTCTATCTATGTGAGTAAATGTGTGAAAACTGTAAGGAATTATGTTTTATTTATAATGGCTAGAAGACAAGGGCCTCCAGACCTAGGTTTATGAACATAGGTCACGATATAAGTTAATAATCTATAAACATGATATTTTTCCAAATTTTGGGAACAAAATATTGCTATTGAAAATAATAATAGAAATTTGGTTATGAACCTTTTGATGCATGATATATTTATACACAAAAAATTCCGAAATTTAGACAACTTTAACCATTTGGTTGTAAGTCTATTTATCTTTTATGTAATTTCTAACCAAGTTTTTCAGAGTTTAAATCATAAACATCTATATCTTACACCATTTATTATTATTTATATGATTCTAGAAGTAGTCAAATATTTCATAAAATTGGTTCTAATACATCTATGTCCTTTTTTATTTAGAATTTATGAAATTCATTTCCAACTCTAAGAAGGAGGCTTTAAATACCACAACACTAAGCATGGAAATGATTTTAAGGAATATTCATTACATTTTTTTTGATTAAACATATGGGACATGTGAATATCATTTTATCATTATGTCGATATTGATATAATTTTTCTACTCAAATTCTACATGTGTTGTTTGGCTGATGAAAAATCATGGATTATTTTGATGTTTTCATGGAATTTATTTATCCCTTCCAACAAATGAAAAATAAAAAAAATAATATATATAAATATATTTAATTTATAATGGATTACCCAAAGATATATCATGCAATTATAAATTCACCCCATGATGCATATTTTGAGCTAGTGTATACATGATTTATAATGGAATGAAGTGACTTCGAATTATTATGATAATATTAGTCTTTAAATTTTTAAATATAATGTGATATATTCTAATACATAAAGGGGTCATTATAAAATTTAATGGGGCCTCTCATAGATTTTATAAATGTTCAGAAATCATACCATGTAATTAAATTAATATTGGATATCACTATGAATGATATTTATAGAAAATGTGAAATGAATTTAAAATCTATATTTATAAGTTGTTCTCTATCATTTATTTAATCGTTTTTAAATAATTTATATCTATAATGTTTGGTAATCAAGAATTTATTATTTTCATGGGTGGTTAAAAGTGTTTTGGAGTTTTGTTCAAAACCATGTGATGGGAATCCTATACGACCCTATGAATAGAATCATAAACTATGTAGCTTTGTAATGCATAATGGGAAATGTAATACATTTGAATATCATTTGACAAGATCTCCATTGGTTCATCTTATGGCCATAAATCAATGAATAATTGAAAAAAAAAATATGAAAAATTAATGTGGCTATTATAGATCAGCTTCCATGGACACATTTGATCATTTTGGATCTTTATGAAAAAAATATATACAAAGAAATTTTATATCATATTACTGGGAATATTAGGTAAAATTTTTATATTTGTAATATGTGAATGAAATATTCTTGATAGACCCATTTTTACCAAAAATGGTGGTATCAAAACAAAATAGTGTACATATGGGTATTACACATAGTAGATTCTAATATGAGTTTGTGAAGATTCATTTATGTAACTATATGAGCAATGTTGACCACACTTGTGAGGGATATTCAAGAATGAGTAAATTTTGTTTCATACACGTAATGGGAGGATCTGATGATCTTCCATGGATCAGTGCATTAACTAATGTATCATGGATATATCCGTGATGTATCTCAAAAATTGATTGGCTATCTATGAATACAATCTCCATCTAGAGGTGTTTTTCAATCATATATCAATAGGAAGTACAATTTTAGTCAGAATATATATCATTTAAATATTATCTATCCTATTGAATATGGTGGAATAGTTTGTATAGATGTATTGTGATATACATAATTCCCATTATTAAAGGTATTATTAATTCATGTGGATCATTCTATAACATATATGTACATTTTAAATGGAATTTATAGGTTTTTATGAATTGAAAGAATGATGGAAACTAGTTAGTTGACATGAGAAAATTTGGAACCCACATAGGTGAATGAATATAATGGGTCACTAAAAAAGGATATCTAGAAAATATTTTTATTGAGGTAGGATCCATGGGTGAAGGAGAACCCAACCATTGGACCTTATATAATATAGATCCATGGTGCATGGAAAACAAGGTTCCATTATATGCAAATCATATTGAATATAATACCTATGAATTCAATCCTATAAGAATATGACACACTAAATTTTAGGCTTACTAAAAATCTATATTATTGAGAAATATGTTAATAAATAACCCTCATGTATAGTCAGGGAATAAAATTCCATACCTATATAATGTAATTATATAATATGACCCATAATATAGATTCTTTAGAGAATATAAAAACATAATGGATTTATATAGGTACAATTACATTCGAATGTGTAGAGAGTTACTCCCATGGTAATAAGTAAAGGTCAAAATTAGAATGATCTAATAATTTATGAACAGGACTTAATGATTATCCTCTACCCATATATGATGGTTAACATAGGAGAATCATTATTTAAGTATCATCAATGAATAAAACCAATAACATTCAACTAAAAACTATTCACATTATTTAGAATAAAAATACACTTATAAGGAACCTAAATGATATGGTAATGGATTTATTTAAATTATATATTTTTGTAGAATAACTATAAAAATTAGCCTATGAATGGATTTACATTATATATAAATTATGTTACTGGGTCCTTATATTGTTATTAGGATCTATATATATAGGAATACATCATTAATAAATCATTATTCCATGTTCTATATGGTAGGTCCCTTATATTGGGTTATACTAAGACAATACAAACCTAAAATCCATGTACTAAGTTGAACATGACATGTGCAACACAATATGATAGAGAATATTACACAATAAAATGTTGGGTATAAAGTGATTTGGGATACTATAATTATTTTCCCCATTAATAAATCTATTATTTTCATAAAACATTTGTACAAACCTTCTTCTACTGAATTTTATTTCTCACACATGTGTCAAAGACAATTTGCATATCATAATATAAAGAATAAATGCATCAAAATTGAAATAAGAATGAAGAAAATAAATCCAAGGGAAAAACACATACAATTTTATTAATATTCACATCTGATAAAACACATATTTTCTAACATTATAGTGTGATTTAATTTTGGAATTTTTTCAACTAATATTTATAGTGTTTAATATTATCATTAGGATAGAGTATGAAATCATAATTAATGTATATTTCAAAATAAATTTATTATCAAATTTTTGTCTTAATAGTACACATTAATGTATTAATGTTCTTCCCCTGAAGTAAATGTCTTATTCCTCTATATATATATAAATAATTTTTATAGTTTTCTAAAATATAAAAATATTTTATAACATATCAGTTAATAATATTTTCTACCAAAATATATGTGAATTAAGCTAAATTATCCAATAAATGTGTATGAATTCATTATCAAAACTAATTCTATTTTAATGTTATCTACTATATATTATTTATTTATTTATTTATATTTATATTAACAACACCCAATTTTTTTATTATGCAATCATATTCAAAAACAATAAAACATCTATCATCTTATGTAAATCATTTATCCATATGAATATATATATATATGAAAAATATTTAGAAAAATTTCATCTATGTACTTATTTTATTATGATGATTAATCACAAATCCACCACTTGTACAACCATTTATTTTCATTTCACATAATTTTTGTAAAATTGGCATCCAAATATAATATTTATATAAAATTAATAGATTAATATAATTCAAATTAAAAAACATTCAGTTTTTACAATATTTTATTATAAATTAATATTTAATAATATTATTTTTTAATTTATATAAATAATGAAATAATTAGGAAATAATATTCCTACATATTTGGAAATGACAGTGTCAATTCTCTTAATGTATAAACCCATCCCTTTTCACATAACACACAATCCTAATTGAATGTGTTTACTAAAAATATAAAATCAATTTGTAACTAATTACTAAATAAGACATTAACTTTACAAACTTCTCTCATTAAATTTTCGGTAATCAATATATATTTTTATTTTCTTTCAATCATATCCCCATTCAAAATTTTATATTAATTTTCTCATTATTTTTTTTGGTTAATTGGAAACCCATTATTTATTACTGAGACCAAAATATTTAGAATATTTCTATTATTTTTTATTAAATATTTATATTAATAATTATTAAAATTACCATGTAAGTCATTATTCTTTTGATTCAATGAAAAATTTTAATATTTTTTTAATTGTTACTCTTTTAATAATTTCAATAGTATTTTCCATATCCCTGTTGACATTCTCAATAATAAAATTTTTATTTTTCAATGAAATTGTATCTATATGTTTCATATAATATAGTCATGGAATATTTCAATACTCATAAAAAAATATTGTCTTCAAATAATAAAATTATAATATAATATAGCGAGTGAAAAACTAGGTTTCCTTTTAATAGAATATATCATTTAAAAAAAATTATTTATTTTTCATCCTTTAGATTATTTCTATTGAAAATAAAATATACTAATTTTATGTCACAAAAAAGTGAATGTTTTATTATTTGATAGATATGAAATTGTAATTTTATTCTAGGAAATACATTATATTACATTGAAATAATATACTATACAAACATTTTGTTATTTTAAAATGATACAGAATGTTATTCTTAAAATGTAAACCATCTTTAGTTTTAAATAAATAATTCAAAATATGCATTCCTTATTTATAATTCACTTAAGTATCCAATTAATAAATTTGTTGACAGTGTGGTCATTCACACACAAATGTCAAAAAAAATTCTATAAATAAAAAAACATTTTTAAGGAAAAGTACTATATCTATAAAAAACCTCATACGTTATTAATATTTTTATATGAGTTTAAATTATATATTTCTTATTAAAATCACCTCATTCAAATAATTCAAACAATTATTTTATTTTTCATTAATAAAATCATTATTAAAGTCAATAATATTATCAGTCTCATTGAAATATAACATAAACTAAATAATTTATTTAATTTTATTTTAAAAATATTAATTTATATGTTGACATGAGAAAATATTGAAAATACCTCTTATTGAGTATATAAATTAAACCAGCACCTATATAATTATCACATGTTCGTTATCTAGGTTCAAATTATCGATAAATAAAAAATAATTCCTTATATATATATAATAATTATAATTACCCATTAATATCATAATCCATGACAAGTATCCTTTTAATTTTTTCATTGTACTAATATATTATATTACCTATTAAATTCTTCCAATTTTATTTATTAATTAAATTATTTTGTTAAATCATTTGTCCAAAAATTCATTTTTAATAATTGATAAATATATTATAATCTTTGGTAATAATTTATTTTTTCTTCATTTTCCATATTTTAGCAATAGAAAATTATAGATAAATTGTTCCAAATTAGGTAAAAATATTTACAAAACTATAATTTGATATAGATTTAATATTAATAAAAATAAAAAAAATGATTGTTATTTAATGAAATAATTTTTTTTAGAATTTTTTTTAATAATTAAATCATTTAAATATCTATAATAACATGACGTTTGAAATTTTTTGTTTAAAATAATAATTAGCTCGAAATTATTCATATCGTGCAATAATGACGTACATGGAAATTGTGAGATATTATATAAAATTATTATATTATAGCCTTTATATTAGTGGGTATATATAAAATTAATCCAATTAAATAATATATATATATATATATATAATTTTTTATAACCAAAAAAATTATTGATTAATTCTTAAGAGGTAAGCACTTAATATTTACTAAAGTAATTTTATTCCTTTAAAAAATCTTTTATTCAAAAAAATGTTTTTAATTACATTTTATATGGGGATTATAGTTAATTTATTCCATGTTAATAATTTTTTAAATAATTTTTTTTATTATTTTTTTCAATAAATAAAAAAAATCATGTAGTTATTTTTTGGTATTTTTAAAAAATGATTTATTTTTCTATGAGGAGAGATATTTAGAATTTATTCAAAATTGACATTATTGTTATTAAATCAAGAAATATTAATGTATTATTCTTTTATGGATTTTTTTATTAAAGTTAGATTCAATAAATTTTATTTTTCAAAATATAATTAAATATTAGTGATTCATTAATATTCATGATATCTATATTTGTTATTATTTTGTTAAGAAACAATTTCAATAAAAACAATATTTTCTTGATTGAAAAAAATTTATATTAAAACATTTTTCCACAAATTTTAGATATTGAATATATAAAGATATATATATATTATATTCAATAAGGTGATTTAAATTTGTTATGTAGTTTCTTTTTTTTTAAATTTTGAATAGTAATCATATTAACTATTTGAAACCACTAATAGGAAAATAATATTAAAAGGTTTAAACTATTATACATGTTATCAAATAATTCCAATAGATGAATTGAAAACATTTTATGGGATTATATATAATAAATACAATAATAATTTGAATATATAATTTTGTCCATTTTCCCTTGATAATGTCATTTAAAATTTTATATAAGGAAAATTAAAAACATCACACATATAATTTTTATTTAATTTATATAATCTAATTGTGATAATAAAATTTTATGAATGAATCTTAAATATTATTTTAGTCATGGTTTTTTGTTTATTTTTTACTTTTAATTTTTTTTGTTTTTTAATAACATTAAATTATTATAGAATATTGTAACATTACTAGTGAAAGTTATTGAAAAATAAACTAAACTATTCTATAAAGATAAAATGAAATTTATTTTGTTTTTATTTTTTGGCATCATGAATTTAATAGTAATTATAATTTATAATATATGGTGAAATATTCATGATTTTAAATTCATTTTTTATTCCTATAATTAATGTAATATTATATTTATAAAACCAAGAAACAAATTAAATGATTTATTGTTTATAATATTATTTAATTAATTATAAATCATAATTATCATCAATGTTGAAATCTTGAATAAGAAAATGAAAAATAAAATAAACATTGACTATTTTAGAAAAATATTTACCGTATATATAAATTTATAACTCCAAATAAACCAAAAATGTATTCACATGGTTTAATATAAATGCATTATTGTGAGGATGAACCAATTAGATTTAAGTTGAAAAGGAATAAAGGATTTGTTACTATAATGTGTCATATTTTAAGAGAATTATTTATAAATTTTATATGGACAACTTATGCTAATACGACATGAAATTCCAAGATCCATTGTGCCTGGAATAAATATTTAAAATATATTTATTATATTAAATAGCACACCTATTTAGTTTTGACGAACAACTGAAATAACATCTAAATGTTTTCCAAAATTAGAAACCATATGGCACCGTTATTTATTGAGTGACGAATTTACAATAGGTGAGTCCTAACATCAACTAATGTCGGTCGATTGTGGAAGTTTGATTTTTGATGTTATAAATACTAAATTAATTTAAAAATTATTCTTAGTTTAACATCACATAGTGAAATAATGTGGTGTTTTTAATTTATAAATATAATTCCTTTTTAGGGACACATATTTAGAATTCATAACCATGTAAAAATCTCAAGAAGCTCTATAGAATAACATTGGAGATACATCTCGATGAACAATGATGAGGATACAGATTGAGATCATTTTTCTGGATGAGCCTTATCAACAAACCCTCAATATGTATCGATCAAAATCAATGGTAGGGCATTGTGATTTCAATTACTTATTTCCCATTCATAGAATCAATGATGGACCCAAATCTTCCCACAAGAAGGTTGGCCTTCAGTTTGATCATTATTGTGGGATTGGTTGATTTTGGGATTGATATGGGATGATTAAGATTGTTGTTTTTATTATCATGTTGATCATTTGTATAAGAATGTATCAAGGACGTAATGAACATTATGTAGGGATCATTCCTGCAGTTTTTTCAATGTAATCTTCCTCACCCCTTGTCCCAATCATTTTTCATTCTTCACTATATATGAATAAATGTTCATTTTCACACTGATTCATAGAGAAACGATCTGATATTGTATATCTGACATTGAGATGACCCAGATGAGGTGTGGTAGTGAATGAGACTGAATGATCAAAGTATTTTTTTTGAGATAACACTCTTCGAGTGCTCTTCATTTGGGTTATCACAATCATGATTCGGATCCTATTCAAGGCCCAAAACGCACAGATTCAGTGCTTTGATGTTAAGGCATCCTTGGATCATTAGTTTTGTGATGAACATACACAAATATCATGTACCAATGGATAAAAAAATGTGGGTGGAGGAAGAATTACATGTCAGGAAAATTAGGAATACCAGGACATGTATCCCATGATATATGCCATGTCGGACCCAATGAGCAACGACCATGATTTTGGGAAGCCGTAAAAGTGTTTCATGGTGTGCATGACCTTCCATGGAACTTGACATATATCATGGAGAATACATTAACAAAGGGGTTACCTACACTACATGTACCCCACAATATAACCAGACCAAGATTTGCTACATGGACTACCACATGTACAAGTATACAAGTAAGTGGATACATGTTCATGTCGTGTACCAGCACATAGCCAGGGATCACGGGCAGACCCCACCTGGATGGAAACAACATGTAATAATTTATATTCACAATGTATACCTTTTATAAATGATGTGTTTCCTAACACAAGCTATTTTACACATGATGTACCTAGGGGCTAGGTAAATTGTGTGTGATCCAACAACACATTATGTATACCTTCATACTTTTCATAGATACCTTGTACACTATATCTTGTTCATGTTTTCGTAGGGTTCATGCCAATGTTCATTTCCATGGAGGTTGGTATGTATCATTTTCTACTCACTGGAGTACTTTCCCTTTAGGAATACTTCCGTGACAATGTTGTGGAATCCCCTGGGATGCCCGGTGAGGGATCCTTAATTCATTCTTCATTCCCTAGGTAGAGTTAGGGTTACAAGAAAGAAAAACATTATCAAGCTATGATCCTATACATTTTTGGATATTATAGATGGATTTGTTGGTATCACCATATAGACATGGCTATGATCAACATCTGATATATCACATTTCTCATTAAATAATCTAGTGTTTCTCTCTTCTGATAGTTTCTTATGAATAGTACTTCATAGATGGATTTTAGCAGTGTTATCTAACTCAATAGTGTATCCTCCCAGATGAGTGTTTTGTGGAATCTTCTAATCGAACCTCTAGGGGTGGTATACATTAGTTGTGACTTAGCTCAAAACTACTTGTCTTGTTTGAATATATCTGGATATCATTGTTATATTCTGTAGACATACACTTGTGTAGAGAAGACTATATCATTCCTTTTTGTATTGCATTTTGGTTTCAAGGTGTCCTACTGAGTATCTTTACACTGACCCATTCAAGAGATTTTATTGAACTTGTCATGTATTGTTCATTTGAGTGACCTTTTGGAGAAGTCTAGGGCAGACCAGGACTACACAGAGTGTTGTGATTTCAGGCAGGCTGAAGTGTTACTTTAGCATCAAGTAGAAGTACCCGTGAATCGTTTTTGGTGTGGTTACCGATGTAATCATACACTAGGACATTGATAATCTTATTTTTGACTCAGTACATTAGAACACAAGTTTCATGGGAAATAATTGTACATGAATCATATATGAATGATTTATGGTTTTCATGTCCATGAGCTAGCTATCTAGATATATTCATTGACCATGGTATAAAATTATTTCTTATATAATTCCTATGAAATTCATACTTGATAGGATTTGGCAGATCGATCATGAATATGACCGCTTTGGTGATGAATTTTCAGTACAGTGACCATTTTTCTAGATGTTACCTTAAGGTGGTGTACCCTCTCTATCGCCACCAATGGAGCTACCTGTGGTACATTATGTATCAGTGGATAAGGAGTATAGGATGAGATTTACTTATGAGTATCAAGGATAGATACACTTTTGGATTCATGGTGATACCAACGTTATGGGGGATGAAGACTAGATTGAGGTAGTGTCTATAGATTTCATTATGGTCCAAACACCAGCCAATCAAATGGTGAGCCCGGAAATGGGCCATCTATAGGGCTCAACATGGAGATTGTAGTGTTTGGAAATCAAGACGTATAATGAGGTAAAACTTTTGAGTATAGTGTTTTACCGCCACTTTAGATAGGAAAATTAATCTATTATGATGAGTTATGTGCATATAAACGATGATATTCATCTCTAGTAATGAATTATGATGGTATATGATTATTCATAGTGGTTCACCAACCTCTATATATAGTCGAATGTTATGGTCAAGTATCATTACATCAGGTATCATACCATTGAGTGATGGTTACATAGATTATTGATCTAGTATTATCTTCATGATCATTTCTATGTATGATGGGGTGCTCGAGTGAGCTTTGGTGGTAGATAGATTCTTCGCTGAGAATAGATAGTCAATGATAGTTCGCTGTGGATTGATCAGGGTAGAGACCTAGGATATAGGGATGAAATGATAGGCTCAGGGATCCAGGTGTGGGATACATTTTATTATGAGGTCCCATTATGGATGATCTATAGTTCATGGTTCACATGGTGGATCTAATCAGCCCATGGAGAGGTGATTCTTCTGATGTGACAACATGGGACTTATTGCTTGATATTTTTTTATCCTATCATGTTTCTAAAATGGAGATAGTGTAATATAACACATAAGTAGATGTATATCTAGGATAGGGAATATTTTTTGAGCATCAAACATGAAATATGATATGGGAGAGTACTAGGAGGTGGTCGACATTTCAACATGTTACCACGACCACCGTAAGGAGGTCCGCACCAAGCTCAAGGAACTGAAGGAAAAGGGAGAGGGCCACATTATATGGTCGAGGCTTATTAAAAAGTATCTCAGGGGATGATTATATGTATTATCTATGAATTTTCTACTCTAGTGGTCATACTGATGGACATAGGTTCTAGTCATTCCTTTATCACCACATGTCTTGTTTGAGACCTTGAGACTTTGGTACAACCATTGACTCGACCCTTAGCCATGTAGACACCAATGGGAGGAGACTTAATGATCACACATCATTTCCGATGGTGTTACCTTAACATTGGAGGTGATAGTTTTAGATGGAACCTCTTGGTGGAACCGTCAAGGTGTTATAACGTCATCCTGAGAATGAATTGGTTATCTTCATTCCATACCTGTATAAATTGTTTTATGTTATGGGTATGGAGTGTCCATAAGGATCGAATTAGATTTTCCTTTTTCAATGAAATGGAAAACCAAACAGCATAGGACAGACTCGGGAAAATTAATGGGAAACCAATTACTCATCACTTGGAAAGATTGAGACTCTATGATGTAGATGTTATGGGGTTCCAGTTCCAAACAATAGTGTTCGAGTATGAGGACATCTACTGAGATGATGTTCTTAGGTTACCTCCTCATAAGGAGATAAACATATCAATCGACATACATCTTTGTATGAATGTAATATACTATTTATAAAATTTAATTTATCCCTCTTATCTTCATTATCTAAGTGTGAAATTGATCGATATGTAGAAGAAGGGAATGGTGAGACCTAGTGTTTCACCCTGGGCAATAGTAGTTTTTTTCCCAAAAAGGTAGATAGGATAATGATGTTCAATTTTGACTATATGTGCCTAAAACATTGTATAGCGAAGATAAATAATACACTACTAAGGATCAATTACATCTTAGATCATTTGAGAGGGGATCTATAGTTCTAAAATATTTACCCTTGATCTACCTAACACTAACTGCATGTACGAGTCAAGGATATACCAAAGATGGATTATATATGCCACTAAATTCAATATGAGTACTTGGATATTACCAATGTCAAGATGAGCTCCCCAAAAATGTTCATGGGACTCATGAACAAGATATTTAAGCCTGATAGAGACTTCTATTTGTTGGTATTCATCCATGAAATACTTGTGTACTCGGTGTCTGATGAGGAACATGCGAGAAACCTATGTGTGGTTTTGGACATACTCTGAGCGTAAAAGATTTATTATATTATCTCAAAAGGTCAAGTCAAGGATTTAGGAAATACAATTTTGGGGACATGTTATCTCAGTAGTTTTAGTGGCAGTGGACTTGACAAAGCTTGTGGCAGTAACAGTATGGGAGGTACCTAAGAGTGTGATATATGTTCAGAGATTCCATGGGATGGAAGGATATTAATGATGATTCAAACCTAATTTATCTAGTATATCATCAATGAAGAAATATTTAAAAAAATTGTATCCTTTCTTGTGGATGGATATGTTAAAGAAAAATTTTCAACAGTTCAAGTAGAGTATGACGAGCGTCCTGATCATCAAATTTCAAGAGGAGGGCCTTGAGTACAAAGTGTTCTACAATGCGTCACAGAATAGACGTGGTTGAGTTAAAATTTAGAGGAAATATGTGATTTCCCAACGTTAAATGTAGTTGAGTACACATGAGAAGAACTATGTGACCAATGATCATTAGTTGGTAGTTGTATTATTAAAATGGATGATTGGGTAACAATGCCTGATGGGAATGTAGTTTATCATCAACTGTGATCAAAAGAGTCTCATGTATAACTTTTCTAAAAAATATCAGATGTTGATATAGAGGCAGTGGCTCATGTTCTACTAGGATTATATCATTGATATTTTGTACACTATTGTAAAGGTTAATGTGGTGGATGATTCTCTTAGTGTGAGACTGTGTTATTAGTTATAGTACAACGCATTAGCATATTTGGCCATATTTTAGATATCTTTCTTGAATGGATATGATTGAGAGTACCTCTTATTGGTGGATGTAATCCCAAATAACATATTTTGAGTTAGTGAAGTAAGACTTCGGGATACCGACAACAAGATTCAACATGATCATATATCTATAGAACATGCTACTGATTGATATTAGAAAGGCAGGGAGAACATTTTTCTTTTCATAGGATGCATAGATGTACTAGTATAATTTCTGGATGATGTTTTGATGAATTTTCATATATCTCCTTTAGAATTAAATCTCTGTGTGGAAAATATTATCAAGACCTTCGATATTAGTTATACTACACATGAATGAAGAGGATTGTTGTATAGTTTGTCTCTTAATGTATTATTTGTCAACAAGTAACGGTGTACCACTGGGCTTTAGTGGGTCTGACTCAAAGTATTGAGGTTCCAGTGTGGATGTGGGATGGGATATCCATGGACATTCTGACTACAATACTACGTACATATTAGGGACATGATTCCATATGGGTTATTTTTGACCAACTATCCATGTTGTCCCAATTCATATCCATCTGAGTGAAAATTTTAGTTGAGAGATTAAGAGGCCTCTACATGTTGGAGATAGTTCGGCTTCAGGGAGTTCCATCCATGATTTCTTTATATCATGATGATCGTTCCACATCGTAGTTGTTGATGGTATTTCAGGAGATGTTTGGGACTCGGTTATCATGATCACATCATTTTATCCCCACACGGATGACAAGATGGAGATGACCATATAGGTTTTGGGGAACATGATTTATGCTTTCATTATAGATTTAGGTTGTAATTGGGTGGGATCACCTACCACTGGTGGAGGTTCCATAAAACAGCGGGTACTACTCCACCATTGGTATGGAATAGTTCACAGATCTATATCAGATAACTTGTAGGTCACCACATTTATGGAATGGACTACGAGTGTGAGATTTTATGGGCCTAGAGATGGTGTATGTTAACATTAAGAATGTGATGATCAACCAGGTGTGTATAAAAACTGCACAGATCCACCGAAATTCATGTGATGACTAGAGAGAATGTCCTTTGGACATAGTGGTTAGTTGACATATATTACTTTGGGTCTCACCTCAATATGGGTTAAAGATATTTTTCCAAGGCGACAAGGTATCTTCAATGTGCATTGGAAATTTTCTGATACCATGTAAATTTGACATATTGTCACACCACCAAGATCTATCCCCAAAGATGAATCAGGTACATGATCTCTTCCACAAATCTCAACTAAGGTGGTACGTGCATGACCCATCAGACCACATCAAATTTTGAAAGTTGGAAATATAGGATGTAGTAACCATTTAAGAGTAACTAGTGTAGAAATAAGATCCTTCATTTGGATAGATCCACTTGGTGTGTGTAATATGGAAGCTTAGGAATCTCCTGCAGATAATGTAGTTGCGGGAGGCTCAAATTCATTCACAGTACCCAACAATTTTTGAGAATTCTTTTGTTTGGGATTTTTGGGAACATAAATCCCTAACGAAGGGAGAATGTTACATTGTCAATTTTCTACATATAAGTATTATATATTATATAGAATTGGTTCATCACCAATTGAAAAAATAGAATTCTATTATGAAGGAGGGTTTTCAAGGAATAAATGTTTGTAATATATTTAATATATTTCAAATCACATATGAGCTGTTTTCCTAAAAAAGTAGAATATCATCTAAATGGGTTCCTGAATTTGAAATTAGAGGGAACCATTATTTTCAAAGAAGATACATTACCTTAGGTGGGGCCTACCATTGGCCAACATTGGTCAACAATGAATGTTATATTTTTATGTTTTAAATAATAAAATAAATTAATGATTTCTTTTATTTTAACATTATGCAGTGATGTAGTGATGTTTTTTATATTTGTACATATATAACTTCATATGGGACCTAGGTATAAAATTCGTAACCCTATATAAATACTTAGGAGCTCTATAGAGGTACGTTGGAGAAATATATCGACGGATAACGATGGGATAGTGGATCGAAAACATTGTTGATGGGTCACTATTGGCAATGAATCCTCAATAGAAAAAGATCCAAATCACAGGTATGGCATTACAATTTCAATTACCTATTTACAATTCATAGAATCAATGATTAATATGATCAACCCATGAAAATTCTATCATTCTTTTCAATCATTCTTATGGGATGGTTTAATCTTCGGATTGATTTGTGGATTATTATGATTATTATTTTTACTAGCTAGTTGTTTGTTTTTAAGGAAATGGATCGAGGTTTTAAAGAATAATAAATAAGGATAGTTCCTTGGGTTTGTTCTATATTAATTTTCTTCTCCATTTTCTCAAAAATTTGGAATTCATCACATGATAAGAATAGATGAACATTAAGCCTTTGATTCACTGTGAAACAATCAATGATTTTATATCCAACATTGGGATGACCTATTTGAGCTGTGAAATTGATGAAGACCGACTGATCGAGCAACAGATGATAAGACAAGGTCCATGGAGGATGAACAGTGATTCATGAAAATTGTAATGAATGTAGAATGTATCCCATGATATAGGTTACATGGGCCCTTATAAGTGGAATATATTGTTTTGGGAAGCTGTAAAAGTCTAACTCAGAATGTGACATCTATCACTTAGTATGTCATCCCTTCTCGGGACTCAGCGTGTATCTTGGGGAATAAATAGACATGGGGTGTAGTACATAGCATATACCCCCACCAAATGACCCGAACAAGACCCCCAAAAGTGGCTATGCCATGTACTAGTACATTGTTAGGCAGACACGGGTTGATTCCATGTATCGGTACATGGACCGAGAACACAGGAAAACCACACATGGATGGATACATCATGTAAGCCTCTCTACGTGCATTGGATTCCTTGTTCACATGACATGGTTATTGGGATTGGCTATTTTACATGGTATGTACAAAAGGTCAACAGACATAGAGTGTGACCCAACGACATGTTGTGTATCCATTTCATCTTAGATTAGATCCATTTCCCCCCGTATGAAGTACATTTTTTATTTGGTTTCATTCCCATGACCTTTTCCATGATGGATGCGTGTATATTTTAATACGCACAAGAGTATAATCCCTTTAATAGTACATCTGGGATAGATTTGGTTGGAATCCCCTGAGAGGCCCATTGAGGCATCCTGTATTCATAATTCATTATCTATGTAGAGTTATCGGTATAGACATTCCCAACATTACCTAGTATCGATCATCAACATAGTAGGTTATTATAGATAGATTTTTTGGAATCACCCTATGACCATGGCTATGATCCTCATCTGATGTATCATATCACTGTTCAGATCTATCAACATATCTCTCTCATGACAATTTCTGATCTACAGTAATTCACATATGGACTTCATCACCGCTACCAGACTCTGTAGGGCATTCTCCCAGATGATATCATAGTGGAATCATTAAACGGAATACCTTGTGATTGTATAAGGTAGTTGTGACTTAATTATAATTTTTTTTAATATTTTGAGTATATTTCAATATCCTTTTTATTTGGTGTATTCATTTATTTTTGTAGAGATGACTATATATTTCCATTGTGTACTTTTTTTCGGAATGTCCTACTGAGTATCTTTATTCTCACAATGCATGGGATTTTTTCAAAGGTTCCATGTCTTATGTAGAATAAATAGATTTTAATAGAGTACAGGGAATACCGGGACTAGAAATATCAATGAGATTTCAGATAATCTGAGGCGTTCTTATGGATTTGAGAAGAAGTCCGAGTACCTAATTGAATAATGGATTTACTTTTTAGTTTACTAACTTTTTTCATGGGATTTTATTCGGGCTTGATTTATATTACTTCCATTAAATTTTTCATCCTATGTTGGTAGGGAGAGTGGTATTCATTTACTTACTTTCTTAGTTTTTTTAAAATTTCTACATTTTGGGCTTAGAGATGTTTGTGTGGGTATAGGTACTTAGGAAATTCCTCTGATGTTACTAATATTTGAACTCAGTGCAGTTCAGTAGCTTCTATCCTATTTGAGGAATGCTTGGGGAGTTCTATCATGTGCCCCATTTTGATGGTTCATGACATCTAGGTTCTATAATAATAGCTTATATATATCCCCTATCACAATGAATTTATTATTGTTCCATTTAAGAACAGTTTATCAATGAATCAGACATTATAATATTTTATTGTTTTTTAAAATTACATGTGTTCCCCCTTATTCCCATATAAAAGGTCACACATTATTTCTATCATTTTCACTACATGGTACTATCTCAATTGACAATATCATGTCTATTTCAATGAAAAAAATATTATCCATGATTTATAGGGTCTTTTCAACATAAAATAACATTCCAATGTTTCTTAATAAGGGATCTACAAAAGTCATATAGAAAAAGTGGCAATCACTTTAACTAACCTCTTTAAATTTTTTTCTACTTATTACTAATATAAACAAAAAAAATCTTCATGAAACAATGTATATATTATATTTCCAAATTAAATTTAAATTTTATTATTATTATCTAACCATGGATATCGCCCAATTATTCCAAAAAATGGTATATGAAATTATAACGCATGTGTATGTGCGGAATACTATGTCCATGTATAAATACATTTCATTTTCTATCACCATATTTCATATATTATTATTATTATATGATTAATATTTATATATGATTTTTAATACATAACTATGATTTTAAATTATATATATTATTAATAAGTATTTTATGTCTAGGAAGGGTGATACTAGGGAAGGAATAAGTTGTAGATGATGTTGAATGTTTATATACGAGTTATTTATAGATATAATTTTTTGAGTACAGTAAAAAACAATAGGACTTGTTTTGATTTTAATGCATTATATATTGAAAATTAGATTGATAATATGTAGCATACTATTAGGAAAATAATGTGGAATATTGTTCGGTATCATATTAGAGTTCTGTTATTCATTGGATATTAACATTAGAACACCTTTAATAAACACATAGGGATATGTATAGGTATAAGTTAATAATATAATGATTTTTAGAGGAATATATTATGTGGACTTCATAGAAATTAATCCATATATATATACTATATTCAATAAATGTTTTTGAAAACATGCATCAAGACTTAAAAAAATTATTTAGTTGAGTATTTATTAACCATCATTAGAGTGTTGATTGAATTTTACACTACTAAAGATATATATTGACTGTCTAGAGGAATATTCTTTGATAGAATCACCTTTTAATTATTAAATATTATGAAATATTCGAACGGATTATAACTACTGATAATTGTGATTAAACATAATGTGTCATAGATTTGAATGAAGGATTAACAATATATATAATATAATAAATATCTTTCCTAGTATATTACTATCATGAATGATTCTCACATTTTATCATTCAATTTTAGTCCTTGGAAGTAACTAAGACGAATCAATTTAATGATAAACATGATATATAATTTAATTATCTTCTTCATTATAAACTAAATGATATATGATTTTGGAATGAGAAACCTTTTAATTTCTCACAACAAAACATCAAGAAAAATAATTAACAATATAATCATTAGTGAGTTCACTAACACATAAAATAAGATGATAATGAAATATTGTTGAATTTTATATATTAATAAAAATATAGGAGTTAATTTTTAATTTACAACATGTCATGTATTCATGTATGTGGGAATTAGTACCCAAGAGATTGTATCAGTATAGAGGGAATTTTTTGTCTCTATGGAAGTGAAAATTTAATGGAAATAAATTTTCCTTAAAAAATTTGACTAATATTTATATAACCTAAGAATTATATGATTCAATTCCCAAATATAATTGACAACTTCTCCACTATGTATGGTAATATGTTTTTATGATCATTATTGTGAAATGATTAATGTTTTTAGGTATGGGAACATGGGAATGATTTTATCTGTGTATTGTATTAGTGATTTTCTTGTAATTTGAATTATACAATATATATTGATTGTTGTATAGAATTGTTTCCATTAATTTTATTTTTCATATGTTAAATAGTAGCTTAAAAAATCTTATTTAATGGTACATAGATATTTTAATAAAAACATGTAACTCCCCGACCCTAGAAGCCCAGCGCAGGTGAATTATTTTAATATATTTCCATGATTATAAGGAATCAAATCTTGAAGGATTGAGTAGATTAGTAGTTTTCGAAAGCCATATATATACACCAGTTCGACATTACAACAAGAAAATAAAACCATCACCAATTTATTACATTACAAACATCCATGCCTCCTAGATTATGCCTAGAATTCACTCATAACTGACTTCTTCGTATCCGGGGAAAATGAATCATAAGAAATTGTAGATTTCAAATTCATAGTAAGTTTATGTAATATAGTGGAAAATAACATATACATATAAATTAATCCTAATGAATAATTTAAAACACATTCCATTAAAATAATAAACCTGAAAACATTATTGATAGAATATGAGAATTTTAAATATTAATATAATAAAACATAATCAAGGGTATTCTACTAGTCAAATAACCTATGAACTATGAATCTCTAGATTTATAATAATATAAATTCATATTCTGGATATTCTAAAACATACCATCAGGGCCTTGTCTAAGAAATCTAAAAATTATTAAGGGCTCGTCCAAAACAATATATCAAATTTGGAATGGCCTAATCCACGTTCATGTATTTTTGTCTCAAGAGACATAACGATGCATATAGAGGCTATAGAGGGCCTCACCGATCACATACTATGTCAAATTAATTACTCATATGAATGGGGTGATCATTCCCAACATATAAATTCATATTGAAACTAAAATAAAAAATGTAAATTACATTCCACCAACATTGAATATAAACACTAACCATTCAGAAAAAATAGGTGAACGGTTTTTGGATTGAACATCCATAGTTAAACTAATCATAAACCATAAAAAAATAGTGGATTATATTGTAGTAGATAATACTCAATAAAGTAAAATATTCAAAAAAAATGTATGTAGACATAGATGAATATAATTTTAAAAGAGACCATCGGAAAATCCTTGACATAAATAATAAATAAAAGTTTCACTGTGTCCCATTGAAACATGGAACATTCAAATCCTAATCCCATATAATATGTTGAAAATAATTAGATTTTTGATATAATATAACAAATGGTAGTACAAATGACAAAAGAATTAAAAAAGTGGTTAACAAGGCATATATTTTATAAAAGTTTATGTCAGATGAGAGAAAAACTTTTTATTTTGAAAGAAGAATTCTATTGGAAAATCATTTATATTGCCCAGGAAATATAATTTTGAAAATATATATACCATAAAATAAAATAATAGAAAATTGAAATTATATTTTAGTCATAAATTATGTCTAACATAATTGAAATAATGTAAAATAAGTTTTTATGATTCGTTAGAAATAAAAAAATTTAGAGCATTTTAAGGAATGCATTGAAAAGAATTTTAAGGGGGAATGGAAAGTTTGTTCTCTTAAATCCTGAAATGATCGAAGATATTTTATCATTATAAAATAGGTGTTTTTATAAAAAATAAATTCATCTTAAAACATTTTCTATTGTAAACTTGAAAATGGGTATGAATTCAAAAATATCATTTGAATTGGTTTTTTTATCGGTATAAAATTTTGAATGATCTTTTTAAAACATGTAAATAACGACAATGTAAAATTAGATTATGGTTAGAAAAAATATACAATAACATTCAAGAAAAATATATTTGGATTTCTTAATAATAAATATGAATTTTATTGAGGAGAGTACAAAATAAAAGCAACCCGAATGAAATTAGAGGTTCGGGTGGAAAACCCTTACCACTTTTAATCATTCGATTCATATTCCCCAAAATTAAAAACATTCAAATGATAGATATAATTCCATGAATATAATGTTATTAATGATATTTTATATGAATTTTCATTATGCATATACCATATAAAATTATTAGTAGTGAATATGAAAATTATCAAAAATGGATGTGAGATGAAGAATCTATTACCTTTAGTCCAAATATTTTCCGCTCTTAAACTTATGGACTTGAAATTTGAAATTATACTTATTAATAACTAAATAAATAAACTATTATAAATTTATTTGTGTTATCATGATTTTATAAAGCCCAATACATCATTATTTATTAGATATAAGAATTAATTTTAACATTCTGGAGTGTTCGTTTTCTTGATTTTCGTAATCGTTTCACTTGTTTTTATGTAATAGAGTTCATGTAGAGTGGATGTAAATATCCATAAATGAATTTAAAAATTATTTAGGATCATATGTATATTTTAATGTTCATTTATATCTTTTGGATACATTGAATAAGGATGAATCATTAGGTGAAATATTAATGACATTCACTTATCTTAATTTTGCGGTATTATGATTATTAAGAACTAGTTTGTCTTATGATTTAGTAACATGTACGCATAATGGTTACTGAATATTAATTAGGTTTTAATAAATATATTATATTCCTGGTCAACCATAAAAAATATTTCAGGACCTGTAATTATTTACAAATTAAATAATGAAACTCTATCATCCAAAAAGTCTGTAAATTAGAACCACATGGAAGCTGGTTTCGTTTATACATTAAAAAGTATTGAGTAAGATAATTGATGATGGTTCATCCATTATAATGATATAATTAAATTATATATATGATATATTATTTATAATTTTAATTTGGACCGTGGTGGTGATGAGATGAAAATAATAGAAAGGAATATTGAATGAATGTACATGAAATAAAATGTGAATTTACCTATTGAATCCACCTCCTTGAGAATTACATTAAGGGAAGAGATTGTAGATTTGTGAAAAACCAAAGTGATTAATGGACGTTGGTAGTGACTAGGGGAGGGTTTCATGGAATAACATTGAGGAGATTCGTGGAATAGAAGAGTTAGGAGAAGGGGGGTGAGGGAGGATTTATTCTGGAGGAAATAAGTAAATTTAGATTATTTTATTAATTCCCTCATGACAACCAATAGTGTTGTTTTAATTTTGATCCATAATACTAATAATTTCATGTGATTTATAAAAAAGTGGCTTTAATGCACTCATGATTCCATAAATAATGTATTTTTCTGATAATTGTTATATACGGTATTTGACAGTACCTCACTATTCATAAAAAATTCATGTTTTTAGAAAAATACTAAAAATTCACCCTAACATTTATTCTACATGTAGAATTAAATAATAATATAATTTTTTAAAATTTTTTTTTAATGATTATAATTTAATTTCTAAATGAAATAATAATTTATTCAAAAAAACAACAATAAATTTGATCTCCTTTTATAAAACATTGGAAAATTAAAGAAGGTCCCATAAAATTATCTTATGACCATAAGAAAATAAATATAAAATTAATTATTAAATTTCATAAAAATAAATTTCTATTTAAAACTATTAAATAAATAAAAAACATGTTATTAAAATATTTATGACATACAAAAATACCAATAAATATATATGATCAATTTTTCAATTTTAAGATTTCTAAATTTTATTTATAAATTCATAGGTGATGTGTCTATTTTTAAGGAAATTTACAATTAATTACTAATTATTAATACTCAATACTATTCATAAGGGTATGTAACTATTCATATGGTCATGATACTATTCAAAAAAAATGTGTTTGTCTTATCATACTCCAAATATATTACTGACAGCACCGTGTATGTTAGTTTTTTGAAACTAAAATCATAGAGGTTGAAAAAATATGTTTAAATGGATAGGTTATAATAAGGTGGTGTTCCTAAAGACTTTGTTTTAAATTAATTCTATAATAAATCTGTTATCAAATTCTTGTAGTGCTACAATATCTCATCCTTATAAAAGTTTCATCCTTAAAATTTAAAAATGATCATCAAATGATAATGTTTGATACTTGAAATTTCTCTATGGAATTCCCACTTCAATAATATGGTTATAATATACTATTAATTAAAGGAAAGGTGAATTCATTGGTTACTACAAAACAACTCAACTTAATTTCACAACATGGTCATAAAAAAATATACAATCCATCTTGTAGTGACACTAAACTCTTAAAACCATACAATCATCAACATAAGCCATTTTGTAAATGATTAAAAAATCATAAATCTTATGTATTAACACATTATAATTAAGGTATCTAAATTTCTATGATAAACAAATCATTTATCCATTATCAACAAAATGAAGCTCTAAATTTCACATTCCAAACATGTTAATAAATTCATCTTCCAACCTCTTGAAATATGATAAGAACATATATTACTAGAAAAAACATATTGACTCCAAGAATTATTCTATGTTTCTTAAATTAGATACATGTTATTGTATATATTCGTTATACAAAAATGTGATGTCATCTCCATCATTGATAACATAGAAAAATTATTAAAAAGTCAATAATAAATTCCATGATTGACAGTATTCATCTAAACCAATCATTTCTTCATCATTAACTCATCATTTGATACTTATAAATAGTTTTCTTTACCTCAATCATTTTTTTCTAAAAATTATAACTTTTTAATTATTTAATTTTCATATGTACCATTCATCATACGACCTCAATTGTGTAATGAAAAAAATACTTTAGTCAAATCCAAATATATCTCATCATTCTTAAAACCAGTATATTACAAACAAAATATTCAAAAGAAATTATTCTTAATTAGGAATATTAATCATTCCACTTAATCTAGGGTAGAATCATAACATGATCATTATCTAATGTTATTATTTGGGGTATATTCTTTTAACTCTTGGGACATTGATTCACATTGTGTCCCATCTCCTTATAGTGGGAGCATTGATATAAAAGAATTCTTTCGTTTTCATGTAATTATGAGCATGTTTGCCTTTTAATTCACACTTGAATAAAACTACTTTCCCCTTCAAGCATATACCAAGGTGTTTCCTTCCACAATCATCACATGCATAAAAATGCATCATTCCCTTCTTCCATTTTTCCATGTATTTTATTAACACAACCTTCTTAATTTCATTCCCTTCAATTCCATAGGGCTCAAAGAATTCTTTAAATAAAATGCCAAAGAATTCAATTATTTCCTCATATGATGAGAATAATTCGAATACAATAATTCATTGAAATGATGGATTAAGAGCATCAGATATATGATCCTTCTAACTCTTCACATCACATCAATTGGTGATGTTCTAATTCTTTCTACATGGCACCATTTTTTGTAAATTTATTTATTATATATTAGCTAAAAAAATTATAATCGTTCTATATCTCTAAACATGGAATAACACATAACATAAATTTGTGTATCATAAATCCAAGAAGCATATAATTTCATTATATTGGGGTATAAATCTATTATAATTGTTTGAAATAATCTTATGAATTTACCAAAGAATAACCCATGGGAGTGTCAATCCAAGAGGGTAGCAAGGGCGTTTTTGTGCACCAATTCCTTCTCGATTCTCGCTCCTTGTGATTTTTTCGAGTTTTAACCCTAAATACATTTATTATAGTAAATTATCGACATGGTTATTTTTAGATAAGGATATATTTTCTCAAAAACCATAAAATCTATTCCCCCAAAAAAATTCATTGATTTCCATTTATTCTTATCCCCAAAGTCTACATTATGGTTATTTTCACTAATCACCAATTTCTATATCTAGTTTTTATATTTTCTACTAAAATTCTTTTCATACCAATTGTAATGCCCTTACCCTAGAAACCTGGAGCTGGTGTAATAGTTTAATACAATAGAATGATTATATGGAATAAAATCAGGAATTAATAAGTTGCATAGTTGTTTTGGAAATCCATATACATACATATTTTCAACATTATAACATGAAAAGAGAAAAACCATATTTTATTTCATTAGAAACATCTATAACCCATAGATAATGCCAAAAATTCACTTATAACTTATTTCTTCATATCCTGGGAAAATGAAATATAAGAAAGGGGTGAGATCAAACACTCAATAATTGTAAGAAATATAATTGAAAATAATATAAACATAATCATTAGGCATAGGGAATAATTGAAAACACATGGATTTACAACGAATAAAATTGAACACATTATGGATGGAATATGAACTGAGTAAATATTTCCATAAAGAAAAATAATCATGGGTATTCTACTAATGGAATAACCTTATGAATTATGAATATCTATCTTCATATTGAGGGAAATTAAAATTAGAGACATTTTAAAACATACTCTTAGGGCCTTGAAAAACATGTCTAGAAATGATTAAGGCCTTGGTCAAAACCATATATCAACTTGCTAAAAGCCTCGACAATGTCCATGTTTATATGTCTCATAATAACTATCGATGCATGGAGATGCTATAGCAGGCCCCACCCATCTAATATTATGTCCAATACATTCCACATGTGAAATGGGGGAACACAATCAACATATACCTCAATATAGAAACTATTATATGAAGTGTAGATAAATTTTCCCTAATCATTGAACATAAACAATAACCATTTGGTATAAATTGGTGAATAGTTTTAAGAAAACCCATCCATAGTAAGAATAATCATAAAAAATTATATAATACATGGTGTGTGATATCATAGGAGATAAACATCCATTAATTAAATGTTCAAAAAATTTATGTTGACAAAGATGATGATAATTTTAAAATAGACCATTGGAAAATCGTTGAGGGAAACAATCCTTAAACATTTCTAAGTGTCCCATACCACATTAAAACATTTAAACCATAATCACATAGAGTATCATGAGAATAAGAAGATTTATTTTATTATATAATAAATAGTACTACATACCCCATAAGAAATAAATAATTTGTGAACAAGGAATATATCTCAAAAAAGATAATGTGTGATTAGAAAAATCCATTTTACTTTTGAAAGAAGAGTTATTCTAGAAAATAATTTATATTTTCCTTGAAATCATATTGTAAAGAGGAAAGGCATGTTTGTTCTATTAAATCCAAAAATGATCCAAGATAATTTATCATGATAAAATGAGTATTTTTTTAAAAATAATTTCTTCTTAAAATAGGTTCTGGTGTACACTTTATAATAGGTATGAATTCAAAATGATTATTTGAATCAGGTTTGTTTATTGGGAAAAAATTTTGAGTAATCCTTACAAAACCTGTAAAGAAATCCTAAAATAACAAAGTATTCTAGTCGGTAAACATATAAATAACACTCAAAAAAATATATATGGAGTACATAGAATTAAATACCAATTTCATTTCGGAGATAAGATAATAAACATAACATGATGGAAAATGGATGTTTGGGTGGGAAACCCTTTCCACTTTGTAATCAATCGATTCAATTTCCCCAAAATTAAAAATATTCAAATGATACATAGAATACCATTAAAATAGGGATATTAATGATATTTTACATCAATGGGCCAAATACATATACTATACACAAGTATTAGTAGTGAATATGGGAAATCTAAAAAATGGAAGTGAGATGAAGAAACCTTTACCTTATTTCTGAATGTGTAACACTCACTAAAACAAAAAAAAGGGAAGGGAAAGTACTACCATTTATATACGCTAAATAGAAAGCACAAATAATGGGGTGTGACCATATCAGCGCTACCTAAAAGTGGTTATAAATTGTACATTTATTAGCACTATTATTATCGTTGATAAATGTTTTTATTATTAATTTATATAAAATTGTTATATGTATAGTCAAAAATAATTTTTTATAGATTAAAATAATATATTATTATTTATAAATATATACTATTTATAATTATAACTATTAATAAAAAATAAATTTTTATCACATATATCATTTTAAGTAAATATATAATAATATAAATAAATTAATCAAATTATACATTTATAAAATAAGTGTTTATCTGTGTTATAATGTCAGCGCTTATAAATAGCTATTTTATCAGCACTTTTATAGAGATGATAAAAAATGACCTTTATCAGTGCAAAAAAAGCATTGATAAGAACAATATTTGTCATAGCTAAAATTATAGCACTAATAAAGGTCTATATTTATCATTGTAGAATAGCACTGATATTTGTATGTTTTATTAGCACATTTATTTTAGCACTCATAAAACATAATTTTATGTGCACTTCTATGTAGTGCTAATAATGGTTCAAGCAATTTTATTTAATAACCCTATATTCCTCTCCTCTCGGACATGCGTTCATGCCTAGGCAGAAGTTGATCCTAACCCCTTTTCTACTGTGACCCCTCATCCTCCTCCTACCCTACCTCCTTCGTTGCCGCTTCATTTTCCTCCTCCTCTATCATCACCGCCTCCTATGTCACTACCTTCGCCACTGTTGCCTCCCCCACCACTACCTCCATCAACGTTGCCTCCTCCGCCTCTGTTACCTCCACTGCAAGGGTATATGATTTTATTATTTTAGGTATGATGGAAGAGATTAAATGTGTTTTATGAAGGTAAAATATGTTAGGAAATATCCATGGCTTGTGAATTTACTAGAAACATGATGAAATGGTATATGCTTTGAGTTGTGATTACCATAAGTGTTGTCAGACTAACTATGGGATATATGCATAGCGATGCCGTAGACATTTAGAATGTGTATGGAATGCATAATGTCTTTGACTTGAGTTTGTACAAGCAATGAGATTAATTGGAATTGTTTGAGAAGGGTACATTGACTGTTGGTGTTTTTGGTAATAAGGTTGGATTCGAGGGTACGATTAGTGTGATTCCAAGACCAGTGTATTATTTTTGATGTGTTACATAGTGGAATAACTAATAGATTTTCGATGGACACATGTGATTTTGAGATGATTCTTGTTGGAAAGCATTAGTTTGGTTTTCATGAAAATTATAAGAATTTTAATCTTCTAGGAAAGCAGTATAATGGTTCTTTGTTTTGTTGATGGATATACCATGGAGCATGGTTATGGGTCTATGCATGTGGGCCTAAAATAGATGAAATAGGACTCAGTTTAGTCTATGTCAGGTGATATTTTAGGGTATCAAAGAGAATCAAACCTATTTAGACATGCATTATTTCAATAATGAGTGTTGTTGATAACTGTTCTGGAGACTAGGTCATGTGATTGTATCGAGTGTATATATGTATGATTATATCTCTGGTTAATTAGAGTATCTCACGGATATATTGTAACACCCTGAGATTTTATGAGATATATTATTTTTAATTTCTTTCATATCTTATGTTGTACACTAGACCAAGATTATCTTTCGATATACGCAACATCGTATTAGCTTGTAGTATATACAACACTATTCTTGGATCGTGTTACACATAATTTCATGTTCATTTGATAGTAGTTATTGTACGCAACATTGAGCGTGTGTATATATAAATATATAAATTCAATGAATAAATGAAATATGGTTGCATTATATTATACACAACAACAAAGGAGTCTTGAATGACATAAAACCCTGACATGGTTTTCATTAAATGCAATCTCTACCTTCTATGATAGCGTGTGTTGTACACAATACCAAGTTTCACTAAACAACGATATGTTATTAAAATATTATATAAACTAGTCTTTATGAATAATAATACCCACTTTTTTAAATTTTATAAATTTTATCTTTTGAAATGGACTTAATTTTTTGATTCGTAATATCGAAATTATACTAGGGTGAATTTTTGCTATTTTTCTGAAAACATTAATTTTTTAATGAATAGTGAAAACACTAGGTTACAATTTAAAAACCGAGTTTTTATTTTAATAATTATTTATTTTATTTAAATTTATTTTAGGTAAAAATTGATACATTATTCCTATATATGTTCAATGTAATTAATTGTAGTCATTTTATAATAATTTTAGATATATAAATATTTTATTGAACTTTTGACCCTCTTTTACCCACCACCTATGAGCATTTGTAATTGTACATAAAAGTTAATTTTACAGCTTTTGTGAGTCTAATTTTGAAAATACAAGATAAACGGTTAATATGAAGGAGTAAAATGTGGTTCTATAAAATAATTTTGTTTGGTGAATAGTAACCTTTTACTTTTATTTACCATGGTTAAAAGTAAATAGTATGGGTAAAAATGATATTACTATTACCCTAAAACATGTTCTAATTCAATTCGATAAGTTTAATTAGTCCTAAAACAACCTTAGGAATAAAATATTACCCTTTAGGTCCACTTGGATTAGATTATGACATTTATTATTGTTTTATTTAAAGAAAAGTAAAAAGAGATAAAATCAATGATTAATAACATAAACATTTTTAATATAATGTTATACGTAATTTAAATTCGAATATAAAATTTCATTAGAAATCTAAAACTATTTAATATATAATGGTATTTTATTTATAATTTTTGGAAATTAAAAAAGTTAATTTATTTATGACACAATGATGATGCAGTAATTACCTTATTAATGAAATATTAACATTATTGATATTATAAATACCCAAATAAATGTATGTTAGTGTTACATAACCATATCATTGTTTTGATAAGAAAAAAAATATGTAGTTTAAGGATAAATCTATGAATAACGGTGAAAATAAGATGACTGTTTATTTATGCTCAAATTGTGGAAAGAAGCATGGTGGAGATTGTCTTAAAGAGACTAGAAAATGTTTTATGTGTGGAAAAGAAGTTCATCAAGCAGCTGAGTGTCGATGAGATGGAAAAATTGTTGATAATGATGTGAATAAAGAAAAGACTATAGATAACGCACCACCAACACTACAAGGATTCAAGTGTAATGAAATGGGGCATTATGATAATCAGTGCCCTAATACAAGGGTTAATGATGATCAACCTGAGAAATCCTCTTAATTAAAAGGATAATGGGAAGTAACATGTGATCACTATTTGTGATGTTGTGTAATGATTAAGTGTTTATGTAATGGGATTTCAAAACAGTATCATGGAATTTCATTTATCGTATTATTGAATTTTGGAATGTCAATATTTTTGTTTTCAATAATTATATGGTACCGGTAACAATGACAAGAGATTGGAATATTTTTGGAAAGATGATGATATATGCATAATGAAGGGATAAGGAGAAAATAATATGTTTGATAGTATTAATGAGATCATGACTGATATTAGGACATGTGAAATCATGGATTGAGTATATAGAAATTTTGTGATTTTGGTTTGTGGAAAGAGTTATCTTTTGATGACATCCATGTTTTTACTAAAGTTCAATGGGTATTCATTTTTCCAGAGAATACATGATTAAGGTATTGACATTTTTGGAATGTGACCAACAACATGATATATCATATGATATATGGAGGATAAATTATGGTATTTATATGCATGGTATAATGACCTCTCTAGTAAAATTGTTCATTATACTATGAGATTGGACAGAAGTATATTGGATAAACCTAAAGATTAGAATAGACTAAGTTAGACATCAAATAGTATTTTTTAAGGAAAGAACTTCTTGTCATGTTATAATATTATAGTTTTAGAAAAAGGACAACCCATAGGATTGGTGACAAAACGTAATGTTAGACAAGGCTGTAAGAATCTAACCCACAACCAAAGTGCGACAAGCCTTATCGCCTACCTCTAGCCTACAGGAAGTCCCTGGTTAGTAGAAACGTGTTTTGTTTTATTAAGCGGTATGATAGATGATGTCTAAGTCAATTTTTGGAATTATATACGATTAACCTCACCATAGATCAACTTATGTATATTTGATAACTTTTGCTAACCTTTTGTTTGAGACAGATGGAATGACCCATCATTCTATCACATGACCTGCTAACACTTCATGAATGAAAAATTCAATTTCATTTCATTAAGAGATGACGTGGAAATTATTCAAGGCACGAACAATGGTGATATTGTACCGAAATAAAGTAAGTATTTTTCTAATTCAAATTATTCAACTTTATGGAAAGGATCATGAAAACCAAAAATGAGGTCCTAGTGCCCATATATTTGATGAATCAGATGGTACCTTAAATCATCACAAATTTATGGCTTTGTGATTGTTGTATTTTTCATATCCAGAAATTGTTCGAAGGCGAAATTCATTTTAATGGTGGTAGAATGTAATACCCCGAGATTTTATGAGATATATTCTTTTTAATTTCATTCATACCTTCTGTTGTACGCTAAACCAAGATTATCTTGTGAAATATGCAACACTGTATTAGATTGCAATATAAGCAACAATATTCTTGGTTCTTCTTATTCACAATTTCATGTTCGTTTGATAGTAGTTAATCTACGCAACATTGATTGTATATATATATATATTCAATGAATAAATGTTATATGGTTGGATTAGATTATAAGAAACAACAAAGGAGTCTTGCAATACATGCAACCTTGACTTGGCTTTCATTACAACCAATCGTGACCTTCTACTATAGCGTGTGTTGCCCGCAATACCATGTTTTACTAAACAGCGATATGTTATTAAAATATTATATAAACTAGACGTTATGAATATTAATACCAACTTTTTTAAATTTAATAAATTTTACCTTTTGAAATGGACTTCATTTTTGGATGCAAAATATCAAAATTAGCCTAGGGTGAATTTTTGGTATTTTTCTGAAAACTATCAATTTTTTGATGAATAGTGAAAACACTAGGTTACTATTTAAAAACCGACTTTTTATTTAATTAATTATTTATATTATTTAAATTTATTTTTGGTAAAATTTAATACATAATTCCTATATATGTTCAATGTAATTAATGGGATTTATTTTATAATAATTTTAGATATATAAAAATTTTATTGAACTTTTTGCTGTCTTTTACCCACCTCATAGGAGCATTTGTAATTGTACATAAAAATTAATTTTACCACTTCTGTGAGTTGAATATCAAAAATCTAAGAGAAATGGTTAATATCAAGGAGTAAAATGTGGTTCAATATGATAAAAATTATTTTTGGTGAATAGTAACATTTTACTTTTATTTACCACGGTTAAATGTAAATAGGGTAATTAAGGGGAAAAATTATATTACTATTACCCTAACACATGTCCTTATTTTATTGGAGAAGTGTAATTAGACCAAAAACAACCTTAGGAATAAATAATTACCGTTTAGGTCCACTTGGATTAGATTAGGACATTAATTATTATTTTATGTAATGAAGTGTTAAAAGAGTTAAAATCAATGTTTAAAAAATTAAACATTTTTAATATAATGATATACATAAGATAAATTCTACTATAAATATTAATTATAAATAAAAAACTATTTCCTACATAATGGAATTTTATTTATAATTTTTAACATTAAATAAGTTAATTTATTAATGACACAATGATGACGCAGTAATTACCTTATTAATGAAATATTAACATAATTGATATTATAAATACCCAAATAAAAGTAATATGAGGCTTTTTTTGAATTACAATAATTTTATAGGTTAATATGAGATTTTATTGTTGACTTAATTAACTTTTTTCGAAATAATCATTCTTCAATGATTTTCACAAAAATCAATTACAAAATACTATCACAATTGACATAAAATAGTTTTTAAAACAAATATTATATTACTAATTTTTAATTTATTCCTAAAAATCTGATGTTTTGAAAAATTGCTTAAACAAGGTTATATATATTTATAATGAACCACTTGGGGTTCATTTCGATTGTTATAGTATGTTTATTAACCATATAGTCTAAGAAAACAAAAAGACCCGGTAAAAGTTAAATTATTTAACTTAGAGTTAAATCTGAATGATAAGGTTACAATAGTAACCTAAACTTGTCTAAAACCTATTGGATGCGATTATTTCGACCCATACCCACTTTATATTCTAAATAAATTAATTTTGAGCTATCCATCCTATGGAAAACGAAAGCACCGCGCGTGCATACATACAGAATATGAAACTACCCTATTAGTTGTATCATTATAAAGTAATAACATCAGTATTACTTATACACTGATATGTTATTATAAATATGATACTACCCTATTTCACCTTCTATCCATCCTATGGAAAACGAAATCACCGCGCGTGCATACGTACGGAATACCGTCTCCATGCCATGGTGTAATCTTTTTTTCCACCACCACCTTACTTGGATCGGTATAATAGTGAAGAATAACTATATATAGTTATTATAATATCATACTGATTATAAGATATTATATCATCCACTCAAATTAAATTCAATAATTATGGGAATGATATCATCCCTCGTGCATATGTACGGATTGCCGGCTCCACGACGCGATGAGATTCATTCTCCATGTTAACCATTCAAGAATGATTATAAAGTATATATAATTACCAATAATGAAATATATTAAATGATAAATCTACTATATATATATATATTTCATTTACTTACTTCTATTCATGTCAATAAGGAAATGATAATATCATTCATGCGTACGTACGGCCTACCGTCTCCATGAAAGGTGTTTTTCATTTCATTTATCTATCTAATATATATACATATGTACTGAATATATATATGATATATAAATAATGATTTACATTCTGGAGAATGTAAATCTAGATATAATTAATAATAATATCATGAACAACAAGTCCAAACACGAATGATAAATAAAACGATTTTACCCAAAATGCTGTTTTAACAGGGAATTTACAAAATAACAGGTAATATAAAGTCATAAGTGAACCATATATAATATCATAACAAATCATATGATTCTTTAATAAGTCAATGACATTATTTAAATCATTATACAGGAGTTTAGGATACGTACGAAGCATATCGTACCAAAGGTAAGGGATAATTTTTCAATCTCATTTTTATCCGAGATTGTATATACACATGTATTTACTGGGGTTATATTTTCATCCATGCCCTTAAAATGTTTTTCATAAAGTGTTTAATATTCTTCCATGTATTTTTAATGTCATTTTTACCACTCTTTGAATTTTAATTTGTGTTATGGAAGGAATATTTATTTTGTTTACCATACGAGAAAAGTTTTGACATTTTCAACAAAAGTACGAGGAGAATGTTTTTTTTAACATATACAGCATGAATGGATTTTTACGATTTCAAAATTCCAAATTTTGATGAAGAATAATCAATAAGATTTCATGATTATGTTACGCAAAATATCTTTAGGTTAAAATTCAATGGCAGTTTTTGATAGGAATCCGATTTTAAAGAAGAAAAGATATTTTCCTCAAGAATTTATTTCAAGTGTTTTGTCAAAACTATTTTCCATTGAAGATGACATTATTTAATGTGGTTATGTTTCAAGTATAATGTCTATATGAGTTACATTGATCCACTTTTCTTATGATGAAATTATATCCATTTGTTTTATATGGATTATGTTATGATGGGATGATGTTTATGAAACCCATTTTTATCCTTTGGGTTATGATGAATGATTTATGTTTATTTTGTGGCACGAGTAAGATGATTTCATTGTTAGATGGGTGGGACCTATATATCCCTGCAATTAGTTGGGTAAATATTTATATCTCATGAGATAGACATGGCTAGAATGACAACTTAATCTGGTTCAGTAATACATGACTGGAACGAGGAGTGAACTCGGTTCAGTAATGGACTTTTTCCACTAAGATGGTCTTGGCAGCAATGCCTTGGCTACTATGGAAATAACATAACGTGCTTAATGGATTTCCACAATTACATGTTTTTTTACCATTATATTTTATCATTATTGATGTTCCTTTATGATATATGCCTCACGTACTTCCATTATTTATGTCTTTACTCAAGATTTTGATGTTTAGATTTTATGTTTATGTTCTTTCATTCAAATGTTTTTGGATTGTTTTATGTTTTGTATGTTTACCCTTACGGAGCATTTTATCTCACCTTTTTTATGTTTTCTTTTCCCCATGATATAAATAATGGTTTTAGGTAATAAAAAATGGGAATATCTTTATGGGATATTTTGAAGATCATTCACCATTATTTTACGATTATGTTCCAAGTTTCTAAAGACACTAAACTATTACTGTAACACCCAAGGTAAATAAAGAATATGACATTTTTATTTTTATCCATATTTGTGAATGAAATATTAATATGACTTTAAAGGGGATGCTATGCTCAATGGCGTACCCAACACGCAACAATGAGTTTCTTGAGAATCTTACGTCGCACTATAATAATAAAATAATATTGTTTTAGATGGTAGTTAACATGCAGCCGTTGTATTGGCGGGAATGGATAGAAATAACTAAAATAGGATTATATATGTATTTTAAATTTTTTTACATTTATCCAAAAAACGATAAAGGCTTAAAATACGGAAAGAATTCAATTTTAGGCTTCTATACCCTAATTTTCACTAAAGGTTCACTTATCTCCTTTTGATGGAGAACTGCCATTAAATATAGTTTTGATCACTCTTATAAATTTTTTTGGACCAAATAAAACTCTTCTTTAGAATCGGGACATCAAATTTTACTTTGTGTAATTTTTTGGTATTTTCTCGATAAAGTTCATTTTTAATGAATAGTGTAAAATGTTGTGTTTTAATTAAAAACCTCTTTTTAATCTAATTTATTTAAATGATTAGATAATCTTTTGAATTGGTTTTAAAGTGAAATTAGAACAAATTTTTACCATTAAATCCAATAGTGGTCGTTGGAAATAATTTCACTTTTAAATCAGACTTAAACTAGTATCAATCTTTTGATACTTATTGTTTATTAAAAACCCGCTATTTGTTTTGACAGTGGGAGTTAATTATTAAATTAATTAATTCTACTTATATTCTTTGAATTAGGTAATATAAAAATCATTTTTGAATTCGGAATATCAAATATAGCATAGTGTGAATTTTTAATAATTGTCTGAAAAACTCTAATTTTTGATGAATAGTGAAACCACTAAGTGGTAATCAAGCAAATTGATTTTTCAGTTAAATGAAAGTTTACCAATAGTGTGTATTGAATTTTGAAAATCTTACATACATGGTTGTCATTAGTATATAAAATGTGGTTCAATGGGATGAAAATAATTTTTTGGTGAATATTAACTTTTTTTCATTAATCGTGATTAGAGGTAATTAGTGTTATTTAAGGTAAAATGATATTATAAAAATATGATAACACCATGACACTTGTCCTACTCTTATTGGATGAGTCATGGCCGGCCACGAGACAACAGGTTTGATGGAAACTGTGGTGGTTCTCTGATTATGATACTAGATAAAATGGAGGATTCAATGAGGAAACTCGTGGTTGTCCTAAACCAAATATCAAGGAGTCATGATCAACCACTTGAACCTTGGTATGTTCTGTAATGCATCATGTACGTGATGACCAATCGATGTGGAAGTTCAGGTAATAAATATAAAGGTAACCATTGGAGTTTATATGATCTTTACTTTTGAGGTAATTATGGGTTATTATATGATATGCTGGAAAATGAAAGGCATGAGATAAACTTGAGGATAAAATATGTAATGATCATTTTTGATGATTTTATCCCTTTTTGGGGAATGATTTGAGAATTATATAGTTTTGGAAAAAGTACAACATGCATACCGTGTGACAACCCATCGCATCGGACAAAGCTGCGGGAATCGAACCCACAACCAAAGTGCGACTGGTATTTATCGCCTACCACTGGACTACGTGAAGTCCCTAGTTAGTTTGACTGATTCATTCTAGTTATATGATTTTATGAATTAAGAGTAAGTTTATTTTGGGTTATTTATGAAAATTATTAACCTATCATGGAAGATATGTGATTAGGTTAATTACTTTTCAATACGAGACTTTAAGATCAACAGATGTTGTTTGCAGATAAATGTTACGATTTAACTTGGAAGACTATGTGACTAAATCCTTCAAACATTTGGGTTTCAATCTTAGATTGGATTACTTTGAAGAGTTTTATGGACAAATTGTTTATCGAATGATCCTTCTTGAACTTTGGTTTTTGTTTGACAAATTTTGGAGATTAAGAATAGATTTTCTTTTTTATAAAGGGTTATCCTTTTCTGGATTATCTGACCTTGTACTAACCTTTTTGGTTTTGGTTATGGTTAAGGTCTAAAGATATGGGATTTATATAGTTCTCTTTTTTGGATTAGGTTATTCTCTAGAAGTTTATTATATTACTCTTAATGCGAACAAGTCTCCCTAAATACTCGCCTTTTGGAAAAAAATATACGAGTTTGACTAAAGAATCTAGTAAAAGTTGAATGTCAACATGATAAGTGATTATGTTTCCTTATGAATAAATTCCTCAACAAAAAGTAACATAAAACAAAAATTTTGTCTATTAACTTTTTCCTACTAGGGAATCGAATACCGTTTAACCCATCACAAGTTTTTGATTTTCTTATTGTTCACTTTCTCCTAATCATGTTTTCTATCACTCTCCATCAGAACATGACCCTATGTTTTCTCCTCCATTTCCATGTTTTCCTACATGGAATGCTAGTATGGGTTAACTCGGGTGACCTCTGTACTTATCTTTCTTTATTTTATAGTGATTGTTTTACCGACTCTTGTTCCGATGTGGGACTTTCAAGGATGTTTCCAAGCCCAATTTTAAAATTGCGAGGATGCAATTTCCAAACGGGGGGAAGGATGTAACACCCCAGGTAAATAAAAAATATGACATTTTTATTTTTATCCATATTTTTGAATGAAATATTAATATAACTTTAAAGGGGATGCTATGCTCAATGGAGTACCCAACACGCAACAAGAAGTTTCTTGGGAATCTTACATTGCACTCTAATAATAAAATAATATTATTTTAAATGGTAGTTAACATGTAGCCGTTGTATTGGCGGTAAGGTATAGAAATAAATAAAATATTATTATATATGTTTTATAAATGTTTTTACATTTATCCAATAACAGATAAAGGCTTAAAATACGGAATGAATTAAATTTTAGGCTTTTATACCCTAATTTTCACAAAAGGTTCACTTATCGCCTTTTGATGGAGAACTATCATTAAATATATTTTTGATCACTCTTATACATTCTTTTGGACCACATAAAACTCTTCTTTAGAATCGGGACATCAAATTTTACTTTGTGTAATTTTATGGTATTTTTCCGATAAAGTTCATTTTTTAATGAATAGTGTAAAATGATGTGTTTTAATTCAAAACCTCTTTTTAATCTAATTTATTTAAATGATTAGATAATCTTTTGAATTGGTTTTAAAGTGAAATTAGAAAATATTTTTACCATTAAATCCAATAGTGGTCGTTGGAATTAATTTCACTTTTGAATCGGACTTAAACTAGTATCAATCTTTTGATACTTATTGTTTCTTAAAAACACGCTATTTGTTTTGACAACGAGAGATAATTATTAAATTAATTAATTCTACTTATATTCAATGCATTAGGTAACATAAAAATCATTTTTGAATTCGGAATATCAAATATCTCTTAGGGTGAATTTTTGGTAATTTTCTGAAAAACTCCAATTTTTGATGAATAGTGAAACCACTAAGTGGTAATCAAGCAAACTGATTTTTCAGTTAAATGAAAGTTAACCACTAATGTGTATTGAATTTTGAAAATCTGACATACATGGTTGTCATTAGTATGTAAAATGTGGTTCAACGGGATGAAAATAATTTTTTGGTGAATAGTAACTTTTTTTCATTAATCGCGATTAGAGGTAATTAGTGTAATTTAAGGTAAAAATGATATTATAAAAATATGAAAACACTATGAAATTTATCCTACTCCTATTGGATGAGTCATGGCCGAACAAGACAACCCATGGGTCAACTTGGGGACCCCATGGAGCCACTTTGGTGGGAAAATGACATTAATATATATTTATTTAATGTTAAAATTAAATTGACACAAACATGAGTTGTTTTACTAAAACAGTTTTTAAGTGAGGATACACAAGTCCAAATTTTGACTAAAAATATAAATTAGAAAGATAAAAAGCATTCCTATATCATAGTATTTTTTTTATAATTTTTAGATATTAGATAAATTAATTTAATTATGACATCATGATGATGCAACGATGACCTCATTATTTAACGATTTAAATAAAATGAAAAGATAATGTAATATCTAAAACCTACACTTGTCCAAAAACTATTGTATGGGATTATTTGGAAACCTAATAATCTTATATTCGAAATATATCAATGTGGAACCTTATAAATTTGAAACACTTTTGAAAATAAAATAATAGTTTCATGATATCCAAAAGTGCCTCTCCTCTTCTCTTATAAAAGGCCCCCACATCTACCTCATTTCACACACTCCTCAAGACTTTGGCTCGGCCATAACCTGCCCATTTACTCTCTCCACATCCCTCTCCGCATCCTAGAGGATTCCCTTTGGGAAGAATCCTTTCAAAGGAAGCCTTTAGGATCAAATAAAAAGGAGTTACACTTTTAAAGGTAATTCATTCTCTCATGTTCATTTGTTTTATTTTGCTTCTCCATCCCCCTAAACTCAATTTATTTACTTCTTTTGTAACAAAAACAGTATCTTAAATATACTAGGATGTTGTTATAACATTTATTCGAGATACACTCTCTCACAACTACATCAAACGGTTAAAGAGCATATGGTTTCCGTGGATGGAGAAATTCTACCTCCCGAAACGATGATTGTTCAATACTCATTTATCACCATCAAATGTGGCCATTATGATGTCACTATATTTATATATGATATATAATATGTTTATTCTTTCCTTATGCTTCTGTATTTTTCATTTATGGAATATCATTATTGTTTCCATTATGGGTAAACACGATATCTTCATTTTAGGAAGTGCGGACTACCGCCCCATGAAAGTGATTTGATTCGTTAATACCATATGTGGGATGTGTAAAGGATAATGATATTGATATTATATATGTTATTATATACTCTTATATCATTATGATTCCATTCCAGAAAATACGAAACAGAAATGGAAGTAGCGTTCATGAGTACGTACGGCTTACCGTCTCCATGAACGGTGCATTTCATTTCATACCTCTAAATGTGATGTAATATTATAAATACAGGTATATGCTGAATATATATGATATATATGTTATCCAAATCATTAACATCATTCTGGATATAATGAACCTTTGACCAAATTAACAACATGTAAGTGTAAGAAGTCTATTTTTTTGACTTAAGAACCAAATACCGACAAAATGAACATTATTAACTTAAATGATTACATGAAGTTCATAACATGGTATAAAAGGGATAATGAAATTGAAAAAGGTTCTAAAGAAAGTAGAGATTAACTCAAGTTTATTATTCAGGAGATTGAAGAACGGTCGGGTCAAGTCGGATACGAGGTAAGGGATCCTACTCCTCTCGTTCTTTATAAGTACACTCTTTTATGTCATTTCTTTTAATCTCTCTTTGTTATGACGGGGGATTTTTTTTATTCCTCTTTCTGTAAATTTTAGTTTAATATGATGAGATACTCTATTTGATCTCATCAATCCATTTTGAATGTTTTAAGTGGCGCCGTTAGGCTGCCAAGTTTTCATAAGGGATTGTTCATCTCACTTTTATTCCCGTGAGATTTATGCTACATATAACACAATGTCCTTTGAGTGGTGCATGTACTGCCCATTATTATACACTTTTTGTAGTATAATTTCATTTATGGGTATTCACATCTTCATTTTATGACCCTTCTTCCATTGGGTGTACGTTTCGAAAGTTACCCAACTAGGTAAGGGGACCTTTCACCCTCCTCTTTTTAAAAGACATCTTTTGTTATGTCTTTTAATTCACATACTATTATGTTGGGATATGTTATTATATATCCTTATTTATGTAATTTTTATGTCCAGGTTATGAGATACCCTTTATCTCTCTCATCAGCCCTTTATGTATAATTTTATGTGACACTGTTAGGCTGTCGAATTTTATCAAGGAAACTTCGTAACCCAATTTCGATTTCTTTGGGTTCAACATGTAGTTATTGAATATGTCATCCATTGAATATGTGTGAATAACCTTTGATTTTTTTACACATAATATCCACTTATATTTGGTGTATTTATATTTTTCACACATAATTATGAGATTTATTTATCCTTAATTTAAGGATACCTTCTTTATAATGGATTTCATCTCATTTTACATTTCTTTTGAGTCTTCATTGTTGTTATGCACCAATTCACTCTTATATGGTGTGTATAATTTCCTTTGACATATTATATCTTGAATCCTCTTATTCTCATGAAATTATAAAGTTCGGATTAAATGTTATTCCGCTATTATTTGTATTCAAGAGTCTCTCATTTTGTTAAAAACTCTTTAACAAAAATATCATTTTAAATGTTTTAAAGATTTATTATTCTAAATCATTATATTTAATGTCCATGTTTTGAAAATGGTTTTCAGTATTTATTTATATGGACATTAATGTTTTAAAATTATAATTCCATTAAAATCTTCAAGGTGGTATGGGACACTTTGATTCAAAAATCTCTTTTAAATGGTTTTTGAAAATGGATTGATTAATTCAATATCTGGGAATTATTTATTGTGATTGCAAATGAAATATTGTTATTAAAATGTTTATATTTTCCATATTTTATGTGTAATAATGGTACTTGGACATTATGATGGGTGGTGCCGTGAATACCAGGACGGGTGGTTACGTTATAACCTCCAATTCATTTGGTATGGAAGTCGGCCGTATGGCTATTCCATTAAGTATGTATGGAAATTGGTCGTATGGCTATTCCATTAAGTGATATGTGTGGAAGTCGGCCGTATGGTTATTCCAAATAAGTCTGTTTATGTCCCAGGTTACCTTTATATATGTTATGTGTTCTTTATATGGGTTTTATGGTAATACTTTGGTTACAAAAAGGTATGTAATGATACTTTATTCAGTGAAGAGTTTTTACTACTTCATGAAGGTGAAGGTATTACTTTGATACAGTATACATGGTTTACTTGATGTTTGAAAAACTAACAGTTTTCATTCTTTTTGTATCCCTTACTGAGCTTTTTATGCTCATCCCAAGTTTTTGAAATGTTTTTCACAGGTCACGGGAAAGGTACATGATAAGATGATAGAGTCAAGGATGTGTCAAAAAAGAATCCAAGTTGTATTTTAAATATGTTTCCGTTGTTGGGAAGAATGAATCCTATCTTTTATGTAACCACTTTGTTTAAAGTTGGAATGTAATTCATGTTTCAAGATCTAATTCTCTAAAACTCTAAACCTGAAAAGATCCTCAACGTGTAATCTTGTGATAACTCAAGATTATGTAAGGTTTAAGGCTGGGGCTTTATAGTTGGTATCAAAGGTCAGTTTAGATAACTTTAGAGGTTAGGGTATTCTCTTAGGACAAGTGACATTTCCATAATGGTTAGGATTTCAGAAAGAGTCCCAGTTTTAGATAAAGTGAATGAGTAAGTGTATCTTAGTGTTTACCTTCCTCATTAGTACATTATGGTTTTGTTGATATACTCACACTGACATTTCTGTTTTAAGTGAATGGATGGATCTAGCAGGCACCAAAGAGACAACAGGTTTGAAGGAAACTGTGGTGGTTATCTGATTAAGATACTAGATAAAATGGAGGATTCAATGAGGAAACTCGTGGTTGTCCTAAACCAAATATCAAGGAGTCCTGATCAACCACTTGAAACATGGTATGTTCTGTAATGCATCATGTACAAGATGACCAATCGATGTGGAGGTTCAGGTAATAGTTATAAAGGTAAACATTAGAGTTTATATGATCCTTACTTTTGAGGTAATTATGGGTTATTATATGATATGCTGGAAAATGAAAGGCATGAGATAAACTTGAGGTTAAAATATGTAATGATCATTTTTGATGATTTTATCCTTTTTTGGGGAATGATTTGAGAATTATATAGTTTTGGAAAAAGGACAACACGCAGACCGTGTGACTACCCGTCACGTCGGACAAAGCTGCGGGAATCGAACCCACAACCAAAGTGCGACTGGTATTTATCGCCTACCACTGGAATACGTGAAGTCCCTGGTTAGTTTGACCGATTCTTTCTAGTTATATGATTTTATGAATTAAGTTGATTTTGGGTTATTTATGAAAATGATTAACCTATCATGGAGGATATGTGATTAGGTTAATTACTTTTCAATACGAGACTTTAGGAGCAACAGATGTTTTTTGGAGATAAATGTTACGATTTAACTTGGAAGACTATGTGACTAAATCCTTCAAACATTTGGGTTTCAATCTTAGATTGGTTTACCTTGAAGAATTATATGGAAAAATAGTTTATCGAATGATCCTTGTTGAACATTGGGTTTTGTTTGACCAATTTTGGAGATTAAGAATAGATTTTATTTTTTATAAAGGGTTATCCTTTTCTGGATAATCTGACCTTGTACTAACCTTTTTGGTTTTGGTTATGGTTAAGGTATAAAGATATGAGAAGTATATAGTTCTCTTTTGTGGATTAGGTGATTCTCTAGAAGGTGATTATATTACTCTTAATGCGAACAAGTCTCCCTAAATACTCGCCTTTTGGAAAAAAAATATGATTTTGACAAAGGAATCTAGTAAAAGATGAAAGTCAACATGATAAGTGATTATGTTTCCTTATGAATAAATTCCTCAACAAAAAGTAACTTAAAACAAAAATTTTTTCTATTAACTTTTCCTACTGGGGAATCGAATACCGTTTAACCCATCACAAGTTTGTGATTTTCTTATTGTTAAATTTCTCCTAAACATGGTTTCTATCACTCTCCATCAGAACATGACCCTATGTTTTCTCCTCCATGTCCATTTTTCCTACATGGAATTCTAGTATGGGTTAACTTGAGCGACCTCTGTACTTATCTTTCTTTATTTTAAAGTGATTGTTTTACCGATTCTTGTTCTGATGTGGGACTTTCAAGGATGTTTCCAAGACCAATTTTAAAATTGCGAGGACGCAATTTCCAAAAGGGGGGAAGGATGTAACACCCCAGGTAAATAAAGAATATGAAATTTTTATTTTTATCCATATTTTTGAATGAAATATTAATATTACTTTAAAGGGGACGCTATGCTCAATGGCGTACCCAACACCCAACAACGAGTTTCTTGGGACTCTTACGTTGCACTCTAATAATAAAATAATATTATTTTAAATGGTAGTTAACATGTAGCCGTTGTATTGGGGGGAATGGATATAAATAACTACAATATGATTATATATGTTTTTTAAATGTTTTTACATTTATCCAATAAAAGATAAAGGCTTAAAATATGGAAAGAATTCAATTTTAGGCTTTTATACCCTAATTTTCACTAAAGGTTCACTTATCGCCTTTTGATGGAGAACTGTCATTAAATATAGTTTTGATCACCCTTATATATTCTTTTGGACCAAATAAAACTCTTCTTTAGAATCGGGACATCAAATTTTACTTTGTGTAATTTTTTGGTATTTTTCCGATAAAGTTCATTTTTTAGTGAATAGTGTAAAATGTTGTGTTTTAATTCAAAACCTCTTTTTAATCTAATTTATTTATATGATTAGATAATCTTTTGAATTGGTTTTAAAGTGAAATTTAAAAATATTTTTACCATTAAATCCAATAGTGGTCGTTGGAATTAATTTCACTTTTAAATCGGACTTAAACTAGTATCAATCTTTTGATACTTATTGTTTCTTAAAAACACGCTATTTGTTTTGACAGCGGGAGTTAATTATTAAATTAATTAATTCTACTTATATTCATTGAATTAGGTAATATAAACATCATTTTTGAATTCAGAATATCAAATATAGCTTAGGGTGAATTTTTGGTAATTTTCTGAAAAACTCCAATTTCTGATGAATAGTGAAACCACTAAGTGGTAATCAAGAAAAATGATTTTTCAGTTAAATGAATGTTTACCACTAATTTGTATTGAATTTTGAAAATACGACATGCATGTTTGTCACTATTATGTAAAATGTGGTTCAATGGGATGAAAATAATTTTTTGCTGAATAGTAACTTTTTTTCATTAATCGCGATTATAGGTAATTAGTGTAATTTAAGGTAAAAATGATATTATAAAAATATGAAAACACCATGACACTTTTCCTACTCCTATTGGATGAGTCCTGGCCGACCAAGAGACAACAGGTTTGAAGGAAACTGTGGTGGTTCTCTGATTAAGATACTAGATAAAATGGAGGATTCAATGAGGAAACTCGTGTTTGTCCTAAACCAAATATCAAGGAGTCATGATCAACCACTTGAACCTTTGTATGTTCTGTAATGCATCATGTACGATATGACCAATCGATGTGGTAGTTCTGGTAATAATTATAAAGGTAACCATTAGAGTTTATATGATCCTTACTTTTGAGGTAATTATTGGTTATTATATGATATGATGGAAAATGAAAGGCATGAGATAAACTTGAGGTTAAAATATGTAATCATCAATTTTTATGATATTATCCCCTTTTGGGGAATTATTTGAGAATTATATAGTTTTGTAAAAAGGACAAAACGCAGACCGTGTGACTACCCGTCGCATCGGACAATGCTGCGGGAATCAAACCCACAACCAAAGTGCAACTAGTATTTATCCCCTACCACTTGACTACGTGAAGTCCCTAGTTAGTTTGACTGATTCATTCTAGTTATATGATTTTATGAATTAATAGTAAGTTTATTTTGGTTTATTTATGGAAATGATTAACCTATCATAGAGGATATGTGATTAGGTTAATTACATTTCAATACGAGACTTTAGGAGCAACAGATGTTGTTTGGAGATAAATGTTACAATTTAACTTGGAAGACTATGTGACTAAATCCTTCAAACATTTGGGTTTCAATCATAGATTGGTTTACATGGATGACTTTTATGGAAAAAGTGTTTATCGAATTATCCTTATTGAACTTTGGGTTTTTTTTGACAAATTTTGGATATTAAGAATAGATTTTCTTTTTTATAAAGGGTTATCCTTTTCTGGATTGTCTGACCTTGTACTAACCTTTTTGGTTTTGGTTATGGTTAAGGTCTAAAGATATGGGAAGTATATAGTTCTATTTTGTGGATTAGGTGATTCTCTAGAAGTTGATTATGTTACTCTTAAGGCGAACAAGTCTCCCTAAATACTCGCCTTTTGGAAAAAAATATGAGTTTGACTAAGGAATCTAGTAAAAGTTGAAAGTCAACAGGATAAGTTATTATGTTTCCTTATGAAAAAATTCCTCAACAAAAAGTAACTTAAAACTAAAATTTTGTCTATTAACTTTTCCTACTGGGGAATCGAATACCGTTTAACCCATCACATGTTTGTGATTTTCTTATTGTTAACTTTCTCCTAAACATGTTTTCTATCACTCTCCATCAGAACATGACCCTATGTTTTCTCCTCCATTTCCATTTTTCCTATATGGAATCCTAGTATGGGTTAACTCGGGTGACCTATACACTTATCTTTCTTTATTTTAAAGTGATTTTTTTACCGACTCTTGTTCCGATGTGGGACATTCAAGGATGTTTCCAAGCCCAGTTTTAAAATTATGAGGATGCAATTTTCAAAAGGGGGGAAGGATGTAACACCCCACGTAAATAAAGAATATGACAGTTTTATTTTTATCCATATTTGTGAATGAAATATTAATATGACTTTAAAGGGGACGCTATGCTCAATGGCGTACCCATCACGCAACAACGAGTTTCTTGGGAATCTTATGTTGCACTCTAATAATAAAATAATATTTTTTTAAATGGTAGTTTACATGTAGCTGTTGTATTGGCGTGAATGGATAGAAATAACTACAATATGATTATATATGTTTTTTAAATGTTTCTACATTTATCCAAACAAAGATAAAGGCTTAAAATACGGAAAGAATTCAATTTTAGGCTTTTATACACTAATTTTCACTAAAGGTTCACTTATCGCCTTTTGATGGAGAACTGTCATTAAATATAGTTTTGATCACCCTTATACATTCTTTTGGACCAAATAAAACTCTTCTTTAGAATCGGGACATCAAATTTTACTTTGTGTAATTTTTTGGTATTTTTCTGATAAAGTTCATTTTTTAATGAATAGTGTAAAATGTTGTGTTTTAATTCAAAACCTCTTTTTAAAATAATTTATTTATATGATTAGATAATCTTTTGAATTGGTTTTAATGTGAAATTAGAAAATATTTTTACCATTAAATCCAATAGTGGTCATTGGAATTAATTTCACTTTAAAATCGGACTTTAACTAGTATCAATCTTTTGATACTTATTGTTTCTTAAAAACACGCTATTTGTTTTGACAGTGGGAGTTAATTATTAAACTAATTAATTATACTTATATTATTTGAATTAGTTAATATAAACATCATTTTTGAATTCGGAATATCAAATATATCTTAGGGTGAATTTTTGGTAATTTTCTGAAAAACTCCAATTTTTGATGAATAGTGAAACCACTAAGTGGTAATCAAGCAAACTGATTTTTAAGTTAAATGAAAGTTTACCACTAATGTGTATTGAATTTTGAAAATCCGACATACATGGTTGTCATTAGTATGTAAAATGTGGTTCAGTGGGATGAAAATAATTTTTCGGTGAATAGTAACTTTTTTTCATTAATCGCGATTAGAGGTAATTAGTGTAATTTAAGGAAATAATGATATTATAAAAATAGGAAAACACCATGACAATTGTCCTACTCCTATTGAATGAGTCATGGCCGAACAAGAAAACCCATGGGTCAACTTGGGGACCCAATGGAGCCACTTTGGTTGGAGAATGACATTAATATATATTTATTTAATGTTAAAATTAAATTGACACAAACATGAGTTGTTTTGCTAAAATAGTTTTTAAGTGGGGTTACACAAGTCCAAATTTTGAATATAAATATTTATTAGAAAGCTAAAAATATTTCCTACATCTTAGTATTTTTTTATAATTTTTAGATATTAAATATATTAATTTAATTACGACATCATGATGATGCAACGATGACCTCAATATTTAACAATTTAAATAAAATGGAAAGATAATGTAATATCTAAAACCTAAACTTGTCCAAAAACTATTGGATGAGATTATTTCGAAGCCTTATCATATTATATTCTAAATATATCAATGTGGGACCTTAGAAATTTGATACACTTTTGAAAATAAAATAATAGTTTCATGATTTCCAAAAGTGCCCCTCCTCTCCTCTTATAAAAGGCCCCCACCTCTACCTCATTTCACACACTCCTCAAGCCTTTGGCTCGGCCATACCCTTCCCATTTACTCTCTCCTCATCCCTCTCCTCATCCTAGAGGATTCCCATTGGGCAGAATCCTTTCAAAGGAAGCCTTTAGGCTCAAATCAAAAGGAGCTACACTTCTAAAGGTAATTCATTCTCTCATGTTCATTTGTTTTATTTTGCTTCTCCAACCACCTAAACTCTTTTTATTTACTTCTTTTGTAACAACACCAGTATCTTCAATATACTAGTATGTTGTTATAAGATTTATTCGAGCTACACTCTCACACAACTACATCAAATATTTAAAGAACATACGATTTCCGTGGATGGTGAAATTCTACCTCCCGAAAGGATGATTGTTCAATACTCATTTAACACATTCAATGGTGGCCATTATTATGTAACTATTTTTATATATGATATATAATATGTTTATTCTTTCGTTAAGCATCTGTATTTTTCATTTATGGCATACCATTATTGTTTCTATTATGGGTAAACACAATATCTTCATTTTAGGAAGTGCGGACTACAACCCCCTGAAAGTGATTTGATTCGTTAATACCATATGTGGGATGTGTAAAGGAAAAGTTAATGATATTATATATGTTATAATATACTCTTATATCATTATGATTCCATTCCAGAAAATATGAAATAGAAATGGAAGTAGCGTTCATGCGTACGTACGGCTTACCGTCTCCATGAATGGTGCATTTCATTTCTTACCTCTAAATGTGCTGTAATATTATAAATACAGGTATATGCTAAATATATATGATATATATTTTATCCAAATCATTAACATAATTCTGGATATAACGAACCATTGACCAAATTAACAACATTTAAGTGTAAGAAGTCTATTTTTTTGACTTAAGAACCAAATACCGACAAAATGAACATTATTAACTTAAATGATTACATGAAGTTCATAACATGGTATAAAAGGTATAATGATCTTGAAAAAGGTTCTTAAGAAAGTAGAGATTAACTCGAGTTTATTATTCAGGAGATTAAAGAACGGTCGGGTCAAGTTGGATACGAGGTAATGGATACTACTCCTCTCTTTCTTTATAAGTACACTCTTTTATGTCATTTCTTTTAAGCTCATCTTTGTTATGATGGGGGATGTTCTTGTATTCTTATTTCTGTACATTTTATTTTAATATGATGAGATACTCTATTTGATCTCATCAATCCATTTTTAAAGTTTTAAGTGGCACCGTTAGGCTGCCAAGTTTTCGTAAGGGATTGTTCATCTCTCTTTTATTCCTGTGAGATTTATGCTACATTTGCCACAATTTCCTTTGAGTGGTGTATGTACTACCCATTATTATACACTTTTTGTAGTATAATTTCATTTATGGGTATTCACATCTTCATTGTATGACCCTTGTTTCATTGGGTGTACGTTTCGAAAGTTACCCAACTCGGTAAGGGGACCTTTCACCCTCCTCTTTTTAAAAGACTTCTTTTGTTATGTATTTTAATTCACATACTATTATGTTGGGATATGTTCTTATATATCCTTATTTATGTAAATTTTATGTCCAAGTTATGAGATACACATTATCTCTCTAATCAACCCTTTATGCAAAATTTAATGTGATGTCGTTAGGCTGTCGAATTTTACCAATGGAACTTCTTAACCCAATTTCGATTTCTTTGGGTTCAACAGGTAGTTATTGAATATGTCTTCCTATGAATATGTGTGAATAACCTTTGATTGGTTTACACTTAATATCCACTTATATTGGGTGTATATATATTTGTCACACATAATTATGAGATTGATTTATCCTTAATTTAAGGATACCTTCTTTATAATGGATTTCATCTCATTTTACATTTCTTTTGAGACTTCATTGTTGATATGAACCAATTCACTCTTATATGGTGTGTATACATTCCTTTGACATATTATATCATGAATCCTTTTATTCTCATGATATTATAATGTTCGGTTTAAATGTTATTTCGCTATTATTTGTATTCAAGAGTCTCTCATTTTGTTAAAAACTCTTTAACAAAAATATCATTTTAAATGTTTTAAAGATTTATTATTCTAAATCTTTATCTTTAAAGTCCATGTTTTGAAAAACAATTTCTGTATTTATTTATATGGACATTAATGTTTTAAAATTATAATTCCATTAAAAGCTTCAAAGTGGTATGGGACACTTTGATTCAAAAATCTCTTTTAAATGGTTTCTGAAAATGGATTGATTAATTCAATATCTGGGAATTATTTATTGTGATTGAAAATGAAATATTGTTATTGAAATGTTTATATTTTCCATATTTTATGTGTAATAATGGTACTTGTACATTATGACGGGTGGTTCCATGAATACCAGGATGGGTGGTTACGTTATAACCTCCAATGCATTGGGTATGGAAGTCAGCTGTATGGATATTTCATTAAGTATGTATGGAAATTGGCCGTATGGCTATTCCATTATGTGATATGTGTGGAAGTCAACCGTATGGTTATTCCACTTAAGTATGTTTATGTCCTATGTTACCTTTATATATGTTATGTGTTCTTTTTATGGGTTTTATGGTAATACTTTGGTTACAAAAAGGTAAGTAATGATACTTTATTCAGTGAAGAGTTTTTACTACTTCATGAAGGTGAAGGTATTACTTTGATAGAGTATACATGGTTTACTTGATGTTTGAAAAACTAACAGTTTTCATTATTTGTGTATCCCTTACTGAGCTTTTTATTCCCATCCCAAGTTTTTGAATTGTTTTTCACAGGTCACGGGAAAGGTACATGATAAGATGATAGAGTCAAGGATGAGTCGAGAGAGAATCCAAGTTTTATTTTAAATATGTTTCCTTTGTTGGGAAGAATGAATCCTATCTTTTATGTAACCACTTTGCTTAAAGGTGGAATTTAATGAATGTTTCAAGATCTAATTCTTTAATACTCTAAACCTGAAAAGATCCTCAATTTATAATCTTGTGATAACTCAAGATTATGTAAGGTTTAAGGCTGGGGCCTTATAATTACAGTCCTTTGGTGTCTATTTTTGTTATGTATTAGGTATTCTCCAAAAGTAATGTAATGTCCATTTATACCAACATTGGGTCTCTACAGATATTATTTATGTATATCAAAATGGTGTTCTACATGTGGGATCATGAGTCATGTAATTTGATCAGGTGGTACAATATAGTACACCCATTATATTTGATGTGGTGAGAATGGTACACACTAGTTATGCATGGTACCCATTTTAAATTTTAACTCGGTGAGATGTAATGCTTTATACAAGGACTTTTGGATTTAAATTAATAATTTTAGACTCCATTTCATAGTGTTTTGGATGAAATAATAAATTTCAATCTATAGTGGAGGATACTTCAAAAATGAATCAAACATAATATTATGTTTGATCTGAGAGTTAATCCTAGACATGTGTTTCATTGTATAAATGATCATGGATTAAGAGATGCCACAACCATTTGGATATATATAATTTTGAGGTGATTCTCAATAAGTAGTATAAGGTAAAAATGTTGTGGGGGAGTGATCCAAAGGTAGTTGAGTGTGTGAGATTCATTTTATATGAATGTCAATGGGTAATGGGTATAATATTTCAGTGATCATGGAATATGTGGCCCATGATTTTTCATCTAAGATATTTTTCTTGACCAATATGATCTAATATTTGAAATATTGATGATAATAGATGGATCTTTAACTATGGAGGTATGGCCCTCATGTTAAAAGTGTCATCAGTATAATGGGACTAGTTGTTGGATGATTAATATGGCATTTAAATGTCATTGAGTTGGTGAATCTAATTTATTTGGTCACATATAAATAACATATTTATATTTTAAATGATTTACAAGATAAATTTTATATGGTTACAGATTGATCATTATTTGATCAAAGGGTGATTCATGGTGTATGTCATGAATCATCATGTGATTTTGGGGGAGAAACACATTCATCGCATTATCTAGGGGTGAACCTAATTATTCACAACATTCAAGGATTTAATCATGTGGAAAAATGTAGTGGTAGGGTTTTTCCTATGACTGGATTTTTAAAAAACTAGAGGGATATGATTACTTCGAATTTTTTATGAATGGTTCATTTTCAGGAATGAGTGAGACATTTTCAGGGAATTTCATGATATTAGGGCCTTGTTCATATGCAGTAAGGACTTGTTTGATTCTATTTGGAATAAAATATGACTAATAGAACTAGATTTTGGAGGTTTTTTTCATATATGTTTTTGTTTGGTTATTTGTAAACCACACAATTTTGGTTATTGGACTACTGGATGATGTATTACAATAGGATTTTATGATGGTGCAGATGCCATTGGATGAGGATCATGGAGGGTATCACCATGAACTTGATGATGTGTTGTTTGAAACAAATTTTCCCTTGAATAAATGGTATTCATGGATCATTGTATATATATTTCAATGATGTTTAATGATACATTACCCATTTTTAAATCTCATTATAAATATTTTGTATAGATATAACATATGTGTTCTCATTTTATGTTTTCTTTTTAGTTAGAAATATCTTCTGCTATGAACCTCTCCAATGTTGCGAACACACCTATGCTACGTGCTGAAAAAAACTTTTCGGTGTGTTTTATCATGTTGATTATTAGTTTCCTATTGTTTCATGTTATTATGGTTTGATATTTATGGTTATAATTTAAAATGTATAGGCTAAACGACCATCTGAAAATCGTGGTTGTTGGTGGTCGTTGTTTGAGAATTAAATGAATTTCATATTATTTAGTTTTGGATGAAAATTTGAATAAAAAAATTGGTTATTAATGATTAATTTAATTATTAATTAATTCCACATGATAATAAAATAGTTTTGATAACCCCTGAAATAAAAAAAATAGAATGAGGAATTCTTTGTAAAATTTGAAAATGTGTTTATTCGGTTTGCATGGTGTTGCGATTATGAGCATGATTGTTCTGTTTGTATGGTGTTGGAGTTGTTTGAATGATTGTTGTACCTTTTTTTCCATGTTTTTGTTCTTCAACCACTAAATATAGATCCAAAAATTAGTCATTTGAATAGTTCCACCACTTTTTTACTAGTGAAATTCCATTGAATATTCAAAAACCACATCACTAGAGAAATCTATGAGACACTTTATGAACACTCTATTCAAGTAATCATAAAAACACATGTAATGAATCCTTCTACACACATGAACTCTATTGATAATAATACCATATATTAGTTTAGTACCATAGTTATGGACAAGAGACATTATGATTCTAGAGAAACACTAAAAAACCTCTATACAATAATGCATATAGATCACATGTGGGATATTTAAACATTCTAGTGCAAGGGAATCTATAAACTTGTTGATCGTTTTTTGTGTAATTATTTTCTAATATATTAATTTTACTGTATTAAATATGATGAATATAAATCAATAATGGTTGTATTATAATCGGATGACAAATGTGTATGATGATGGCATGAAAATGATTATCATGTTTGAAAAATATCATGTATGGGAACCTTTTCAAATCATTTTTATGTGTTCAAATTGTTGTTATTAATTAAAAATCAGTTCAGAGGATTTGGAAGAACACATTATCTGCCACAGAATAGATCATAGTTATACATGTTGTAATAAATTGGAGGAAAAAACAAATGTAGGTAGTGGCTCAAAAAACATGACAATTTATAAATCATCTGCTTTGATTACAAGAGTGAACAATGAAGATGATCATATGGAGGATGTGATTATAGATTCGAATGTTGATGAAGATCATATTGAAGAAATGACAAGGATAGTTGAATATGAACTTCTTGATTTTCTAAATTTGTTTGGGAAGGTAATGAGTTGTGCAAAAACACCATTGTATGGTGGTTTCACTAAATATACAACATTTTCTGATATACCAAATTTATATAATTTTAATGTAGGATATAGGTGGACTGATACCAGTTTTACAAAACTACATGCTATACTGAATGAAATTCTCCTAGAAGATAATGAGCTCCCATGCAAAACATATGATTCTAAAAAAATGATATGCTCGATGGGTATGATATCAGAAAGAATACAAACCTTCCTGAATGATTGTATATTGTTTGGAGACGACCAAAAATCTTATAAATAATTTTCAATGTGTGGTGAATCATGATACAAAAAAGAGGATTCTAGGTCTATGAATATTTTGTAGTATATTCTAATCATTCTAAGGTTTAGGTGCCTATATAGAATAGAGGAGACTGTAAGAAAATTTTCATAGAATGCATATAAAACAATTAAATATGGGAAACTATTTCACCCAAAAGACTCTCCTTAGTTGAAGAGAATTTATCATGAGTATCCTAAATTTGGAAACGAAATGAGAAACCTTCGTCTTATGTTATCTACATATGGGCTAAGTCATCTTGGTATTCATAGAAGCAATCACAGTACATAGACGATTATATTAGTAAATTATTACTTACATTGGTGGTTATTCATAAAATTAAATTACTTCATGTTATTATTGCTTATATCAGGACCAAAAAAGCATGGTAATGATATTGATGTATAGACGGACTCATTGATCAGGGATTTGAATTTATTATGGGATTCATGTGTTACATTTTATGATGCTTTAAAAATGAAGATTTCACTTTGAAACCCATGTTGTTTGGGAAGATAAATTACAGTCCTACTTATGGAAATTGGTAAGGATATAACATTAAAGGAACTCAAGGGTGTCCTATTCTAAAATAAGGTACACAACCAATTAGGATGATAAATTCATCAAAAACCATGTTTCTAGTATATCATATATTTCTAACCCGACATCATAAGTATCGATAGTGGAAAACATCATTCGATGGATGTTTAGAAGAACGTACAACACCGTCTCCACTAATAGGTGATTGGATATTAGAGAAAGTAAAATATGTGGACACTATTTTTTATATTCCATTTTAAAGAAACCATATGAAACCTTGTTGAAAAAATAGATCATATTTTTTAATTTCCATACTGGAATTGTTTGTATGTATGACATTTTCTTGATTTTATGCATATTTAGAAAAATGTATGTGATAGTGTTATCAGTACATCACTAAATGCACCCAATAAAAAAGAACAGAATTCAAGGTACATTGCACATTATTGAGATGGTAATAGGAGAAGAGTTGGCACTAGTGAAGGGTGAAAAATGAACATTTCTTCCTTTTTCTACTTACACTCTTTCTAGGCTGAATAGATATCGTTTTTTTATCTTTTTCAATGAATTAAAGGTTCCATATGTGTATTAATCAAATATCAAAAACATTGTGTGAATGAGTGATTTAAAATTAAAGAGTATGAAATCAAATTACTTCCATGTTTTCATGCATGATCTAATTACTATAGCATTATATTTTATTTTTTCCAAAAATATTCACCAAACATTATTGAAGCTTTGATTCTTATTCAATTCTATATGCAATAAAGTTATTGACTCGAAAAAAATTCCAACGATGGAAATAGAAATAACTGTTATATTATATGAATTGGAAATGTTCTTCCCAATGAAATTTTTCGATATCATGGTTCATTTGATTGTTCATTTGGTGAGATAGATTTGACTACATGGTCCTGTACATTATATATAGATGTACCACATTGAACTCTATATAAAGATTATGAATGTGATTTTCAAAAATCGATGTCGAAAAGATGTTTCTATTATGGAGAATTATATTGTTGATTAATCCATTGAATTATATACCAAATACTTCTCTGGTGTGGAAAATATTTTCCTACATAAACACGTCACACTGGGAACCTTTTGGGTGAATTACATTTCTAGAAGGGAGCTTATCAAAATCAATACTATAGATAGATATCAGACCCACCTTTATGTTTTTCTGAACAGTTTAGACATTGATCCATATGTTCAAACACATAATGAAATTATTAGGCATTTGAATCCATCTAGGGATGAAAAAATGATATCAGATACACATAATCGATAGTTTATAGGATGGTTTCAGGACCATTTTTTTAATAGGTTAGATGAATATTCAGACTCAATTTCAGAATGACATCGATGGCTAGCAGGAGTAGCAGGTGTATATGTATTATCTTACTATTCTTGTGCAGCTAATGGTTATAAAACTAATACTAATAAAACTTTTGGAGACAGTACCCTGTAGTATAGTGGGGTTAAACTTGTGGCAGAAGCGATGCCTATTTTCAGTACTAAGGACATACTTTAAATTTATGAGAATATGACATACTTTTTCATCCTTCAAAAAATACGGGTGTTAAATTATACTAAATGTGATGTGATTATTTTTTTATGAAAGTGGGCTGATAATACGAGTGATTTTAATATATATGTATTAGGATTAGTGAAATTAGTTTTAGTTAAGAAGGGGAGAAAGATGAATAATTTATAATGGCAGCATCAGAAATATATGTATTTTATGTCCCATACCCCACCAACTGAAAATGGTCAATGGTTCATTTATCAACCCAGACAAATAAAGGGTCAGATTCATGTTTAACAGAGGATTTCCCTTTTATAGGCACATAAAAATCATTTTGCAGCGTTCCCAATGTAGGCATAATTTCTTATGTCATAGGAGACCACAATGAAGGGATTTACAGAGTTGATAGTGGGGTAAAATCTCTTCTGCCTTTAGAAAAAGAGTGCTTAATAATCAAGTTATTTGGTTATTTTAATATACATTTTTTTACTTATTGTTATTATCTATTCCTCACTTCTTTTATCTAATATATATTAAATGCTAAACCAATTATACAGATAATTACTTCAGTAACTTCTGATACACATAATCATAAGGCACAACTGGTCTCTTAGCCTGCTAATACTAGTCCCAATGTAGATTAACAACAAGTTTTTCAAAAAATTGTTGTCTCTCCCAGTGCTGAGGTACAACAAGTTTATCAAGTTATTTTTTCTAGTCCTAGTTCCAAAGTGAGTGCTCTTGAGGAATATAATAACGATGCTTCTAAAAGAACGGTAGAAAAGGAAAACCAAATGGTGAAAAAAATCCAGAGTGCGGTAGTTTTACAGTGTTAGCCAATATCCTTAAGGCAAATGAAAAAGGAGTAAAATTTGAGGTGGTATGGAATATGTGAGGCCACCATGTTAACCCTAACAAATCCATTTTGTAGCTACGTTGGAATCATCACTCGACAATGCGTGACAATTGACACAAGGAATATGCATTAAGAGTAGCATGAAAGATTCATAGAGGCTTCCACACAATTTTAACTAAATATTATCTTAATAAAACTGAAGGGAAAATCAATTTGTAGCCACGTACACATTATGCACACTTGATATCCCAATGAGTATGGGATGCATTTAGAAACAATTGTTTGGAGAAGAATTTTCATGTACATTATGTTTGGTATTACGGTGTTAGACATTTCTTGTATTTCTTCCATTTTCTGACAATTTTTTATTTATGAAACAATACCTTAGTGCTGAAAATAATGAACGGGAAACAAAACCAGCATACCCCAACCATAAAGAAAGCATGGGGAATGCTTCACTTGAGAAACAATTTGTACATCTTTTAAATCATTTGTACTAATTTTTTGTTACTTAAAATAATAACAAACCATGATTCATTGTTTATATGTAGATTGATGTGTAAAAATTTAAATTCATATCCATCCCATGCCAGGTGATATAGAAGGGGGATCAAGTAAATAAAAAAAGATAATAATAGATAAAAACTGAAAAAAAGTTGTTGGAAACATGTGCAAGTATTACAAATATAAATTTTATTTGCATTAAATTACTATTACAAAACAAATACATATTATTTTTTTATATATTATATCTGACATAGGTAAAGGAATCAAAAACAACCACACTAGATTCATACATACTCTCAGAATCCTTGAAGCTACCAGAACAGTATGGCAATATCAGGATCGGGTTTTTAGGTGTCACCCCGAACATATTTTGTAAAATAAAAACAAGTAGAGGATCAAATTGATGAAATAAGAAAGATACACGAAAATTTATATATATTTTAAAAACTAATTAAATGTCTAGAGGGATATGATATCATGTTTGATTGGGGAGAGGAAAAGAGAAGAAACAACTCAACAACAACCCATGAATGAAGATCCTTCCCCACCGCCACTAGTATTGAGGTGAGCCATTCCCCTAAAAAACTGGACATAGAAGAGGCAATAAATGTTCTAATTATTGTCTCTATGAATTTTGAATCATAAAGGCACTTATACCATTCTTATACTAATATTCTACAGGGTGAAACATGACTGTGATTTATATAAATCAACAACCACCTATCATTTTACAGTTAGGGCTATAGTGTTCAATATGCATAAAAACCTACTACACAATAGAAAATATCCAACAGAGCATTCTAGAGTGTCAATTAACATATCTAATGTGCCGAGTCCCATTCCACCTATTCCAAATGATGACGAGGACATTCATACGGTTGAACAATGTGTTGAAAGATTCATTGCACGAGCATAAATTCCTATAAAAAACATGCCGACAAGGAGGAATCCATTTCCAATTTATTTTCTAAGATAGAACTTTTACAATTAATGAAAAATGGTCTAAACTGATGAATTTTATTACAGAACGACAAACAGATGGGGGAAAAACAAAACATCATCTCAAAAATTTCTCAAAGATCAACCATCCAATTGAAATGGTCTACAGTGAGCACCTTCCCCCTGCATATTCAATATCAACAATTAATATCATTACAGGATGATGTGGATTAATTGTTGATAGATGGTATCACACAAAATTATTATTTTAAAAAAAGAATGTATGAAAAGGATGAGTCATATTTCATTAGTGCTGAATATGTAAATTAAATCTTCATGAATGAATGGCTAGGAGAATCATTTGTAAATTTATACATGTGGTATGTTTTCGTGTTTTGATTTTACAAAATCTGATATACTCTGATAATTATGATTAAATACATATCATATTTTTATAGGCATATATATGAAAAAAAATTAATGGATTTCACCTTGAACAACAATTTGGACTATTTAGACCTCATGTCACCTCCTCAAAAGAAGAAGTAGATTCTCATAAAGAGGTTTCAACAATTTCATCTCTTAAAAAATTGTTTGAAAAGAAAATTACAGATGAATGACTCCTTTTAATACCAATCATGAAGGTGTAAAAATCTACAATTTAATTATATAAAAAATATTTTAATTTCATTCATTACTTATTACTTATGTGTTTTTAAGAAGCATTTGATGCTGATGGCAGTCAATTTGGATACTCCAAAGATTTATTTTCTGGATTCAATGCTTGGATATGCAACAAAACTAAAACACATTATGGAATTTGTTAATTTTTAATACTCTAGATCCAACATTTAGAACTAAACATCTAGTTATATAATTTATTTTATCTTTTAATGAGTCTTCTATTTTGATAGGGGAGTGTATCAATATCGTCTACTTCATGGAATGAATCCTAATCATATTGACAAGAATGCCTATATGATGTACAACTAAAAACGTATCCTGGTATATATAATAATATTTCACCATCCAAACACATATCAAAACAAATTGCATATTTTTTTCTATGATTATATAGTGTCCAAAACAAACAAACATAAAGGATTGTGGTTATTATGTTTGTAAATTATAAAAGAGATCATATTTAATCAAAAAATTGGCATCCCTAAAGATTTATTTTAAAAAATAATTACAATTCCATTTAAAATATTTATTAATCTGTTGTGTATTTATATTTTTATAGTACTACCATGTATGTCAGAAAAACTCATATTCAGAAGATGATAGAGATGTGTTTAGAAAAGAATGGGCATCATACCTGATAGAAAATTGTAAAAAAATAGGATAATAGAGAATTCATACTACATAATTTATCCTTATATGGTCATTGATATATCCCTTGTTTACACATATTTAGAATATACGATTATGCTTTATTATATTTTATATCATTTAGTTATAAGGAATGGGTTTAGAAATGATCTATCTTTCAAGTAATTCATAACATAATGAGAGACTCTTATGAACTAGTTCGTTATGTTTATATGTTTACAAAATCACTAGACCTAAAATATAATGGAATGGATCAGTTATATTCGATATTTTTGTCATTCATGCACCTATTTCAACTAATATAGTGTGTGGGGAGAATATTTGTTCTTGAAGACTCACAAAGCTAATAAAAAAATATATGGATTCATTACTACTATTAGTTATCTACCACATAGAATAACATCTTGTCTAAACATCCAATCTGGAATCCACATGATGAATTCATTTGACACCATCTCTATGATATCATCATTTGGCTTTATTAGATATGGTGTCGGATGAGAGTATCATAAGGACGCCGGATCAGATGTTCAGATCACATGCTATGGTAAGCAGTAGTTAACCAACAGTAGTAAAGAGCACATAGAATCATTAGTTTTATAATTAGCTTATGTCTATACAAAAGAAACCATTTGGAATGACGTAAAGTTAATAATATGATATTATATGTTTATTTTATGGAAATTTTATATAATGAAACATTGATTTTATTTTCATTAACCCTTGTAGGGTTTGTTTATTTTATAAGATTTATGTCCATGTAACAGGCCTTTGAAGGAAGTGCAATGACACTGTGTCTGCTCCATCATTGAGGTAATGGGAAATATATTTCACTAATGACTAATAATTTCATATCTCTATGACAACTCATTGGGGTTTTCTATACATCACAAAATCCTCTTCACGGGATCGTGTCACATTAGATCATATCTATGAATGATTTTTGTGAACTAGTTGTGCGATATAATCACATGATCAAATCATATAATGAAATCACATAATATTTTATGGTAATTCAAAGGAACCATGGATGGGGTATTCTTGTCTAATTTATAGAATCATATAAGGATTCAAGGGTCAGGTAATCAGAAAAATCTATCATGTTCATTTGATCTTATGATCCTGTTATGGTTATGTGATCACATTAAATTGAACATGTCATGCACATAATATGATATTTATAATTTTTCATGCAGCACTTTCTTACTCAAGTAAAGTTTAAACCAAAATCCCCATTTTAAAAGTTCATTAAATATTTTAATCTTATGATAAAAATGAATTCAGGAATTGAAGCTGAATAGGTTGTATTTCATGGAACTACAATGGTCGATAGTGTGGAAGTCAACCAATGAATATTAATTCAGTCCACTAACAAGAATCTTAAAAGCATGATGGGATACAATATCTTGGACACTAAATTTTCAAATTAGTCCCCCTTATATGTGGGTGGGGTGACCAAGAGGGGGAGGGGTTTCCAGGACTGGGGGTCTCCTAGAGTGGGGAGTTGTCCATGAGGGAGGGGGTGTCCAGGGGTTTCCATGAGCGGGTTGTCTCGGATGGGAGGGAGTGGGTTCGTCTAGAAGGGAGGGGTGTCTCAGAGGGATGGGATGTACATGGGGGTGACCATGAGTGGGGTGTCTAGGTGGTAAGAGAGATGGTATGTCTAGAAGGGAGGGGAGTACAGGAGGGAGGGGTTGTCTAGGTGTGAGGGTAGGTGGTGGTGTCCAGGACTAGGAGGGTGGGGGTGTCTAGGAGGGTAGGTAGGTGTCAAATAAAGGGGGTTATCTAGGTGGGAGGGGGTCTCTAGGTTGTTGGGTGTGGGGGTGTCTAGTAAGGATGGGGAGTCAAGGGGGTGTCCAAGAGTGGGGGGTGTCGAAAATGGTGGGGGTGTTTATGGAGGTTTCCATGTGTGGGGTGTCCTATAGCGGAGGGAAGGGGTGAGTCCAAGAGGGATGGGTTTCCAAGAGGGATGTGGTGTCCAAGTGTGAGGGTGGGTGGGGGTGTCTAGGATTGGCTGGGGGTGGGGGTGTCTAGGTGGGGAGGGAGGTGTCCAAGAGGAGGGATGGGGGGGGGGGTCCATGAGTGAGAGGGGTCTCCATGTGGGAGGGGGTGTGCAGGACGGTGGGGTGTCCAAGAGGGTTGGATTTTCCAGTGGGTGTCCAAGAGTGAGGAGGGGTGTCCAAGAGTGGCATGTCTAGGAGGTAAGGGAGAAGCTGTGTCCAGAAGGGAGGGGTGTCTAAGAAGAGATCCATTAAATTCCATTTTAAAATGATAATATACAATGGGTAAATCACTTCTAGAGTAGCCTGATGTGGGACTGTAGTGAGGCTTAAAAATTTCCAAACAACCAAAACAATTCCAATCCCATGTGAAGGACAAAGAATTATATTCCAGGTCTATTTGGGGCCCAATATATATTATTTAATGTCATAAAGACACAAAATATGCATCATTTACCATTTTCACATTATATTTCTATGAAACCCAATTTTTATCTATACCATCATTGTAGTAGAATACATTTTCTAAAAAAATAATAGATTATATATTTTTTGATGGATGGAATAATTTCTGATCTTGAAGAGTGGTAAAGAAAATTTCAACTAAATCAATTTCGACACTCAATCATGGCTTGCAGATAAAATGTATGTGATGGGATGTTTTTTACTAGAAAAGAAATTCTAGAAGACGTATCCACTCAACTTATATATATATATATATATCTTCTCTCACATTCTATAGGATTGGCGTATGTCGTTTGGGTCATGGGACCTTATGTTTCTACATTATGTATTTTTAAATTATTTTTTTATAATGTAATGTGTTATTTCGTTCCTGTTCATTCAATATAATTTTTTTATGTTATTCCTTGATTTTTTTGAACTGTATATCTTCAAAATATATATGATTTTATTATTCATATTAGTGAATGATGGTGTTTGAATAATATTTATTATATTTTCAAATAGATTATGAAAATATTTTTTGATAAAAAAGGTTATTAATTATTATATACTAATGAACTAAGAGGGCGGGGTGTCTAGGAAGGAGGGGGTGTCCAGGTGGGAGGGTTAGTGGGGGTGTCCAGGAAGAAGGGGGTGTCCAAGAGTGGGGGGTGTCAAAGAGTGGTGTTGTCCAAGAGGGGAGGTGGGGCTATCCAGGTGTGGGATGTGGGGTTTCCATAGAAGGGGAGGAGGATCCGGGTGTTAGTAGGGGGTTGTATATGAATTAGGGGGTGTCCATGACTGGATGGGGTGTCCAAGATGATAGTGGGGCTGTCCAAGAAGGGAGGTAGATGTCCAAGGGTGTGAAGGGGGTTTCCCAAGCAATGGGAGGTGGTCTACATGATGGGAGGGGGGATGTTCGGGAGGAGGGAGGGGGCTACAGATCGAGTGGGGGGGGGGGGGCTATCTAGGGAATGAGAGGGGCTGTATTTTGGGGATGTATCAGGTAGGGGAGGCAGGGGGGTTTGGATAATCTCACTAAAGAACTAGGAGATCAAGAGAAAAGTCATCCAGTATGATCACGAACTATCTAATTATGTAGGTTCTCATCAAGACCTTTCTAAAATTGAGAAATAAATTCCTTTCATACCTTCAACGGGACCTAAGATACTGTATGGGGACCTTTGAGAGGCATTATTGGTTAGGTTCCAACCAAGGAAGGACCCAATATTTGATGTGGATGCACTAGAACTCATTCTCATTGACTTGGCACGAGAAATTACACTCTTAGAGGCCCTAGATATATGAATATATAAGGTTTATAACCAATCCAGGATGGTGTTATCACTAAGAAAATGTTATAATTTATTTCAAAATTGAATACTACAATAAAATTTAATACACCATCATGTATGTTTCATATTGTATAACCTGTGTACATTCCTCATTTTTTATTAACAATAAATAAAACCTTGTGGATTTCATGTTGTTTTTGTCATTTCTTACTCTTATTTTCTCATAAATGTGATATTAACAAAACAATATTTATATGTCAATAAATCATATTGATCCTCTTCTAAAATATTAATTTAATCCTAGGAAATATGGAAATTTAAATGTAGTAACAGATATAAATTGATATTTAATTAATTTATTCTTTACTATTAATGTTTAAATTATTTCATTATTATATAACTAACATAATATGTGTTTTATTTTATAGGTGAAACTTTTTCTTGTGTTCAAATTCATTTTTCGGTAACTAATACCATATAAGACAATTTTTTAGAGTGCATCACGGATGAAAAAGTGTGAAATATTAATTTTTTTAAATGTCAGTTTGATAATATTAATTGTAAATATATTAAAAATTGTTTGAAATGTATATAGAATTGTGCTTTTTTATTCATGATTTCAAGTAAATGTATATAGAATTTTTGGTCTTTTATGCTTTGTGTCTAGGTGTTGTTTGTGTTACGTGTGCATATGTTATCACAGGTGTGCAGGTGCTGTGAAGGTGTTTGGTTTTTTTAGGCAATGAGCCCTTTATCTATGCTAATAAGTGATGATAAATGTATAATATATCAGTGCTTAGTTGGTCCTGATAAAGGTGGTCTTTATAATTTCTATTTTTATTACTGGTATAATAAAAAATTATCAACGTTAAAAATAGAGCCGATAAAGGGAAAATTTATCATCTCTATTTTGAGGACTAATAATTTTACCCCCATTATCTTCTCTACGATTAAAAAATCTATTCTAGCACTGTTGAAGATGGTTTTTTCATTATCTAAAGCACTAATTGTTGTAGAAACTCTTGAACATAAGGTCCTGGAATTTGAAACTAGACTTATTTATATTTTAATTTAGAACAAATTACACATGAATTTATTTTTTCCTGATTTTATTGAACCCATTAAGTCTTTACTGATTAGTTATAACATTGAATTTTGTCATTATGGAGTGTCCAATTTTTTTATTTTCATATTCGGTTCAATTTTTTATTGTAATGGAGTTCATGTGGAATAGATATAAATCTCCATAATTTAATTTACACATTATTTATGAACAACCATAGGTTTTAATGGTCTCTTCAATCATTTGGGTTCATCGAATGAGGATTAATCATTAGATGAAATATTAATGGTATTCACATAGATTATTATAGAGGTATATTGATTATTAAGAAATAGTTTGTTCTTCTGATTTAATAACATGTCCATATACTAGTTCTTGAATATTAAGTATCTTATAACTAACAAATTTTAGTATGTTTCAACCATAAAAATCGTTTCATGGCCTGTAATTATAGATAAATTGATGAACGAAACTTCATCATCCACGACGGTTATAAATTGGAACCTCACAAATGATGGATTCGTTTATACAATAATGTAGATATAGTAAAACTATTGATGATGGTTCTTTAATAAAAATGACATAATTACATTATATAAAAGATAAAGGTTTTATCATAGTCATTTAGAAATATTAAGTGAGGAGAGGATAATAATATAATGGAATTTGAAACAAAAAATGAAAGAAAAAAATGTGAATTTACTTCTTGAATCAAACTCCTTGAGAATCACATTAAGGGAACGGTTTTAGGTATTTTTTCATGAACTAGAGCTTTTTGGAATTTGTAAGCGACTATGAAAGGTTATTTGCGCAAAATATTTAGGACATTCAAGTCCTTGAGGAGTGAGGAGTAGATGGAGTAAGGGGGTTTTATATTGGAGGAGAGGAGTAAATTTTGAATATTTTATTAATTATTTTGTAAATACCATCAAGACAACCAATAATGTTATTTAATGTGGCCCTTATAATAAGAATTGCATGTTAGTTCAATTAAATTTTCCTTACATCACTCATGATGTCATCAATAGTTTATTTTATAGATAATTTTTATATACTATATTTTACCGTATTTCATTATTCATAAAAAATTCATGTTTTTAGAAAAATACTAAAAATTCACCGAAACCATTATATGATGTGTAGAATTATAAAATGACTCCATTTTCTGAAATAATTTTCCATATAAATGTAATTTATTTTTTATGTAAAATGATAATTTATTCAAAAAAACATTAATACTATAACTCGTTTTATAACAGCTTGAAAAATTTATCAAGGTCCCATAAAATAATACTATAACCATAAGTCAATAAAATAAAAATCTATTATTAAATACTATGAAATTAAATTTCCATTTTAAATTATTAAATTAATCATATAATTTTAATTAAAATATTTATGGAATACAAAAATACCAATACTTATACCATTATCCTTTTTTCTCTTTTATGATGTCTAAACTGTATTTATACCTTAATGGTTGATGTTTCTATTTTTTTCAATTTACTATTCATTACTATTCAGTGATATTCATAATGGTATGTTACTATTCATAAGGGTATGTTACTATTCACAAAAAAATATATTTTTCTTATTAGACTGTTAATATCTTATAAAATGTTACCATGTATGTCAGTTTTTTGAAATTCAAGCAGAGAGGTTGAAAATTTATGTTTACTTGGCTAGGATATAACATAGTGGTGTTTTTATCGATTAAGTGTTACAAGCATTATATAATAAATCTACTTGTAAATTCTTATGGTGATAAAAAACACATGAAATAATGATATATAACATAGAATATATTTACAATATTTAGATAATAATTATTATTTCAGATAACATGAAGAAATTAAATAATAATATAAATAGAATAAAAAATTTTACATTAAAAATAATTTATGATTTTTGGAAATACCGGATTATGTTAATATTGATGGATTTTCTAGAATTTTGGACTAGTGGAATATATTATATAAAATTTGTTATTATTTATGTAATAATGATAGTTATATCTTTCAAATAAATTGTCTTTTAATTGAATTTTTTTCATGATTCAATTTTTTATTAGGTTTTAGTTGAATATGTGACCAATTAGTTTTCATGACTGGACTTTTCATTATAAGAAATTTTTATTGGCTAGTGATAAACATTAGAGAAAATGATAAAAAAAATTTAGTTAATAATGTTTAATGATATTTTTGGGTTTTTAATTTGGTAAAATATATTTTGGGGGAGTATCATGTACACGTATTCATTAAATGGGTTTTGTTAAAAATTTGGTATTATTATTGACAGTTTATGAGGTTATGGTGTTTAATATATTCATATAAGATAATTTCTTCTAACTATTACAATTTTTTGTAAATTTTTAAAGATAATTGGATATGTTTTGAAACATTCTACGGTTTATATGATTAATGAAATATAAATTTTTCCACATCACGCATGAAAAATTATTAATTATTATTAATTTAATTTTTAAATAAATGAAAATTAAATTTTTTCATGAAAAACCTAAATTTGATATATTGATTATGAAATTGTAATAAATCTAGTAAATACATTTTATCATGAATTATTACATGATAGAATAAAAATCCTTAAATATTACTAAAATGTAATTAATTTATTTTTTTGACTTTTACATTAATTTATAATGAGTTGATGGTATTTTTACCCCTAGAAGGTTTAGGGATTTTTTTCATTATAATTCTATTTAAAATGATCTCTATAACTCTATAATATTCCATGAATGTAATTTTCTTAAAAATTATTATTTATTAACATATAACAACTGTTCTCAATATCTGAACCCCAAATTATGTACTATTTTTTGTAACCATTATGTTTCCCACTTCCTATTTTTAAATAGTTTTTCATTATCCCTCTATAAGATCAATATTTAAAAAATTTATATTAAAATATTAAAACATTATTGATTGAGATACAATTTATTTGTAGAAAACAATTTAATGAGGGACAATGTAACTCAAAAAACACATAAAATAATATTAATCATGATGTGTTTCATAAAATGCACTAAATAACATTATGAAAATTTTAATATATTATAAAGTTATTTGTTAAATATAGACTCTGAATTTTATGGTATGGATATGAGTGACCACATTATGTGATACATTAATAATGGTTTTAATCACTGCAAAATTATTTTATATTTCATAGGTAATAAGAACTCAATGAATAAATTTTATGCTTCAAAATATAAATTTTTCAGAAAGGATTTCAATTTTTTTATGTAAAAATTACAATTTAATTTTATAAATTTATAATTTCAATTATATAGAATGAAAAATATTATTTAATTGATTATAAGGGAAATAATTTTAGAATGTTATTTAATAATTCATTTATCAGGGAGAATTGAAGAGTACCGATTTTTCAAATACTATTATTTTATTTCATTAAATTAGGTAACATAATAATATCATTAAATGGAATATGATTTCATAGATATAAATAATTGAAATTTCATTTATAATAAGAATACCAATACATTATTAATTATCAAGATTTATTATTGTGATATATGTTAATTTTTTTGTTCAAAAACTATTTTAAGAAAAAATTTCTTCATTGATTGTTTTAAATTTTATTTAATTTCATCTATGGATCTATTTTAATTTGAATCCCGAATAAAAGGTTATCATATTTGGATTAAAAATAATAAAATTTGGAAAATATTCCCATTCCATTATTGAAAGATAATAATAGTCACCATGGTAAATATTTTTCACCTTAGAAAGAATAAAAAATGGTTAAAACACAGTTAGACCCCATAGATAATGTACTTAAATTAAAAAGGGCTAATTAATTTCATTTTATTTTATTAATTTGACTATATATATTATTAATATGAATTTAACTTATTTGGTTTTAGTTTTTCATTGAAAATTAGTTCCATATTATTTTTAGAAAATTAATTTCTAAAATATCACTATAATTCATGTAATTTCATTTACATATTCTCATATGAATAATAATTTTGTATGAAAGAATATAAATGTTTATTTCAACAAAATTATCATATTTTTATGAATTGAATTTCTAATTAAATTTTATAAATATTATATTTACCAAAAATGCATAATCAACTATGAAACATTTCTTTTCCATGAAGTAGATCATTCGAAGTGAATGAATTTAAAACAAAAGAAAAAGATATTTTTTCATTTAAATTATTATGTTGTATGAGTTTTATTAGTAACTATAATATATAGTATCAATTTAAATTGTTTATATCATACATGATTTATTAGCACCTTATATAAAAAACAATATTAAATGAATACTCTTAATATTGAAATTGATGATATTGTATCTTAATAATAGTTTATTAAATGGTTAAAAAATACATATAACCATTTTATGTGAAACATGGAATGTATAAATGTCCAAAATGTCGCCCACGAATAATTTTAGAGCTAATTGTTTATAATAAATTAAATTTCTATCCCTTAATGATGAAATTATGTGTTTTCATTATTTAGGATAAAATGGTTTAATAAGGGGGATAAAATATTAATATACTATTTAAAATGACTAAATAATTGGTATCAAATCAATTGGATGGTTAAAAACATGATTGAGGAGTCATTAATTTATCATTCAATAATAAGATATGGAAACAAATTTATGCCCATGAAGACATTGAATATGTACATCATTACTAAATCCCATCACTCTCTCCACAACTTATGTTATAAATTAGTTGCATTCTATCTTCTTACACTAAATCAATTCCCAAATGATAACATAGTTATTTCACAATTTAAAGTGACAAACTATTTGATGTGAACTCCTCTTCTGGAGACTACCTAGGTTTATCAACTAGACAATAGATATGAAATATGAAATATCTCTTTTTCAATCCACAAGAATGGTGTTTGTCAAACATTGTGTTGCTTCCATGGAGGTATTACAATGATCCATATAAAAATAATTTAATATATTTTAATTTAAAAAAATGATTTTTTGCATGATTTTTTCAAATGAATATTTCTTTAATTCATGGAATAATTTTCCACAAGTGCATAAACCAATGTTAAACTCACATTGGTCTATATAGTATAATGTTTCTTTATTTCTAAATAGATTTAAGGAGCTCAAATCAAAATCATCAATGAGGATTCATTTAAGGATAATTCTCAAGACCATAAGATGAAAACCACAAATAAATGGATTTTAATGAATAATCCATATAATTAATTAATCATAGAATGTATTTTTTGAAATTTAATAAAAAATTTCATGGTAAAAAATGGACTTCATTGATTCTGATTGTTATTTTTGGAAAAATATCATATGTGAGACACAAATAAGGAGAAGTTCACAATGATATTGAAGCCCAATTTTAAATAATTAGTGAAAAAATGAAACATATAGATAGAAAAACACATTTGATAAAGAAATTTCTACACCCATTAGCAGTTTAATAACATGAGATATAACAATAAAAAAACAAAAAAAATATTGATGATATAACCCCACTTACTTATCATGATTATGAATCCATGTATGAATTAATTAAATTAATAGAAGATACATTGATTATAGATCAATCATTGTTGTAAGAGATTAATGTTGTAGATTTTTGTGAAGAAATATATATAGGAGATAAAAAATATTAGGATAACCTCTAGAACGAGTGTGAGGAACAACTTGATCCCCCCTAATATTTATAATATATAAGATAAAACAACATTGAATGAAGAAACCTCCCATGGGTTATAATTTTATGATAATATGGAGGATTTTGACAACCTTCCTATATCTAGTGAGATTCCATTATATGAGGCACCACATATTGAGGAGGAAATTGAAGCCAAAAAAATCAAGGATATACTATTTTCACGAGCTCATTAATTTTTTATTTTTTTGAAACGAAATTTATTATAAACTACCCTTATTTTAATTATGAAGCCTCATCCAAAACTTATTTTTCATTGGAGGAAGATGATGAAAAAGAATATTCAGCTGCAGAAAAACATATGAAGATCACTGAACTTATTGATCATTTATTAGAGGGTTTTCTGGGGAGATAAAAGTTTCATTGCATAATAAGATAGATACACAGTATGAGGAAATTGAAAGGTAATAACATGATATTGAGACTTCATTTTTTTAATTTTATCAAATAAATTTACACACTAAATTCTACTTTCATTTCTCTATTTATGCAACATACCTTCAACAACCACTAGTTAATAAGGATTTTTTTGAATCTTCTGACCAAGAAAGAGTATTAATCATTAATTATCGTAACCCCACAAAAAATGTTTCATCTCATTACAATGGGGGTGGAATTGGAATATTATATCCAAAGAGTCCTCAATAAAAAGGAACATGTGCATGTTGTATAGAAGAATTCCTGTAGGTTTATGAGAAAGAAACAGCTCCTACAATCATATTAGGGATAACAATATTGAATATCCCATATAGTATAATTATAATCCCATGACCAACTTGGAGATTTAAACGTGATCTATCCATTTTTACCAATATATTTTTATTTTATTTTATTTTAATATATTTAATTTGTTATTATTTTTTACATTTTCTTGAATGATTTCAGGGAGAAACACTTTGGAGGACATTTCAACATTGCCCTTCCAATAAGTTCGGTTATACCTCTCCTTTATACTTGATTTATTGCTATGATTAAATTTATAATATACATACATGTAAAATCCATTTAACTTAATTGAAGTTACTACATTATTTATGTGTGGGGGAGGGAACCATTATAGTTTAGGATTTTTATTTGTTTGTTTTTCTTTTTAAAAAATGATATTTTTAATTTTTTTTGTTTTTTTAGTTTTTGTGAGTTTTTGATATTTTTTAGCTAAAATTTTTATGATTTATCCTTTTTAAACACATTAATAATTTTTAACCAAACTATTTTATGAAATTGATCTTAAATGAATACTGAAAATGAATTTGTTTTAATTTTAAATAATTGATAATTTCTTGAAAGGTTATCTGATTTTTGAATCCCAAGCCACATATCAGTGTCTTTATTTTTTAAATAACATTCATGTGAGTCTTATATACTATTTTATTAACATTATTTACAATCACATCACATATTAAGAGAACCATACCATGCTTGAATTAACCATAATTTTATTTATTCTGCCGAAACATTCGTGTTTTAGGTACCTATTTTTTAAATGATTGAGGAATCTATTTTGTTTCAAAGACACATTTTAAAAATAATCCTATATATTTTGGAATTACATGTACATTATAATACTATATCCTACAAAATATATGAACATATTATTAGTTTATCCACATTATAAGATAAATTTCCCTATCCAACTTGATCTGGAAGTGGAATTAATGGTTTTAGTTGAACTAAAGTGTGGGGAAGCTGCCCTTGGGTGTGATACCTAATTTGGTGATACATTGGATGGAATATAATATTTTTAATAAATTATTTTTCTACATTGTAATTTATTCTATAAGAATACGTTCCTTTTTAGAGCATTCATGATAAAATAAGTTGTGCCTTTTGGGAGATTCCAAAGGAGAAAGACAATTATTCCTATACATTGCTTTCATGGAAAAATAAGCTTGAGTAGATTGAATTTATTTTTGGGTGGGGAAATGGTTAATGGAGTGAACATTATTGGGTTTTCATTTTAATGGAAATTATTTTCTACAATGGGGTGGAGGAGGTGACCATTGATGATTGAAAATTAGAACTATGAAATTTTACATCAAAAGATCCAATCCCTCCTCATTCGTCTTTATAATTATTAACATTTAAATCATACCAACCTAAATCCATAGAACAAACCAATAATGTATTTATGGTAAACCCATGTTCTTAACCAATATCAAGTGGATAATAAAGAATTTATCAACAATATGGTGACTCTTACATGTGTTTTGATAGGAAAATCCTTGTTTAAAATTGACATTAGTGAGATAAGAGAATATTCTTGTGAGGTGGGAGTCTTCTTTGAATGGGATGAAAAATAAAGTGGAAATATAATAAATTATTTAAATGGTGATCTTGAAATAATATTTCTTGTTATATAATGATATCTTTTTTTTCTTGGTGTGGATTTGATATATCTCAAGGGTATGTGTTTTTAATTGGTTTAGATTTGATTTTGATACATACTTTTCGAGGAGTACAAGTGATAAGAGTGAGAATATTGATAGAGAAAAAATATTCATTATGTTTGAATTAAACTTCAATGTTTTAAATACCACCAAAGAGTTATTTTTTTAAATTTCCAAATTTTATGATTTGGAGGTATTTTGATCTTAATCGTCAATAAGGAATATTTTGGATTTTTAATAGTTTTGAATTATTTATTTATTTTTTACATAAAATTTTCTATATTTATTAAAATCATTAAATTATTTATTTTTAGGTTTCAAAACATACTAGTATTCATTTCATCTTTCTAAACAAAAAGATGAATCAACCATAGAGAAGCTCAAAACAAGCTCACAAGTTGGGGCATGAACACTATTTATAGAACTACAATTTTTTGTGTTTGGGTTTATATATCATTAGTGGAGTTCATGATTACAATTTTATATAGTTGGTGGATGAGAAACCTATTTTGTAACAACTTTTATGAATGCAATCAAATGTGAAGTGGCATTTTTATGGTCATTAATGCATGTAAATCAAAAAATGTGAAATGTAGAAAGTTTTCCTGGGTGTAATAAATTCTCAGACTAAAATGGCTATAACTCTATTGACACATATCCATATACACATAAATTTTGAGGATAGATATTCATGTAATTTAAGAACAATGTTCCTAGAATAAAGACACATGTAATTAAATAATTAATTTTGGATTCAATGAATCATTCTTCGAAGTAAATTATGCATAAAAAAGAAAGTGATCCCCTCTCCTTCCAAACATCTTATTCCATCACATTCCATACAAGGTTGTATGGAATAGATCTCCATAGAAGGGGGTTGGCCACAAATTTTACCATTTTATTCATCATTACTTTTTTTAAATATTTTAGTTTTAGTTTTCAATTTTAATCTATTTTTTGAATAAATTAATGATTTTATTTATTTTTTATTCCAACCATCCACCCCTATTATTCTTACATTGTTCTAATAATTACACCTATAATTATAATTTCATATTCTTCTATACAACATTATCTATTAATTTAATCAATTATAGTATAACCTGAAGCATATCTTTGATATGGTAGGTTGAAATTTCATTTTTTATGTGCTTAAATTCTTATGATTTAATATGTTTTTGATGAGTAAGTGTGATCTGCATGGTTATGGTGACCTTTTACCAAGATACTGAACTAAAAATCTTTTCTATTGTTTTATTAAATATCCTCCCAACCTTCAAATAGATAAAATCATTATTTATGATGGAGTTGAGACATTATCCTAATGAAATTCCATTCGGTGGAGGTTGTTCTAGGAAGATTTCACACTCTCAATCGAGGTGTGGCATCAATCTTATTTATAGCAGTGGGTTATTTTATGATTTGATAATTCAGTCATGATTTCACACTATTAAATAAAATAATATTAATTACTTCATGATATATCATAATTTATTTATCCACCATAATTTAAAAACCAAAAATTAAAATGGAATTTGGGGTGGGGGTTATAACTATTAGTATTCAGGACTTCCTTTTCACATCATTGAAAAAAATTTCAATTGAGGTGATAAATAATTTAAAATATATTTATACTCATTGTGATTTTTATAGAACATAAAAAATTACTAATTATATTCTAGAATCTATTGGATAGAAACAAAACTATGAGATAACTATAGTTTTTTTATGGTAGAGGGTCGTGCTTCTGTCTTATCTCTAAATATCGATAGTGTTCTATGACCTAATGGGTTCTTTAATAAATTCCATATGTTTTATTTAGAAATTTTTCATATTTAAGTGGTAAATTCTATCAAATAATTTTTCATTCATGATCATATGCTACATATTTTCAATTCTAATTTCATTTCTCTCATAAATAAATAAGATGGATGTTATTGACTTCAGGGAAATTGAGCTCATTTCTATTTGAATCATTATTCCCAAAATTCATGGAAATTAATTTCCATCAAGTTAGAAAAAGTTTCTACGGATAACATTCCTATGAGTCAATAGGGGTTCATCCCTGGTATGAATATTTAGAATTGTCTTTTTACCACATATTATTGTATAAATCACATGAATTTGAAGAATAAATATGGGAATTTGGATTTAAATAATGATATCTCCAAGGATTTTGATACATTAAAATTGATCATCATCTTTTATGTTCCTAAAAAGTATAGTTTTTCATGAATATTGGTAGGATGATCAATACAATTCTATTCTCTATGAATATTTCCATAATTATTAAGGCATATATTTTTCCATTATGCTGATTACATAAGCAGATTCATGAAATACATAGTTTATATTGTATTGTGTAAATGGATCACATATAGAAGAGGTATGTTGACAAATTCACATATTTTATGTGCTGATGATATTTTTCTTCTTGGACATGCTTCAAATAAAACTTTAAAATCCATTTGGGTTAGTATTTATCATTATGAGGACGTGGAAGGGAAATGAATATATTGGAACAAGTCATAAATTATGTTCGATAAGGGGATTTTGAAGGCAATGAAGAATGCAATTTCCATTAATTATAGATGTTATGTGGGGAGACCATCCATGTATTTAGCTTTGAAATCCATAATTTTGGGGAAATGATTGAATATCTCATATTGAGTATAAATTTTCAATAATTATTAACATGTTGAATATGTGTAAGGAAATTTCCATGTCTCAAGCTATAAGGGTGTGCTGGTTAATTCAGTGACCACATCAATGATTGTGTACACTTTCTCTATCTCCAATTGGGCTCGTATCCTTATCAACAGTATTCATGGAATGATCAAGATATTAAATTATATTGGGTTATCCTGTCTGAGGTATATCAATATGGTTTATTGTAAGGACTTTATAAATTCAGAAGATTGTGGAGGTATTATGATTAAGGATATCATGATATTTAATGATCCCATCATTCAAAAATTCACATGCAATATCATTACTTTTAATGACCATTCTATTGAGTTTTTGTCCAGTAAGTTCAACAAAAATGTGATGAATGGATATTACCGTTATATACACTTATCCACATGGTATGGTGTTATTAAATACTTCAATATATTAATGTTTGACTAAAATTGGTTAGTTTCTATATAGTCCAACATTAACATCTAGATATCCCATTATCTTAACTATCTAATTTAGGTTAGGATGAAAATTACAACCAATAGGAGGAATATGTTCTTTTTTGATCTTCATAGTAATAGTATCATGTGTAAAATTTATTTTACCACTATTATCTCATGAACAATTCAGAGATATGTTTTTTAGATAGTGGCAATGTTATATGGATCAGGAATATGAGTGGAATGTTTAGATTCATGGATATTTATAAAATTAATTGTGATTGAAATTTTAATGCCCCATCCTATCTTGCATCAATCAAAAAACGTTTTATTTATCTTTCTAGAAAACTATTTCTGTGGAAAATATGGTAAAATATGATTGCAACACAATATCAATTATAGAGGTTGGGAATATTAGCATATTATTCATGCCACCTTTTTATTGTAGAGACCGATTACTCCCAACTTGTTTTATTAATAGTAATATAATATTCAATTTTTTCGATTATAACAATGATCTATTCAGTGTGTAGGTGGATAAGAGTATCGTGGTTTAGTATATTTTCTATAATCTCACTACTTGTTGAATCTATAATGAGGAGGTACAAAATAACATTCTTACATTTTTTTAAAACTATTCATTCACATTTGACTCTAGGAATTCAGTCCACATTGATAACATGAGAACCTAGGTGCATGCTGGGAGGATGATAATTCGTAGTGATTTTTTTTGTGGCATAATATATACAAACTGGAATGATATAGAATTGTATGTCGGATCACTGCTCAATTAAATTCTTTAGTGTACGTTTTAGGATAAAAATACATATTGATTTAAAATTCCATAGTTGGATCCCTCTGATTAGTCCATTGGCTATGGTCAATGTGGTTGGAGCTTCTTTAGGATCACCAGGCATGTCAGGCAATGGTGATGTTTTTCAGTCTTACCATGACATTGTGGACGGATTTTTTTATCATTACATTTGTCATTAGACTGTGTATGAGGATGAGTTATGGTCTTTGATATATGCTATTAAGAATTATATCGTGTATAATTAGTTATGGATTGAATCGTACACTGAAATGGCTGGTGATGTAATAATAGAAAATATGATATATGTGGCATGGTGTGTTTTACCTCCATGGATTAATTTTTTTAATGATATGAAGAAAATTAGTTGGAGTGTATCTCATTATTACATGAAATCCAATTACTTTTCTGATTCTTTGTAAAAAATATCGAACATTGATATGAGCTTGAAGTAGTCTTTTAGATATCCATATTTTTTTCATCTTTTTCTAACGCTGATATGTAGGGTTTTGTACACTCCTGTGTCTATCATTACATCATATAAAGTCAGAATCCATGAATATATTTTTTAGTAACATTTCAGGATTGGGGTGTCCTAATATTTTTCGTAACTATTATCCTTAAAATATTCCATCAAATTAGAGGTGAAAGTATTTCTCATGCATCCATGTGTACTAATTACAACACAAAAAGAGATATATAATTATATTTCTAGATACTTCATGTTAGTTTGTTATGATTAGTTTTATTTTGGATATGATATTTATGAAATAAATATGATTCTTGACCTTTACTTTCATATCAACTGTCTTACCATCTCTTCTATTGAAAAACTGTAATATCACTCTTGTGCACATTTGGACTACCACAAATATAAAGAGTTGTGATATTTTTATCATCAAAAGGATGTTATTAAAGATATAATTAATATATATGTGTATATATTTTATATAATTATATAATATTTTTCATATTATCCCCTTTTATTTTTTAAAAATAATAAAATCACTCATGGGAACGTATGACATATCATATTATAAAATCATGTAAATCATTTTATTATCTCTATATTTTGTAGGTGATTATAAAATTTTATATAATGAGTATATAGGATATTAATTTTATAGATAAAAATATATTTATGATGAAACTATGAATAACAGAATTTACCATAAATGTTGAACAGAATATATCATGAAAAAAATAAATTTAACACACGGTTATGAAAATTTTAATGAGGATATATTATCAATTGTGGGTTGGTATTTTTTATGTGTATTAAAACAAAAACTAATATCCCAGAACCTATAGATATATAGTCCCAAAATCAGTAAATAGAATCTAATCCTATACCAAATTGTGTATTAGTCTCTGAGAACTATATACATACATTAATCATCCATTACAATAGAAGTAAAACACAAAACATATCAAATGTAAATATTATGCATATTTGATCTATTTCAATGATTCATTTTCAAGGAATTGAAGATGGAAAAAGGCTATATATCAAACATATAATGATAGGTACTTATAATGGAATCAATTATCATTGAATAAAAAAGAATCACAATAGAATGGTAATTAACAGAAAAACTCAGTTTAATGAATGAAATATTCTAGAAATACATCAATAAATAATATCAAATAGTAATTAAATACATAATAATACCAAAATTAAAAATAAAGGACATTATTAATGTTGGAAATGATGGTCATTGACACCAGTATATATTTAAAATCTTGTCTTTTCCCAATATAGTATAACGGATGGATTGGTATACACCAAAACACTATTTAAATATGTCTATCCAAATGGATTGTCACATGAGACGAATCGATGTGTTGATGTTACATCTATAACCTAGACCCACATATCAGGAACTTATAATTCATTCCATATATTTTAAATAATAAATTAATTATTTAAACAATACTCTTTATCAAAAAATTTATATACATGGTAAAGAATATAGAATATATGTACATATCTAGTATATAAATTATTATTAAATGAAATACAACATATATAAAAATAGACTAATATATATAAAATATTCAAAACAATGATTCAAAAAATTCAAATATTTAAAAACATGTATAGTATAATTTTCACAACCATGTTAGTTTTTCATGAGAAATTTATTTCCAAAATATTAATTGGAGGTTAAAAATGTCTAAAACGCATAAGAATATAGGTTTTGAATGAAAATCATGTATATTAAAGAAATAATTAAAATTGAAGTGTAATATTAAAATAATAATTAAATAATGATAGTTATTTTTGTAATAACTGAAAATTTATAGAATATTCTATGTATTATAAAATTTTTATTGATGTAGGAAAATCAGTTAACATCATATACATTAAATAGAAACATTTCTTGTGAAATTTTTTATGGAATTTAAAAAATGTTCATTTTGAAAAATAAATCACATGATTCCTTTTAATCAATTAAATAAATTAATTATTCAATTAATCATCCTTAATTAATCATTTATATAAATAAATATGAATTCTATAAAGTAATTTTGACAGTCATGTACATGTTCATAAACTAAAAACGACTTAAAAATGTGAAAAACAACCTTTTATTTTAAATAATACATATATTGATTATAAAAATAAATTTAGTTGATTTGGGAAGAAAATATTGAAACTATGTATATAGTAATTGGATAAGAAAATATATTGATTTTATGAATGATTATTTATAATATTCCTTAAATAAAAGTTAGAGGAATACTATAAAATGTGATTCTAAAATAAATTATTTCAACATTAGTAACAATCAATTTGGATATAATTAAAATAATGAACATTTATTAAAATATTAATCCTATGAAAAAATATATTTACATGTTAAACTCATCCTAGATAATTAATATATATAAATAATTCATGAATAGTGAAAAATATATCTCAATAGAGTGGAAATTAAGATGAATTCTATTTGAAATCCAATAACATTGGTTTGATAATTAATTTATATTGGGATTAAATGTAATAAAATTTAAAAAAACATGTTGAAAAAAACAAAGAATAATCATATATAATTACTAAAATATTTTAGGATTAACAAAGTCAATTATGTAGATGTACTTCCCATCAAATTTAAATTGATTTCAAAAATCCCTTATATAAAATTGTACATTATTCATAAGGAATCCCAAATCCAGTGTACAAACTTCAATTTAATATACTTATACTCAACTTTTAGATATATAAATTATATATAATGTATTATATATTCATATTAATTAAAAATATTAATTTTTAATTTTTTCTATGTCATCATTTTTCAGTGTTAAATGTTACATTTTTCATAAATGTTTCATTTTGGTAGGTTTGTTCAATTAACCATTTTCAAGGTTACATTACCCTATGATTAAAGTTCACCATATAAATATCATATATAACATCAATATTGATATATTTCAAATCATTCTTAAATTTTAAATATTAAAATTTTATTTACATTATTTATGGAGATGGTGAGTCATATATAAATGTGAATGTTTTTTCAATTTTCAATGGATGTAAAAAAAATATTAAATAATGATTATTCCTTATAGAACAATTATTTTTCTATATATATCAAATAAATTCATTAAAAGTGTAATTATTACCATCCCTATGATGTGAATATGGAAAATATGTTAATATCACTTCCTGGTAGAGGTTGTCTACATGTATGCACAAGAAACATTATTATTTTCAAATATATTCAATGATAATAATATTGGAAATATATTAGAAAAAAATATAATAATAATTATTTCATAAATCTAATATATATCTTTTTGTTGAATATTTATAACAAAATCAAATTTTGAGGATGAAAAAATATTATTGAGCTATTTGGAGATGGCATGTCATATGTATGCATGAGGGATGTTTAACATTTTCATATATTATAAATTAGATGAATATTGGTGTTATATATTCATAATAACATCTACATATATTAATTAAACTAGAGACATTATTTTATTCTTTTAATTGTTTATTAATTGAAATTATTAGAATATTGAAATTCTAATGAGTCGATAAGGATGACTACATATACATCAGTTGATATCTTTTTGATCCCTTACTAAGGACCCTTGTTGTAGTGTTTTTTGAATAATAGAACTACTAATTAAATTTTTTTGTGAATTAGAATATTATTTTGTGTGGTTTATTTAATCTATATGTATCAATATGGTTAAATTAATGATACAAAAAGTGTCCCATTATATGTGTGGGGTGGTTCACTACTGTTTTTTTAATATTAAAATGTAATAAAATTCCATTCATTCAAAATAAGTTAAAATTTTACATTTTATTTTATATAATAAGTATATGGTCCTTATATTATAATTTTATTGGGCTTTTAAGTATTTATATATCATTTTAAAACATAAGAATCTAATTTTTCCCATTGTTATAAATTATTTTCCTTTACCGTAGTAATTACTATTTTAATATTGCTTCATAATAATTTATCTTATATTGATACATTTACTAATAAACATATAAAGGAATAATGTTTCGATCATATACAATACATATTATCATATTTAATAAATTTTTTTATTTTTTCATATTAAAAAAAATTATTTTCATAATATTATATTAATTTCATTTTTTAAAGAATTCACATAATATGACCTAAAAATAATCATCACCAATATTTGTAATTAATATAAAAATTGAAAAATAATAATATTTTATATTTACTTTTTATGTCACAGGGAAATATAAGTAAATCAATAAAAAATTACATTTGGTGACTAAAAATCATTTACCATATTTTTCTATAGCTTTCAAAACCACTATGTCATAATTGTGTAGTAATTTATGGCAATTATACCATCCATAAAATTTTATAATAATTTTAAATGATATAATAAATAATTTAATGCTTCAGATAATTTTTTCTAATAAATTTTATCAACCTTTTATCCTTTTGTAAAAATTAATGTAATATTATTTTCAAGAGATTGTCATTGATCATTTGTCTTTACATAAAAAAATATATATATAATCACAAAAAGGATATTTAATTGAAATAATTATATTCTAGTTTAGGATTTTCATGATTGGATTCCACTGATTTAATGATATGTATTATTGAATTAGAAAAATCAATAATCTGTTACCACATTTTTTATACTTAATTACCTATTTAATGATTTACTAAACTGATAAGTTTTACCGATCCTACTATTTGGGATGGCTTGATATAAATAGGGAATATTTATATAATTGAAACCCCCCATATTTCATAAATGGAATTTATTTTTTCAAATTTAATACTTATATTTTTCAACAATCAATTTTAAAATTAACTAACAATATGCAAAAAATAATATATTTCTAGGAAAAAATTGATATAGAACTAAAAAATATCATATATTAAAATGATGAAAAATTATGATACTAATCGAATTAATTAAAATATATTATGTCAATTTAGTATAATATCACTTTTAATTAAAATATTTAATTGAAATATAAATTTATTTTATTTAAAAAAATATTTGAAAGCATTATAAAATCTTTATTTTTTTATTATTCACATAAAAACCTATAGCTATTTGAAAATTAAAAAAAATCACCATATGATAGTTGTAATATTTTAATTTTATTACTTATGTAATTTAAAAAAAATTTATTATAAGGGATGAAATGTATTTTAAAATTTGTTTTGATGAGAATTAATTTTACATGTATAAAAGGACATCATTAAATATTTATTGGTTGTTTATGATGATTTAATCATTGTATTTTTGTTTTGTAGGATTTTAATACCTATATTTTATATTAACATTACTAATATTCAATAGTTATACTTAATGAGGTTGGTAACACATTTTTATGTAATATTTTATATATATCTCAACATGAATAATTATCATGGGAACTTCTTATGAAATTTATTGAACACATAAAATTATTAAAAGTGAAATATATATTAAAACATAATGGTTTTACATCCTTCTGCAAAAAAAATTATTATTTTATCATAATTTCATCTCTTATATTCAATGTTTTTACATTTTTTTGAAATCCCACATTACTGATTAGGACAATCAGTGTAAGGCCCTAGCCTTAAAAATTTTATAATATGGAATTATGTTAAAAATTCACATTGAGGATCTTTCCAAGTTTAGTTATTTTTAGATATAGGTCATAACTTATACATAACGACATGAATATTACAAGTAGACACTTGTACTCAATATCAACTATATTCATAAAATAAAAACTATTAATAACAATGAAACATGTTTTGTACCGTGTTTAATGTGGCATGACTTCTCATTAATTGAATCCATGACCCTATTCCATTTTATATCCTGCTAAAAATATTTAATAAACAATAACATGTGATGAGCATAAAATTCTCAGTAACGGATTCATAAAGAAGAAAAAATTGTTAGTAATTCAACACAACATGTAAACCAGGAATACTTTATCATAATTACGATTTTTTAACTTTATGAAGTAGTGAATACTATACAATGAATAAAAACTCATTTTTACCCTTTTTTAAACCCAAATATTACCATAAAACCCATAGAAATTCACATAACATATAAAATATACACATGTGACATAATCAAACATTAATGAAATATCCATATTGTCCACTTCCAAAAATAAAATTTACAAGTGAAATAGCCATAAAACTGACTACCATACCCAATGCATTGGATATTATAATGTAACCACCAATCCATGGTTTATCACGTAATGACCCATCAAATGTCCAAGTACCATTATATAATCATCACACATAAAACATTTCAAATATCATCATTTTAATCATAAAATTTCATTTGAAATCACAAAAAATAATTTCAAGATATTGAAATATTAAATCAAATATAAAAACCATTTTTAATACCAAAATATGTTAAAAGGGTATATGGGATTTATATCCACTTTAAAATCATCATGACATGTTAAGGAAGATAATATATCAAATATTTCTCATGATAGTGGAAAGGTTGTTTTTGTCGTATATGTTAAAAAACATTCCTTTTGGTATTTAGTAAAACATTTGGTAGAAACAAGATTCTCTTAAAATGAATTTAAAATTTAAATGGGGTTATTATACATAGTGTAAAATAAGGAAGTTAATATTATAAAATATCCCCCAATTAATGGAGATTTAAATGACGTTACTTGGAAAATTCTACAGCCAAATGACTTCACATAAGAATTCAGAAAATGAGTTGTTAAGAGAGAAAATGGTATATCATCACATGGAAATAAAATTTAAATAAATAAGGATATATAACAACATAACCTAACAAAAGAAAAAGTAAATTAAAATTATTCACTTAAAAGAAGTCGTTAACTAAATGTGGAGGGTGAAAGGTTCTCATACCTTATGTCTAAATTTTCTTGTCCATTGTTTATCTCCAAATATATTAAAAATATGTTAATTTTACTTGCTCCAGAATCCATTTACTATTTATTATTTATTTTATATCACATATTACCTTTGTATAACAATCATAATATTATTCAAAATCATATCGGTATTTTTGTAGATGTTCGATACTGGAGTAATAAATGAACTAGTTATAACTACATATTTTACATGGTGTCAATAGTCTATTATCTATATAACAGTATAAATTTTTAAATAATATATATATCTAATTTATATGAATTTATATCCATTATATATGTATTTTGGAATGGTCTATAACATTAGTATATAAAAAATGAAATGCAGTACATACCCATGAACGGTACTTTTTTTCTTTTTCATTTTTAAATGAATGAAAAATAAATAATACATTGGTATATTATAAATATAGTATAATATATAGGTTACATATGTTACATAATTTCATTAATTTCATCATTTATATGTTCCATGTATAGAATGAATGATTCAATAAACATTGAGTGGGTGGTAGTCCGTACTTCCTCAAATTAAATTATCATATTTATAAAACATGAAAAACGTAAATGTATGTTATAAATGATAATTATAGAAGAATAAAGATAAAATAAAGATCATATATATCATATGTAATTTCATTTCCATCATAATTTCAAAATAATAGGTGGTGGGAAAAGATTTAACAATCATCTTTTCGTGAGGCAGCAATTCATCGTCCACAGAAATAGTAAGTTCTATACCCATTTGATAGAGGTGTGTATAGGTGATGTTTGCATTCATCTCATAAAAAAAACATAGTATATTGATGATAATGGTGGTTTTATATAAACAATGAATTAAAATTGAATATTATTTGGAGAAGGAAAAATAATTTAAAGGAACATGAGGGAAGATATTACCTTAAATCTAGTAACTCCTTTGGATTTAAGCTAAAAGGCATTCTTGAATTGCCTTATACTGATGGCAAGTCTTATAAGAGGAGGAGATAAATGTTGGGATCTTGTTTGGGTATAGTTTATACGATTCAATGGGGCTTTATATATGTGATTAAGGGTTACAGGAGGTGTCATTTTACAAGATGTAGGATGGGAACTTTAAAAAATATTCAAAGAATTATTTTATTATTAATTGAATTTTGTTTTAAATAGGACCACATCACATTAAATTATTAGATATAGTGATTATTGTTTGAAATTAACTCAACAAATTAGTTTTAGATAATTATGGTTTCAAATTCAACTGTATCATTTGGTTTTAACACGTAAGTAACTAATTTGAATCTTACCATGTCTTCTTGTATATTCATCCTATATGGTTAATATAGATACTATAAAATGAAAATCGAAACAAAATGAGTAATTAATAAAATTTTAAAAAACCTTTATTTTATTTGGAATGAATATTATATTTCATGGACTATTATATAATTTATTAAAATATTAATGATTTAAAAACTCATTTATGACATTTTTATACTATTCATATCATGACATATAAAAAATACATACCAAATTGATTAATTCGAAAAAACATCATTAATTAAAAGATAACAAGTCATAATAATACATTCAATATTTTTATTGCATAAATTGTTTCAAATTAAATTTATTTTTAATATTTATAATCTCATTTATTTAAATCATTCATTAATATAGTAATCTCTATATCACCATTATTTCGTTAATAAATTAATATATTGGATACATAAAAAGTACATAGAAATTACCATGATATATTAAGTAGTTTAATCATTAAAATAAATTTTTATAGTAAATATATAACTTATATAACCCCATATAATTTATTTAAAAAAATATTCATGTTTAGGATATAATCTTCTTTAACATTAAATTAAAATTAATTAAATGTCATTTTCACACAAAAGGGGCTCCATGGGTTCCTAAAATTGACCCATGGATGCCTATGGTCGAAGAAATATCATTCTATATCATTAGGACAAGTGTTAGGATAATTTAATATTTTTATAATATTATACTTTTACTATAATTTACGGGATTTACTTTTTTTCCATTGAATATAATATTTTTAATGACGTTACTATTCATAATGTTTAAAAATAAAATTTATCTATTTACACAATTCAGAACTCTTTATTACAGATATTGAATCCATTATTCCAAATTCAAAACACCAAAGATGCTTCAAATAATTTAATATTAATTACTATTTCAAAACCAGAAAGCATGTTTTTATTTAATAAAAAATATGAAAACATTGACATGTGTTTATATATATTTTCAAAGTTAAATTATATCAAATTACCAAAATTGGATGAAATAATAAAAATAAAATCTAATTAAACATTAAAACCAATTAAAATGATGATGTAATTATATAAAAATATTATATGAAATGACTATTTTGACATAAAATATAGTATTTTTCACCATTCATTGAAAAATAAACATTATCAGAAAAATAAAAAAATTCCCCAAGATGAATATTTATTTACAAAATCTAAATGAGAAGTTTATTTTTTCAAATTAAATATACAAAAGTGATAAAACTAGATATAAAAATCGTTCTTCATCAAAAGGCGGTAAAATAGATTTTTTTTTGAAAAATATTAGGGTTTTTCATGATGAAATTTAGATTAATTTTTATATTAAGGCTCTAAAATTTATGGGATAATTGTAAAGAAATTTAATAAAAATATTTTATTTTGTTAGGTTCATTCCCATGAATACAAAAGTATGGTTTTAACTATCATTTATAATAATAATAATATTTTTATATATTTTTATAACTCAAAGTGGTGTTCAAGGTATGATTTCAAATAAAACTATTGTTGGGTGTTGAGTATACTATGAGACAATGTTTCCACTAAAAAATAAAATTAATATCTTATTCATAAATATTAATATATATTAAATGGTATTATTCTATAAATACCATGGTAGTTTTAATAAACCTTCTACTGAATGGGAAAACATGGAAAACATAAAAGTAAAATGAAATATCCTATATTGGAGTTCCCAGATAAGAATAACAATGGTGGGAAGTTATAATATATATAGGATGTTCCTAACATCTAAGGACTAATATAGATTATTATATATTATTTAAATGATTATGATAATGATTAAAAAATTATAAATATGTTATGGGTCAAAATACATTCAATAAATCCGAAATAAAGGGCAATGGATACTCTTATTTATGTAAATATGCTTTTACAAATTTTGAGACATTCATTTATTCATAAGATAGTGAATGTGTGAAATTTTAATTAAGAATTCAATATTCATTTAATATGTAGAAATTTATATTTTGATAATGCTTTCATTTATTATTCTTTATAGATTACTCTATGAAATGAGTATTCAAGAAGTATTTTTTATGTCTGACGTACTAAAATTAAATTTCAATAGATCAGATAAGCCATTTTAATAATATTCATTAAATATTAATCTAAATTTAACAAAAACATAAATGATAATTATATTATACCCAACATGGAGAAGTATAATACATCAATCTCTAAAACCACCATAATTTTTCTTAAAGTAAAACATAGTTGATTCCATAAATTTTTTAAGCAATGGATCATCCAATACTTGTGTGAATAAATTCAAAATCATAAAATGGTAAATATTAAATTATATATTGTTTTAGATAAAAAATATCATTTTTCATAATATAAAAAAATATCTTACAATATAAATTAATAAACATGAAAATACTTTGATAATAAATCCTCCTAAAACATACTATAATCATAAATCACTATATAGCATAAATGTAATGATAAATACTTCCAAAGTTTAAATGTATCATTGTTATCAAATAAAATTATAAACAAGGTAATAAATTTAATATATCCAATAATATAGTTCATAACATTATCATCACACAAAAAATTAATTCCAATGACAAAAAATACTATTAAATTAAATTCTATAAATTTCAAAAATCTATTTATCCCAAATGAAAATAAAATAATCATAAGAAACCATTTATTGTGGGTTATCCTACACAAGATCTTGTTCTCTCTTAAATTATCACGTTACCACTAAATATTTCTTCATGTTTTTATACCATTGAAAATATTATTTCACATCCATAATAAAAGACAACTATATAAAATTAATTAGAATATTCATGATAATTATTTCTTGATATAATTAATATAACATTGCACCTACATAATTCTCAAATCCCATTTAAAACACATTAGTAATTGTTCATTCAATATATATAAATGGTCATTCCATGCTATATGTTATAACCCATGTAATTGGTAATAGACTCAAACAATGACCATATACCTCACAGGTAATACAATAAACTATAAATGGTATGTTAGGAAGAACTTTTTATTCTTCCATTTAACTCTTAATTATTTTCACAATAAGACACATTCTCTATGTAATACATTTTCACACATAAACACATTCTGTATTCAACTGAGTTATTTCTAAATTTGATTCTTACCACACATTTTAAAAGTAGGAAACTGAATTTTCTTCCCTACATGTCCATCATGATTCACCATTTTTCTGATGAGAGGTGTTTTATGAATGTAACACTTTTTAAGTATGTAAATCATATATCTGGATAAATGATTTAGAATAACCATAATGTTTATCATTCTAAATCCTATTTAATTTTCTATTTCATGGGGAAAATTATTCTATTTTCTATCAGATTAATCATTATCATAGATCCTTTTAGTTACATCATTTTAATGAATCCAAAAATTCTATTGTGGTTAGTAATAATAATTTAGAGAAATCATGAAAAATTATTTATAAGTCATCAAAACCATGAGACATTTACATCAATATATGTCACAATAGGTTTAAAAGATGTCATACATGGTCATTATCTATACAAATACATAATAATATTGATAAATAAATTATGTTTTAACCCCAACATATCATCTATGAGTTTAAGACTATGATTGTTGTAAGTGAGCACTCATAAATAACTATAGTGACATATGATATATAATTGACTACTTATTTTTATGGTTATTACACTAAGATTAATTTGTTCCAAATCCTTGTCCACATACTGTATCTAGACATTGTTGTATTTTTAGTAAATATAAAAAATAAATAACACTTTTGGAGCCAAAATATGCCTCTTCCAAAAACATAGGAGAATGTTATCACAAAAATACAGTAAAGGGTGGAATTGTAAAGGTTCCTTATAGAGCAGAGTCCATATTCACACTCGCTGCAGAGTAATCCAATCTTTATCACTGCCGTGGAGAGAGACCATCTCTATTCCCACCTTATAAGACATTGAAAAATGAATTCTCACCACTTAAAAAATGTTTTACCAAGTAGGGGCCCTCTCTGCACCCGTCTTAGAGATAGCCCTTCTCAATGCACAATATTGCAAGTGGCCATCTTTGCGTCCTTTACAATGAAATCTAACAGACCAAGGCCTAGTTCTGATAAACTTGATTTCCTCTCCCTACAGTTGTGTAGAATGAGTTACATTTCATTTCATCTTCTGTCCAATGCTTCCCCCTTGAGCCTATAAATAATAGGCTACCCAACATCAAAGGAAACCAAACCTTCACCATTAATCTTCCAACTATCAAATTGGGAAACACCTTTTTCTATGAGAACCTATGAAACAAAATTAATCATCCAAGGTAAATGATCATTTCTAAGTCCATTTTCCTTTTATAAAATTTTTACCATTTTCAAAAAATACTTTCCTTCTTAATGCCTATGGGCCACTGCAAATTAGGGAGTTCCCATTGGGTACTAGAAACATCACAAAGAATTCAATATTTGCAATGAACCCTCTAAAACATGTGAACTCCAAGCATAAACTGGGTCATAGAGCTCTGCGAGCCCAGGTGCTCTGGGAGCCAATGCAATTCACAAACTATGGTGCTCTGTGAACCCAGGTGCCCCACGAGCCTCTCCACTACATGACCCCCGGTTCACTGTGAACCTATGTGCTTCATGAGCCTCTTCACCCCACGGTCCCCAGCACTACATGATCACGAGTCAATACAAGACTATATACTTCATCATCCTCGACACTCTATGATCCTAGCTATTCTGTTAGAAGCTATGATTTCCGTGCCTCTGTGCTCCTTAATCTCAGGTGCTCTACGAGTGGTTATGCCTTACAAGCCCCAGTGCCCCACAATATCGTGTTCCTTATGAGACTCTTCTCTCTAAATTCCACGGTCCTTGGAAACTTCTTTATCTCTACTATTCCATATTCCCTACAAACAACTTTTCAATGAAACCCCATGATATTTGAAAATCCCTTCTCTATAAAGATTCATACTTCACAACCCCTTCTTCCACTCAATCCCCTAGGTTTATTTTGGGTAATTTCAATGTCTCGTGGGAACTAATTCATGTCACATTACATAGTGTAATGCTTCATCATATATGTATTCTATTTTCTATGGCTTCTATTCATAGCCACGCTAATATTATCCCCACATTGTATCACTTGATAACAAAACCCCACCAGTGAAATTCTAATTCCATCCATTCCCAATGGGTGTGGTGGAATCAGTTATGCATGTCCTAGGAGTGTGGATTGAACTAGCCTCATCTGAGATGTAGGGTGTTAAACATCCAAGACCAATAGTCAAATACAATAAGGGAAAAGGGAATCTCGGGACCATGAAATTCTCTAATCGATTTGGATCAGTGAAAAAGATAATATATAATCCCGAAAAGGACACATTGCATCAACAACTCATAGATTATAAGAAGGTGGTCGATGTCCTCTTTGTTGAACGTAATGTGGAGCAGGGACTAGACTACGTTGATTTTTGACCAGGGTAGAAGTGTTTGGTTTAACTTCTCCCCGGTGAGTTACCTCTGGGTTTCCCTTACCATCTTTCCTAAATAGATATTGTATAATCCAAAAAATTTGACATGAGGGAGTGGTATGTGTCACAAAATTTACCTGAGTGACATGATAATCTTCGAGACCTGGCTTAGGATCTCATAGAAACTACAAAAATCATCCTTCCAGCCTCTCCATAAGTCGTTAGGTCTTCTAACAAAGTTGAAGAACCTTCAAATGACCTGTTGATCAGCGATCCATATCAAAATAGTAACCCTTACACATATTATATAATGGAAGCACTCATTTCCCACCTTGAGGATTTAGAAACTTGATGGGTGGAAATTCTGCATGATAGTAAGATATATCTGTAATGGTAGGATGATATTTCAGAACCCCTAGTTTTGGGAACCCTATATTTTTACCCTTTAATGGGATGGGTGATCCACTATAGCATCTGTCCTACATCACCTCGAGGTGTGCACCCATGATGGGGTAACTAGTATAGTAAGTGGTCTCCAAACTTGGGTGTTTTGTACAATCATTCAAAGGGACAACATTTGTTTATCACAAACAGTTTTCCATTTGGTCTGTAGAGGTCTTGGAGGATCTTCATAGGTAGTTCCTTTATCAGTTTAGAAGCACCACTCAAAATATTAGTATTATTGGTCTTCTAAATTGAAAAGAGAGGCCTCTAGAGCACATCGTGGACTTTGTCTCCGGATAGAAATGCCACACCTACTCCTTTGATATGGTTCTGAATTATGAACAACTACTTACAATGTGTGTGGGAAATTTCAAGACTAAATTTTCCACCTTTCTAATTACCCAAAATATCCCCAGGGGGGTCCATGATTTCACTCATAAGGCCCACCATCTAGTAGAATCCTTTCTGTCAGCAGAGACCGAACATTCATTGCCTCCTGTTGTTTTGATTACAAGGGAATCTAAGGTTGAGATCATCGTGGTATCACCAAGAGAGTCCCCTAAGTAAATAGATTTATTACCAATTGAGCCACCTCCATAGCCTCAAAGAGGAATTCGGCCTCAGGGATTGTCTTCATCCCAGTAAGAACTATCCTAGAACTAGAAGGTACCCCATGTAATGCACCACCACCACCAAAGTGAGATATCCAGGTTCCATCACCTTGACAGGCTCCCCTAGCCCCTCTTTTGGGCCAGGATCCCAAATCCCCCATCACAGATTGATGAAATCGTACATAGTAATTCAATAAGGCTATGGTCCCTGGTTATTTTCAAAGAACCTTGGATAATGGAATTATAATGCTGTCGGAATTTAGGAGGCCTGAAAAAGTAGATCTCACTAATCGCCCTACAAACTTCCCCAATAACTGGATCATGGGGTACACCCTCAAGAAGTGATATGTGTTTAGTCACTAATTTCAAGACCAGTTTAATACCTACATACTCAAATTATGCCCATCCCCATCAATTGTTTTAGGTGTATTCATAGAGACTGATGGCGACAATGACATTGAAGGTGAGTGGCATAAGGTTCTTTATCATAGATCTCAAAAATAGGATAATTGGGTGGCTCTTAATGGAGTATCTTATTTACATGGATTTATCTATGCATTATTAAATTGACCCAAGCCTTCAAAAGTCATCGTGACATCTTCAGCTATAAATTCTATGCCATCATCCCATCCTTCCTCCTCCCAAAAGGGCTATCATTAGTGACACAATGTTAAATAATTTCCCCCACTGATGCCATCATCATCACATACTCTCAGTGTATTAATTCTTTTAGAGGTCGAGATTAACCACATGATTCATACAGTGGTGTCAGAATTTTCATATGTTGATAAAGGGTACACTATAGTTTGCACCATGGAGTTGGTAAACGCCTACATGATTCCGAATGATGGAGATCACCAGAAGGATCCCCACAACCTCCACGCCCTTCCCCAAAGACGACAGTGTGGTGGCCATATGGGTTTTTAGTATGTCATATTCAATACTTCTATCTAGGATATAAATTATACCAAAACCATACCACATGAATATTATAAATCTCAACATGCACAACCTTCTCATCTGGTATCATCTGGTCCCCATCGACGTCATTTCTGCTACTTGACTAGGTAGTGCAACCGTGGATGCACCACGATTAGCCACGTTCTATTGTAGACCAGATTTAGTATTTTGGGCGACATCCATTAGTCATTGTAAGAGATTCAATTTGAGATCTTCGGGACATCCCCAAAACTAGTTATTCAACAATTTTTCCGGAAGGTCCCACCCTATCTCCTACCAAAAAATGACTTATTGTCAGTATAATTTCACTCTTGGTATTTTTGTGTGATGTTCTTACAAATATTTCATGTATCCTTGTGTGACTCTTTATCCTCGATGATCTTTACCTTTTTACAGATATGCAAAATTCCCTTTATGAGGCTTAATGAATCCCCCTCTATTTGTAGACAGAGTTAACAGATATATAAGCCTTCAATGAGGAGGAAACCGAGCACACATATTTTCAATCCAACATCTATTTCTCTAGATAAGATTAATGATCTATCATATAAGAGCATATCTTCCCACTGTACCTTATGGTCCACTTAAATGGATAGGAGGTTCGTAGTAGTCCTGTTGATATATTTTCCGGGATCAACCTTATCCTGATCTAGATGCTCTAAATGATGGGGTTATCGAATGATAATCTGAGCTCCTCTGACTAGAAAATTTATTTTAATGATATGATTGAATGAAAACTGGTTGGAAAGATCCACCTAAATACCCATTTTAGTGCTATGGAATCTAGGACTGAGTTCATGGTTGTCTCGATGAATACCACATACAATGCATTAATGGGTGAGCCATGCTTCCAACTGAATATAGCGGTCCTCTTTTCATATCACTGATGCCTTAAGTACTTTCATAATAGTCGACTATGAATACTCTATGGTGATGTGTATCCCATTTCTTCTTTTTAATCTCATTATCTAGATGTCAATGATTGTATGAGTAAGGACAAGAAGATTAGGGCTTGAGAGGTGGATCCTACTACAGCTGCAACTGACTAGTGGATTGGCCAAGATGATGCTTATGTCTTCCCAATCCACAGATTAGATTCCACAACAATAGATTTATGGAAATGTTTTTTTGTCACTAGAAAGGGGAAGAAACACATTCCCAATCCTATGAGACATAGGGAGATCACCTCATATTCATATACATGTCAAGAACATGTAATCCAAGATCCCCATACTACCATAAGGTATCAAAAAGTATGTCCACCATAAAAGATGATTTTTAACTCTATCTTGTTTCACTAGGCTCAAATTAACATTATCAAGACAACAAAAACCATTTATTTGATATAATAATGTGTGTCCCCTTGGGCTAAAGGCCATATATGATCAGTTCCACAACCTTCATCATTATGGTTTCAACAGTACATGAGTCTCTAGATGTGAGTTCCCCCGACGCTATGCCTAGCACCAGTGGCCCATCTGGATCTATCGACTTGGAGGAATTGCCTCCTGGGGAGGATCCCAAATTATTTAGTAATGAAGATAATATTTAGTATTATCCATGCACTTTTGAATAATGTGTCTTCACCATGGTTGATTAATTGGTACTGGTGAAACTCATTAGTGGGACAAATTTGAAATTCCCATTGATCAGTGTCGTTATGCCTCTTGAAGGGAAACAATGATACATGGACATCCTAAAGCAGCACCATGGTGTATTTTATTAGTGTTATAATGAGATTCCTGTACTAGATCATCAGGTCCCCATCCACCGACTCAGTCTTCCAATGAATCATCGCAGGTTTAAACAACATTTTAGATATATGCACCCTTCTCATAGTTCAATGGTCGAGGCTGAGTTTGATGAACACATCAAAGACAACATTACCAAAAAGATTAAATAATCAAGATGGTTATCCAACATTGTTCTTGTCAAAAAGATTAAGAGACAGATCAGAGACTACGTCGACTACTGGGATCTCAACAGTCAATATCTAAAGGATAATTTTACACTTCCTAGGACAAAACTGTTGATTAGTGCCTCCATGGGGATATCGACTTTCTACATCATGGATGGGTATTCTGGGTATATCCAAATATTAATGGATCAAAATTATGAAGATTACATGGCCTTCAGAGCACCACAATGTACATTATGTTACTGAGTGATGCCATCTTTTTAAAGAATGCAGTATCCACATATAAGTGTTCCATGTATCAGATATTTATTCTAATCCTCAAAAAATTGGTGGAAGGTTACGTGGACGATCTGGTGGTCAAATCTTGCCAACACCAAGACTGTATCAATGATCACAATAAAGTGCACACATTCCTTTTATCCCACCATCTGATGATAAACCCCTTGATATGTTCATTCAGGGTCACCCCAAGAATGTTTTTTGGAATTGATGTTTGACATAATGACATCAAGATCAATTCGAATAAGATCATGTCCATTATCTAGATGTATCCTATGAGAAACACCTGGGATCTTCGAGTATTTAAATTACAATTATACTATATAAGACGATTCATCACAAATCGGGATTGAAAGTTTAATACCTTTTCCCAGCAGATGAAGAAAGGTGCTGATTATCGGTGGGATGAGGAGTGCAAGACGGACATTGATGAAATCAAGCATCACCTGTTATAGCCTTTGGTCTTGATGCCACCTATTTATGGAAATCTGAATGTCCTTTATGTGCCCACTCTATAATAATATCTTATCACCCTTCTCGCCTATAAATAAAATGAATGAAAAAATAATAGTATGTACTATCTCAACCACATGCTCCTCAATACAGAGGCCATATATTTTTCAATCGAGAAGAGCTTCCTCATGATGGTTTTCGCTATCCCAAAAATTATTACACTACATACTTCACCATGATATAAAAATAGTTTCTTTAGTAGATATGTTGATATATAGTCTGAACCACTGCATGTAGACAGGTCGTCTAGCTCAATGGGTAATGATCCTCCAACAGATGGACATCAGGTTTGCCTCCCTAAAGGCCATCAGGCGATAAGAGTTGGTATTCTTTTTTTCTTCTCATCCTCTCTTGCAAACCAATCATTGGATATTTATTTTTTTGATGAGGAAATCATCTGGGTTGACCAAGCCATTCCATGTTGGAAAAATAACTTTTATTGTGCTTCCTGATGTCCAAAGGACATAATACTCAATGATCCTTTACTCTATATGGTGGGATTGGGTATCTTCTTCATCATTCAAGCTCTAGTTGCTTTTATATATTCATTACTATTTTTATATTGTTTTTCCAACAATTATTTAGTGGACTATTCTCTCTTCACTGGTCTCATGATGGCCCTCTAGATTGGCTTTTCCAACATGCATATGAATGGGGACTCTAAATTTGTTAACATGTAGATCAGCGATTACAATGTCATCCAGAAACATGATCGAGTAATATTGTTGGATTATACCCTTCAATTGATTTTCCAATTCCCATAACAACCATCGGTTACTCATGTCCCTCCTTCAAACAATAGTTGAGCTGATTCCTTTTCTAGCCTCACTGAATCCCTTTCATAGTCTTACCCGGATGAGTAAGTTATTCATGTGATGTACCGAAGATTCATTTACCATTTCATTCCAAAAAACGATATCCCACATGTTGGTCATCTTATCGCTGGTGCCTCCATGATTTAACATCCAAGTCCCCCTATATTATCTTTGGATATGACTCTCTACTAGAGGACCCCCTTTTTCATGTATCTCCATCACATCATTCTTCGAGAATATTGTGTTGAGCATTAACAAATCCAACACATCTCATTTCAATTTACACTCTAGAGTGGTGAAGTCTTAAAAAGATCCTCAAAATATGGGGTTTTTATAGTTTTATCCTCCATTTCATTCAATGAGGTGATATTTTTTAGATCATGCAAGAGGTTCATACATGTTCCTGTAGGGCTCATCAGACCAGGCCGAAACTATCACACTAGATCCGGAGCTTTTGGTTCCCCCCTCATTATATATGATTGTGTAAAGTTTTCCAAGAAGATACATTCATGATGAATCCATGATAATTATCTGCATTGACTACCCAATCCACTCTCGAAAACCATGTACTCTTTTCCATTTGTGGTTTGGGGACTCGATGTCATGGGACCATATCAATGAGTGGTGACCCACCAGGAGGGGTGTACTTGGGTCGGGTTGGTTAGGGTTGAGGTATATTTTGGACCTGACACAAGAACAAGAGATAGTTTTTGGTTGGGTCAGGTTGGATAAGTTTTTAAATTCGTACCCAACCCAACTCAACCCATCTCAGATCGGGTTGGTTCGGGCCAGGTCGATCGGGTTTCAACAAAAAAATCATTTTTTTCTTTTTTATGATCCCACCACGCGGGTTGATTGGGTTATGATAAAATGAAAATTGTTCGTTTATTTTTTTATAATCCCACCCTTTGGGTTGATTGGGTTTTGTACTTTGCTGCTTCATTTTCCTCGCTATGCTACGGAATTCCCACTGCTAGAACCCTACAATGAATAGACCCAAAAAAAACCTAAGTCGGTGACTCAACAGTGTGATGTGATCAACTCGCATTTGCAGGTAGTTATCAAGGTCCGAGGTGGTTGAAGGTGAGGCCAGGTCGATGAGGATATGGTATTTCATGACACCAATAGATCTGGGGCCACATGCAGTCTTGGTGGGGACATAGGCAGGGGCAAAGTTAGAGGGGGTAGATGCAGATGTGGTGCAGTGGAGACAGTGGACTGACATGGGTGATGGAGATGTGGAATGGTTGTTTTCTTGTTCAATACTCCATCGTCAGATCTTTTAATAGATAAAATTAGCTTCTATTTTTTTGGTTTGTTGCTTGTTCTTTAGTTACCATAACAGAGTCAAATGAAATACATTATTCTTCATGTTGTTGTCTTTTATTTTGAAATAATTTTTGGTTTATTTCATGTGTGTCGTTCTTCTGAATTGGTTTTATTATTGTCTATAAGAATTAGTGGAAAATTCAATCATCTACGCAATTATTCTATTATTCATCATATAATGGGGGGCAATTTCTAGACTCCATGGATGGTGTAGGTAAGGAGGAAGATAGTGGTGTAGGCGAGGGTGAGGGAATTAGGTCAAGAGTAGGGAGGGAGAGGGCGAAGTATGAAGAGGTGAATTATAGTAGTTGGGTTGGTTGGGTCGGTTTGGGGTAATTGTTTCCCAACCCATGACCTGACCCAACCTGACCATGATATGATACATCCTAACCCAACCCATGATATAATTTTTTTTAACCCGACTGAACCCGAACCGACCCGATCGGGTCGCGTCGGGTTGGTCGGGTTGCGTCGGGTCTGAAGACCGCTACCCGCCAGTGTAGGTTGATCGTGACACCTAAAAAGATCATCTCCATGTGGGTGGAGGATGTTCTGATCATAGATGTTATGGAAAATTATTTTATTGATTTTCTAAAATCCAATATCATCTAACAATTCAGAGTCCCTCCCATCATCCTCACCAACAACATAAAAAACATCCGGGCAACTAAATGATGGAAGTCGTACCAAAAGTAAAACATCCATTTTATACATACTTTCCACTATCACGTTCATGATAATGGGTAGTTCATGGAATTCAAAAAAACTATCTCTATAATTTTGTAGATGATGGTGGGTATGAACAAGTAGATTTTTCAGATAAAATTGCCAACACTCTCTAGGATTATCGAATGATGATTCACAATTCTACTAAGGTGACCCCATATTCCCATATTTATGGTACATATGATACATTCCAATAAAGATTAATTTTCCTTCATTGTGCACAACAGTCTATGATCAAAATTAACTGAATAATTTAGCTGAAATCCCTTGGCAGAACCACATGTGGTCAACGGGAATAGGCCATATGCCCTGCATAATCCTGAAAGGCATCAAAAATATATTACCAGAGCTTTCAAATATAAATTTTACCTCCATTATTTCTTTAAGGGTGAAAGGTGTTATCCCTATGAATACTATGGATACCTGGTTTGAATCCTCCAAAATTTATGTTGGAATTGGAAGGACCTTACATCATTCATATGGTTTTCCCCAATAGAGCATACAACCTATTTATAATGAATGGTGAGCGTATAACTCCTCCCACCCCTGAAAAATTACTCATGTAAAACTTTTCATGATTAAATGGTCTATATGACCATAAAGTATGATTTCTTTATCGAGTGATGAAAAAATGCATGATCTGTCCAAGATGAAGGATGTAAAAATACATACAACTTGTCATGCATGACATTAAACTATATGTTTCCCTGCATAGGGTTATCATGTTTATGGTCCAAAATGACCATAAAATGTTTCTTGTTAACCGTACAATGTTATACTAGGTAATCAGTCAAGGCTAAAGGATGTAAAACCAACTAGCCCTAATCATAGGTGATGATAAAAAACTAAATGGTTCGATCTCTTTGACCATAAACGATGATCTCCCTACATCCTTATCACATGAAGTTAAACCAAAAACATCTTAAATAAATATGTATTGAATGATTCCCATCCTCATGGGATACGTATGAATGCTTAGAATCCTTTTCATAGATTCCATCCCCTAATTATTCTCTATTATTACCCCCAAGATATTTTTTCCCTGTAGAATAGTGCATAGAGTATTTAGACTTCATTGGCCTCATTTATTCCTAGTTTACAATGATCACACCATGTTCTACATACATTCATCTATCCTATCTTCATCCATATAGAATTACATTAAACCTCATGGAATATCTTTAATTAAGTGTGGATTGATTTCCATATTCATGAGACACATTGGAACACCATGACATTTTGTCTTCAGGTCCAGCCGTGTGTCATGGAAACCTCCTCATCTCTCTATCCCCTTTTTAGGAGTCCTCCAGAAGGAGGCAATGTGATTTGTCCAGGGATTATATCCAAATAAACATCATGTTTTTAATATCCACACCACATACCTATACCTCTTGAGACCTCTTCCTCCATTTGTTCTGTACATAGCTTTTCAAGTCAGGTGAATTTGAATTGTGCCCCTTGACACTCTTTGGAAGTTCAATAGTGTTCCCAAAGCAATTTGGTTTAGGACAAGGATTTTTGGAATCTATATATGCATGATATTTTTGATTTTCATGCTTCAGGTTCTTCTTCTTTTGGGATTTTATCATCTTTCAAATTCGAAAGGACCCCTAAAGAGTAAGGATTCTAGGCCCTAGTTCTCTCTAATAGCCTTTGGTCAATGTCACCAAGAATTTCTAATGAAGAATTAATACATGTCCCAGGATTTGGATATGCTCTGCAGTTGACACTCATTTTTTGTTCCTGTTTTAGGTAACATGATAAGGATGTTGTGTTTAGAGCACTGTCAACAACTATCAAATGTCACTATGCTACACCCATTATTCCCTAAAAATTTGGTGCATGATTCACATCCTTTTCTGCTCTAACATTTTCATGTAGAATTTTGACTCACTTAGTGCTATCTCACAATGATCATTTTCATGTTTAGTGGAAAAAGCCACGGTGAGGTGTTATTCAAGGCTTGAAAACATTTCAACATTTTTCTATATTGCACATGTTTTGAAGTACTTCTCCACCATTGTTTTTCCTCATCGATCATAGCTCACATGGACATAGGGATTTGATCATTATTTGTGCCCTATTGGAAGAGCCTCACTTCCCATGGTCTGATCTCTAAGATCATAATCGAGGGTCTCTCTATGTCCTATAAGAAGTAATTAATCTACATGAAATCCTTATGAACCATGAACGGATTGATACCCATCAATATGGGATACATAGGAATGCTCAGGACTTTTATCTTCAGATATATATCAGGTTCCACTAATTAATTCTTCTGATTGGTATTTTGGCTATGACATTCATAGGATTGCGTGGTTTGGTGTGTGTGGGATTATGTCTTCATTCATGACGGGGTTTCAATTGGTGCCCCACCTATTACCCATGTAACAGATGGTCTCTCCTACCAATCGTCCCGCATGACATTCAACAGCACTCTCATAAATATGTATCGCATAATTACCATACTCAAGGGATACATAAGAACACCTAGATGTTTATTCATCGTGTTCATCCCCATGTTATCTAACCTTTCTTGGACACTTGGTCTGAGGTTTCTTCCCCAGAATTTCATGTGGTGTGGTGTGGACCTCGTCCTCATTAACAATGTGTATGCTTTATCAGGCCCTGCACATTCCCCTCTATGTCCCTGTTTCTTCATTATGATTCCCTATCATACGATATTAAACCATGATTCCTGATCCCATATGATTTTAAGATGTTGTGTCTTTACTATATGATTATAAAATGCATCTGTATTTCCTATCATATGACCCTAACCTATGAAATTGTTGTCTTATATGTACGACACAAAACAGTAACTCTTTGTGTTGTACTCAATCGAGGGGACATCCTATTTGGTATCAGTCATCCACCCTGCCTTTTTAAGGACATTATATGGATTGATTCTTTTATTGATTCCTAGAATCTCCATCCATAGTTTTTTTTCTTCACAATAAAACAAACCTACATCGTAAAGAAAAAACCTGATCTATCATGTGCCACTTCATTTGTTGCATGGGCCAGACCCACAAGACTGTATTTTCCATAGCATTGGAATCACATCATGCCACTAATTGCTCTATGTACGGCTTTATCCCCATCATAATGTGGTACATAAAAATCACAAAACATATTACCTTAGGAAGATCCCAACATTCATTTTATGTCTCTCGACATAAACCTCCCAAGGGAGAACATGTTGTGATAGGGACTCCTATGGTTCTTGTTCACATCATGTTTTTTACTTACTTCCCCACGCGTCTCCCTCCCCTCTTTCAATCATTGTTCTTTTCTCTATGACCTAAAACATAGTTCCAACCATCCTTGTCACATGATACTAAATTGGATGAGTTCTCTTTCCTTCCCTAGATATATATTATCTTGGATGGGAGCCCATTCCCTCCCTTAAAAAGCCTGAACATCACTACTTATCCCATATGGACTCCTTCTTCCCTAATTATGGTTTATGGTCTAGTATCTATGACCCTACACTACAAGCCTATAGTACTTATGAAAATACATCAAAATGTTATCCTTGTTCAAAAATATGAGACATCATACAAGGAGCCTACAGTCTGCATAACATGTCATTATACAATTATCCTTTGTCTTTGAATTATGAACTTAAAACTATGGGAAACATCCTTGTCATATGATGTTAAACTATTCCATTCATCGTCTTCATCTGTATGATGTAAAACTGAAGGTCATTTTAGGTGATCACCTGAGAGGTCCTATCTAGAAGTAGCTACAATCTATGATGAGACATAGTTGATCAAATAATGTGTTTACGTCATGGTAAAAAAATATCAAGAGTGTTGGACTCCATTCAAACAACCAATAAATCCACCCACATGCATTGTGTTCCATTTATTTTGATCATCCTCCCCTTTAATTCCTAATAGAACTCCCAAACAGTAAGTATTCTCATCTAATGGCTCGCATACTATCCAAGGATAACATTCCAGATAACTAATGAATTAAAACTCAGTTCAGGACTCATGTCATTAAAATGGCATGTGGTCAGCCCTCATTTGTTATCCCCATATATGGCTAACAAAATATGGATATGAAGATAAAACATGGTCAAAAATTAATCATCATTGACAGAACACCCATAAGGGGTTCCAAATTTTTTTTATTGTGAGTCACATTTCCACCACCCTATGATCATATTGATTATAACACCCCTTTAATTACCCTACTCGTTCACTAGATCACATTGGGAAAACATAAAATTGATTGTTCTATTTACATTAATAACAGTCTAGCCTCCTTATTTATTCTTGAATTTCATAAATGGTTGGTCAGACCCAGGATTCCCAAATCTCATTAGGAAATCTCTTTTTCGCAAGGTGTGACTAACCGTTCATCCCTAGTTTCTCACATCATGCACGATTCACATGATCCTAGGAATCAGTCACTGGATATTTCACAGATGTGATGGAAATGCAAAGATTAAAATAATTTATGGAATTATTTCATGTGATTAGAATAATTATGTGATGAATGAAAACAGGTACATGATTTTATATAAATTACAAAACTCAGGGGTTGGGCCATCCAAAAGATGGATTGACCTCCTAAACAAAATTTTTTAAATCCATCACTTTTGGGTGTGTGGCACCCATAATTTTTTCCCATTGTTCCAGTTTCTTATCCTCTGCACTAGCCATGGGGGGTAGCTAATCAGCCTTGATCATCACTCGATATTTATTAGCTTGGATGAGAGCCATTTCACTAGTTTCCTACAATAGTTGTTATTTTTCATTATCCACATATGCCAGCAACAACGAAATAAACTCTGTTTTGGTGTTAATAAAATATGATCTCTCAAATATCATGGCACCCTGGACATGGATATCCTAATCAACCTCCCAAATCCTCATGATAGAGACTTCCTTCCTCTACATTCATCCCACAGTAAGGACACATGTATACTCCTAGAACCATTCTAGGATGAAATCTCTAATGGGCATGTGAGGATGGCAGACATCTACCCCTCCAACAAATAGCTTATACAACCTTGAGAGATGTATCCTAACCTAGATTACCCACTTTAATATATGAGTATTATCAATTAAGTTCTTGATAAATTTCCAAGATCTACGATGAACACCCTTGTTATCCTCTTCACTAGATGTCATTTCATCCCAGTCCTAGGGATCATCCGGTTCATACTCCTGACAAAATTCCATAAATTTTGTAGAAGTGTCTTCCTCTGGGATTTCATTTGGTAGGCAGGGATCCATGTCGTTGGGCTGATACTCACCATCATATTCCACATCCATGATTTCATGTTTTGAGACATTGGTAGTCCTACCAAGAATCATGATCATTGTGGTCCTATCAATATAGGGTGCTATTACACAATAATTGGTTCTCCTTTAGGAAAAGATGCGCTAGGAGAACCAGTCTTCCATGAAAGTGCATCCCATTCAATTTAGAGAACTACTTGTGCAAGAATACAGAAATGTCAGTGGGTAAGATCTAATAAACAATAGATATGAATTCTACAAAAGAGAATGACATATAAAGGTCAAACAATATGTCTCGTTCTTATGTGGCTGCATCTGGGATCTGGGGACATCCTCACCCAAATATGATTGGGAACACCAAAGACTCTTAGAGAACTATATTGGGTATAACAACCATGCCAGGATATCGAGTCACTATCTCCACCAATGAAGACCCCAAGAAATTTTTTTTGTTTCACAGGGGCAGGGTTTACATACAATGCCCACCTGCACCAAAAAAATTTAAGAAAGACGAAAATTGGATAGTCCAAAAAGATTCTGTTGTTGAGAGATCTAGAGTTTACCTCCTGATATTTTATAAGATCCTATAGATATGGGGATTCAACATCACCTACCTCGAAGGGGCTCCCTCCGCTAGAATCTTCCCCCAGGAGGACACTTATAACTCTTCAGTTAAGGGTAATAGTTCCCTTACCTTCACATCTTATAGTTTTGGTGGGATTTTTTGATAGAGATATACCCTCACCCAGTCATTCATTTGCTGAAAAGTACCCATGGAGTGGACATATTCATCCATCTCAATGAAACATCCCTCCCATTCCGTATAAGTAACCAAAAAATCATCCCCAGCATTACCAATATTTGATAGATCAATCTCGAGGTGGTTTATGTGATCCCAAATCATTGAAAGGATGAATGATTTCCTATTTATGTGCCATGTAACCCATGTCATGGGATATATGACATCAAGAGACATATCTATATGGCGTCACAACTTCTCGGGGGTGTGAATGGATGTACTATGGATCCCTCCTAAATCCCATTCCTCAGAACCGAAGCGGCTTCCTCAATTTTCCAATGTTCCCATTCACATTGAATAGAAATGATGGAATCTGGATCACAAGACTGAAACCCACCCCCACAGCATTCATGGACGCTATTATGAACGTTCTCAACCACAAACCCTTTTTTGTACCTCAGAGAGGAAGTATCCAACCGTAGATTAATATATAAATAAACCCATTCTGCCTAACCACCCATTGTTGGCCTTTATTGATACTATAGCAGTAAATTTTTCATTGTCTTTCCTCCAGTGTGAGAAAATATGAATAATCTTGATTGTGCTGGGTTCCCTCCGATGGAAAATTTAGAGGCCTTGCTGGTATCTTCTAAGGTTCCCCCAACCTTCTGTATCGCGACTCATTGGGAAATTTTATAAATTTCCAAAACCACCAATTTTAATGGACATCAACACTGACTTCAGGTCCTTTACTAGAACAAGGTCCAACAAATCCATTGAAAATGTACTGACTCCTCCGCATCATCCCATATGTTTGTTGTGGGGATGAATTCGGTGTACCATTTTCCAAAAAGTGGGATGTCAGAAATATGGTAGTGATCACAAATGTTTATATTGACCTCCCCATGATAGAGGTGGAAAGTGTTGGTCGTAGGGGAACACTTTCTCAAAAATACCAAAAATTATTCTCTTCAGTTGATAAATATGGAATTAGAATTACCATTCAACTTCATATAAACCTACCCACTTCAGTTCCACCCCAAACTCATAAATGGATTAACATAGTTATTAGGACCAGGACTAGTCATCTATGAAATTAATACCCTTGAGTAGGTCCCACTAATTTGTCCAACCTTTTTTGGGTTTTCCAAAGCAGCATTTAGGATGGTTTTTGTATCATGTGGGATAAACCTCTAGATTCAAAATTTTCCTATTAAAATTTTAATCGTGATTGTATGGTCAATCTCCATTAACTTGCATGTAATCCTCCAGGGTGTGGCTAGCCACAACCCTGAACCACTGGTGCTAACATAGAGTGCTCCTAAACCAATAATCTAGTTCATCCCGAATAGCCTTAAGTATGAGGAAATTGTCCCTTAAGTAGAATTTGTACAAGTGTAGGATTTTGTAGAGTGGGTACATCTCTTAGATCTCCAACAATACCACTATCAAGGATTTTTTTATCCTAGTGGAATCAAACACAGTCTCTAATCCCAGGATTTTTTTCCATTTCTTCTCTTTGACTGGAATCTTCATGAACCTCATGCGATACTTCTAGTTTGTCCATCGTATTATAAAGATTTTTGATACTTTCGTTACTAGTCACGATTCATAATAGTGAATCTCGGTCATCAAGCATGATCACAAAGATCCAGTGGAATGTCCCCAAGAAAATGAACAGTTCTAATAACAAGAAATTAAGAGTTCTTGGTTTCTGAAGTGGGGGAATCCATTAAAAATGAAAATAATATTAGGATCACAATGTGGAAAGAATAAAGAGAATCATTTCAAAGCAATGGTCCATATAATCCGGTTCACAAAGGTAGACCACAAATCTTCGTGGTGTCTGGAATCAATAAACACACATGTGACTCAATGAAAAGTGTAGAAAAATTAGGGGTCATAGCTCTTTATTTATAGGCGATGATCACTAAAGATTCACAGTATGTGTCATCTTGGCATCACTCCTCACTACGTACTCTATGGTGACCTCCATCATCGTTTAAAAAAACATGCTCTAAGCACCTTCATTGGGACTACAATTCACGATCCCATAATAATTTTTGTGATGTTTTACATTATAATATGACCCACGTTTCTCTTCATGTCCCATTCTGATGTGGTGAGGCAATTTTGAGGTGCAAAAATACACCACTCTCAATAGAGGAGGAGTAGGTCATTGAAATGCATCCACAAATGGTGGCATCATAAAGGATCCTTGTACAGTAGTGAACCTCTATGCACCTGCCATGGAGTGATCCATTCTCCATACCGAACATGGAGTGATCCCTTCATTGTGACCATAACAGATGAGGCTAACAAATGAAGCCGCACCTCCAAAGCTATGCACCGTCCAATTTGGGCTCTCTCTACAACTATAATGGAGCCATCCCTTCACTGCACCAGCCGCAGAGCGATCCCTTCTCTAGATCCAAAGCAATGAAAGCTCACGACTAGGATTAAGTTTCTAGAAACTTATCCCCATCTCCCTCTAGTTGTGTATCACGAGTTAGTTCTCCCCACATCCAACTCCAATCGCATCCCCTAGGTTTATATAAATACCCAACTCCCCAATATCAAATGAAACCTAATCCTTACTATTCTCCTTACAGCAATAGAATCATGAATCAACCATTTTTCTGTGAACCTTCAAGAAAATGAAACTACCAAGGTACATGATCATTGAGTAATCTATTTCCCTTTTCTCAAAATTTTACCATTTAAATAAAAGGATTCCCTTCCCATATCATATGGTACAATGAAAATGAGGAAGACCCATTTGGGTACTCGAAACATCACAAAGAATGAATGCTTTGCAAAGCACCCTCCAAAATCATGTGAACTCCATTCTTCAACTACGTCATGGAGCTCTATATCCCTGGTTGCTCTATAACCCTCTCTTCTTTGTGACACCTGGAACTCTGCAATACATGGTGTTTTTAGAGACTTTTCTCTCCATATTCCCCTACACTCCATGATCATGCCTACTCTATAAGATGCTATGCTTCCCATTCTTCAGAAATCCATAATATCGAGATCTCTGCGAGCCACTACACAATGTGATCCCTAGCGCTCCATGATCCCTATTTCTCTACAAGCCTCATCACCCTACAAGCCTTAAAGATCGACCAATCCTTTTTCTCTGTGAGGTTGTATACTCTGCAAAAACTTTTGATTTGCAATCCAATTTTCTATTCAAATCCCCTCTCTATGAGGCTTTAGGATTCATGAACCATTCTTCCGCTCATCCCTCCAGGCATGTGCTGGGTAATTTCAATATCCCATTGGTGGTGATTCATGAAATGTTTCTTAGCATAATGCTTCTTCTTATAGGCACACTAACAACTACGGTTTCTTCTCATAGCCACTCCATCATGAGAAACCCAATAGATCACCGCATAAAAATGAACCACCATGAAATTTCTAATTCCTTCAATTCCCCTTGGATGGATAGGTATCATTTATGTAAGTCCTAGGGGTGCGGAGTGAACCCACCTCTTTCGAGATGTTAGACGTTACAATTCCAAGCACCATCACCCTTAGTACATGAAATTGAACAATAGACTTCTATTGTGAAATATACACCTGGTTACCCATCTCAAACATTTTCAAAGCCTGGTTAATCGTGATTGTATGGTCAATCTCCATTAACTTGCATGTAATCCTCCAGGGTGTGGCTAGCCACAACCCTGAACCACTGGTGCTAACATAGAGTGCTCCTAAACCAATAATCTAGTTCATCCCGAATAGCCTTAAGGATGAGGAAATTGTCCCTTAAGTAGAATTTGTACAAGTGTAGGATTTTGTAGAGTGGGTACATCTCTTAGATCTCCAACAATACCACTATCAAGGATTTTTTTATCCTAGTGGAATCAAACACAGTCTCTAATCCCAGGATTGTTTTCCATTTCTTCTCTTTGAGTGGAATCTTCATGAACCTCATGCGATACTTCTAGTTTGTCCATCGTATTTTAAATATTTTTGATACTTTCATTACTAGTCACGATTCATAATAGTGAATCTCTGTCATCGAGCATGATCACAAAGATCCAGTGGAATGTCCCCAAGAAAATGAACAGTTCTAATAACAAGAAATTAAGAGTTCTTGGTTTCGGAAGTGGGGGAATCCATTAAAAATGAAAATAATATTAGGATCACAATGTGGAAAGAATAAAGAGAATCATTTCAAAGCACTGGTCCATATAATCCGGTTCACAAATTTAGACCACAAATCTTCGTGGTGTCTGGAATCAATAAACACACATGTGACTCAATGAAAAGTGTAGAAAAATTAGGGGTCATAGCTCTTTATTTATAGGCGATGATCACTGAATATTCACAGTATGTGTCATCTTGGCATCACTCCTCACTACGTACTCTTTGGTGACCTCCATCATCGTTTAAAAAAACATGCTCTAAGCACCTTCATTGGGACTATAATTCGCGATCCCATTATAATTTTTGTGATGTTTTACATTATAATATGACCCACGTTTCTCTTCATGTCCCATTCTGATGTGGTGTGGCAATTTTGAGGTGCAAAAATACACCACTCTCAATAGAGGAGGAGTAGGTCATTGAAATGCATCCACAAATGGTGGCATCATAAAGGATCCTTGTACAGTAGTGAACCTCTATGCACCTGCCATGGAGTGATCCATTCTCCATACCGAACAGGGAGTGATCCTTTCATTGTGACCATAACAGATGAGGCTAACAAATGAAGCCGCACCTCCAAAGCTATGCACCGTCCAATTTGGGCTCTCTCTACAACTATAATGGAGCCATCCCTTCACTGCACCAGCCGCAGAGCGATCCCTTCTCTAGATCCAAAGCAATGAAAGCTCACGACTAGGATCCAGTTTCTAGAAACTTATCCCCATCTCCCTCTAGTTGTGTATCACGAGTTAGTTCGCCCCACATCCAACTCCAATCGCATCCCCTAGGTTTATATAAATACCCAACTCCCCAATATCAAATGAAACCTAATCCTTACTATTCTCTTTACAGAAATAGAATCATGAATCAACCATTTTTCTGTGAACCTTCATGAAAATGAAACTACCAAGGTACATGATCATTGAGTAATCTATTTCCCTTTTCTCAAAATTTTACCATTTAAATAAAAGGATTCCCTTCACATATCATATGGTACAATGAAAATGAGGAAGACCCATTTGGGTACTCGAAACATCACAAAGAATGAATGCTTTGCAAAGCACCCTCCAAAATCATGTGAACTCCATTCTTCAACTACGTCATGGAGCTCTATATCCCTGGTTGCTCTATAACCCTCTCTTCTTTGTGACACCTGGAACTCTGCAATACAAGGTGTTTTTAGAGACTTTTCTCTCCATATTCCCCTACACTCCATGATCCTGCCTACTCTATATGATGCTATGCTTCCCATTCTTCAGAAATCTATAATATCGAGATCTCTGCGAGCCACTACACAATGTGATCCCTAGCGCTCCATGATCCCTATTTCTCTACAAGCCTCATCACCCTACAAGCCTTAAAGATCGACCAATCCTTTTTCTCTGTGAGGTTGTATACTCTGCAAAAACATTTGATTTGCAATCCCATTTTCTATTCAAATCCCCTCTCTATGAGGCTTTAGGATTCATGAACCATTCTTCCGCTCATCCCTCCAGGCATGTGCTGGGTAATTTCAATATCCCATTGGTGGTGATTCATGAAATGTTTCTTAGCATAATGCTTCTTCTTATAGGCACACTAACAACTACGGTTTCTTCTCATAGCCACTCCAACATGAGAAACCCAATAGATCACCGCATAAAAATGCACCACCATGAAATTTCTAATTCCTTTGATTCCCCTTGGATGGCTCGGTATCATTTATGTAAGTCCTAGGGGTGTGGAGTGAACCCACCTCTTTCGAGATGTGAGACGTTACAATTCCAAGCACCATCACCCTTAGTACATGAAATTGAACAATAGACTTCTATTGTGAAATATACACATGGTTACCCATCTCAAACATTTTCAAAACCTGTTCATATCCATAGGTTTGAGATCTTCCTCAAAATGAATGAGATCCTTTTTACTATAATGAAATATGTCTACGGGGAAGGGAATCCAAGATGGTGTAAACCAATTGAATTTCTTGAGAGATGTTGTATCCATAATCCTCCTCTCTTCATCCATGCCTAATACTAGAGAAGAAATGGGCATTGAGACCATCATACATCTACCTATGGGATTTGTCTTCATCTAGCCTCCATCCAATATTAAGTCCCAATATTCATCTCACTAAGACTCTAACCACGCATAAGAACTTGTTTCCTCTTTGTGACTCTAACCACATGTACGCCGCACATTATTCCACGTATATGTACCATTATTGATGTGATCATCATGTATTTGTTGCACCTAGTTTCTCACACCAAGAATGATTATGTGGGTTTAGTTTAAGAATAGCCAATGGAATCCTTCCTAGGCCTCCCTATAATGTTAGTCCCAATCACCATTTCAGAACTACATGGACATGATCCTTGCCCCTATCTGAACTATGTGGACATTGATCCATTCTGTTGTCTGAGAAAGGTACATAAAGATCCTCCCCAAGGATCAAGAACAACTCCCATTGGTACCAACCACTTTCTATCAGTACACCATCATCCGATATGACTCTAAATTGTTTCCTTCATACTAAAATACTGGGACAATAATCCCCTCCCATTCCAAATATGATACAATAGACGCCTACCTGATGTTAATTCCCAAAACCCATTTGTCCCATCATATTACATCAGTTCACCCCCATCTTGAAGGACGATTAGCTATATAACACCTTTTAATCCATCACGATTAGAAGCTATATACCATCGAACTAGGTGGGTTTTGATCATTGTCTATGGGACATGGTACATTAGAAGACTCCCTGAGGTTCATCCCCAACCAGTGGTAAGTCTTTGTAGTCCCCATTGTTGGGACATACATATCTACTCTTACCCTAGGACATCAGACCATCCTGGGATACTGACCTCATTTAAGCCCTAATATATCGCCAGGCCATTGTCCAATGTGTACTACCCAATTCTATGACACTATCCCAAACTACATGGACTCTAAATCCCAGTCACTAAGATATATAGGAATCCTCCCTAGGGTTCAATCCCATCACTCATGTCCCATGGTGGTATCTCCCTCGAGCCTTCTGTGATTCAAGATGATCATGCCCCAACCCAAAGATTCGATTTCCTCCAGGTCCCATCGAAGAGTCCGTTCTCATGTGCCAACTCCTCAGGTGTCCCATCCCCCTCCAAAATACATGGAATTTCATTCCCTTATATGGGGATAAATAGAAAGGAACTTTAAGAATCAATCACAACATAATTCTCATCCTCATGTAATTTCCATCTCATTCTCTTGCCACTTCTTTCAACCATCAATATCCATAATTATTATTACCTAGGCCACCACATCATAGTGATATCTTGTATACAAAATTATCACATATCCTTGATGCAATCAGGTAGCTAACCATGTAATCCCTATATGGTCCATATTCATCCACCCATGTGTGTCCCACAATCCACACATAATCCCCATAATATTCTCCGGGTCACTGCCCTTTGAGAACACCCTGATTTATCCTCCCGTCAAATGATGCATCTTTTGATCCTTATCTCACGAGACTTGGTACATAAGAAACCTCCAGGTGGTTCAATTCTAGCCAACAGTTTACCCCTGCATCCCCTTTATGGGGATCTATTCCACCTAAAATCCATCTTCAAAAGAAGTCAGGATCTTCCTATCAAATAAAACATTTAGGTTCTCCCACCTAGGGATGCACCCATCTGATCCAATCTTATCAGTGTTGGAATCAGTTTGATCTATCTTCGTAGGACGTTAAACTCTCATCATACTCTTTGTTAAACATGTGATGTAGATGAAAACATCTATTATATTCCAAAGGAATATAAGTCCCCACATTCGAAGCGGGATGATTCTGGCTTATGCACCCTTGAGATGTCTTATCATAAGTGTGTGAATCCCGAAAAAATTAGTTTTCCAGCATCCAAACACACAAGTGATGTCCTGTATGACTACCCCCTTGATCAAAATTTGATACCCAGACATGAACCCTTGGACATTCTAGACAGATGTATTGTAAATAACCAGTGTCCACAATGATATGGAACTAGGTAGATTTTCACGAACATTGCCTTAATATTTATGTGAGATATAGACTAGGTAGAGAGTTTTAGGGGAGTAATTCATGGATGGAGAGATTAACATCCCATTAACCCATTTACATCAATGAGAAATTTTCCTTGAATAAGATATGGATTCCACCGCCATTGGAATGTGGGAATGCGGGGCAACAATCAGTGTGACTTCCAAATATGGTTGTGCAGTATGATAAAAGTGTTGGAAACAAACATTACTAATAATGTATAATATTATTATATAATATGATATAGTACTCATATTTTCTCAAACATTTATTATCCCTAATAATTGTTTTCTTAGATATTATTTCCATATAATTTAATAAATTTTTTCAGATACCAAATTTAACAACCGCAATGCTAATCGTCAGGATCTATTGGTTACATTATTAAATTTTAATTAAGATACATGTTACTACTTCTCAAAGGGATATTTAGTTTACTATTATTGAAGAACTAGATACAAATATGAATCTCACAATACATTGGATGTAAAACATAAAACATAGTTAATGTAAATAATTAATACTACTTAATATAATTAAACAATTCCTTTTATGCAACTATGTGGAAGTAAAACAAAATAACAGTGAGATAAATAACTCAATAAGGGTTATTCATAATTAAAAATATCTTTATTTGATAAGAAAAACATCCATTAGTAGTTTAATAACTGAAAACACATTCCCTTTAATCATTAACATTCGAAATAATAAATCAACATAAAATATAATTATAGAAATCTCCTAGAAAATTATAACCAAATTATAAGTGGTGATTTTTTTTTTAATATTGGACATCATTATCATGTACATTATAATATCATTATAATTAATATAATCTTCTTTGATTTCTTTTTTTTATTTCTAGGTACACACAAAATCCACATTTAAATTTGTCATCCCAAAATTATTTTTTCATGACACCCATCAATTCATCTAGAGGAATTATATAACATGGACCCACATTTTCTAATACATCAAATTAAATCATTATTATTAAATGGTCAACTTAATTCATATACATGATGAATTATCAATAAATGTCCACATTGAGCACTGAATACTAAAAGTAAATATTTTTTTTATAAAATAATAAAAATTCAAGTAAAACAATGTACATAGAAATTATAAATGGTTTAATAAAAATTAATAATGACGATAAAAATAAAATATATATTAATTATGTATTTAATGTAAGATAATTATAAAAATTTAATGGTTTCACAAGGAAGATAATGACCATTGAATTCATATGTGATAAATTATGACCTTTATTCCATCATAAATTTAGTTTCTCTAATAAAATCTTGTCATTTTGTGAAATAATCAAAATGGGGGTGAAATAGTAAAATAATTCATCATTAACTACTTTATTTACAAGAAACAAATAACATATAGAATAATTTAAATAGTATAAATCATTATGGTGGTTGGATAGTTAATTAAATCAATATATGTTAAAAACAAACATTCATTGTGTATTTTTGTAATGAATTTCAAAAATGAAAAAATCAAAATACATTACAAATATTTCCCTAAAATCAATAAAATATTTTTACATTAAATATAATTTTCTTAAAAATCGTATGAATAAATAAATTGAACATTTATGAATACATTTATAGAAATATGGATGTGAAATAAATATATACCCATTCAAATTGTGAAATAATAATGAAACACCATTTATATATTAATTAGATTATTTATAAAAAATGAAAGAAAATATAAAATATAATAATGAAATTAGTCAAACATTTACGGTGAAATATAATGGATTGTTTCTATTAATGATAAATTATTTGATTTCTTCATTGAAAATAAGTGTATCATCCCAGTTCCCGGTGTCACCCAGTGGTGCCCTATACATGGTGGGTCACATGGCCTCAAGAACATTTCCATGAATGCTGAGGTAGCTGATTAACAGGGAGGGCCTTGGGAGTGATATTGGAGAAAATATGCATTAATTTTAAGAGTAACAAAGCTGAAAAAAGTATAACAGCCATATAAATAGTAATTCCATACAATATGTAAATAATAGAAGAATGAATGTAAATAAATCGGGATAGATTATTTATGTAAATAATGATGAATGTCACATGTATCTATTAAAACAACCAAACAAGTTCCAATGTAGGAATATAGTACTAAACCAATGTAAATAATGAAAACATGTAAATTTCAACAGTATCAGAAGCCTCATCCTATACCCACTCTCCCCATCTCTACACAATCAAGTACCCGAAGTAGAAGGTCACATTACCTTATAAATACCTATACTAATATAATCTATTTCACACAGAATCATGAACCAAAATGGGTATGAGATGAATCCCAATAGGCAACTACCAAATGACTTGATTCTAATTATCAATGAATATATATAAAATAAAAATATGAAAATAAATTAATAATCCAGAACTACTGAAAAGTAAACAGTCATATAGTATCAACAACATTCTTTTATATTTATTAATGATTCAACAAATCCTTCACAAGTAACCCTATGTGAATGTTCTCATATCCTAACTATTGTGGTTCAACTTATCACTTAACAATAAAGATATAAATCCCCCCCTGGGATTGCACACACAGTCTCACCCCTTTGGTCACATGCATTCTGAGACTCTCTGAAGAAGAGATCACAGTCAATTCTCCTAATAGTATTTTAATGATAAAAATAATATTTTTTAGGGAAGTAGTCAATATAATTCCCCTTGTGGTATTGTAAAGATATCTAAAATCACATTGAGATAGAACTCAATGTAAATCACCCGTATGGTCTCAAAGAATGAAATGTAAAACATAATCTCTTGGAAGGCCCTCAATGTTAATTCCACCTATGGGCTCACTACAATTGGTTTCCTCATCCATGTGAATAGAAATTGTGCACAAACAATATTCAGTAGAAAAATTAAAACATAAATACTACTTGGAAATAATGTCTACACAGATTAACATAAGAATATCATATAATATCAATCTAACATAAAAAACTAGGCATAGAAAATTTTAAGAACATAGATCTTCTTTTCAGGTATCTTTTTCCTTCTTCTAGAGTTAGTGTGAAAAGTGGAGTTTCTGGAAATTTTTTAAGTACACACCATGTACTTTATGAGTACACGCTGTGTACTACCTTGCCGCTTGAGGCCATGTGCTGGCCGAGTCTAGGCCACACACAAGTCCATGTATGGTTGATGTGGATGACACATAAAGCAGAGTACAGAACAGCTTAGTACACACCATGTACTTCAAAAGTACACACCGTGTACTTTAGTTTTTTTTCATCAAATGGACTGGGGTCGTGTCATAACCCCAAAAATATCTTCTTCTCTATCTTCTTTGACTGGGAGAATCACGTACGATTGTGAATCTCTTTTGATCCCCTAATCCTATGTCCATTCTCCGAATTGACCACTGTTTATTGCGTTGGAACTGCAGAATTAGACTCTTCCTTCTCCTAAATCCTTTTTTTTGAAATTCCTTTTCTTTATCATGCTATCATGGGTTGATCATTTTGGAAAAATTCATAGATCTTGGATGTTATAAGTAGATTCAATCCTCGTGGTTCAGGTATATCGATCTCCTAGCAACAAGGTGGGTGGTTTGTGCTGTTCTTTTCAAATTCTATGAGTTTTATGTGCAATTTCCACCAATACCCTTGAATAGGGGTATTGCGTGTTTACTATTTTACCCTATTGTTTTTCTGCCATATTTGAATGCTTTATTATAGGTAATTTGGTTATGTTGGGGGATAATTTCTATTCTTGGATGTTTTTTCAATGCCTTTTTCTGTTTATGACCTTTTGGTCTTGTTCTGCCTTTGGCTGTTATAACTATTTTCCATGCCCTGTGACCATTGGATGGAGTTTTGTTCCTAGACATGCTTGTTATGCTGTAGATTGGTTAGCAAATTATCTCTATAAGTTTACTTTGGCCTTGTAGAATTATTATGCCCTGATTGGCATGGGGCCATGAGAACCCAATGCTATAGACTGTAAAGGGATAGACTGAGCGTGCTTACTTAGAGATTCTTGGACATTATAAACTATATGTGATAGATTGAGTGAGCTTCCCAGAGAGTCTTGGATATTATACAAAACATAAGTATAGACCGAGTGACCTTCCTCAAAGATTCTTGAGCATTATAGAGAACAGGTGGATAGACTAAGTGATCTTCCTCAGAGAGTGTTGGTTTTTTAAAATTTCAATAAACCACTCCTGGATATAGGATAAATTGACTATGGGATCTTCTTTATAGAGTCTATGATATACCTGAGGCTATAACAAGAATTGAACTAGTGAGCTTCCTCAGAGAGACTCTAGATCTTTGGGCTATAAACAGAATAGACCGTTTGATCTTCCTTTGAGAGTCCCTAACTACCATATACTATAAGGGGAATTGACTGAGCATTCGTTCTTAGAGAGTATTATAATTTCGTATGACCTAACCATAGGGGTTAGGTTGAGTGTACTACCCATATGGTTATTGGTACTTCTTGGATAGGACAAGAGGGGATGGTTATGAGTACTTCCTAGACGGAATCTTGTTTGTGGTTAGCTGTTTGCTTCATTGCTGCTTGTTGATCTATGGGTTTTTTTACTGTGTGTATCATTCTATTTCTTGATTATTGTTTACTTCTTACTATACTATTACATACCATATACTCACTGATTGATAGGGACATATCTTCGGGTGGTTTCCCACTGGGATTTAGTATCACACCATGTTTGAATCTTACTTTCGGTCTCATACACAGTATATTGCTACAAGTATAGACAAGGGAAATCACCCATCGACATTGGGTACATGATTAAATTGGATCAGGAGAGAAAGGGACCAAGATGAGGCTTGCGATGCTGATGAGTTTCATATATATTTATCTTTTTCACTTGGATTAAAACTATATTCGGTATTGTGACATCTTTGGATTTTTTCTGAGATATATATGTTCCCTTCATCATTTACATATATTTTCCTATAGTTGTTTCTCTATTTAGCATTTCACTATTTACTTTTGTTGTATGTTTAATACTTCCGCTATTGTATGTATTGTTTACATCTGTTTTTTACTCTACCAATGAGGGCATAATCATCCCACTATCACACCCAAGGCCCTCACTACTAGTTGGTAGCCACTGGCATTTGGGAAAATGCGCTTGAGGCGATGTGACCATCCGGGTATGGGATTCCTGTATGTGGCTTCTAGAACCCGGATGTTAGAAAGTGGTATCAGAGGAATTCTTTTCTCTTGACTTAATATTTGGAGACTATAGCCAGGGATATGAAGGAATAAGTACTTGTTAATAAACTGTTCCTGGGAGTAGCTAACCCATGTACAGGGAAAATCCATAATACCTTATTTATTGAAATTTTACTGGTTTACACTTTTGCAGTTGATATGATTTTACCATTGGGTGATTCACATGCTTTGTGTTGTTACCGTTGTTGTTATTGCAGTTTTATTTCTATCGCTACCCGAGGAGATGAGGGTATTCCATCTCATTCATCATATATGCACTTTCTAGAAATCTCATGTCATGAATTCTTTCCATGCCATCTAGGGTGCATTAGCAATTTCATGTTGTGGTGATAGACATTGTGTAGTCTATTCATGTTGTTGTGATAGATGCATTGATTGAATCCTTACTGTTTGATCGAGAACTTTTTAGTTTAGTGATTTTCATAGATGAACTCCAATAATTTATTCATGAGGTGTTATGGGACCTCATGAATCAAAACATGGTGGATCAATAACTTTTTTCCCTTGTATATGACATGTAAAATATGCCATGTTGTGATTTTATGGGAGTATGTGCCCTCACAGATCGTAATTTGGCACCTTAACTCTTGTTTTCTGTGTTTTCATGGCAATAGAATCGGTTCTGAGCTACTACCTAGAAAAAACCACGAATACATGGCATGTAATTTATTAATACATGTTGTGTAGTTTTTAAAACGTGTCACTGACTCTGTGGGAAAAGACACGGGGTTATGAAAAATCTTCAAGAATATGCTGTGAACGGTTGGTAAAAACCGTGTTATAGGGACCGTGTGTCTAATCGTGTGACTAACGACTCTGATGGATGAAATATTGAATTTAAATGTCGTTTCCTTTTATCACACGCCGTTCTATGTAACCTATGTACCTGGTCGTGTCACAAAAAACATATATTGGGGAAAACCCTCAAGTACACGTCGTGTTCTCAGGGATCACACCGTGTATGATTGTACCTTGTAGCCGGCCATGTAAAGAACAACAATGGTCGGTGTTATCCATTCTTAGTAAATTCCATGTTTGTTTGGAACACGACGTGTAGTTAACCGAGGTACACATGCCATGTAACTAACAACACGGGTTGTTGAATCTAGTACATGTCATGTCCTTTGTGTACACGCCGTTTAGTCTATGATTAAGAGGACAGTGTGGGTTATCCATATAAGGAGACTCTGGCAGGGAATAGAGATCAAGTACACACTGTGTTTGGGGACAACACACTAGGTGGTTGGGGTATTACATGACCAGTTTTGTAAGAATTACATGCCCATGTGAATGTCTTAAAAGAACATGCAATGTAGTTTTTATACAAGCCATGTAGTCTTGTTTTATATAACATGAATATTTCAATCTAATATTTCCCTCTTGTACTCTTGTGTTCATAGTATTTGATAATCTTAATCTAAGGTATTTTTTTGACCATTGAAAGCTATGCCGCCAAGACGTCCTCCGGTTGTACGTCAGCTGCCATACGGTGATCAGACACCGGATATGGCCGATTAGGGGCCTCCTGCAGATCCTCCTGTTGTGCCAGCCTTGGCACCAGTAGTTATACCAGTTTTAGGTGTCGATTCATAGTTTAGGGATGAATTTATGAGGATGATGCAGACCTTCTAGGGAGTTCCACCTCCTGCTCTGTCTATGGTAGAGTAGACACATGTTTTTTAGCAGCAACATCCTCCAACATTCTCAGGGGATGGAGGACCTCAGGCTTCAGATTCGTGGCTCCAAGTCACACTGATGATCTTCGAGCATCTGGACATACCTCTATATAATAGGGTGAGGATCTCTACATATATGATATGAGACACCACCAAGAGATGAGTGGAGGTGGTCTCACAATCCGGACACCAGCAGGGTATAACTTCGGATGAGTTATGGCACATCTTCTATGATTACTTGTACCCGGATACCTTGAGGGCCAACCGAGCCATAGAGTTCACGATCATAGAGTAGGGTACTCTTTCTGTGATGGACTATTACTCTCATTTTATGGAGCTTCAGCATTTCATGCCTATCCCAGCAGGTGATCAATTGTTCTTGGCTAGGAAGTTTGAGGGCAGACTGAGGAAGGATATCTGTTCCTAAGTGAACATCTTCAGGTTGACTTCTATATTTTCTATCATCAAATAGCCATTGATCATAGAGCACAATCTATGGGATTCTGGAGTAGTGAGCCAGGTCGGTTTGACCTCCCAAGCTAGTGTTCCTCCTATCAATAGAATAAAGCACTACATGGAGTCTGCTCGAGGATATCAAAGTTGGAAGAATGTGTATTTGGACATCTATGTATTATGATTCCAAAGTGGGAGGAGGGTGCATACTAGGCCTTACTGCCAGATAGACATGATGGAGTGCTGATCTTGTGTTAATATGGGCCATCTTCAGCGGTTTTGGTCAGATATTCTCACCTACAGCTAGTGGTAGGGGTTCTACTATGACCCCACATTCACTAGACGCATCACCAGTTTCTCACCAGTTTGAGAACTGGAGTTCTTCCGGCCATGCGGGCCGAGGTGGAAGTCACAGACGTGGTGGTCAGTCACCTTGTTACCAGGGACAACATATTGGATCTTCTTAGAGTGGTAGCCAGGGTCTTAGGGCCACGGTACATGCCATACATTCTCTATAGAGTAGACCCATCAGGGGCAGGATCCCAGACCTTCTACAGTTTGAGGTACGATCATAGTAGCCTCAGTTTTATCTTCATCACTTTTCGATACTGTTTCTAAACATATCTTTATCTCTATTTCAGTTATGGGGAGCCTTGGGATCTTCATCTTTTCTTCTCCTGAAACATTGACTCTAGACACACCTTTAGGGACTACAGTGGTTAGCGTACGTCATTGAAGAGAGTGCCCTCTTGCAGTTCCAGTGCGTCACTTATTATGGGTCCTTTATGTCCTAGAGATGAAAATATATGATGTCAGTCATGGAATGGACTGGTTAGTTCCCTTTCAGTTAGTTTTCGACTGTTATCAGAGCTGGGTGAGTTTCATATTACTAGAGGGTCTATATTTTCTTTATAGAGGTGAGTGGGATGTCCAGGCGAGTAGAGAATGTCCATAGCATCCTAGGTTAGGATGAGTTACAGCCCAGATTTCTAGTCTTTAACTGGATGACCCGAGGACATCATAGTTGGACTTTCGTAGATTGGTGGATCGCTTCAGAGATGTCTTTCCGGAGGAAATTTTAGGTTTGCCTCCATAGCGTGAGGTGAACTTCTCGATTGATCTTGGGGCAGGAGCAACACTGGTGTTCATTCATCTTTATAGGATGGCTACATCTATGTTACATGAGCTCAAGAAGCAGTTGGCGGATTTTCAGGCAATGGGCTTTATATGACCCAAAACTTCTCCTTGGGGTTCACCTATCATGTTTTCAATGATGGCAGATGGTACCCTCAGGCTATGTGTGGATTATCAGAAGCTAAACAAGTTGATAGTCATGAACTGATACCCCTTGCTGAGGATTGATGATCTCTTTGATCAGCTTCGAGGAGTCCGTGTGTTCTCGAAGATTGAATCCAGATCCTTCTATCATCAATTGTGCGTTAGAACATCTTATATACCTCTTACAGCTTTCTGATGCATGTATGGTCTATAAGATTATATGGTTTTGTCGTTTGGTCTCACGAACGTGCCAGCATTTTTCATAGAACTGATGAACCGAGTGTTCCATCCATACAAGGATTCCTTAGTGGTGGTTTTTGTGGATGATAACTTGGTATACACTCACAGTCAACACTACCACACTACTCATCTTGAGATCGTTTTGAGTACACTAAGAGAGCATTAGCTTTATGCTAAACTCTTTTAATGACACTTTTCGATGGATCAGATTCACTTCATGGGTCATGTTATCTCAAAGGTAGGAGTATCAGTGGACCCAATGAATGTGAGATCTGTATTTTCCTAGGAGCAGCCAAATATTGTCTTTGAGGTGCAGAGTATTCTAGGGCTAGTTGGATACTACATTCATTTCATAGAAGGCTTTTCATTCCATTCCGCACCACTGACTGGTCTGACCAAAAAAGGGGAAAAGTTATTATGGTCAGAATCCTGTGAGTTGGCCATTCAAGAGTAGAATGGGGGGGGGGGGATGATGTCAACATTGATACCACTCTTTCTAGATATGGGAAATAGAAACATGTTCTACTGTGATGCATCATGTATCAGGCTAGGAGCTGTGCTGATGCAGAGAGATGGAGTCATTGCATATGGGTCTTTCCAGTTTAGGCCACACGAGAAGAATTACCTGACACATGATCTAGAGTTGGGAGCTTTTGTTCATGAAATACATAGATGGAGACATTATCTTTTGGGAGATAATTTTGTGGTATTGATTGACCAAAAAAGTATAATATACATCTTCACTCAGCGTGATCAAAATCTGAGACAGCGTAGGTGGGTCGAGTAACATCAGTACTTCGACGTTGAACTTGCATATACACTTGGAAAGGGAAATGCAGTGGCTGATGTGTTGAGCAAGAGAACATAGATACAGGTAGATCAGGAGGCCAGTAGTGAGTGGCAGCGTATGGAACTATTCTCTGAGATGCATTTGGAGGTTCATGACAGACAGGGTCGGACATTCCTATCTCTTGTAGTTGTTACCTCTATACTTCTTGATCAGGTACAGATGAGGTATCTAGGATACTCGGAAGACATAGTCCTTATAGATAGCGTGTTTGGAGAGGACCTTCTTCATAGATGGATAGTGGTAGATGATGGGATCTTGCATTTCTAGGGACACATATGGGTGCCAGCTGACATATATGTAAAGTTGATGTGGGACTTTCATTCCTCAATTGCGGAAGTTCCTCTAGTCTTCCCGAAGATGTATCATGATCTACACTGTCAGTATTGGTGGCCATGTATGAAGATGGATGTTGTTGGTTTTTTCATGAGGTGTTACACATGTCAGCAGGTGATGGCGGAGCATCAATGACCTGCGTGTCTTTTACAGTAGTTACCCATTCCAGATTCTAAGTGGAATGATGTCGTGATGGACTTCATAACCGGTTTGATGAGGTCTCCTTGAGGAAATGATGTTATTGGGGTTTTCATCGTTAGGCTTACGATGGTTTCCCACTTATTTCTGATCAAGGAAACCTTTAGCATTGATGAGCTAAGATGGTCATACATCTGAGAGATTTTACATCTACATGGAGTTCTACACTCCATTTTTTCAGATAGAGACGTGTGTCTTACTTCTTGGTTCTGGCAGGGGCTTCAGAAGGATTTGGGTACATAAGTACTTTTGAGTACAACGTACCATCCCCATATAGATGGAATGTTCGAGCGTATGATCTAGGTGCTTGAGGATATGCTCTGATATTTGATTCTAGACTTTGGAGGTTCTTCAGAGAAGCATATACCTATTGTGGTGTTTTCCTACAATAATAGTTTGCAAGAAACAATTCATATTGCAACTTATGAGGCTTTGTATAGTAGGACATACCGATCACCTTTATGGTGACTGGAGGTAGGAGTTGCAGCTTTGATGGGACCTTGTCTTTTTCATGAGACCTTAGAAAAGATAGAGTTGATTTTGAAGAGGATGGATACAACACAGCCTTGACAGAAGTCTTATGATGATCAGTAGAGACGACCTCTGGAGTTCGAGGTTGGGGATCAGGTTTTCCTATGTGTCACACCGAGGTTGGGACACAAGAGGATTCAGAGATTGGGTATTCTTTAAACACGATACGTCAGGACATTTGAGGTGTTGAATAGAGTTGAGCTGGTTTCCTATTAGTTGTAGTTACGTCAAAGGTATTGGTCTATTCATTATGTCTTCCATGTTTCTCATCTCCAACATTACTTTTCATACCAGTATCGTGTCTTTAAACCAAAAAAGGTTGAGCTTGAAGTGGATGCATCATTTGAGTAGCATCCTATCAGGATTGTAGATCATAGTATGAAGGTTCTCTGTGTCTAGTCTATTCCTATGGTATGGCTGCTATGGCGGCATGGGAGAGTACAGGACAAGACTTCGGAGAGGGAGGATGATGTACGATCGCAGTGGCTGGAGATGTTCAGGATTTCTTCTTCTATGCCTCTCTAGGGAAATTTAGTGACAAATTTCATTAAGGGGAGATGTTTTTATGAACATGTACCTTCTCTTTAGGTATGATTTTCCTTTTTCTAGAGTTTTTCTAAAAAGTGGAGTTTCTAGAAATTATTGAAGTACACGTCGTGTACATTATGAGTACATGCTATGTACTCTCTTGCCGCATGAGGCCATGTGAAGCCCATTCCCGGGCCACACACACGATCCCTGTAGGGGTGATGTGGAGTTTGATTAATGTGGATTACGAAATAGCTTGGTACACGCTGTGTACTCCAAAAGTGCATGTCGTGTACTTTATTTTTTACTTTAAACAGACCGGGGTCACGTCTTAACCTCAGAACTGTATTATTCTATAGCTTCTTCGACCGAGAGCATCCTGTATAGATACAAATCTCCTCTATGTTCCCGAGCGTCCGTCTATTCTCCGAATTGACCAGCATCAATTGCGTTGGAACCATAGTGGTATGGTCTTCCTTCTACTAGATCCTTCTTTTCCAATTCCACATCTTTCTCAAGTTATCTTGGGTTGAGTGTTTTGTATTTTTTTTGTAGATCAATGACGTTTTAAGAAGATTAAATCCTAGTGATTCAAATATTTTGATCTCCTTGCATTATTGTAGGTGTTTTGTGCCATTCCATTCAATGTATTTGAGTTTTATAAGCAATTTCTACCAATACCCTTGAACGGGGTATTGCGTGGTTAATGTTTTTCCCTTATTGTTTTCATACCTTTCTTGTATTCTTTATTAGAGGTAATTTAGTTATGTATGTAGTCAATTTCTTTGATTGGATGTTTTTCCCATGACTTTTTCTATTTAAAACCTTTTGTTCTTGTTCAACATTTGTCCGTTATACTTGTTTTCCATTCCTTTTGACCATTGGATGGAGTGTTGTTCCCTGACATGATTTTTATGTTGTATACTGGTTATCCAAGTAGCTTTGTATGATTACTTTGGCCTTATAGCATTATTATTCACTAACTGGCATGGGGCTTTGAGAACATGGTGCTATAGATTATATTGGGATAGACTGAGAATGCTTCCTCAGAGAGTCATGGACATTATAGACTATAGTGTATAGATGTACTGTGCTTCCAAATAGTATTGGATATTATAGACTACATGAGGATAGACCGAGTGAGAATCCTCAGAGAGTCTTGAGCTGTATAGAATATAGGAGGATAGACCGAGTATGCTTCCTCAGAGAATATTTGTTTTGTTAAATTTCCTTAAACCACTCTCGGCTATAGAAGGAATTGACTGAATGATCTTCCTTAGATATTCTGTGATAGACCCGAAGTTATAGGTGGAATTGACCAAGTTAGCTTCCCCATAGAGTCTCTAGACCTTGGGGCTATAAGGCGAATAGACCGCTTTATCTTCCTCAAAGATTCACTGACTACCTCAAACTATAAGGGGAATTGACTGAGCGTTCTTCCTTATAGAGTCTTATAATTTCATATGATCAAACCAGAGGGGTTAGTATGAATGTACTTCATAGAGGGTTATTGGTACTTCTTGGATAGGACCAAAGGGGATGGTTGTGAGAGCTTCCCAAGGGGATTCCTGTTTGTGGTTAGCTGTTTGCTTAACTACTTCTTGTTGATCTGTGGATTGTTTAGTGTGTGTATCATCCTGTATACTGATTACTATTTACTCCTTACTGTATTATTTCCTACCATATACTCACTGATAGTTAGGCACCGATCATCCGGTGGATTCCTACTGGGATATAGTCTCACACCCTGTTTGGGTCATTCTTTTGGGCCCAAACATATTATATTGCTGCAGGTATAGTCCAGGGAAAGCGCCTTTCGACTTAGGGTACTTTATTTCATTGGACAAGGAGAGCATGTGACCATGTCGAGGCATGGGAGGCTGAGTAGTTTCTTATCTGTTTTTCATTTTCACATGGTTTAGAACTGTATTCAGCATTGTGACTTGTTTTCTATTTTCTTAGACATATATATACCATGCATCATTTACATATATTATTCTCCATTTGTTTCTCTATTTAGCGTTTCAATGCTTATTGTTGTTGTATGTTTACTATTTCTAATATTATATCTATTTTTTACTTCCGTTGTGTACTTTTCCAGTGAGGGTAATTTTACGACTATCACACCCAAGGCCCTCACTACTAGTCTACAGCCTCGGGCATTTTGGGAAATACGCATGAGGCCATGTGACCAACCAGGCACGGGGCACCTCTGGGTGGATTTTGAAATGGGGACCTTACTAAAATAAAGAATCCAAAAAATAAATTCTATCCCCAATGGCCAATATCATATCAAACATGGGAAACACATCCATATCAAGTTAATAAACCATATTCATAATTAGATACCCATACTCATCAAAATATAAATTTTTATTTATCCATTTTGAAGAAAAATGGGAAAACATAGTTCACAGGAAAGACCAATACGTTCTAAAAGGGTATAAAAATTATTAAACATGATACTTAGATTATGTGAGTTAGATACCCTAAAAAGTTTCCATTTTAGTTGACTAACCTGTACTTCTGGGTCCTCTGTGATGTGCTCTTTGAGGTGGATGCGCATCCTCTCCATTATTTGGAATAAGTCTTCTGACTTGAATATGAAATGATTAATGCCCTGGGCCAGTATTCAGTCTTTTTTTATCAATCCACAATTCTTGATCTTCGTTGGTGTCAATGTGCAACCATACTTTATATTTTTTTTATCTCCTATTCTGATACATTAGGTTGGACATCTTCCTCTAAAATTTCATCCTTGGAGTGCAGAATCAATTTCAATCACTCTATTGGTTAATTACTTTCCCCGTTCATTAGGGATTTTTTTCCATTGTTCATGTCCTTCTTGACTGACCTTGTCTCCATCGGCTTTGGAAAATGGTAGTAATCCTCTCATCCCATTTGGGGTTTCCCTTGAACCACTATACATTTCACAAAATGTCAAAATACTTTTCCCCCTTATTCCTTTTATGTCTATGAGGCCCCTTCCTTGGAAAAAAGTCCATGTCATCCAATGATAGTTAACTGTAGCATTCATAACTTGAATATTCTTCATCTTGAGTCTGGGTTGTTCTTGAAACTCCAAAACCACAAATCGGTTCCATGTATTAATCCCCAAACCTTATTTGATGTCCATATGCTTTCACAGAAGCTCCCCCATTCCTGATTTTTACTCCCATTCATTCTTCTTTACCAAATTCCCATCTTTTAACTGATGTTTTGGGTTTTCACCGAGTGTGTTAGGGACTAAGTTCCACAATATAGTCACTCCATCTAGCATCTCTTTTCCACATTGAGTATATAATTCATCCAAAAAGGCAAAAATTCCCTTCACCATGTCATATCTAGTGAGTTATTCATATCCCCATCCCATGAACTGCAGATTCTTGTTATTGTATTCCCATCCATTATCAGGAGTGCCATTAAGTCCCTGAGAATCCCCAACTATCCATTCCCTCACACTTTTGAATCTTGTATATTCACTTCATTCATTTTTATTCCACCCCTTTGAATATACTCCTTTTTACCCTCTTTCAAGGGAGTAATTATAAAGTCCTATTTAAGGAAGGGAAATTCATTTTCTACCTGGGGTTCTACCACCTTCGACATCACACACTTCACTACCACCAAGGGAACCCAAGATGGCTAGAGCTGCAGCCGATCCTCCTGGGAGATGGACTCCACTCTTCTAAATTCGTGTTGCACAACAGATTCCATGTCCTTTTGTACATCCCCACTCACCTCCTCACACTAACAATATCCTAAACTAGATTATTTTGAACTTTTTCACATATAACTCAAATACGGATATGGAAAGACACAAACCACCAACCTCGACATTGTATGATCTATATAGTTGATCCTCGTCCATGGAATTGTCCAAGAATGTGGTAGATCTACAAAAACATATAAAATATTCAACCATGGATATCATATGAATGTTTTGTAATAATGATATGAGTCCCTAGAAAAATGAATAACTCAATGATGGGATTCCAATGTAATATAAGGTGTTGGATTTGGAGAATGGATAGTGGTTCTGTGGTTCAGAAAATAACATGAAATCTTTGGTTTATACTTGATGAGACGGAGCCAAAATAATATGTTTCTATAAATGAGACGTGACCTCTATCCGATATAATAATATAAAACAAAAATAAAAGTTTTGTTCCGTGAGGATAGATGGACCGTATATTCCTTTACTGGTCCATAAATTATGCGATCTCCAGGTCACCTCACACAGAAATCTACTCAATTGTTACATGGTAGTAGAAGGTTACCCATGGAAACTGGGTACACGGTGTGTAATTCTATGTACAAGAAATGTACTAATTATATTTCCCAAAATCAATTTTTCTCAAAAACACTAGAAATAATGATTGATAACTGAAATGGAGGTTCAGGTTCTTACACAATTCTCCCCTTAATGAAATTTGTCCCCAAATTTCCCTAAAAGGGAGGCGAATAAAAAACCCCCGAACAACTTTTCCAACTATGATCATACTTCAATATCTATATCCCATGTCTCATTCTGTACTAACCGGTGCTTCCACATCACCGATCCTAGAGGGAAAAGAATGGCTAAAGAGAACCTTCGTGCAACAATCAACGATCCCGATAGGATTTTCATTGAACGAGGTGTCAACCTCTAACTCAACCTCCTTCATTTAAAATCATGAGATGGATCTGAGAAGTATTAACATAGCTGAGAAACATGGAAGATTTCATGCATAGCCTGATAACTCTAAGGAAACATCAATAGATAGGCCACCAGCCTGACTCTCTCCAAAACCTCAACTGGCCCGAAGTATCTTAGTGAATGCTTTCCCTACTGCCTAATTAATCTGTGTCTGAAACACTGTGTGACAAGTTGGAAAATATATTCCCCAACCTCAAACACCATAGGTCATCTCCGTTGATCAACATAACACATCTGTCGTGACTATGTTATATCCATCCTCTTCTGAATTTTCACCACCTTCTCTATAGTCTTCTAGGCAAGATGATGCCCCAGCATAGCTGGCTCTCCTGCTTCGATTAAACATATTGGTAATCAGCCAGGACGACCATTAAAATCCTAATATTGTTCTATATGAATAGTTTCTTGAAAACTAATATTGTTGGAAAACTCCACCAGAGGTATGTTCTTCTCTCATCAACCTCAAAAATAAAGGAAACATGCTCGAAGCATGTAATCGAACACTTGTATCGTACGATCGGGCAGGCCATCAGTTTGAGGATGGTAAAATGTACTCAGAAGTACCTATGTTCCTAAATCCATTCATAGCCCCATCGATACCCATGATGTAAAATGGGTGTCCCTGTCTAAAATGTGGAGTGTGTAACCCCATGTATACATACAATCTTCGTAACTTATAACCTTTTATAATCATCAAAACTATTTGATTCCTCGATCGGTAAGAAGTGTTCAACCTTCTTGATTTTCACCATGACAAAAAAAATCATCGTTTCCTCAAACTGACCTCGATAAGACATTCATGATGTCTATATATACATCATTCCACTTCCACTCGATAATGGGTAACTACTATAAAATCCCTCCTGGCCGCTGAAGCTATTCCTTCTACTACTAGGAGGTGAAACATCTCATGACAAAACCTACAACATCTGTAAGCATTCCTGGACACCAATTTTAACGTTTTAAATCTAGATACATATGGGTGACGCCAAGATGAACTGATCAATCTGAATAATTAAAACCCCACATAAAATCCCTTTGTATGTCTACAAACACCAATATACTCCCAAGAAAATGCAATATTTCATCCTCACCTATGTTCCACACATGAATAGTGTTCTCTCTCTACACAGTTTCCCATAGAACTATTCCTTAAACATCTGATAGTTTCATTATTCACACTCGATCATGAAGAGTAGAGGTAACCCCCACATAAATAAGGAATGTCTTCCCTAGTCTACCCTACACCTCTAAATACAGCTCACATTACAAATCCATAAGCTTCTACTCATTGATGAGATCATTAAATGCCTGTACCTATGTCCTCCTTATCAATGCAACATCCACTAATTTTCATTTCCCATGCCTTTTGGAATGATTGAAATCAAAGTACTGAATACAGTCAACCCACCTATGTTGTCTAAAATTCAGATCATGCTGAGTGATGATATACTTGAGTCAATTTTTGTGAGTAAAACCACAAAATTCACTCCAAACAAATTATTTCTCTAATAGTGTAAATCATGTACTAATACAACCAAAGAAAGATCATGCAATGGTTAATTCATATCTTGTGTCCTCAACTGGTAAGACACGCATGCAACGAATCCTCCCCCCTATATAAGAACCACCCGTAGCTCGATACATAAAGCATAATTGTAAAAAATGTAACTCTATAATTTCTATAGAGAAACCTGTATAGGTTATGAAGTCATCCTCCCTTTCAGATCTTGATATGCTAAGTCGTATGAATCTGTCCACAGGTACTTCACACCCTTCTTTTCAGGCCCTTCAGTGGCATTACTAAGCATGAAATGTCCTGTATAAAATTTCTGTAGGAACCATCCATCCCAAGAAAACTCCATACCTATAATATGTTCTTCATCTGCTCCTATAGAACTACAAATCTCAAATTTTCTAGATCTAATGATACTCTTATATGTAAGATAAAAAAACCCATTAATTGAATCTAGTCCCTCAAATTGTGGAATTTTGATAGCATAGCTTATTACTGATGCTCTCTTAGTGTACTCAAAGAAATATCAAGATGGGTAGAATGGTCATGTGAAGTGTGGGCGTACACCAAGATATCATTGAAAACCACTATAAAGGAATCTCGGAATGGATGGAACACTCGGTTCATCAGTGCCCTGAAAACTGAAGGCACATTCATGAGACCAAACAACATAACCACATATAAACAACATAACCACATATTCTCATAGACTATTCCAGCTCTAAATGGATGTAAGATGTATCTCTGATGGTCAATCATAATGAAGATTATAATTGGATATCATGTCAATCATAGACAACACACGGGCACCACTATGCTGATCAAAAAGACCATTGACCCTCGGTAAGAGATATCAGTTCTTGACTATCAATAAGTTTAGCTTTCGATAATCCACACAAAATTAGATGTAACTGTTTGACTTCTTCAGAAATAGGATAGGCGAACCCCATAGAAAATTATTGGGTTAGAAGAAACCCATTACATGTAACTCCTATAATTGCTTCTTGAGCTCTTGAAACTCTAGCTTTTCTATCCTATAAGGATTAATGGAAACCAGTACCACTCCTAGAACAAGCTCAATAGATAAAACCACCTCTCATTCTTGTAGGAATACCTCAAATGTCTTCTAGGAAGACATCCCTAAAATGATCCATCACTATAAGAATGTTTTTATGTGAAATCCCCGGGTCATCAAAATACAGACTAGCGATCTGGGATATAACTCTTAAGAAACCTTGATGCTCATGTCTAGCAATGCTCACATTGGCATCCCATTAGCCCTTATGTAGAAACAGACTTCCCTCAGGTGATGTAAACATCACCTTATAGAAATAGTAGTTGAAAATCTTCTGTAAGGGAGCTATATAGTCCACTTTAATAATGAAATCATATCCCATAATCTCTAAGACATAATAGACCCATTATAGGTGACACCCACTAACTTAAATAGGGATCCACTAGCCATAATGTACACAAGCCATTATAGTCCCTATTTTTGTGTCCATCATCCAGATATCAACATAAGTAAATATATAGATCCCAAGGATACCCACAATAGAAACAAATATGAATCTATGGGAATCAAATATATCGAAAAGTTAAGAATCTAAAACTAAGGCAAAAATTATTGTACAACTAACTGTATTAGGTTCAAAATCTTGATCCTATTAGGTCTTCTCCAATGCAAAATTATGACCTATATTGCATTCCTATGACCGTGCTTGTTCACCATGAGCGGATCCACCCAGCTGTCACTGAAATCCTGGCGACTGGCTACCATGACCGCGACCACCACCTTGGCTTGAATGACTAGAAGAACTCATATTTCCAGATGGATGAGACACTATTGGCCTTGTTCCTAATCTAGGATTCATAGAAGAACCTTTTTCACCAACTACTGTTGATAATAATATATAGAAAAACTGATGATGTACCATATTTTTGCATGATCATCACTCAACTAGGATACTTAGTCAATACAACCTCATATTCCGCCCTCCCCATTTAGGTAGAATACCACATGGATATGTGATGGTGTATCTTTCATAGTTGGATATCCACGGGTAGACTCACTATGATGCTTTATACTGTTATTAGTTTACGAACCAACTCTATATGTTTAACTATCTTTTCCCACAACAATAGAATCCCTCAGGATGAACTATGTGATGAGTTCCTATAAGACTATGGATGATATGGTCAGCATCCTGAAGATGTTCATCTATGATCAGATGTCATGCCTATTAACATCCTCAAACATTCATAGTAGGAATAACTTATCCCCCCCAAGAATGGGGTTTTAGCATTGCAACAAAATAAAACGAGAAGAATACTCCTTGACCGAGAGAGTACCCTACTGCAAAATCATGAAATCTCAGGCTCAATCGACCCTAAAAGACTCCGAGTAGAAGTAATTGTATAAGGAATACATTAAATCATTCCAATCCTTAATATTATGGTGTCCCACATGTGATATCACATCCCACCATCTCTTAGTGGATCCCTAAATCATATAAGTATAGATCATCACCCTCCTTTCTATAGGCATCTACAGATGTTCAAATATCGATAGAATAGATTCCAACCATGACTCTTTAGCCTATGGTCCTCTATACTATGATAAAGTGGGAGGAATTTGATGCTAACAAACACAATTCAACTCTTACCTAGATGGTCTAGGATTTGGTGCTCCAAGTAAGGTCTTCAAAAACCTCATAAATCCTTTATGGAACTCTGTATTATAACCTGTGTATAGAACATCTGTTGGTGCCAACACTGACACGATAGGAGGATCTGCTAGTAGTCCATAATCTACGAAGTCATATTTCTAATCATTTATCTATTTAAGGTTTAAGAATGGAAGTCATCTTGGTGGAAAGACTCTTCAAGGTCACGTCGAAACCGTAGTTTAAGATTTTCAAGGACTAAAACATTGATGTGCATGGAAATTAATTGGAGAAATAAAATAGTAATGTTTTTCAAAACATGGATACACAACATGTATGGCCCCAATACAGCGTGTTCATAGAAGCCTTAACATGGGTTTGGGCCTTTGTCAAAACTGGTCTTGTAACACTCCTACACACAACGTGTTCCCCCTGACGACATAGCATGTACTTGAATTATTTTCCCCTTACTCGAGTTCCCCTACACGACGATACACATGGTTCCTAATTGGGTAACTCTACACGTCGTGTACTCCCTAGAAACAATGTGTATTTCTTAAATTATAACCATCCATGTCATTAGTCACACTATCTGGGACACATTTGATACTACACAGCTTGTATGAAGAGAACACGACGTGTACAACCTATATTTTATGCACCTGTGTCATTAGTCACACGTTCAGTGACATGATCGACTCTACATGACATGTAAGAAGAGAATAAAACATGTTCAACTTGAGTTCCATCCACCCTTGTCATTAGAAATAAGGATGGCTACATAACTCTTAGAACACAACATGTAATCCAAGTACACAATGTGTATCACCTAACATTTCCCAACCCCATGTCTCCATCCACACATCCAATAACATGGTTTAGGGATACACTACGTATACATACGTTACACTACATGTTGTTAATAATTTTTTTACCTCCCAAATTGAAGGATACATGGCATGTAATATGAATACACATAGTGTATTCTAGGTTTTTACAAATTTTAAGACTCATAAAATATATCTAAACCTCATAAAAACAATGAAACATAAATTAAGGTTCTATATTTCAATCCATGGGGGCCCATACTATATGAAAATAAAAGTTTGGAATCATATTTATGTATATCAAAAGGAATAACATCACAATAAATAAATCATCCAATAAATTCTGATCTATGAGATATCATAACACATTAGGGGCCAATGTTTGGATCTTATTCAAACAAAACCTTAAAAAATAAGCAATAAACCACCAAATAGATGGTATTATATCAAGGTGTCTATCACAATATCTTGCATATCTCGAACAACATCTATCAGAAAAACATGCAATCTATAATTCACTATAAACAGCATGACTTGTGATCTCAAAAAAGTTCTTATATGATGTACGGGATAGAATACCCTAGTCTCATCGGGTTTAAATAGAAATATAACCTCATTAATATCAACAATAATATCACAAAACATGTGAATCACCCAAAAGTGAATTCAAATGAACTATAAAAATTGAAAATCTAGAAAAATTGAAACAATTGAGGCATATTGGCTTATCTCGATACAGATGTCAGCAACTTCTGGGCACAAATTATTTCCAACATCTTATTCCTTCATATCCCTATCTATAAGAACCAAATAGTTTGTCCTGATGAAAATAATTCCTTTTATACAACAATGTAGCTTTAGGGTTCTAGGATCCTCTAAAAGGTGCCCCGTACCCGATTGGTCACATATCCTCAATGTGTATTTCCCCAAACGCTAGAAGCCTCTGACTTATAGTGAGGGCCTTGGGTGTGATTGTGGGGAAACTATGCCCTCATTGGGAGAGTAAGATACTATAAAATAACGTATAACAATAGTGAAAATATTAATTCCATAAAAAATGTATACATTTGATGATGGAAGGAACATAAACAACTACATCATATAAATGGAAGTAATGGTGCATGTCACACGTATTTAGAAAAATATATAAACAATTCACAATTTTGAAATATAGTAGTAAACCAAATTACAATGAAAAACGTAAACCCCAGCTGTATTTCAAGCCTCAACATAGTCCCATGCTCCATAGATCCACATCAATCAAGTACCTGATGTAGACGAGAACTTTCCCTTATCTATACCTGCAATAATATAATCAATTTGGGACCAAAAGTTTCACCCAGGAAGGGTGTGAGACGAATCCCATTAGGAAACCACCCAAGGATATGTTCCTAACTATTAATGAATATATATAATAGGAAAATATGAAAACGAAGTAATAAAAAAATAAGTATTAAAAAGTTAATAGTCATACAATTTCAAATACGTTGTTTGATATTCATTATTGATTCAACCAATCATATCCTAGTAACCTTTTGGGAATGTTATCATACCCCAAACCCTCTGGTCTAACTTTTAACTTATCAATAAAGATATAAAGACCCCATGACATAGATCCCATAGTCTAACTCCTTTGGTCTCATGCGAACTATGACTCTCTATTGAAGCACTGACCATCAACTCACCCTATAGTCTCTTATTGATAAACTACATACACTTTGAGGAATAAATCAACATTAATTCCCCTTGTCATATCATAACAATAAATATGTACACTCTGAGGGATAACTCAATGTAAATCCCCTTTATGATCTCGAAGCATGAAAATTACATAAGACACTCTAGGGAAACCCTTAAAGTAAAATCCCTCTATGTTATCACTAAACCACGTTCCCACGTCCCTGTGACAAGAAATTATTTACCAAATATGTTTAAAAAGCAAGTTAAAACACAAATACTACTTGTATAACTAGATATACATTATAACAAAAGCATTTCATATAATATCTCTCCATCCTAATAACACTAGGCATGGAAAACAGAGCAGCCTAATAGGAAAGTCAAAAACCAATGACCAATATCTGTTAAAGAAAGGGAAACACATATATTGTATGGTAAAAAACCATATTCATAATAAAAACCCCCTAATAAAGAATATAAATCATAGAAATAATTAATAAGGTTAAATTACCTAAAACAATATCCTAAAATATATTTTTGGGATTTTATTGCACATATAACTCAAATACACCAACAAAAAGTCAATAACTACTTACCCCGAAGATGTACAATCTATGTAGTTGACCCTTAACCATTGAATCCATATAAAACATGGTATATCTAAAAAAATTACTAATCCCTTCAAGAATGGATATCTCATGATATTGGAGGAACCAACAAGTGACGATCTAGAAGAAGGAATAACACACTGAGTTGTTTCCAACTCAATCGAATATGTTTTATTTATATCACGGTTGGTGGTTCGGCGGTATAGAGAATAATCAAAAATCATTGGTTGTTCCTAGATGAGATCAATCCAAAAGAAAATGTTTCTATAATTGAGATAAGTCCCCAGTCCAATATAATAATTAAAAAAATACACAACATTTTCCCTGAGGATACTCAACATGTATAGGCCTTTAGTATGACCCACTTAAGGCGGTCTCTAGGTAACCTCACAAAACCATGAACTCAGCCGTTACATGGACAGTACACAGATACACATAGTAACCGGGTACATGATGTGTATTATTATGTACTAGGTGTATACTCTTAAATACATAGCGTGTACTCCTTAATGTTCCAGAACCCCCCTTTTTCTAAAAAAACATAAATCAAGATCCAATCCTAATGAAAGTATCCAATTTCTTACAATAAGAGAGATTATAAAAAATTAACACTGTATAATATATTATTATGTTTATGGTAAAATTAAAATTATATCCCCTAGAAAGAAAATTATTTTACTGAGACATTAATTTTAGTTAATAAATAAATATTTATGTTCAATATAACAACTGGGATGCATAGAAACCATACAAAATTAATTTCTGTGAGATACCAATTTTTTATCAATGGTGTATAAATTGATAAAATATCTTTTAAAATGATCAAAACATTGATATGATAATTAATATTTGAGGAAAATTTAAGCCTCAAATTCAAATCCACGTAAACTAAGTGTATATAAAATATAAAATAATTATAATTCATTCAATAAATAATTATGGAATATCATTTTCAATGATGTATATGTATTGCTCAATTAATGAAAATAGATTTTAGAAACCCTTTATCTCATGTCTAACGTTCATAAAAAGTTACCGGACAAATTTTATAATAAATTTGAATTTATTATACATATATACTATAGTCAATTTCATTTATGGATATCATATACTCAAAAAATATCAACAATAGTTTATTTAAAATTCCTTATTTTTATTTTTTCAATCTATATAATATTACATTTTAAAAGTATGATTTAAAATAGTATATTAGATCCATTATAATTATTCATGGTTATATAAAATAATGATTTAAAATCAATATATACGTATCATAAATTATAGTTATATACTTATTTTGAACTTTACATGATGTTTATACATAGATAAAATAATGGAATTATTCTTGTATATGGTAGGTTGTAGACACAGATAAACTCTTATTTATATTTTCGAAGGACAATATTATATAAAGTTAAATAATAGTTAACCATTTAGATATAATTATTTTTTAATATATATAATATATATTAAATAAAATTATATTTATTACTAAGTGTGTATAGTTATAATTGTATATGAATCAAATAGAATCCTAGAGTTTTAATATAAACATAATCTCAAGAGACTATATCATTTTATAATTGATTAGAATGTAAATAAGATGATATTATATTACAGTAATAGTATAATTTTTATCATAAATATCATATATATTCATTATTTTTATCTCCATTCCACTCCAAATAATGATTTTATGATTTAAATTACACTGCTTTGTGGAGATGATAAATAGTTCATACACAGAAGTGATGTTTTTGTTGTTCCTAGGATGGAAAATTACACAGAAATTATAATAACGTAATAATAATAATATTAAAGTATATTATGATAATTTATTTACTATTTTACATTTTTTCGATATATATAGATAATTTTTAAGAATAATTAAAATTGAAAGACTCTATAAGTACGATTAACACTTACATGGTAGAAATTCATTAGTTCCCCTCACAGGTAACCTTGGAAGGGCCTCTGAAGATGACTAGAACCACAATTTCATAGATAATGGAGTTCAAACAATATTTCTGTTGTGTAATGAATACTTACAAGGAACAATGTGTTTTTAATAATATAGGGAATGAATTCCCATTTATAAGTGAGGGGATGCTCATTCTATTAAATTTTTAAAATATTAAAATATAATAATGTCATATTTATTGATATGTCACTCAAAAAATAAATGAATTATAAAATATGAAATATATACTATTAATATAGTCACAAAATCTAATTTATTAATGTTTATATATCATTTTAATTATTATCTTTTTTATTAGGACCATCATCACCAAATTAGATAATTGACCACTATACCAATACTTCAATATTGTTGGAATATAATATTACTTATTATGTGGAAATTTTCTCATGTAAGGATTTTATATGATATTCTAGACTATAACATACCACTCATTTCATATTTTACTATTTTTTATTTTCAAAATTAATAAACAATATATTATTTTCCTAAGAAGTCATTAATTTCATATTTGAAACTATAAATTTAACATGAATTTAATGATATGATTAAATGTATAATATCATAATATAACAAATTCACATATAATTATTATGTAACATATATATATAAAATCTTGGGGGAAAATCACTAATTGAAATATATAACTTTTTGGGTTATTATAATAATTTATATTATTTTTATAATACCTGCACAAACATTGTGTATGTGTTGTGAAATCATTTGGGAAAATTATTTCATCATTAAAAATTATATTTAAATTTCCAATACAAATTAATATAAAAATTTATTAATATAATTATCCCCATTTTATCCGAATATAATAAAAATTAGATATTTATTTCAAAATATTCATATTTTGGAATTTTCATTATATTATAAAATATAAATATCATCATCAATGGAATATGTAATTTATATGAAATATATTGGATTTGAGGTTGGATATGAAAGAATCCAACTCATAAAATCTAATAAATGAAGGTTTTTTATATGTTTTTAATGCATTGGAAAATTATTTTTAACCTCAAAAAACTAAATTATAAATTATTGAGTATATAAATTTTAGCATTATTATTTTTCTTTATGTATAAAAATAAACTGGTCCTATTAATAAAATATGATCTATACAACTAAATATACATAATATAATTCAAAAATTTAATATCATCTTAGTTAGATAAATTGATATAAAAATAACCCTATAATATTTGATGACAAATGATTTACCAAAAAATGTGTTTCAATGGATAATAATGAAATTATATATATATCTCATAATTTGATTATAATAATTGAATTAAATAAATTATATGAGGTTAAATTGTTATTATACCATTTTAAATGTAAAATATAATCAACGTTTATATTAAATTGTTTATTGAAATAAATTATACATTTTATAATTTTCATATGTTTTCATTTTCCATTGTCAAATTTTCTATTAAAAAAAGCAAAAAATTTAACACAAAATTAATATTTATATTATTATTTAAAATAAAAAGATATTTTTTTTCATATATAGTAAATAAATTTATATTATTTAATTTAATTATCATAATTTTTTAATTGAATGCTTTTTTGGAGTATTAAAATGACTACAATAGAAATTGAGTGTGTAATTATTAATAATTCAACAATAACATTTTATTTACTAAAACCATCTCTAAAATAATTTATAACTTATTTAAACAAAATAATAATCTACAATTAAAAATATTTTCATTCACATTTATATAATGCTATTTTTTAACATATCTCAATTTGATTGACCCTTTATGTTATTTATTTACTATAATATTGAACACATTAAATTATTCGATGGAAAATATTAAGATAAATATCAACATTATTTCATAATATTATTATATTTGATATAATAATTTTTTATCTTATATTGTATATATATATAATATATTTAAAAAAATTATAATGGAGTGTAGAGTTATTTTTAGGAATTATAATATTTAGGTAAAGGTTTATCATTTCATGTTGAAATTATTGGAAAAAATGATATATTATGAACCAATATTTTTTTATGAGGCTTATATAAATCCGATTTTATATTTTATATAATGAATATTCTAAAGAAAATGGAATTTAATGTTTAATTTAATGTTATTCTGTTATGGGGATTATGATTAAATTGATTCTAAATTGGTAAGGAATTATGGTTTTAATCTAATTTTAATTTGGATTGTTTGTAAATGAATTTATATTGAAGGAAATTTTATGATACATTTTTGATAATCTCATTTAATTATCTTCTCATCCCGTTAATAAATTCTTTCCTTATAATATGTCTATTATTCACTCTATTCTCATATAATTAACGGGAAAATGTTTATAAGAAAAATTGACGCACTTTAACTTGGTTGGGAATCAAATTCTTCTATACCCATGTTGTCTGTAATCATTTTTCATGTTTATTTTCACTAATATAATATGATATAATAAATTAAGTTTTTTATCATTTTTTACTAACTATAAAAAAAAACATTTCAATCATCTTAACAATTTATAAATGAGTTATTTTTGAGTTTTTAACAAAAATCTTAATGGAATAACTTTTTTAATGTACTCGTCATGATTGAAATATCCCATTAACCTAAAAACATACTGATGTTAAGATTTAATAAAATATTACCATCATTATTTTTAATGAAATTTGTATCATAATTTGTGTTAATTTTATATATTTAAAATAATTTATTTAAAAAAATGATATTTCAGTCATGATTTTTTTTAATGATAATACCATGTATTTCAACATCTATGAGAAGATTTTATTATATTAAATATTATAGATTTTTTCCATGCTAATGATTTATAAAACATTTTATTTATCATGATGTTGAATTTTTTACAAATTATATTCTTATGAAACCAATTTCTTTTCAAAGGGTTCTGCCCAGAATAAAGGATTTAATGATAATAAAGAATAGTTTATACTTGTTTAATATGATATAAGATAAATGTTTTATGATCTTTTGGATCAAATGTGAATTTATTTGGATTATATTCTAAATTATACCGTAATTATATATCCATGTAAGGCATTGATTGATGATTAAAATATCATGAAATAACATAGATTGGAATATTATGTGAACCCAAATTAGATACTTACTCATTGCACTATGATAGTATGGGGAGTGGACTTTTACATTGAACATGATTGAATGGGGAGTGAACCTAATACACTATGACAGTCTTTCATGTATCCATATAATCGGTAATTTTTTTAATTCTTATGTGTTCTTGAAAAACTATTTCTTAAAACAATTTTATGCAATCATAGATCATGCTCACTTATTTCATTATAGTTCTTATCAAATGGAAAACCATGTATTCAACTATTTCTCATTTTTATGATTGATGTTTTACTGGGTATAATTTTTAAATGATATAATATTGTTCTCCAACCCTTATACTCTTGTTATTCTTATAATATCATTGGTATCTATAATTTTTTCCATACTGATCATTTAATATCTCACTTTATTATGATTCCATTTCCTCTCAATCAGAAGTAATATTTAAAATATGATATGTATAATATGGATTCTAGTTTTGAAGGATAATTTCAGATATGTTGTTGAACAATTTAGTATCATTTTTTAGGTATCCATGATTCTAATGACACATAAAATTTTAATTTCCTGAATGAATCGTGATGTCAAAATTGAATTTTTATAAAAAATATATATAATATATATGTATAAAAATTATGGGTAACATTAATTATCACATATTTAAATACATAACAATTTAATTACCTGAATTCCAATCCCATTGGAGCTAAAATATGACTCAATCCAACATTTTTAAAATTTAATTACTATTTCATTGAATTATGGTGACACATGTATAATTATATGTGTTAAACACCATCACATTATAAATCTTATTATAATTAAAAAAACTCATTTTCACTCTTATGCATATTCATTGTTTTGTGGTCCCACTTGTATAACCATAGTGTCATGTTGTATCTAGAAAATAATAATTATTCTTTTTTAAGTAGACCATATTTAATTATTATTAGAAGAATGTGTTTAAAAACATGTTCGGAATAATTCTTATCAAAAAAAGAATATAAAATTAATTAGATCCTTTGATTCATAATCTATTAACATTGATTTTAGAAATGATTTATATTCATAAATAATAATTAGTTGTCCTATAATTATAAAAAGTATCACCAAATTAATAATGGTAACAACACTCCAAGGGAATCTATACCTCAACTATAAGACACATAACAATATTCCTTATATATAATATTGTGTTATATAACCATTAAAAAAATTCATTCTTTTATCAATATTCAAATCATATTTTTATTAATTATTAGAAAAAATTTAATTTTATGAAAATAAATATGTTGGAAATCCTCAGACATCATGGTTTTGTGAAACTCCTCCATATATTACATATAAAATATGAAAATTTACTAAATTGAATGATTCTTATAATCCAAAATGTATAGTTTCAAAAAACAAGATAAATATTAAAAATAAATCTTTATAAAACATAAAAAATAATTTCATCCTATATCATAAATATAAAATATGGTCATCGTATCATTATTAACTCAAAAAACCACATTGGGACCAATATGAAAAAACATGATACCAAAAATCCATGTAAGGGTAAAATAATATAATCATGATAAATATTATCTTTGTGAGATACCAATATATTGTTATGTATTTCATGGGATCAAAACATTATTAAATCATATTATGAAAAATAAGAACTCAATATAAGAATGCGATAATGAGTTGATAGAGTTGATAATAAGGGATATATTTATTATGATATTATTTAATAGGAATCTTATATGTAAATAATTTTTTTTAATGTATTTATAAAAATGAAACATAATAAAATAAATTTAATGATTACTAATAATAAATCATAATTTAAATGGTAGTAAAAATATCATAACATAAATCATGTTATTTTAGAATAATGTAACAACATTAAGTGTTTGAATGTTGAAAAAATAAGATATAAATAATTACCCAATTTTGTTGAGATACATGTAATTATAGTTACCCAATTCATATCAGAATATAAATATTTTTATTAATTCAACATACAATAGAAATATATAACATACATAAAAATTAATTAAATCAATGAGAAATGAACGCTTTCCATATTTATTTTGTAAACAATATATCAAAAAAATCATTATGTTTCTCGAATGATGAAGATAATATATTATTTTATAAATTCATTGGTTATATCTAAAAATAACATGAGTATTGGAAATGATTATATTATTAATAAATATAACCATAATCAATTAGAAGTTTTTAAATTCATTAATTATAAAAATCATTGATGGTGGCTATGAATTCATAATAATAATATTTAAATGTAGAATATTTCAATTAGAAAAAATTACCCATTTTATAAGGATCATTATATTTACTAAAATGAAGATATTAAATATATATAAGGAAAATATTAAGGGAGGGTGAGTATAAAATCAAAATTAAATTATAATGTGTGAGTCCCCTAATATTATGTTTTATATTATCTCATCACAATTACATTTCTTGTTAAATAAAATAATTTTTATTGTAATATCAATTTAAAATTATGATATATTTTCTCACATAGTTAAATAGTAATTATTATGTTTAAATTTTATTAGATTTTAATTATAGATATATATTTTGAGGACATGTTTTTATAAAATCTCATATTTTTATGTTGTTTGTATATATTCAGATAATTTTTATCAATCCCTTAGTCAAATTATATAGATAAGAATTTAATAATATAGAATTTCATATTTATATGTTATATATAGTTTAAAAAACTAGTTATGAATGTAGTGATAATTATGGAGTATATAATATCCTTGAAGGTGGATAATGGAATCACTAATAATAAATTTTCATGATTATTGAGAAATATTTGAATTATTATATATATTTCAGGAAAATTATAATTAATTAAATAAATATATATATATACTAATATAAATTAATCTTACTAATAATAAAAAGTGTTCCAATTTTTAGACCAAATAAACAGAGAAAAAAATTAGATATTTTTATGTATATTTATGAAGTTATGTAAAATCAATACCATGATATTAAGGAATTTTTTTAAAATAAAGATGTTGATGAATTGTTTTATGGTAAAGTGGATGTAATGAGGTTTTTATAGTTATCTACACACTTAAATTAAAGTATGTAATTAATTAATAATATTAAAACCCAATGGAATCATTTTGATTCATATGAGGTGATCTATATTTGAAGGCCTACATGAGAATTAATGTATAATAAACTATAGAGAATAATATTTTTCTATCATTTTGATAATAAGATAATCATTTCATTGAGTCTAATGGTTGAACTGTATGAAAATTTTCATTAGATAAATGGGTAATATAAGATATGTCTCATGCAATCAGATATTTTTCTTGTTTTTCATGGAAATATTATATCAAATTCCTATAAAACCCATGTTTGGGATAGCTATTTATAAATCATGCTATACTATAATCATTTTTTAATAATTTCCCTCAGGATAAGAAATGGGTGACAAATTCATGTCACCAATTTTATAAAAAAAATTATAATAATTGTGAGAAAATTGAGAATATTAAGACTTTTAGACTTGTAAAAAACATATTTATTAAAACATTGAAGATTAAGGTGTTAATTAGCATTGAATGATTAAATTTTAGAGGTGATAATGAAAGAGAGATGGAGTTAATTACGAATTTTGATCTTAATGAATGAATTCTATGTAATTCAAAATTAGATAAAAAATTAAAAATAATAGTAGACTATCAATAAAGTGAAATTATATTTTATAATATAAAATTTGGTAAATGTGGATGAATAAAATTGATATGTTGAAAATGATTCAATATACTGAAAAAATTATATTATTGGAATTGGAGTTAATGAAAAATAAAGTATAATGAGATTGAAATTATTCAATAAATATTGTTTGAGGTATAGAATCTATTGATATATATATAATATTAAATTAAAAATTATATTAAATATCCCAATGAAATATCAATACATTAAATGACTGAGGAGATTATTATATTGAATCAATTAGTGAATTTTTAAATTGGAGAAAATGAAGAAATTATAACAACAATATAATGTATTGGATTTCTAAACTAAAATATAAATAAGGAATACATGATGATTCATAAAAGGAGGGAAAAATATTAGAATTATTATTAATTTAGTGGATATCAAAAATTATTTAATAGAAATAACAGATCCATGGTTAATTTTAAAAATTATTAAGAACACATAGATTATATTTACAAAAAATATATAGAATGAAATTATATAATTTCATTATATGGTTTCATGTGGTTTTGTTGAGGGTATTTGGGACATTAAAAAATTTCAATTATTTCACCAAAAATATCCCAATGATCATTGGATTTATGGGAGGCTATGATAGAGGTGCATTAAAACTAATCAAAAAAACACGTATAAAAATCATTTAAATTTTTTTACTGATATTTTATTAATAGATGATGTATTAGGAATATGTGAAAAATTGGTTCAGTAAACATAACATTTTATAAAAAAAACATTCCAAATTATATATTAAAAATAAATAATAATTGTGGAATATAAAAAAGAGACGTGTCATTCGATATTTATGACAAAATAATGTAATCTTTACCATTATATACATAGAACTTGGATCTTTGATTCTATTAATATATTAATGGAGATATAAAAATTCTGTAAAATGATTAATAATATATGGAAGGATTTGTGACAATTTTTATTGATGAGATTCTTTAGAAAACTGGAGTTTATATTTGTGGTCTCTTGAGAACAAAAGTTGAATTATAATAACAAATTTTTTGTGAATTTATTGAAACAATGTGTATCAATTTTTCCTACAAATGTTTATTTGGTATAATAATTTCATTAAATAATAGTAATTAAATATCAAATAGCTCAAAATAAATATTTTTGAATAGGAATATATACATAAATATTTTTTTTGGATTTTGATGTTGAAGATCCATGATTATTGAAATTAAATGAAATAAATTAAGAGTGAAATAAAAGATATTGTAACATTGATTAAAACATATTTTCACAACTATACAATAATTTTTTTCAACAATTTGAATATGAAATATTCATAATGAAATTATCTTTCCCAAATTTTGTAATGGCCGAATATTATAATTACTCAATAAGAATAGTATATATTCAATCATCTCACCACTTAAGTCTATATACATCTAATTTTATTGGTATATAAATATTAAATAAAAAAATTGGAGTATTATTTTATTTATATAATTATTTAATTATAATGTATTATTTGATTTATTTAGATTCAGTGTACATTGATGGCGTAGAATATTATATAGTGTTTTAAAAGTGGTAGTTTAAGGGATTTTTTATTTCACTGTAAATGATTTATTGAATGAATATTTTTTACTATGGGAGGGTAAAATTAATGGTATATCATGAAAATAAAGGAATATATCAATAGTATATTTCACCATAGAATCCATAGAAATATTATGTTCACTAATAAAATTATTTGAAATTAGTAGAAATGTATTGCACCATGTTACTGGAGCCTGATTCATATGAATTATTCTATAGGCATTTTATTGGAATAGTATTACCAAATTTAAATAATATTTCATAGTAAACTATTCAAAATATGAGTCCATATATGATTATATAAAATAATTCCCTTAGTTAAGAATTAAACTCTATTTTTTGAAGATTATTCATTATCTTGTTTGAATAACAAACATATAGTTATTTGTAATAAATTATTTAATGTTATCAACTGTGATTATCCCTAAAATATAACAAGTTATCTCATCTATCTCCAATACATTATGTTCATTACATATTATAACGTTGTAAAGGTGTTGCAATACATATTTATTTATAAAACCCATAAATAATATTTTTTAAGTTATGATAATGAATGAAATAGTTTATGAATCATAAAAAAATTATTTCTAAATTAATGACAATTCTATAGAATAGTATGTTAAATCTGATGAAAACAACATATATAAACTGATACATTTAATATAATATAGGTTGTGGTAAAAAATATTACAATTTATTAATGGTGATTAATTATAACATGAAGAATAATTTTTACAATAACATTCTCCTCATTATATTCATTTGATGATAAATTTAATGTACAAATGAATTTGAGAATGAAGAATAGTTTTATGCATTATATGAAGAGTCAGATATGAATGTTAAGAATTATATAAAAGAATATAACAGAATATTATACCTATAATGTATTCAGAAAAATATTGATAATCCAAAATATTATGAATCAAAGATACTATATGTTAATTTACAAGTAATATTTCTTGTTTAAATGTTATCAAGAAATAAAATGTTTTGAATTCGTTGAGAATTTTATATTTTTTTTATAATCATGAGACAACTAGAATTTTTTAGTATTATTTTAATAGAGTGATGATAAATTATAATTCAAATTTATATAAAATAATCCTTAAATAGAATATAATTATAAATGTATACATATGTTAGGATACAAAAGGAAATCTTTCATAGAGAGATGATGTGCATATATAGTCTGAATTTATCTCATACTAATGATAATGTTTTATTTTCTAAAAATAAATTACATGAAATATTTGATGAGGATTATATTTTAGTATTAAAATAATTTTTATTCTATAATTATTTTGTTAATAAATCTACTAATGGATAAAAATAGAAATGACGACTTTTTATTTTAATTTTAATAAAATAAATGGATCTTACAATACATGAAAAATTCATTACATAATTTATTATATATTATAAAATTATGTGAAATATTTCAATGTGTCCCCAAATTTATAATATATTTCCTCTTTAGATAGGATCTGTAAATATATCATTTTTTTGTATTTAATGGAATTAAATATTAAAATAATATATGGTATAATCCTATTGGATATGATGATGTTTATTGGGAGAGTAGTTATGGTTATATAATATGGGAATCAAGTTAATTTTAAATTATTGGAGAATTTTTTTATATAATACATATTTAAAATTACTGATGACCTTTTGTACATCTGAAGAAATAGTTACACTACAAATCAATAAATAACAAGTTGTTGTGTATTAAAATTAAATATAAAGATCATACGATTAATGTTATGTTAAATGATTTAATGAGATTTTATAATAAATGTTGAATCGATTCATAAAATTAATATAATCCCATCATATTTAAAAAATATCATTATTATCATATATATCAAAATATATGAATTTTTTAGGAATGATGTGTGGAATTTCATTATTATACCTACAAAATAAAACAATATATTTCCTTAATAAAACATAAAAAGATTAATTTTAGAAGATAATATTTATTATAGGATTATAAGATCCAGCCATCCAATGATAAGATATAATAGGCTTTTCCCCTATATTAATTTCATTTTTCACTAAATTTTAAATATGTGAATATGTAAAAATAAATTCAATGAATTTATTTTCCCTCACAAGGAATGATATATTTAAGTGACTTTTTTTTAAAAAAAGGAATGTTATTAATCATCATTTCTATCTAAGAGTTTAATGTTTCTAAATCATTATAATGTTATAGGTTTAGAATTTTTTTTTGGTAGTTATATGTTTGAAAGATAAAATTAATTTTAAGTGTTTTGAATACATTTACAGAAGGTGAATTGATAGATGTACATGTTTTATTTGAAAAAATGAAATTTTTTACCCTAATATAAATCAATATAATTTATATTTATTAATAATGAATCATAAACATTTTTCAAACATATTGTCATATAATGTGTTAATGGAAATTCATTTTTATAATGAATAGATGACTCAATTTCATTATTCGGCAACAATTTAATTCTTTAGTGACTGGTAAAATTTTATAGTATATAAAAACTAAATGGAGATGATTGTTGAGAAAATGTAGAGGGGGATTCTTAAGACCATATGTTTTTTTTGTAGTTATGGAGGCTATATGTTATAATATTCATCTTTGTATTAGGGGTTTGAAAAAATTAATTTATAAGTATATGGATGTCCTATGATTCTTCATTTATATCAATAATTGTCCAAAAAAAATTAACAAATTAATTGCATTCATGAATAATTATTTCATATGTATTTTTATGAGGTAAATTTAGAAAAAAAATATTTGATGTCAATCAAAATGTCTTTATAATTAAAAATTTATGTATTTTGATATTTTTAAACTTTTTTAAAAGTCCATTAATATTTCTAGGTTGTCAAATCCCAATTAACACAATTTAATATTTAATTATATATTATATGAATTTTTCAAAAAAAAGTTTGGGGTCTTATGTGGTAATGTATGTCTTGGATTAGGTGATTGTTTAATTAGAACGACATGAAATTAGAGTAATATTGAAATGATAAAAGATATAATTTCTTATGTAAATATTTTTATATAATGAACATATTATGAATAGTTATATAAATGCAACGAATCAATGATTCTATAAGTGATAATTAATTGGTATGACTATTTGAATATCTATTTAATGATGAATTGAAAAAAATCAAAATGATTGATTATTACATATTGATCATGTCATGAGAATTATGTCTTCCTCTAGACTATTTTGGTTTTAGTTTTAACAACTTTATTTTATTAATCCCACTACATGTTTTCCAATATTCATAATTTTTATTATTTGAAGTTTCTTGGTCAAATAATGATAGATTATGTTATATGTTGACTGTAATGATCATCCCAAAAATATTATTTTAACATATTTATGCATTTGATAATGTATAATCCAATTTTTATTATTATTTTCACTTATTTTAATTCATAAACATCTCAAATTATATAGTCTAATCCCATTAATAATATAAAAGTTCGGTCGAATTTCTTTATTTGATCCATTATGTTAATAAGAAAAAATATAAAAATGTTTAATGTTTTGGATCAAAATTTCCTATTTTTATTTTTAATTTTTTCTGATAGTAATGGAACCATATTAAATGTAATTTAAGATCATTAATATATTATAAAAAATTCGTTGTGGTTGTAAGGGGAATTAATATAGACCAAGGAATATAAAATGATAAAAAATCAAAATATTCACTACAATGAAAAAATCATTATAGAAAAATCCATATATCAGGGGTCCCATTTTGTATGATATATAACTCCTACAAGGTCATTATATTGGTAGTATTATTAATTTATTAATTAAAAATAAATAGGGGATAATGTGGAAAATGATGTATTCAAGTAATAATGTAAATGGAAGAAAATGTTAATAAACTATATCTCATATGTGTTTTTATCTCAGGGTTCACTACTCGATATCCATAAATATATATCCCATTACAGTTTATAATTCATCTGATTTATAATTACCACATATATAAACTATAATTTTCTATATTTAGTGTCATAAAAATATTTATTATTAAATTTCACTGTTGTAGAATGACATAACTCTAATAATTTTCATAAATCATGAAAAATAAATGAGTTCTATTTTTGAATCCCTCATTGACCTTTAAGTTCCTCATGTTGTATCTTCTCTCATCCAGATTCAACTTCATCTTGTGATATAATACTATATAGTATTGATGATATTTATATTAGGAAGGGAATTGAATGCGATTGTCGATAATTCTATGGAAATTTAGAAATCGACACATAACCCCATTATAGTTCATAAAGACAAGTTACAAATAAACTCATTATGTAATTATTTGTAGGGATTTGTGAAAACCTAGTGAACCACCCCCAAAGAAAATCCTCATTTCAGATGACCAAAAATGTGTTTATTATAGAATAATTATAATGTAAAATAAGAAAAAATAGGATGCATAAGAGATATAAAGAACTATTTATTGATACATATATGAAATTATATAATGAAAATGAAGTTCTAATAAGCATTAAACTACACATATAGATAAATTCTGTGATATCAAGTTGAAATATATATTAAGAGTATATAGAAATGTATTTAAAAAATTATATCCTAGAAATATTATATTCACAAGAACATAGAAGTAAGGGAAAGGTAGTTGCATCATTCCACATGTGTAGTGATTTTTGGATTCATTCATCACATGGTACTAAATTATTCAAGAGTTCTATTTTCATGATATTCACCAAATTTTATCTAGAAATAAACATCCATGTATGATTTATGTTGTTATTTTTCCTATTATTGTGTCGATAGTAATTAATTCTCAAATAAAACACTATTTATGTCATTTTTTATTGGTTGAGAACATTACACATCTCATTGATAATATAATTAGTCAAATCATTTTATAGGATCTAGATAAAATGGAAAATACACTGATATATAATATGATACTATGTTGTAACCCATATTTATAATCCTTGTGACACTTATGTAACAATTTTTTCATCTTCACATTGATAGAGTTTCAATTTTTATGACACTAATTTCATTTTGTAAACATATATATTAATAAAAGAGAATGAAATATTTAGGTGATTTAGCCTATTAATTTTTTTTAGAAAATATTAAAATCCCCATATGTATATTGAATTTATAATATAAATATGTATGGCGGTATTAAAAAACATTTCCATGACACAAACACATAATACATAGGAGTTCATAAGTATTAGTTAGTCAATCATAAGTTTTTCCTGATTAAATTTAAAATGTTTATAACATGGATACAATATTTTCAATATTTTATTACTTAATAAAAAATATTAATTATTATATAAATTTTACCTCTTAAAAATCAAATAGTGAAAACACATTTTTAAAATTATCTACTTACAAATAAAGACAGAAAATATATTTTTATAGAAAACGTAATAAATTTATCATATTTTAAAACAAAATTTATTTTTTTATCAAATGTGTATGTGGGTTTCTCATTTGAATGATAAAATTTAACAATTCAGTTTTGATTATATGAAAAACATCCATTACATAAACCACGTTTATTTTATTAGTATTTAATAAAAATATTTTCATTTTCTTCATATAGTCATTTAACACATCCCCTATAAGTTGGATGATACTCAAAAGAGATTACTCAGTGAATATAACTTATTTAAGAAAAATAATCCCTCATTATTAAATATTTGTATTATTGAGTTCAAAAAATGATTAATCGATAAAATAATTAATGAAATAATTAATATAAAAATTTCTATTTCATATTAATATAATGAAATATAAGAAGGAATGAAGTCCCCTTTGGGACCCTAATGGGTTATTCTTCTTTGATATACTGAATTTATGAAATCGAATATATTATCCCCAGTATAATATATGATATAGCATATGTAGTTTGGACCAACAAATTTTTTTTACTCTTGTCATATTAAAGCTGAATTAGTAAAGACAAAAAAATTTCCTAAATTTGCCCTGCTTATGACATTGTTTTCTCTTTCGTTTCCAGTATACATTTATTTCCTCAATATAAAACATTCATAAATATTAAATATATTCATGGAAATATAAATATATATCATTATTGGAGAATATTATACATTATTATCACCCTAAAGGAAATCTAGTACAGATATATATATATATTAAACATACATTTTTCTAGCAATTTCTCATCTCATATTATGAAAAAATCAAATTGATAGACGTTATGAACATATTATATCATTATTTTGGCAATACTGTAAATTATATTTATTTTCACAACTCCTCTAAGAGTTGTGTTGTCAAGGACAGAGGTATGTATTAAATATTCTTCATAATTATTTCAAATTCCAAGTCCTAAGTTATATCATTTTTATTGTCTATAGGATGGTCATTTTAAGTTATCCATTATTCTCTTGACACAATAATGTCACATGACTTCTTAATAATTTAAAATTTACACATATATATATCCAAAACTTATTAATACCTTACATGTGTATCTACTAAAATGTTAGTATTATGAATATTATCTACAAATATAATATTATTGTATGATATTAGATTTTCAAATTGATCTTCCTCATCATACTAAGGTTCTCCAACCTAGAAAATGAGTTATGTAATCACATACTTCACCGATTAATTTTCTAACTTCTACTGTTTTTTAATATTAATTATAGAGGTATTAGACTATCTAAGTCAAAATCTACTTATCTATTAGGAATCTAACATATATTATTTAAACATATTTATTCTTGAATTTTATAACTATTATTCAAAAACCTATTATTTGATTGTACATATAGAATAATTATATGAATTTAGACACAACATGGAGATATGTGATATATTTATATAATTAATACATTGAAATAAAAATTATAGGATGTGAAATAAAAATATTAAATAAACTCATATCCATGTAAGTATTGAATTATTTTGAGTCACTTATCATGGATTTATAGAAGTTAATATTTATATTAATCCAAATGGATCATAGTTGTCGATCAAAGAAAATAGTATAGGAAACTATTATGGATAAATAAATATACTTATAAAATAAATATCTTCTCATTATTATTGCTTTAGTAAAAAATTAATTATTTCTTTTTAATATTGATATAAATATATAATATAATATAAAAGAATAGTGTAAAAAAAATTTAGAAGGAAAATATTTATTCTACATGTAAGCTACTAACATTCCATAATTTTAAATTTTATAAATATCATATATCCATAAAATAACATATAAAATCATATTTAATATATTATACCATTTATTGAGAATGATACAAAAAATGGCTCAAAAATATCATTTAAACACAAAATGGGAAATCCTCCAATTGAAATGGTTGATGATCACAACTCGATCGAGAATATAAAAACATTCATACTAGTTCTAAATCATATATTATAAAAACTCTTAGTCTAAATCACCTCCATTGAATAATTACATTACTGAGGAATTGAATGGGATTATCATTTTTAACGTAATAGAATTTGAGAAAGGAATATTACAATGATAATTGAATAATACCCACAGAAACACATAAAACAACAACTTTATCATATTAATATGAAAATAAACATTATGAAAATACTGTAAAGAATTTGGAACACTAAAAGAACGAGTCAAAATACTAGAACGTTGTTGCATAAAAAAATATAGAGTTTTAATGAGTTCAAATGGGGCTAAAAAATAAAATAAAAAAATTAATTACACTGAGAAAAACTATAAATTTTTAAAATGAAAATTTAATTGAATAATTATTATGTTGTAGTAAATAAATACAATTCCGGGATAAAGGTCAAATTACTGATTAAAAGGAATTAACCGAAGAGGGAAAATTTTAATAAATATAATTAACCTATAAAATATAAAGTTGGTGAGGCTAATGATAATAAAATTAATTTTATTATACTTTATTGAGAATATTTAACTTCAAATTCATTAATCAAAATTTTTCTCAATTTATTATAGGATTATGTGACATAATCTCGTCCTTATATTTTCTAAAGATTATCCTATTAAAGGTTTGAATATTAAAATATTACCCAATATTATTTAGACAATATTAATTTCTCCCATGAAATAATTCTCTCTAGGATTAAAAAAGAAAAAAACATATATGCATCTCTTTTAAGAGTCAATTTAATGTAGGGTTTTTGAAGATCTGGTGATAAAGTAAAATACCCATATGTTTCATGTATATATAAGAGGTAACCATTACATAATTTTCATGGTACCATAATGTATCATGTCTTTTAAACTAATGTAAATATATGTTCACTTATGAGCCCATCAGTATTTTGGTTAATCATATATGAAAGCCATATAATTCTATATAACTCATGGGAACATAGATATTTATATTTTGGGATTAAAAAATAATCATTAATTATTGGGAAAATATTTTACACATTAGATATTAAATATATTACATTATATGAGCACTCAATATTATCCCAGCATGAAACTCATATGAATCAAATAGCGAAGAAATTGTTGATCCTTCCCTGCATTAAAATCCATATTATCTATGGTGCTGATTGTAATGGGTTTAATATTTACTTCATCAAGAAGATTCTTTTCTATTTCTTGGACAATAAAATGAAAATTATGAAATAGATAAGAAATTTTCTCAAAAATATTTCAAAATATAATTATTATTTAAGATGAAAAACTCACAATTTTTTATTTTTTAATATAGAAACTTATTTAGGATGTTAAAAACAATGTAAATATTTCACATTAATTATTAATACTAGTAAAATAAAGTTTTTAATTACCTAAGGAAATTGGGGAATTTGATATCTCTTTTAGAAACCCATTATTGTTTTCAATCATTCATGAATAGTGGATTGAGTGATTATATGGTTATTCATATCATTCAAATATTTTATCTAGTTGTTTAGAATAGTGATGAATGTAAATATTTAAGTTTCCCATAATTTTTATGTTGTAGAGATTGGATGCTATTAGAGAAATGATTTATTAATTCAAATTAAAAGATTTAAATAAATCCATGAATGTGAAACATATAAGGGTTTCAATTTATTGGTGCAAACATCAAATTTAATACTAACTATAATACTTTTTTCATTCATATAACTAGTGAATTGAGTTTCTCTGAATAATTTGATGAGAAACTAATGTAAATGTTAATGTGAGGAATTAGAAATATAATATTTATAAATATAAAAAGTGTTATACTAATAAAACATAACACTGATATCAACATAGTTTAATAATTCTAAAAACATTTAGGACATGGTTTTTAGAGGACAAGGAAAAAAGAAATAATAATATGATAGATTTGGAACATATAAAATAAATGAGTATTACACCATCCATGATGATTAATCATTTACTATTGAAGTAAAGGCTCAATGGATTTGAATGGGGAATGATGTGAATATATTAATAGATTAATAAAAAATAGACATGAGTATCTCTTCTGATAAAGATCAAAATTTTAATGTAATTATCAATAGTAGTGATAAAGTGTATTAATACATAATTTATATGGGTATATTGTATTTAATTATTGAATAAATATTTTTCCCAAAATAATGTTTTACAATATTTGTTTTATTTTAAAATATTAATATACCAACAAGTCTATCCACGAGTAAACATTCTGAACATTTATTAAAAAATAAATAAAGAAGTATAGATAAGAGGCTGATGGGATTAAAAAATAGAAATGTCCTCATTCACCAAATAATTTTGCATGATATCATAATATGACATATCATTTCCTTTATAAGTGTCACTATCCTCCTCCCACTCAGACTAAGATTTATCCTGATTTAATATCAAAAGAATGCATATGTCTACCATTATATGAATCATTGAAAACGCTCTGGTATACATGTTCCTATGAAGGATTGAGTAATCCTTGCTCGGTCTATTATTGAAGGGAAAATAGGTAAAACCCTCACCATCAGTCATCTCTTCCTTACCTCTCAATATTATCTCCTTGATATATGAATGCCCACCACTTTCTAAAGACTTAATTTTGCTATCATTCAATATTTCTTCCTTAGTGACATTCACCAATTTCTCCAAAAATTCAGATTATTAGAAGATCTATTGTATTTATTTTTATCAGTCAACACATTTTGTGCATTAGTCTAATCGTGGACATACACTTGAGGGTGATAAGGAATCATCAGTCTTAATGTCTCTATATGGATTCCCCCAGTTAAAGTAACCTATTTAACAAAATCAGTTTTGAGGGTCTAAGGGGCCACTATGAGCTATGTCCAGATACATATCGATGATCAAACCCTTCCATTTTATCTTAGACACATGGGGGGTAGATTACACAGAAATGATCTTATCATCCATAGTGGAAACAAGATCCATGATAGCATCACCATCATACATGATAGGAAACAATAAAACCACATCTTGCATTCTTGACCTATGTTGTAAATGTTTTCCAAAAGCACCTCTCATTCCAAATTTCTTAGAAGAAAAATGCTTTCAACATGTCTCTAAAGAGTGTCCAATTTACATTCAGTCATTACAGAAAAGAGGCATTTTTCATACTCAACATCTATATGAATGTTAGCTATGTCTGTAGGAAGATTTACCATGTCAATAAATTTAAATCATAAGACAACCTCCACCAACATCGTATAAAAGAGGCCAAATATGACATATTTGACTCATTTTTAAGGAAAATAGGAGTCCAAATACCTGTATAAATATCGTATAAAGAAATTGAATACCAAAAAACCCAATTAAAACCATTTAGCAGAACCCAAACCTGAGAAATGGAATTTCATAAACATGAAATACTAATGTATAAGGAACTTTCATGAATGTAAAGCCAACTATGTTTCAGTAATAGAGTCCCTGTGCTCCATGCATGATGTTTCATGTCATCTAAATGAAAACAAAAAATGAAAAAATCCTCAACCAAGAGAGTTGAAACTCCAATTAGATAAACCCAATAAAATCCAAATTCATTGAATAAAAAAATCAATCTTCTATGACTTTTTACCCTTAGGTAAAACAATGAGTGCAATCAAGGAGTACATTCTAATCTCATGCCTCTTACCCAGCATTGCAGTAATACTTTCAATGTTAACTGATGAACCCTTATAAAGGATCCTACAAGGAAATGAATCCTCGAACATACCTAGATAACTAACACCATTCATTTTAATCCTTGAATTACTATTCTATAAATCATAAACAAAACATTGAGAATGTTAGTCCTTACCACCTGACAAAATTTGAGACACCATGGCATTCCATAGGGATTAATTCTCCATCACACAAGATGGAATCCTTAAATAACCAATGTTTATATTCACATCATCGAAAAATATATCTAGAACTAAATTAGGTCTTGTAAGAAGATATGGAATTGGATGAGGGAAGAACGAAACATGAAACACAAATATATTTCCATTGAATTTCATTATATTCTACAAAAACTTATAATGATATATTTAATTTTATTTATTTTTTATTGTCATTAAATATTGTGATATTTTTAGAAGAACATTGAATAGTTTATTTTTTATTATTGTTATCTTCAAAAATATGTTAAATAATATATTATCGTATAATAAATTTATTAATCTTTTTCCAAGTTAGGTAATGTGAAATGTTTATTATATAAAATACTTTTAATTTATTATGTATTATAATGAATTTAATTATGTTATTTTTACAATGTATCCTCATTCTCATTAAAAGTAATTTAAATTTAAATATTTCAAAATATATATATATTGTTAATATATATATATATTATTTTTATTACATAAAAAAATAATTTAATTTAATTTATATGAAATAAATATATATGTTATGTGATAAATTAATATAACAAATCTAGTATTTTCAATTCATAATTTGTAAATTAAATTTTTTCCCATATGTTTTATTCCACAATAATCATCTATGAATACATATTTATACAAAGGTTATTAGCAACCAAAATTACATTTTTAAAAAATATCAAGAAATGAAAATTTAACAATCCTAAAGTAATTTTATTGAATATATAAAGTTACTAGAAATCCATGATCATACTTCCTAGTGAAATTGGTTACCTCATGAAAGGTTTTCACCAAATTAACCTAATATAACAGTTCCCCAAATGAACCATATCCCAAATGAATACAAAATTTAATGGTTAATAATTATTAAAAGTTGTCCATAATTTAGACATATAAAATCACTTATTTGTTAGATATATCTCTAATTTTGGACTCTTACGCCCACCACAAGGGGAAAATAAAACTTTAATATGATAATGGGTGTATATTTATAGTTAAATAGAAGGTCATATGATAGTGTTACCAATAATTATATTATTTCCCTTACTAAAATTTCTAATTCTATTTCCAAGGACATATGATTCCAAAGAGAGGAAGTAAAATAAATAAATTAAATTCATTACTTATAAATTTATTAACATAACCCATGTCAAGATTACTATTTTTACATCCTCTATAATCCAAATAATTATTAAAACATTAAACACTATATAACCATTGAATGAATATTTAATCCTTGAAAATAGACATATATTCACACTATCTAATGCTTCTTAATTTTAAGATATCTTTTCAATATAAATAACTGAATTACTGACCAACAATTAAAATAAGTGGAAAATAATTGATTTATAAGAAAGGAAACAAGTTATTGATAATAAGAAATTATTATTTATTTCATTCGATAAGAAAATAATATATTATTAGAACAAAATTGAGGAATAATTAATTTGAATGACAATAGATTTTTAAGCAAAAAATCACAAGATATATGTGATTTATTAACATTGAATATATAATTTAACGACTGACATAATTTAAAAAGGGAACAGTTGGGGATAAATCTTTAAAGGTTACATTGCAGTATTTTCGGGTTGATTTTGGTTGTCTAAAAGGAAGTATTTCTAGGTAATTTGTGGAATATTAAGAGATTGTTGAAATGTTATGTTGACAAGAACCAAAAATGATGGAATAAATTCCCTAAAATTGCTACCAAAAACTGGATACAAAAGGGGATTATCACATTATAAAAGAGTGATCTTCATGAAATGGTGATGAAATGGCCCAGATAATTCTAGAATCGATGGAATTCATATAAATAATCCTTTACCTACTTCAGAAAAGTAGCGTGACTTAATGAAGATCTGAAGGCTCTAGAATCATGAATGGTTTTTTCCACGAGTGATTTGAAAAGATTACAAAACAAAAGTGATATTTGTTAAGGTTTGCGATGTCTGTAAATCTCAACTGAATATTCTGAGCAACATGATGGTAAGGAAATTCAGAGAGGATAAGTAGGCTTTGAGAAAGGAATGAGACTCATGAAGGATAGTTGTGATTATATAAATAAGTTTACTTCATGAAAAAAATGTTATTCCCAAAGGCTATATGATTTGCCTAAAATATGATAACTTGGTGGAAGGCTAGGGAATCACGATGGATGTTTGAGCTTTATGAAAATGAGGACCTTTATGAATGCATTATTCATCAAAGATGTTTTTTGAAAGGATTTATCGAGTACATCCTTGGAAAATATGTATTCATATGTTGGATTAATGTGTAACTTCAACATAGAATCTACCTACAATTGAGGATTCGTAAATTAATGAAATTCAATGTATCTAAAAACAATATAATACAATTGGATCCCTTTCACTCATAGTTTGAATAGTAAATGAATAATGGTTACCATTTCCACAAGTAGTAAGAAAAAAATTCTAATGGAGTGACCCTTGGGAATGTAGTGAGTATACCATAAAATTTTTAAAAGAAATTAGTCTTGTAATATATGTGATATAGACCAAATATAATTAATAAAAGTGAGCCATAGGGAAATTTGTACAATAAGAACATCATCATTGTATGCTCATTGGAGGTAGCCCAGTGACATTGAACCTATTAAAAGTCGATCATCATTGTGATTGGTTTCTTTTATTACATTCAAAGCATCTTCATCATATATGAAAATAAATAATAAGATAATCATTAAGACTTATGTGAAAAAATAGTCTTTTATAATAATGTTTTCAAGATCAATTGGGGTAGTTATAGTTTAGAAAATAATATCCATAACCAGATAAACCCCTTCCCCCTCAGGGTATCTGGTCCCCTTTTGGACTTATCAATTGTTATCACATGCATGTTTCATTAATCAAATTTTTCATTACCAATACAGTTTAGTATATTCATGAAGATTATATATATGGTTTTCTCATATCCTCTTGTACCAATTAAAATGGAGGATCCTAAATGAATATATAGAAATCATTTGGTATTCCTTAGTGTGGAAATGTATATGGAATAAATGCTATTCAATTTATTGAATACAAAAGATTACCGAATAAATTATTAGATGAATTTGATATGTAAATGATAGACTCAATAAATGATATTGTAGTAATTAGTGACGAACATGACATATTGAGTGATGCTGAAACTAATGATGATGAAAAATCTCTAAAAAGAATAAAATTGGAATGTTTCTATGAAACAATGGTATTGAATTATAAATTGGATGAAAAAATTAAATCTAAATATATCTTGATCCATGAAATTAAGCATGAGGTTAAAAAAACTATGATATCTAATTCATTGTATTGTTAATGTGGCTAATAATATATTGGAGAAGAATTTTTCTCAATACAATGAACTAAAAATGATGTCTATACAGGTAGAAAAACACATCACTGAATAAAAGGGAATGAGTTTAAAGAATGAAGAAATTCATAATAAGGACGCTAGAAATAATTATCATGTTATACACCAAAATAAAGTGATTCTAATAAACTAGAATCTATATAAAGATTATTCATGTTGTTTTTATTTCATTTCATCGGAATAATTTAAACTAAATTTGAAAAGTGATGTTGCTAATAAACATAATTTTGAATTTAATGATGAGTTGAACAGTTAGAAGAATATCAAGAGGGAACATAATTCTCAACATGAATCAAGAGTTATGAACTTTATATACCTAAGATAAGAGTTATAGTTTGTGTAGAAAAAATTGTATCAATCTGATGCCAAAGAAAATGACAAATTAAAGTATTCATTACACTAACTATTTGATTATCCTTGTACATGAGATGATGAAATGAAAAGAAAATATTCTACTTTAGAGAAGAAGCATAAATGTATTGGATAAAATTAAATGCCACCAAGAGTTTGGAAAATTTGTATTGTAAATGATGAAACTTCTCCCATGCATGGTAGGAAAAGATCCATGAACAATTTAAGAAATAGAAAACCTCTATTTGGTGATCAATACTGACCTAAAAATGATTTTTCAAGAAATAAAAAATTCATATTCTATTTCTATGGGTTTAATGGTTATAAAAAAGTTTTTGTTCTGATGATTGGATTATATTTAATTCTCTTATGGAATAAATATTTAATAATTTTAGAATAATAAGAAACATCTTGAAAATTCTGAAAGGAATTCCTCTCTAGATATGGAATCAATTGAATTCTATTATTGTGGATGACATGGTCATATTATGAGTTTGTGTTAAGAATCCCAAGACCACCATTTCTATGTAAAAAATCATGATGTATCAACTTCTCAACCAATAAATAGTTACATGGGTTATTTTTCTAATGTGATATGTTTTATATGTTATAAACATGTGATATTATGAGTTATCATATCTAGATTAATTTAAGGAGATGATATGAATTCAAATAGAGATCTCCAAATAAAGTGGGGTATAACAAGAAATTATATACTGATAGAAAAAATGATAAATTGAAAAAAAAAAATAAGTTTCACCTAAGGGGAAACACAAAAAGCATGACAAAATGTTTATTGATCACCTCCTCTTTTACACTCATAATAGCTCTATTGTAATAAATATCAATAAAACTAGGAAAATAAGGTATTAACCACTATAGTGTGTGTAAGATGAATGTATGTTTAGAGAAGAATTCACCACAAGTATGAAATAGACTGGTGACTCAGAATACTGGTAAAATAAAATCAAAAAATGAATGTCTTGACTGACAAAGATTTCGTGTTACACTGATAGAAGTGAAGGTAGTGGAATTCTACTTCCCATGGCGAAAGAATAATATTGACAAGAATAATGGAATTTTTTTCTTATTTTAGAAATCATCAAGAAAACATGTATATTAGTTTTCCATAAAGTATTTAAATTCCTGATGATGGGTTTAAACCCTAAATTGGTATAAATTCCATGCATACTAAATCAAAATATCTAATGAATTCTGAGCATGATGGAAAATAATTTCTTGTTATATAGAAAAAATAGGTGAAGATAGATTGCCCGATTGCATAACCCCAGAAATGTTACAATTATTGAACAGAAATTATCAAATGGATGAACCATCATAATTAATGACAATATTCTTCTTTAGGATTCTAGATAAATCCCTCTCTATATATGTACAAATGTTATTAACTAATGCACCGATGTTTCAAGTTCAAGGGGAGATACGATCCCAGTGGAATTGGAATCCAAAGTTGAAAAATGTTGATTTTATGTGATCTATAATGTCCTCTAATTTATATCTGTTACCAGAGATTAATATTACGTCTAAAATATTTTTTTAAATGGAGTTATTTTTTATGGTTTCATGAGTAATGTGAAAGTCGTTGACTAAAATAAATAGTGATTGAATTATTAGAATTATCTCTTATTTATTACACCCATTTTAGAATTAGTATAATTAGTTCTTTTTTTGTGTCTCATTACTATGTGACTCTTGTCTAGAAATAATGTAGGAGAAGAAGAATGTTATATGTATAAATAGTGCACCTAACAACTATAAGAGTTATATATCATAGGGTGTAATTTTTTCCCTTAATAAGATGAATGATCTCAGTGGGATAAAAAGGTTTAAAGTTTATGTAGTTAGACATCAATAATACTAATTTTGGGAGAAGTAGAAAATGATAGGTATTTAATTATTATCCATATCTGACATAATGAAATGGTATCAACTGAATGTTTTTCATATTCTAAGAAGTTACGAGATAATGCCAATAATTTTTCAACATGGGGATTCAAAGTTAGTTGAAATAGACTAAGTCACTATAGTGGAGAATGAAAGGAATCATTAATATAATTGTGAATAGATTTTTATGGCAACAACAACAATATAAGTAACCCAGGGTGAGTAAAATTATAAAATGGTGATTCAGATGTTGTTAAATATGATGAATCAACTATATATAAGAACTAAGTTTTATATGTGAATGAAAATATTGACCATATTGAGAATAATGAGACATTGGAGATTTTTTTGAGGAAAGCATATAAAAATTTCATTTGGACAAATGGTTCTTTAGAAACAAAATTAATGAATGTGGTGTGGTGATCCAATTTAATCCATGAATGGTGTGAAAATTTTACTCTCAGAAAGTGGGTATCGATGTTGATGAAATATTTTCACCAAATTTAATGTTGGAAACCATAATATTATAGATTTCCATAGTAGTGAAAAAAAATTCATAGATTTCTAGATAGATGTAAATGTCTAAAATTCAGAATGTGGTTCTATAAGAAGATGTTTACATTGAGAATCAAAATAGTTTAATAATTCAGGAATATTAGAATACAGTTTTTCAGTAGAAGAAGGTGTTATGTGGTTTTATGTAAGCACCTAGATCATGGTATTCAAGGAATGATTAGTTTTTTAAGAATCTTGGTATTCATCTTTATGGAGTTGATTACAATCTATAGGTCAATAATGGCAGTAATCAATAGATGATGGTTCTGGTGACACAAGTAATGAATGTAACCTTCATTTCCAAATAAAAATATTCAATGGAAATTTCCAGATGATTTGGAATGGTTAATTCAAATGGAATGAATATTCTAGTTTCTACCCTGATGGTACTATCGATATATGATGATGTAAAAGTTATTAATATCATATAATACATGAATATAATTACAACCCTATTGTACTTAATAGCTACATGACCACATATAGTTTTTTTCCACTTTCCATGAAGCTTGATATCAATGAAATCTTAACAAAAGTAACATGCTTCTAGTAAAATAGAATACTTAATTATATCAATGGCACTGTAGATTTGAGTTTGATGTATAATGAAAAATATCATCCAATGATATTTAGGTATATTGATGTAGATTGATCTATTTTAGCAGATGATAGGAAGTCACATCAGGAGGTTCATTCTATCTTGGTTGGTTGTGAATTCATTGGCTAAGCATAAATCAAGATTGAATATTTTCTGATCACCTCATAAGATGAATATATGATGTGTACTCAAATAGGAAAATTTTTATTTTGGATGAAGAATATTCCAGATGTAATGGATGTTTAAGTGAGGTATCTAATCAAAATCCATTATAGTAATTCATATGCAATAAATATTAGAAAAAATTAAGACGATCACTACAGGAAGATGCACATTGAAATCAAGTATCATTTTATGAAGGAGAAATTAGGGACTTGGATAATGAAGTTAGAGTATGTTCCCATTAAGCTACAAATTTATTACATTTGGATGAAGGTCTTACCTAAAGAAGTACTTGGTGACATTGACTGGATCTAGGAGTTTAGTCGACTCCCCTCACATGAAACAGTTCGGATATGGAACACACTCTCCTTGATGTATCATGTATTTTCACAAAATTTAATGATATGTATTCTTTACCATGATTTACACCACAAATGAGTGATCCTTGGGGTTGTTAAAAAATGGAAGATATTGTGAATGTGAAAATGAAAAAAACGACAAAGTCATGACACATGGAGTAGCTGATAGCGGGAACAATTAGATAAGGGAGCATCTATATTGGAGGATTTTTAAATAAGATTATTCTATATTTTATCGACCAAAGTATACATATCTGGACAATTAGAGATCATTATGAATTCATTTTATTGGTATCAAGCATGAAGTGATTCAATGATTCACATTTCCTTATAATACTTTTTCTCACACTGACCATTGATTAAGTGAGATTAGAGTATGTGTTTAGTAATGTATTTGATCAATATCTGAATAACAATAATTATACGGTTTTATAATATCGAAGGAGAATAAATAGAGTATCAAAATAATAAAGAGTTTTCAATGAACCCAAAGGGGGATATTGTTGTTAAAAAATCATCCATGTTAACTTTACAATATTTTGGGGTTATTTATGTTTGTTCACAAAGAATTTTTCTTAGGAAAGTGTAGATTCTATAGTTATTATTAGTACAATATCATGAAAAACACCCAATAAGAAGGAATGTAATTTGGGGAAGTGGTATCGAAAACTACGTACACAATGTATTTTAGTGTCTATATTTCATCTTAAAAAGGAAATTTTATAGTTTTTATTTCATAATGAAAAGTGGATTATCATAAAGAAAACATTTAAGATATGGTAAAGGCATCAATTTCACGAATATATTATTCATGAAAAGTGTTTCATAAGGGATCATGAATTTCTAATAGTTATCTCCCAGAATAGAAACATGCATCACAAATTGTGAAGGCGAGCTCAAACACAAGTGGAGAATGGATTCACCATGAAGTTTTAACTGAAGTTTCAATTATTATTTCAAGAATCATGAATGATAAAATTTTATGGAGCATAATGAATAAGGGAGAATTGCATTAGAAAATAGTGATCTTTGTGAAATAGAGATGTCCTCATCCGTAAGGATCTAGAATCAGTGGAAAGATTATAAACATGCCACTACCCCATTCAATAATATATTGAGACATAATAATGATATTAAGGCTCCATAATCACGAAGTTTAATCATGAAGGGTGGTTCGTGAATAGTCTTTCACAATCATTATATGAGTGGATGTTGGTGAAGGGTATAAATAATTGTAAAATGTTATAACTATCCTGTAAGTATTTAAATTTGAAAAAGGGTATGTATACATTGTGAAAGGAAGGATCTTCATGAAAGATGGATGAGCTTCACCCAAACATTTACCTTCATGAATAGAAAGATGTTCAAAAAGAATATTTGAGCTTCATGAAATAAGTGAGATTCCCAAAAGGAAATAATATCATGAAAGAAGATTGAGCTTTGCAAAAAATGAGTTTCGTGAAGGCCTTGTGCACAATGATATTGTTTTAAAAGGGGTTTCCCATTACATTTAATGAATGATTTTATTTGTTTATTTTATGAAAATTAATATTTTATAATAATTTTTCTACAATTGATGATCACAGAATTCATCATAAATTAAGGGAGTAAAAAGTCAATAAACTATGAGTGGATCCCTTCCAAGAGTACTGTGCAAAGGATGTGGAATATATTGACTCATTCAACTAGTAGTGTGCCAAAGTAAAACTCATGGGGATTGACCCATGGGAATGCATTGAGTATAACAGAAAGATAGAAAATGATATTATACTAGTTATAGAAGTGATCTTGCACGAAAATAATTATTTTTTATGAGAATTTGTGAATTTTGTACAATAAGAAAATATATTTTTATGCTTCATAGATGCTTCCTAGAGAGGTTAATCTAAATAAAAATCATTGAATTCATTTTCATTCATTCATTCATTACATTCAAAATATCATCATAAAAAAATGAAAGAGTTATATCATCAATTACACTTAGTTGTAAACAAAGTGACCCTTATAATAATGAGATAATGCTGTTTTTTGGAATGGTATAATTAAGAAAAGAATATACATACCCGGATTCACCCCCCTCTCACATTATCTAGGTCATGTATGGACTTAACTGGAACATTCATAGGTATGAAACAAATTAAAAATATTTCAATGAATACTACAATGTCATTCAATTATAATAAAAAATGAAATATATATCTTCCGGTTTCTTATCATTATAGATAGATTTACTTTTTATCATGTATAAAAAAATGGCCATATAATATATAATCAATAACAATATTTTATGAATATATAAATAGTCTTGGACCCATCTATCACATAATTATATAGTTTTAATTATTGAATGACATAGAATGGTAATATGAGTCAAGTATGATCATGGAATAAACCATATATAATAGAAGGTGTATTATATTTATTTTCAATATATACATTATTAAGAAATAATATATATACCATAGACAGAGAGAAAATACATTTTATTGTACATTCAAGTATATAATAAATAATTATATGTATTTTTGTCAAAATTAAATATGGAACAACACATGAAGAATCTTTTATGGGTTTTTAAAAATCTACTATTATAAAGTTTTATGGATGTGATAGATAATTAATCATAAATAATATAAAAACTAAAAATAACTATATGAATGAAATTGGAAAATATTCAAATATCAATCATAATGGATGAAAACAAATAATAGTGAATTGGATTCATTTAGAGAATATATAGTATAAATCAAAAAATAAAAGGGGAGAATTGAAAGCCTGTTTGAATTATGTCTTGTTTAATTATATCACATTTACACTACCTATATCATTAATATATTTTTTGAAATACTAATATTGAGTTACATAACATAAATATATTTTTTATTTATGAATTTAAATTATTTTGTTACATATAAGTTATGATGAAAAACGGATATTAGATTGTGAACTAAATATATTGATATTATAATTTCTTTAATTAATAAATATATTAAAAAATATAAATAAAAATTCAAATGTTAATGCACATGAAATAATACTAAACACTATAAAAATTAAAGAGAGAATGTATTCAATTTGATGTTATTGATATTTAAAAAAAATGTTTCATGAAAAAGATATATATTGTAAAGTGAATTAATTTGTTTTGTAATGGTTATCCAAAAATATTCAAATAAGGTTCATTAAAAATACTCAAGTTTGGCTACTTTCTAAAATCCATTGAAGTGCTATTTACATAAGAAAAAACTAATAATTTTTTCAAAAATAATATACCCATAATAATAAAAATAGGAAACAATACGATACGATAATAAATAAATTTGAAATACATAAAAATTTAATAATTCATGAATAATATAATATTCTAATTATAAATTAAAAAATAATTATATATTATTAATATTCATAACCTTTAAATTTAAAATCCATCAACCCAAAAAATATGCTATACAACAAACCAAATCTATATAAATTATAAACGAACAAACATGTTTGTTTTAAAATTTAAATGATATGATACATGAATTTAATTAAATCTCTCTATTTCTTATGTTTCACAAAATTTCCAAAATTAAAAATAATCATATCTAATCATTACCTATAAAATATTTCATTTTTAATATATATAATTTTTTATAGGTCATATCAATGTATATAATAAAAATAATTCAAATTAATATGATTACAATTATTTAGAAGTTAATAACTCTAAAATATTGTAAAAAGGATATGATGATATTATATTTTTGATCAAAGTATAACATATTTCAGAAAAGTGATATTAATATAAAATATTTTCACAATTGTTTCCAAATTGATTTGAAAACCCATATTCAAGCTCATCCTATGATCATTAATTAAAATAAATTATGTTCAATGTTTATAATTTTTAGGGAGTTCATATATTTTATTAAAATATGTGATGGTTTAAACCATTTTTTCATACTTAAAAATAAAATATATTTAATGAATTAATAGTATGATAGATGGTAGTTAAAATATAAGAGATTTCCTTGATATAAAACAATCTTATTTTATATAATATATAAGATAAGTACATAATATATAATATACTAGTAGTGAAATGTAAATTTCATCATGGATTCTATTTAAAATAACATATTAAAAGAAACATAAATTTTAAAATAATATTTTCATATTATAAAATATAAATAATGTTTTAAATTTTTTTAATTCTAAACATAGAATAAAATTTTTTCATTGTATGATTTCATATATTATCTAGTTTTTGAAATTAAATCCCAAGAGATAGGTTTTATACTCCACTAAATATATTCTCTAAATTAGATAATGAAAAATTGCCATTGATAAGTGATTGAAAAAACATTGGTTCGACATAATGTAATTATCTTTAATTTTAGCATTATGTAATATATTTTATTATGATTTTAAACACCGTGTCTTATAAAAAATAGATTTTAATAAATGTTTTTTGTAGAAAGATAATGAAAAAATAATTATATTTTTTTGAAAAAACTGCACTTGTTAAATAAATATTTGAGATTATATTAAAATATATTTTAATGTAACTGGAAGAAAATTATACTAGAACAGAATTATTTAAATACATTAAATAGAAAATTAATCATACATAAATTATAATAATCACAATTTAAAATATAAAAAATTTTCATTTAGAATATATTTCTTGGATTTTTGTTGTATTTACAAACAAAAGAATGCCTATATTTAGTAATAAATTAATATATAACAATTATTAAAATAAACATTTTAGAAATTTTCATTACATGATAAAAAAATTAATAGAATCATTACTTTATAATAATTAATAGGTAAAATGACATCTCTTAAGATTACAATATTTTATACTATGTAATTAATAATTTTAGATTAAAAAACTACTAAATCAATATATAATAAAACTTTGTAAAATGAGAAATAAAAAAAATCATGTAATTGTAATATAATCTTGGAATTAGTATGAAAAAATCAACAGTGATGTGTATCCCAATAAACTAGAAATATGTATAATAAAAATATTCAGTCTTTTTTTAATAATGCATGTTAAAAATTTATAACGCATTATCCCACATGATTTGAATAAAATTTTAATGGAATACATTTTGGAAATAAAAAATTAACTGATATTTTTTGTCATAATGTTAAATTTTTTTCAATTTTATGTAATATGAAAAAATAATTACACAATGATTGTTCCTGGAAGTCATCATGGGTACTCTAGATGAAAAAGTAAATGAAATAATGTTTAATATTCCCTAATGGATTGGTAAATAATGAAAATAGATATTATTATATTTTATTTTCATTCTACATATTCATTCTGTACCATTAGATTATCATACTTTAAAACTAATAATAATAATTTTCTTGTGTGTAATTATATATTTTCTATAGAAATTACTACACATGTTATTATTTATTATTATAAATCATGTTAGTTTACCATATAGTTCACAACATATAAACAAAACTATAGAAATATTCATTCATATTTAATAATTTTTTATTTTTAGAATATTCACATATAATATATTAAAAAAAATTATTCACTAGTTGACATCATGTAAACATCATCATATGTTAGAATATACTAACTAGAGGAAATGTTCTTCTATTTATTTTATGTATAAATACATTGTTTATTAAATAATGAAACCATGTAAATATTAAAAAGTAACATCTAGAAATTAACTAAACTGCATATAATAAATTTAAAAAAACTATTGTTTCTAACAAGATAATAATATTAAAATTTCATGTCATGATATTCATAGAAGATAAAAGGATCCAAGATTAATTTCAAAAATATATAATCCCCAATATATTTATTTACAACTATCACAGTCTAATTATCAATGATTTATCCCATAATGTTTAAAATCGTACATTTATTAATGTTATATTTCCCATGTCCTCAACAACAACACCAAAATCTTCTCTAGAAATACTAGAGGATTGGGATGGTTGTGAGAACAATGCAGTATGTCAATCATAAGATCTTCAAATGAAATAAAAATTATACCTAATAGTTTAGGTAGATATAAAATTTAATATAATAAAATAAATAAAATAATTGATATTTTAAAATAACCATAAACTCATTAACTTATTAGACCTATGTTCTAAAGTGACACATTAGAAAACTAAACAATGTCTTGAAAAAATAGATCATATGAGCAATAAATAATATGATTATTTAAAATTTATGTAAAATAAAATTTCATAATAAATAATTTTATTCATGGAAACAAAATTCAATATTCCAAGGTTAATGTAAAATGTTTATATACTATTACTACATGAATCATCATTCAGACACAAAAACCATGTATAAATGTTAATAGTTCCAAGATTGAAATTATGGACCTTATTCCATTTATAGTTACTATTTTATATTAGAGGATAATTCTAGTAACTAATGAATTTTTATATTAAATTTATTTTTAGTGAATTTTTATCGAAATAAAATAAATGGTTACATAGTTTCTTTATAATATCCTAAATCTAAAAAATACAACTTGTTTCTAAAGAATAAACCATGCACCTAAAAATAAACAAAAAACATCATCAAAACATCTTAATCAATATAAAATACTATTTATGTTCAATGAATTAATCATGATTCAAACACATGAATATAAAGAATTAGTGTTACATCCTAAACAATAGCATAATTTAATGATTTCTATCGTTCAAAAATTTTATTGTAAAATAGAATTCCACAATAAAACTATTAATTATCTAATTAATATATCTAATCGATTAATTTTTCCACAAACATCATTTTATAACTTAATCATTTCACATAAATACTGATACATGTTATCCATGTAACATGTTATAAAATAGATATCCCCATGTCATAACACATAACCCATCAACTTGTATATCTCCAAATCTAATAGGACTAACTAAAATAATCTCTAAATCCACCAATTACACCATTTTAAGGGCCACATAAAAATGTCTATGAATCATCATACCCTATGGGTAGTTTTATGTTGGATATCATAAACATCAATGAACCCAACATGAACTGTGAATAATTAAAGTCATTATTTAAATAACCAAATGGTTATATTAATCAAGAATCAAAATTTCCAACATTTTTTCACTATCATGGATACTAGATATAAAATAATTATTATTATGAATATAGAAAATATATCTCCGACCAGATATAATATTTATAAATATGTCTCCAAATCTAACCCATCACTTAATTTGATCTTTAATAATTATAAAAAAATTATTCAAAACCCATAAAAATAAGGTACATTATATAAAAATTACTAGGGACACAAAAATTAATAAAACATCATAATTATTGAAAATTTCCTACTCATAGACATACATGCAGATTTTCATTACAATAAATAGAACTCCAAACCACCTATAATTGATGAAAATCTATAATTTAAATATTTCGAGAATCAAATGAACCATGTTTCCATAACGGATGTGAAATGGGGATAAAATTGGGAGATTATATAAAATAATCAGGGGTAATGTGGAGAATTGTAATCTTTTAATGTAGAAAATCATTTGGAAGCAACACCTTCAATCATTTTTCTAACCATGTTATCCATACTATCCATGGAACACCATTTTTGATTGGTATCATGTGCCACTATCATGGTTTGGTAAAATATTAATAATTTGGGTGAATCATATCTGGAACATGGTTTACCAAACATTATTTGTAACCAATTAACCATGATATGAACTAAAAAATTGGTATCCCTCTAAATTGAGCCACACAATTATAGTTTACATTTAGAACTGACATTTTTATAGCCATGAATCATGTTCATTAAAATATTATTAAAAACATTATGTCACATATACCGCTCATGACTATGATACCATTGAAACTTTTCAGAAATTAATCCATTTTTTTAAATAGTGGATAAATGTTTGATAATAAAAAACAAACCACTATATGGGTCATGATATTACATCCTCACCACTCTATACTAATTCTTACTATACATACAATCCATAGATTAAATATGAATACAAGATTAAAATATCTGGATTCTATTGCTGCATATCAAATATACCTCCACCATTTTTCCTCTTTAACGTAGTCATGCTTCTATGAAATATTAAATATATTCACAATTTTACCAATGATTATTTTTCTCAATGCGATCCAAACAATGATTTATAATCTCTTAAAATGGTTTATTAACATCATGTTTGACTTCAAAAATATTAATCTTTGGATAAAGGATAGGGTGATTTTTTCAGGGTTATGGAACATATACCACATATTTTATAAAATGATACATCAATCAAAAATATTATCATTATACAAATATACCGTTCATATAAATTATCATGAACTAGTAGAAATACATGGTTATAAATATATATAGATTCAAAAAATTATGGTGACCTAGTACTGATTATAATTAATGGAATACAAGGTCACCCACTGTAAAATCTGGATGAAAACATCACTGATAATAATATAACATCAATATAATATATTCAATAATAAATAGTTTTAAAAAAAATTGGACTCTGACTAATGTTTCACAATCAATAAATGACCCCACTAATTCAAATTATCCCTTTTCTATTGAGAATAAATTTTGATCCTCCTTTAAAACCATAACGTACCTATTTGTGTTCCATTTTAATAGTCTCTTGTTAATGGTTTCCATTATAGAAATCATACACTAGTCCATTATTATAGGTCTAGAAAAATCTATGATATATGATTATTTATATTTCTATAATGTCTAGTTAGTCTAAAGAAATTTATTATATATCCTCTAATAAAATATAATTTTCCAAAACCCATTATTTCCATGATTCTTATTAATGAATTTCTTGGAGTGTTATGATAAAAAGTGATATAGAACTAAAAAAATTATTGATTAATAGTTGGTAATTTATTTTATCTAATAAATATTGGAAACCCAAATCACTGTTGGATACATTTCTCTAATTAATAAGAATTGGAATACATTTTTCATCTTATAAAATATCAACCTAATCATGTTACTCTTCCAAGGATTCCTGAGAAACCCCACCATTTAATCCATTATAGAATCTCCCACTTTAGTGTTATAAAATTCAATGTTTGTAATAGACTGGTAGTCCATTATTTTCATGTAATTTTTCTGAATGGTATAGTGTTTCGTCCACAAACCTATGATATACTTATTCATTCATGACCACTATTAATTTCTATGTAGTTAATGATACATTTAGTTAAAATAATAATCAATATTAATTATTATATCCTAAGAAAAAAGAATCACCCACTGTCACATACCTATATCTATTCAAACATGTTCAGAAAGGTGGTTAATATCATATACATCTATGTTCTAGTCCAGATGCATCTCATGAACAACAATTATTTCACTCATCACTATCCACCCTAGATCTGCATAATTCCTCATATTTACCTATTTATGGTGAGAGATTAAACTATAAATCGATGTGATAATTATCAGTTTCTTGTTCTCCAAAACACATATATGAATACTCATGAAGAAGACCATCATCTTCCACTCAGAACATGATTAAGAAACTACCTTAACACATTTCATAAGAATCATTACATTAGTAATAATATTTCCTTTCCTCAATATATATTCTAACTCAAAATAATGATATTTCATGTATTCAACCCATCTCCAATTCTATGGTTTTTTATGTCATTGAGAAAATTTATATATAAAAGGATATTATATTCAATTGAAAAAAATCAATCCAATTAAATTGACATCAATATTTTTTGTGATATTAAATTTTGAAAAAAATAGTGGGTATTTATAATATATTTAAATTCATTTTATCTTAACATTAGTTCCCTATATTCCATGACTCAGTAATCTTTCACCAATCATTCCCCAACATGGATCTGAAATAAATCAATATGTAAATTGTATTCCACAATCTATTAATGTTTTAATAATATCACATCAATGGTAAAATTATTATTCTACACCTATATGGAATTATTAAATGCCTTTATCCACTAAATATTTATATTAATTTTTTTCCTTTAGAGTAGTGCTACAATTAAAAAATGGTCCATGATAAAATAATATTTGTAACCTACTAAACCAAACTATATATGGGTGTAAAAATAAAAATTTTACTCCTCCAATTAAAAATCCATGTGGATTTTATCAGCTTCCACTAATTTAGAATGTATTGAGATAACATATACCCTAAATTTCACCTTGTCAAGCCATAAAATAAATTTATATTTCATGCATTGCATGTGATAGTCTCATAGTGTATTCAAGACTCTGTTATGTTATTTTTCTCGATCATCTCTATACATGGAGTAAACTTAAATGTCATTAATGAATGAAATCAATAAATAATAAATATAAAGATGTAATATTTAGTTCATAATGGTCATGAATATTGTAGTGTCATTAATCTATATAATTGTCACCATAATGAACATATACAATACATATATTCTTGTTAATGCTGCTGACGATATATCATGTAGTATCACCTATAACTAATGGTAAAATAATTATAAATCAATATAGGTGAATGAAATGAAATACATCAACGAGTTAAATAGTTCATAATTACTAAAAAAGATATCAGTAGTTTTTATGATTCATCTAGATCATTTTTTTAGAACTCCAAAATAATCACAATGTTCAATCTTATTTCGTGGAAAATATTACTAAAGATACCCAAGTAGAAATTCTCAATAGAATAAACCAATTATAAGACAAATCTCTTAAATGGGATTTATACTCTTAAATATCAATTGATTATATTTAATAATTAGTAATAGAAACAACATAAAAACTTGAACTACCTCAATTGTAAACTCAAAAAATATCTTTGTTGGGATCCATAAATATACATTAGGAATCATGTCCCAAAACAGATCAAATACATGAGGGAAACTACAAGGCTATAATCCCCCATCATCAATAGTAATATATAAATCATGATATACGATATCACTGAGATGTTTATATATTTTCCCTATAACTCCTTATTTGAAATATCATTCCTTGTGAAAAATAATTATTATTGTCTCATAAGATGTTAAAGTTATCATTCGATGGTAGCATTAAATGTGATCGTAATACAATACTAACCATGCCATTTATTGAAAAAAAATCAAAATTGTTATCTAAAAATTGAAAAAAATCCCAAAGTAAATAGTACCCATGAATCATAATGAAACACTCCATTTGATAAATGATACCCTTTGATCACACCGCTAATAGTGTGTTGATTGAAATATGACCATACAAAAATACCACTACCATTACTAGACCATAATAGGTCTATATAAATTTAAAAGGCTAGGGTAGTAAAATATCTAATTGATTATTAGGATATGTATAATCCTCATGAATAATATTCCATGTTCACAATGGTACAATGTCATTCACATTGTGATCATGTTCTACTATATATAAATGACCAACACATATCCTCTACTCTATTTCTTATATCCATTGAATTTATCTATGATTCCAATAAAAAAATATATTTCATGGAGTACCCATTCATAAATAATGATTGGTAATGATATTATAACTCCAACTACTATACTGATACTGGGTAAGATATATAATCATAGTGATCTAAATCAACCTATATACCACCTCACTAGCCAAAAATCATGTGTTCCTACAAAACCTTTGTATATACACCATACTACTATCATCTCGTATTATAATAGTTGTTATATAAACTAACATCTCATATAGAAATTAATTCTACACTAGAAATAGAATAGTTGATCAATTCCCTTTGTTTTATATCCACACCCCCGTCCACTCTTCTTACCACCACATTGGATGATGTTATCGAGACATCACATTCATTCAACAGAGGGAGTATAACCACAACACCAAGATGATACTTCCTTATCAATAATGGAGGCCTTATTCAGTTCCCCCTCAGTTATGAGAGAATAATTTTCCACCTTAGTGAAATTTTTTATGTGGAAACTAATTACTTGTAACATGAACTCAGATTTGACTCAATTGAAAAACCATTTCCCCTATAACTTCTACTCTGTCCAATGTTAGAGAAAATTGACACCTGTTAGTATATATTACATTATAATAAATCTCTAAAATATTTCACACAATGAAATTAATAAACACTACATCTCATTATTTTCTCATTTTTTAAGATATAAATACTGCATTAACTTTTCCTACCTGATTTTCTAAACCATTCCTTAATTCATGTCATTGTAGAACAGAATATCTCCCTAGAGCATCATTTTTCACCATAACATGTAATAATCAATATGAACCTTCATATCAAGGGGGTTATTTAATTAGTGATGGGTTACCATTATAGACCCAATAATGATCTATGTTCCAACCGAACCACCATATATGGTGAAGGTAAAGGGATTTTTTAAATGGAACTCCAATGAAAGATCAAATATGATAGGTCCATCATGGACTATTTACCTCTACATAAAATTAATATACTGATAAAAATTATCATATAATATATTATATTCCATATTTCCCAAATCAAAAAAGGTCTATAAAAAATTATTTATGAATTTGTTTCTCATTGAATAATATTTATTTACTTATTATCATGCGTTACACACACCCCAATGTTTAAATGAACTAGATATATTATAAAAACATAATAAATAACTAGACCATTAACATTGATGATATGAAACTGATTTTATTATTCATAATATATATTAATATTTTTTACTTAAATTATATATATTGATAAATTATAATGAAATAATAATTAATTTTTTATCAAAATTTTATTATGCATATAAAAATGAATTTCATTGTGTTTTGTATAAAAATATTATACTTAATATTAATCAATATTATAAATTATATATCATTAATACTACTACATTTTTTTAATAATAATATCATAATTATATTGGGGTAATGTTTTTATATTTGTTTTTAGAAGATTGATTTTCTTGTGAATAGTGGAAAATATTGATATATTTTTCAAAACCATATATTTCTCATGAATATAAAAAGTTAAATTTAATTTTAATATATATTAAATTTAATTTTCTTTAAAATAATATAATTAATCTCAATTGAAATAATTTTTCTTTATTTTTTATAATACAATTTTTGTAAGTAAAAAATAATTTTTCTGAATTATTTTTTTCTAAATAAACAAAAACTAAAATTATTAGAGAATGATTTTTTTTTAATTTTAAATATTATATATTCCGAAAAAATTATCTTTCATCTATTAGTTTTATCATGAGTGAAATAATAATAATTAGAGTGATGATTTTTAAAAACATAATTTTTAAAGTAATATTTTTTCGCATTTTGAAAGAAAATAAGAGAATTAATTTATTTAATTATTTAATTATGATGCTCATAAAAATAGTATAATATTATTAATTATTATGTTCAAATTTTTAAAATAGGAAACTTACATATTTAGTCAGTATGGATATTAATTACTGAGAAATTTATCTCCTCAATAAAAGGAAAATTAGGTGAGGATTGATTAAAAATAAGTGATAATGAAATAATTATTCATAATAATTCTATTTGAATGATGTTAATTAGAACATCAACAAATTTTATCCAAATTGAGTATTTTAATAAATAATTCTATTTGAAAATTACTTAAATAATATATAAGTCATCAAAATTTACAATATTTCACACTCTTTGTTTGAAATAATCATAATAAGTTCATTTAAGTAAAAAAATAAAATATGAATGAAAAATAAACAATAAATTAAATTATTTTTTTGATAGTTATTTATTTTTTATATATTAAATTACCTAAAATACATAAAACATACCAAAAAATCATTTATTAAATTTATTAAAATGTAAAATAAAATACTTTGAAAATATTAATAGTGATATAATTTTTGTAGGATACATATTTCCACAAATTTAATATGTTTATATGAAATATTATTTTATTATTAAAATATTATATATAGAATAAAATTTTCTCATTAATTATTTCATGTCAAATTAAATATATCATGTCAGAATTGATTATATTAATATATTATAGAAATAATATTTCCTTACTCTATCTGAAATATCATTAAAAATATTAAATATTACAATCTGGAAATCATAAGTTCTATAATTTCAAAAATAATCCATTTATTGGACCAATATAACAATATAAGTAATAATTACAACCCAATAAAATTTACTAAGTTGTTACAATCGATAAAAGTTATATTGGTTATCTAAGTGTTAATAAAAATGATAAGTATTAAAATGACATCACAATAGGTAAAATTATTATTTTATGATGTTAATATATACCTATAATACATTATCATAAAATTAATATCATTTTAGAAAAATTTTCTTGATAATGAATTTATTATAGTATAATATTTTGATGAAATCTAAAAGTACCCCTGACCTCAACTATAAAAGGGATGCTCCTCCCTTAATTAATTAACACAAATTGATACTTATATTTCAATAAACTATTCCAATTTATCTTATAAACAACCCTATACATATTTTATAGATTTTTATTCGCAAAATACCGATGATATGTCCCATTAAAAGATATCTAAATGAGATATTTGAAATAAGCAATAATCACTATACCTGATCACATTATTTTTTAATATTCCATAGACCATATAATTTATTTGTATTTGTTATTAAATTATTATTTTTCCTTACATTCAAATAATTTTTATTATGAAAATTAAAATACAACTATACATAGTACATCCCTTTAAATGAGAAGGGAAAGTTTCAATTGTTTTTATATAAAACATATCGTCTACACATACAGATATAATTTATTTCTTATCATTTTATATTATGGATGGTTAGGATAATGTGTTTATTTTTTAAATAATATATTGTTGAAATAATTAGAATTTTTAAGGGTAATATTATATATACTTTCTAATCTTCTAACTCATTGGAATACTATAAAATCACATGTGAGTATTTGTGGACTATCACATCCAAAAATCTATGTGATTCATTTTTTACTAAATTTTTACATTTTTTGTAATAAGGATTTAAGTAATGAATATATATTACATATATTGTAATATTATTATTCTATAATATTGGGTATTTATTTACCTATATTTCTATTCATTTTTTGATAAAAAATTAACTGTGTTTATATATATGTTCTACTTATAATTTTCATTAATGATGTAATTCATTTTTCTATCACTATCATTTGTAATTATTCTATACTTGTATATATTCAATATAATAGACAATTAATTAATTTATTAAATTATATAAATGATATATCCATTATCAAAATAAAAGTACCAAAAATACCAAACCATAATATTGATGAAAAACAAAGAAGATATAACCCATTGAAATGATTTAGGTATTACATTTTCCAAAAACAGGCGATAACGGAATATAATTAAATTATATATGGTATTATATATATGATTATTTTTTAATAATATATCTATAGAACATAAATTTATTTTATACATTGGTTTCTTATGTGAGTGAAGGAAATGAGACTTATGAAAAGTGATTTTTAGCCTCCATTTTATTTATGGGATACATATTCTATATTCATTACTTGTTTATTTTGTATCATTTATATACTACCCATGAATTTAATTTATGAATCATATTATATAATTTATGTGGTTTTATTAATCCATGTTTTTTTATTTTTTGATGATTAAGATACTAGTGTTCTCATGTCAGTTTGAATTTTTACGTCATAATCATATTATTTTTCTAGATTTTTTGTATTTCTATTTGGCTATTAAATATTTCATAAACCACTAATCCTACTAAATAATTTTCATATTCTATAAATATTTGGGTAAAATACAACTTCGTCAATTATTTTCCTCTCTTTTTTTTAATTTGAGGGACCAAAGATATGTTATTATGGAAAATCAACATCATTTCCCTCTTTGATAGCACAAAAAATATTAATCCATATTGAAATTTTCAATAAATATTTTATTTATGGTTATTAGAATACGTATTTTATATTATTTAGTCATTTTCACCCATTTATAAAATTATGAAAATGGGGTGAATGTAATTTTTTTATTTTTTTAATAGAGACACGTTATGAAATTCCTTTACTAAGGTGTGGATTGTCTTCTTCCTCTCTAATATCGAGTTGTTAAATATATCTTATATCTGTTAAAAATAACATTGAATATTTATTTATATATTTATAATTTAATTTTTTAATAATTTTCCATTATAATTTCATTCAGTTCTCAATAGATTTTTCTACGAAACAATGGTTATTTTCTACAAAAATGTGTTAGTGAACTTTAATATATACGTATATTAATAAATAAAAACTACCCTATATTTAATTTAATATTTATCCGTAATATTATGAAATGATTCCATAAATATTATTTCTATTAATGTTTTATAAATATTATTCTATAATATTTACTAGACTAGTTTATCTTCCATAAGTTTTTATGTGATGAAATGATGATATTTTTTTGAAATCCATTTCTTGTACATTGGATATTTTATAATGAAATTATTATGAACCTCATTTCATCTCATTGGTTTTTAAAAGATGATTTCATTATCATATTTTTGGAACAAATATATTTTATTTTGATTATTGTCGGTTTGGGGCTTATATCAATGTCTAATTTAAAGGTAAATATTGACATATCTAGAAATAAAAAATACTTGAATAGGTTGTATACCATCTTCAGTATGGTAATCTCACTAATATGATAGTATTGTGAGTGAACCATTAATATTTTGATTGATTATGGATACAAAGAATTTCACTATTATAACATTTTCGATTAGTATTTAATAATGAGGAAATGATTTTCTATTTTTATGTAGTTTCTATAAACATTATTCTTACTCCAAAGTTTTTCACTCATGGATCATGTTCCTTCAATCGTTTTTATTAATGTATTATAAAATATAATTTTTTAATCCATGAATTAATATTATGATATATCATATATACGGTATGATATTATAATTTTATTCCCTTGTTCATAGACCATTATGTTCTTGTTTTCGTTATGTGATAATTGATATATGGATTTTTTCAGTTACTATCAATCAAAAATCAATATTTCTTATGTTTCATTTTCCATGGTTCTTATGAAATTTAATAAGTTTGATATTCTTAAGAAGGGGTAGAGATATAAATAACCTCATTGGTGATTAGGTTGATATTTTGTATACTAGATGTTATTGTGTGAATGTTTCTAAAGACATTAGGCCAATATTATTATATTGTAGATTATTATGCAATATAATGAAAAATCAACTAAAAATTGTGATATCAATGTACGAAAAGAATTGTTAATAATAATTTCAATTAGATTATGTATTAGTTAAACATTGGAATCTTTTATGATAATAATTTAGTCAGAATCCTTATAATTAATCAAATATATAGTATAATATCCAATTTTTATAATGAGTAGATTGAATTAGACAAAAAATAAGGTATCACATAAAATGGTGTCTTGATTTAGATATCAATTATTTGATACTTCATGATTATTTTTTGTGTTTAACTGTATATTATAATTTGAAACGTACACATAGCTCTATATTTTTTTTCAATGAATGAAACCAGAAGACATCATGCTAATAGCGGATGTGATAAACAATTCATTGATTGTGCCTCTAAGAAACTGATTTACATGGGAATATTAATGAAAAAAGTTTTTTATTATTATATTTAATTTACCAATATATGTGATTAATATAATTATAATTTGTGAGTTTTATAGAAATTATCATTTTAGAAAATTGACGTGGAATATCCGGTGACAATTATCCCAATACAAGAAATTATCACAATGAAAAAAATGCTCAATATCATTCTTATCTAGAAATTGGGAAGATAAAAAAATAATAATTATTTAATAGGAGGGGAAAATATTTCTTATCTATAAATAATTTTCCATGAGAAATTAATTTGTAATTAATTCAATGCATTAAATGTGGTGATCATATGAATTATATGAGTTTCTTCCTTCTTTCAAATTCTATCTCCAAAAACATATAACAACCAATGTTATTACAATCATTGAGGTTAAATAATTGATGTTTTTATATAATGGGATTTATTAATTTTATAAATTATATTTTGGAAATAAGAATCATTCAAAAACATATGATATTTTTGTATAATTTTTTTTTTGAAAACATATATTGAATTGAAATAATAAAAAATAAATGAGATATTGTTTATTTGGGATAAAGTGAAAAATGAAACTGATGTGATAGAATGGGTGGCATTAAAATATGATTAGGATTTGATTAAAATGATTTTGGTCCCCATTGATGATTTCAATTATATTAATGGAAATCTGTAATGATATTATTTGTTTTATAAGGTTTTTATTTTCATTTGGGAAAAAATATTCTTTATGAGTAATATCATGTATTTATTGGTTTATGTTTGACAATCCATTCAAATTTTACGGCCCCATTTCAGGGAATATGGTTTTGGAATTTTGAGGCAATTTTGATCTTTTCATATGTTTTAGGACAACTAGTCTACTAAGGGTCGAATAAACCTTTTCCCTAGTATATAAATTTATTATATGTTAATTATTTTTTATTGGATATTCTGATTTAGATAATAGTAATGTATGAAAGGTTGTCTATTGAATGAGTTATATTTTAAAGGATATTAATGGTCAGTACATGCATTAACTTTTAGGAAAATATCTAATTTTTTTTATGATATTTTTTTATAAAAAACTACGTTAAAAAATTTTATAGTGATTTATCATTGTGATTAATTATTATTTTTGGATAATTTTTATTGAGATGATATATATGTATCATCTAGCTTTATCATTTGACATTATAAAAAAATTAATTAAGATGAATACAATTAACTTATAAATGATATAAGAAAAAATATATGATATCACCACTGATTTTAATATAATCTATATTATTGAGGTTATTATAGTTATTTGGTATATAGGGGTTTTTTGGTGATAAAATACATGTGTAAGATTATTTTTATTCATGATATTTTAATGTTTAATTTATTATTTCACCATTTATTCGAGTTTGAAATTTTCTCACATTTTCATAACAAATATTGTTTTATAATGATCTATGTAAGAAGGAATATTTTTGAATACTTTATCAATAAAATATATTTGGATTATAATATTTTGTGAATAAATAATTTTATCTATATTAGTAATAGTTTTGAGAAGCATATTTTTTTGCAGATATTGATAAAATAATGAAATTTTAGTTGTTAAGCATTATATTTTGTTATATTCTTATTATTTTGTGTAATTAAATTCCAAAAATAATAAAAATTGATCTTGAAAAAAATATCTTATATCCTTCAAATATAATGAATTGGTGATCCTAAAACACCATCCATATTCTTGTTTTTGAGTTTGTAAACATTATCTTATTCAAATTATATATAACTATATATTAGTCCATGGAAATTATATATATGTCTAATGTACATATTTTCCCTTACCGCTAATGATATAATATTTTCAATTATGGGTTTTTATACCTTTACACGTCCATTTCCCTCTTTTGTGGGGATGTTTCATTAATATTTTCTATATTATGGGTTTTTAAGAATTGAATTTATAAATATAAAATCCATGAATAACAAGATCAATTTTATATTGAGTAAAGTATATATATTTAAAGGTGGGAGGATAATGTAAATACCTATAATTTTAAAAATTATTACTCATTAATTAATTATATTTCATTGATAGCTTCCATTAGCAATAAAACTATGTTTAATAGAATCAAAATGAATTAAAAAAATTATAATATATCCATGCCATAAAATTTGTGGGTAAGAAATAGATTAACTAATATATGAGATATATAAATATATCCCAATAAATATAAATTTATTGATTTATTATAATGAAATTGGCATTCCATTTCTTAAAATGTCATATTATTCTTAAAAATGAATTCACATCAAAATTATTTTAAATTGTTATAGAGACCAAAAAAATATATCTAATTATGGAATTTTTTTAATTTTTTTGATTATATAACTAAATAAATATCTAAAATCATTATTACAAATTATTTATAGGTTGAATTTTTGGGATTTATTATAAAATAATGATTTTCCATTGAATATTGACAAATATTGGTTATTATTGAAAACTATATTGTTTTCAAAGATTTAAAAATATTCATGATTTAAAAAAGGTTTTAGATAAAAATTAGAACTCATATATTTTAAATTAATGAAATAAGTTCTTTGGTATCAATATAATGTTTTAATTCGTTATAATAAAATTTTCTTATATAAAAATGGAGTTTTCAATGTTTTTTTTAAGAAAACAATGAATTTTTATCATTATTAAGTGCATTAATAATTAGTGGTAAATTATAATTCATTATTTTATATATTATATAATAAAAATATTTTTTAACAATAATGTATTATTTTTACAATGCATGAAATAATTTGAAATAATTTTTTTATTATTATAGTAATTTTTTAAAATAAATATTTATTTTTTTATTTGGAAGAAAGCCATTAAATTTAATTTATAAAATTTATAGGAATGGAATTATAGAGAACATAATAAATTTATAATTATGATGCATAAAATTGGTATGTTGAACTATTTTATTTTTAGTGAATTTGAATACTAACCAAGGTAAAATTTATCACCTTGGTAATGGGTAAATGTGGTTAATTGGGATTAAAAATAATTTTTTTGGCAAAATTTATACATCATAGTTATAATTAGAAAAATATAATTCTAACCAGGATTTTATTATCTCAAAATATAGATATCTCATATACTCCTGAACTTTATATTTACATTAAAAATTATTTAAACTAAATAAAGATTCAAAATTTCACTTACATGGTTTTAAATAACATTTTATTCATCAACTAGGAAAAAATTTATTTTGAATGAATATTGACAATACTTTTTTGTCTAATGAAATCATTTTCATCATTTTAATATATTTATAATTTTTTGGTATTATATAATTATTTGATATTCTAATAGAATTCAAAAATATAATTAATTTAATTTATCGAAAAATTAAAACTATTTTTTGATACTATATTATGTCATATAATTCGGGTAACTTATAAGCAGTATTGATATATTGTAAAAAATGAAATTTATTATATTATATAAACCAATACAAAATTTTATGTATTATTTTTTTGATATTATACGCTCTTAAATATCAAAAATATTCTATTTGTGAGAAAAATATCAACTTATATTTAAAAATTACAACCATTTAATATAGAAAAATTTCATACCGTAGTTACAATTAAATTGATCAGTAAGGGTAAACAAAATTCAAAATTCCTAAAATGAAACAAAAATTCATGTAAATTCAATTATATTTTTGGAATGAATACCTATCATTTTTTACAATATGATACCAATCAAATTTAACAGTTTTTTTAAGATAATTAATTTTTTAATACATAATATTTTTAGAAATTCTGAAAGTTCCCCTCACCATACTTATAAAAGGAAACCAACATCCTTAATTAATTTTAATAATATATATGTATAAATAAGATAAACCCAATAAATGTTTCATCAAAATTTCATAATCATCATTATATTTTATTTTTCATCTAGATATACTATCCTCACTTCTATTCATCATATATCAAAATTGTAACATCCCAAGTAAGTAATGAATAATATATATTTTTATCTATGTCTATTAATGATTAAGATAGTGTTTTAGAGGCTTAAAATGAAAATAAATCCAATCTTAAGCATGGAATACACTAATATTCTTAAAAGATTGTTTTACTACCTTATGATGGAAAACCCTTTTTAAATCTATCTTTTGACAATATTATAAACTATGTTTGTCAAAATAAACTTATTCTTTATGATTGGGACATCAAAATTTACTTTGTGTGAATTTTTGGTATTTTTCTGACAATGTTCATTTTTTAATGAATAGTGATAAAATACTGTGTTTTACATCAAAATTGATTTTTAATCTAATCTATTTATATGATTAGATTATCTTTTGAATTGGTATTAATGTGTAATATGAATACATTTTTACCATTCAATCCAATGGTGGTCATTGGAATCAATTTCACTTTGAAATTGGACTTAAACTAGTGTCAGTCTTTTGATACTTATTGTTTCATAAAAACACACTATTTTCTCTGACAGCGGGAATTAATTATTAAATTAATTAATGTGACTTATATGTTTTGAATTTTTTTAAAATAGAATTCATTTTTGAATTCGGAATATCAAATATAGCTTAGGGTGAATTTTTGGTAATTTTCTGAAAAACTTCAATTTTTGATGAATAGTGAAACCACTAAGTGGTACTTATAAAGACTGATTTTCCATTTAAATGAAATTTTTCCATCATTGTGTTTTGAATTTCAAAAATCCGAAATAAATGGTTGTCATTAATAAATAAAATGTGGTTCAATGAGATTAAAATAAGTTTTTGGTGAATAGTAACTTATTAAGTTTTTAATCGCGATTAGTGGTAATAAGTGTAGTTTAAGGTAAAAATAATGCTTTAATAAAAGCAGATGATCTTGAAACATGTCCTACCCTCATTGGATGTTTCATGGCCGACCAATAAAAGCCATGGGTCAACTTGGGGACCCCATGGATCCACATTGGTTGGGAAATGACATAAATAACTATTTATTTAATGTAAAAGTAGAAATGACACAAACGTAATATGTTTTACGAAAACAATTTTTACACGGGGTTATAAAGATCTGATATTTGATTATAAATAGTCATTAGAAAGCTAAAAAGAGTTCCTACATCATAGTATTTTTTTTATAATTTTGAGACATTAAATAAATTAAATTATTTATGACATAATAATGATGCAGCGATGACATCATTATTTGAAGATTTAAATAAAATGGAAAGATAATGTAAAATCTATGAACTACACATGTCCAAAACCAATTGGATGAGTTTATTTAGAACCCTTATCACCTTATCCACGAATTATATCAATGTGGGACCTTTTAAAACCGAAACAAATTTTCAAATAAAGTAATATTTCTTTACTTTCCAAAAGTGCCCCTCCTCTCCTCTTATAAAAGGCCCCCACCTCTACCTCATTTCACACACTCCTCAAGCCTTTGGCTCTTCCAACCCCTGCCCATTTACTCTATCCACATCCCTCTACTCATCCTAGAGTATTACCTTTGGGCAGAATCCTTTCAAAGAAATCCTTTAGGCTCAAATGAAAAAGAGTTACACTTTTAATGGTAATTCATTCTCTCATGTTCATTTGTTTTATTTTGCTTCTCCAACCCCATAAACTCTTTTTATTTACTTCTTTTGTAACAACACCAGTATCCTAAATATACTAGGATGTTGTTATAAGATTTTTTTGAGCTAAACTCTCACACAACTACATCAAATGGTTAAAGAACATACGGTTTCCGTGGATGGCGAAATTCTGCCTCCCGAAACGATGAATGTTCAATACTCATATAACACCTTCAATGGTGGCCATTATGATGTCACTATTTTTATATATGATATATAATATGTTTATGTTTTCCTTAAGCTTCTGTTTTTTTTTCATTTTGGGCATACCTTTATGGTTTCCATTATGGGTAAACACGATATCTTCATTTTAGGAAGTGCGGACTACCGCCCCCTGAAAGTGATTTGATTTGTTAATACCATATGTGGGATGTGTAAAGGATATAGTTAATGATATTAAATATGTTATTATACTTGAATTATAATATACTCTTATATAATTATGATTCCATTCCAGAAATACAAAATAGAAATGGAAGTAGCGTTCATGCGTACGTACGTCTTACCGTCTCCATGAACGGTGCATTTCATTTCTTACCTATAAATGCGATGTGATATTATAAATACATGTATATGATGAATATATATGATATATATGTTATCCAAATCATTAATATCATTCTTGATATAATTAACCTTTGACCAAATTAACAACATGTAAGTGTAAGGAGTCTATTTTTGACTTAAGAACCAAATACCGACAAAATGAACATTATTAACTTGAATGATAACATGATGTTCATAACATAGTATAAAAGGAATAATGAACATGAAAAAGGTTAATAAGAAAGTAGAGATTAACTCAAGTTTATTATTCAGGAGATTAAAGAACGGTCGGGTGAAGTCGGATACGAGGTATGGGACTTCGTCTCAATCTCCTTTCATTGAGGCATATTTTATTTTATACAGAACTTTATTTTATACGGTGTATTAACCCCTTTGAATTTTACATTTATTCAAAAGGAATCTATTTTATACAAAGCGTTTACTAAACGACAAAAGGGAATGTTTTTGTCGTACGTATGAGGCGACAACGACTTCTCTGCCGTCGTGACTGTTATTTGAGTTTCGGCTTCCTCTACAAGCCATACCTTTTTTTTAAAATAAAAATAAATACCATGTTTTACTTTTCTTTTATTTTGGTATTGAAAATGGTTTTCACAATGTTTTTTGTGTTGTATTGATATCTTGTGAATGCTATGTAGAAATTTTATGTTTCCTTTATGCATGTTTTATGTGATACGATTATGTTATGGTTCTTGGGAATTATTATGAAGACGGGTGGTTTCGTGATAAACAAAGGGCGGGTGAGCCCGATATATCTCTCCAATGCATTGGGTAACGCGAAGGAGTGAAACGTTAAGGTTTCTCTATAGAGATTTAGGTAATATACTGTGATGGGTATTCCAAATGTAACCAAGAGGGTTACTCCCTAAGTAATAATGTTATGAATGCCACAAGTTACCTTTATGTCTTATGATTTCAATGATTTATTCATGATTTTATGAGGTATGTTAAAGTGCCTATGTTTTATGGGTAAAGTATGATTTCATTCTTATGTATATATGAACTCATGTTTCTTTTCCATGTTTTTATAACCCATACTGAGATTTTTATGCTCATCCCAAGTTTTTTTTGAAATGTTTTTCACAGGTCAAGGGAAAGGTACATGATATGATGATAGTGTTAAGGATGTGTCTAGAAATAATCTATGTTTTATTTCAAATGTGTTTCCATTGATGGGAATGAAGAATAATATCTTTATGTAACCACTTTGTTTATATGTGGAATGTAATGCAAGTTTTATGATCTAATTCTCTAAAACTCTAAACCCGAAAAGATCCTCAATGTGTAATCTTGTAATAACTCAAGATTAAGTAAGGTTTAAGGCTGGGGCCTTATAGTTTGTATCAAAGGTCGGTTTAGATAACTTTAGGAGTTAGAATTCTATTAAATGATTATCCAAAAATATTTTTTTTGAAATGATATAGAATTTGAAGATTACCATGTTGCTTCATCTAAGACATGTTTGTTCAGAATGGTTTTCCGCAGAGGAAACAGGGAAGCAGTGCTAGGAAGGTATAAAGAAGGAAATAACCTTCCGAATCAGCATCCTGATATAGTCGGAATTGGAACTGAACAGTTTGTTGCAGTGATGGCACAGTTGACTCATGCTATAAATGTTGGTAGTATCCATGCATGAGATCAGCCAGATCAACCACAGAGGAACATGTTAGTGGTGGAACATTTCATGAGGCAACATCCCCCATCATTCAGAGGATCATCTAACCCTGTGCTAGCTGAAGGGTGGATTAAAGCAGTAGAGAATATTTTTGATGTCATGGGTTGTTCAGACAATCAAAAGGTTAGTCTTGTTATTTACCGTTTGGAGGGTGAAGTAGATCAGTGGTGGTCTATGGTTAAAAATATCAGGGACGCCGATGAGATTGATGCTCTTGACTGGGATGAAATCATAGGTATGTTTCTTGAGAAGTATTTTCCTAAGGCTGTTCGACTTAGGATGGAAAAGCAATTCTTGGAGTTGAGACAAGAGGAAGACTCAGTGGCTACCTATAAAGAAAGGTTCACTCGATTGGAAAGGTATGCGCCAAACTTTATCTGAGACCTTGATAGTAAAATCAATCATTTTTACTCAGGATTAAAGCCAAAATATCGAAAGGCATTAGCTTCTCGTGAGTTTAAAAGTTATTAAAAAGCTTGTTCGATGTGCTGAAAAGGTGGAAATGGAGTTTGCTGATGACCAAGTGTTCTATAACAACCAGCAGAAGAAGAGACCGAGGTGGCAGGAGAAAGGTAAGAATTCTTCAAAAAAATCTGATGGTAAGAGAACTATGTTTCCAGTTTGTGATAAATGTGGAAAAAGGCATGCTGGGGAATGTCTTCTGAATTCTGGAAAGTGCTACCGATGTGGTAAGATGGGACATAAGGCTCGTGATTGCACTGAAAAGGATCAAGGTGAAGGTAAGATCAAATATGATTTATAGTTAGTGAAATGTTATAAGTGCAATGAGATGGGTCACTATGAAAATGTGTGTCCGAAAACGAGCTTGAGTGATGGGAAGTAGTTAGACTATAAGCAGAAAGGGGTGGTGAAATCCTTTGCAACTACCTCAGCAGATGTCGGGACATCAAATGAAGTTGTATCAGCTCCAGGGAGCTCAGTTTTTTTCAAAGATTGACCTGAGATCGGGGTACCATTAGATGAAGGTAAAGGAGGCAGATATTCCGAAGACGGCGTTCCGTACGAGATATGTCCATTATGAATTGGTAGTAATGCCTTTTGGGATAACCAATGCATCTTCTATATTCATGGAATTAATGAATAGAATTTTCCATGAGTTCTTGGATAAGTTTGTGGTGGTCTTCGTTGATGATATTTTGGTGTTTTCTAAAAGTAAAGAGGAGCATGAAAGACATTTAAGGGTTATCTTGCAAACCTTAAAAGAAAAGAAACTGTATGGGAAATTCAGCAAGTGTGAGTTTTGGTTGCAACAAATTTCTTTCCTTGGTCACATTGTTTCTAAAGATGGAATAACTGTTGATCCTGCAAAAACAAAAGTTGTGGAAGAATGGCCAAGACCCACAAATGTAACCGAGATTCGTAGCTTCCTTGGTTTGGCGGGCTATTACCGAAGGTTTGTTATAAATTTTTCACGGTTATCTAGTCCAATGACTAAGCTAACTCGGAAGGGTGTTAAGTTAATCTGGACAAAAGAATGTGATGATTGTTTTTAGGAATTGAAAAGAAGATTGGTGAATGCTCCAGTTTTGGCACTACCTTCCAGGAATGGTGAGTTTGTTATATACAGTGATGCGTCATTGAAAGGACTTGGTTGCGTCCTAATGCAGAATGATCAGGTAACTGCTTATGCTTCACGATAGTTGAAAACACATGAGGTAAATTACCATATACATGATTTGGAATTAGCTGCTGTTGTTTTTGCTTTAAAAATTTGGATGCATCATTTGAATGGAGTAAAGTGTGAAATATATACCGATCAAAAAAGTTTAATGTATATATTCACTCAGAAAGAGTTAAATATGAGAAAGAGGAGATGGCTAGAATTAATCAAGGTTTATGATTGTACAATTCATTACCATCTGGGAAAAGAAAATGAAGTGGCTGATGCTTTGAGTCGAAAAAGTAATGCTTCATTAACAATGTTGCATTTGGAACGTGATCCTTTGGTTAAGGATTTTTTGAACTTTGACATAGAAGTTGTTGGTACAGGAAGTCCTTCAGTTTTGTTTCAGGTATCAGTGAGATCATCTCTATCAGATAGAATCAAGCAAGCACAGAAGCAAGACAGTGAGTTACAGAAAAATGTAGAGCTGGTTCAGAAAGGTAAGTTGCCTGAATTCAACTTTGATAATGATTGTGTTTTGATATTTGGGAAGAAATTGTGTGTGCCTTGTGATTCACAGTTGAAGAGAGAGTTGTTATGTGAAACTCATAGTTCTCCATTTTCAGTTCATCCGGGTAGTACTACGATGTATAGAGATCTGCAGGAGTATTACTGGTGGGATGGAATGAAAAGAGACATTGCTGATTTTACTGTGTAGTGTTTGACATGTCAACAGGTTAAAGCAGAGCGGCAGTTACCGAAAGGGATGCTTCAGCCTTTACCAGTGCCAGAGTGGAAATGGGAGAATATATCCATGGACTTTGTTGTTGGATTACCGAAGACATCTCGAGGTAATAATGCAATCTGGGTTATTGTTGATCGCTTGACCAAATCTTCTCATTTCCTTTCTATACGAGATACTTTTTCCCTAGATCAACTTTCCCGTTTGTTTCTAAAAGAGATAGTCAGGTTACATGGAGTTCCTCTCTCCATTGTATCGGATCGTGATCCTAGGTTTACTTCAAACTTTTGGATAGGCTTTCAGAAGTCGTTGGATACTGAATTAAATTTTAGTACAGCTTTTCATCCTCAATCAGATGGGCAGTCAGAACGAACAATTCAGACATTGGAGGATATGCAATGAGCTTGTTCTATGGATTATCAGGGAAGTTGGGACCAACATCTTTCTTTGGTTGAATTTTCATATAATAACAGTTTTCATTCCAGTATACAGATGGAACCATTTCAGGCATTATATGGGAAGCGGTGTCGAACTCCAGCTTTCTGGGATGAAGTGGGTGAAAGGAAGTTGATGGGACCAGAATTGGTAGAAGAGATGGCAGAAAAAGTTCAGCTGATTCAGAAACACATGAGAATAGCTCAGAGCAGGCAGAAGAGTTATGCGGATAACCGGAGGAAGGATCTATCTTTTGAGGTAGGTGATCATGTTTTTCTCAAGGTTTCTCCTGGGAAAGTGTGATGAGATTTGGTAAGAAAGGAAAGTTGAGTCCAAGGTTCGTTGGACCATACGAAATTCTGGAGAGAGTTGGATCAGTTGCATTCCGAGTGGATTTACCTCTGAGTTTATCTCAGGTACACAATGTTTTTCACGTTTCGATGTTGAGAATGTATATGCCAGATCCATCTCATGTTTTGAGTCCAGAGTTAGTTCACCTGGAAGAGAACGTATCTTATGAGGAACAACCGGTCCAGATTCTTGACCACAAAGAGAAAGTGTTACGGAATAAGGTGATTCACCAAGTAAAGGTTTTGTGGAAAAACAACATGATTGAAGAGGCAACATGGGAATCTGAAAATTCAATGAGGGATTAATACCCCCATTTATTCGATAAGTAAATAAATTGCGGGGACGCAATTTTCTAAAGGGTGGAAGGATGTAACATCCCAAGTAAGTAATGAATAATAGATATTTTTATCTATGTCTATTAATGATTAAGATAGTGTTTTAGAGGCTTAAAATGAAAATAAATCCAATCTTAAGCATGGGATACACTAATATTCTTAAAAGATTGTTTTACTACCTTATGATGGAAAACCCTTTTTAAATCTATATTTTGACAATTTTATAAACTATGTTTGTCAAAATAATCTTATTCTTTATTATTGGGACATCAAAATTTACTTTGTGTGAATTTTTGGTATTTTTCGGACAATGTTCATTTTTTAATGAATAGTGAAAAATTCTGCATTTTACATCTAAACTGCTTTTTAGTCTAATTTTTTTATATGATTATATTATCTTTTGAATTGGTATTAATGTGTAATATGAATATATTTTTATCATTTAATCCAATGGTGGTCATTAGAATCAATTTCACTTTGAAATTGGACTTAAACTAGTGTCAATCTTTTGATACTTATTGTTTCATAAAAACACGCTATTTGCTCTGACAGCGTGAATTAATTATTAAATTAATTAATGTGACTTATATGTATTGAATTTTGTAAAATAGACTTCATTTTTGAATTCGGATTATCAAATATAGCTTAGGGTGAATTTTTTGTAATTTTCTGAAAAACGTCAATTTTTCATTAATAGTGAAACCTCTAAGTGGTACTTATAAAGACTGATTTTCCGTTTAAATGAAATTTTTCCATCATTGTGTTTTGAATTTCAAAAATCCGACAAACATGGTTGTCCTTAAGAAGTTAAATGTGGTTCAATGAGATTAAAATAATTTTTTGGTGAATAGTAACTTATTAAGTTTTTAATCGCGATTAGTGGTAATTAGTGTAGTTTATGGTAAAAATAATGCTTTAATAAAATAAGATTAGCTTGACACATGTCCTACCCTCATTGGTTGTGTCATGGCCGACCAAGAAAAGCCATGGGTCAACTTGGGGACCCCATGGATCCACTTTGGTTAGGAAATGACATAAATAACGTTTTATTTAATTTTAAAGTAGAAATGACACAAACATAATATGTTTTACGAAAACAATTTTTACATGGGGTTATTAAGATCAGAGTTTTGATTATAAATAGTCATTGGAAAGATAAAAAGATTTACTACATCATAGTAATTTTTTTATAATTTTTATACATTAAATAAATTAAATTATTTATGACATAATAATGATGCAGTGATGACATCATTATTTGACGATTTAAATAAAATTGAAAGATAATGTAATATCTATGAAATACACATGTCCTAACCCAATTGGATGAGTGGACTTCTAACCCTTATCACCTTATCCGAGAATTATATCAATGTTGGACCTTTTAAAACAGAAACAAATTTTCAAATAAAGTAATATTGCTTTACTTTCCAAAAGTTCCCCTCTTCCTCTCTTATAAAAGGCCCCCACCTCTACCTCATTTCACACACTCCTCAAGCCTTTGGCTCGGCCAACCCCTGACCATTTACTCCCTCCACATCACTCTCCTCATCCTAGAGGATTCCCTTTGGGCAGAATCCTTTCAAAGGAACCCTTTAGGCTCAAATAAAAAGGATTTACACTTTTAAAGGTAATTCATTCTCTCATGTTCATTTGTTTTATTTTGCTTCTCCAACCCCCTAAACTCTTTTTATTTACTTATTTTGTAACAACACCAGTATCCTCAATATACTAGGATGTTTTTATAAGATTTATTTGAGCTACACTCTCACACAACTACATTAAATGGTTAATGAACATACGGTTTCCGTGGATGGTGAAATGCTGCCTCCCGAAACGATGATTGTTCAATACTCATTCAACACCTTCAAAGGTTGCCATTATGATGTCACTATTTTTATATATGATATATAATATGTTTATGTTTTCCTTAAGCTTATGTTTTTTTATTTTGGGCATAACTTTTTGGTTTCCATTATGGGTAAACACGATATCTTCATTTTAGTAAGTATGGACTACCACCCCCTGAAAGTGATTTGATTCGTTAATACCATATGTGGGATGTGTAAAGAATATAGTTAATGATATTATATATGTTATTATACTGGAATTATAATAAACTCTTATATAATTATGATTCTATTCCAGAAATATGAAATAGAAATGGAAGTAGTGTTCATGAGTACGTACGGCTTACCGTCTCCATGAACGGTGCTTTTCATTTCTTACCTCTAAATGTGATGTAATATTATAAATACATGTATATGATGAATATATATGATATATATGTTATCAAAATCATTAATATTATCTTGTATATAATGAACCTTTGACCAAATTAACAACATGTAAGTGTAAGAAGTCTATTTTTGACTTAAGAACCAAATACCGACAAAATGAACATTGTTAACTTAAATGATTACATGATGTTCATATCATGGTATAAAAGGAATAATGAAATTGAAAAACGTTAATAAGAAAGTAGAGATTAACTCATGTTTATTATTTAGGAGATTAAAGAATGGTCGGGTCAAGTCGGATACGAGGTATGGGACTTCGTCTCAATCTCCTTTCATTGAGGGATATTTTATTTTATACACAAATTTCTTTTATACGGTGTATAAACCCCTTTGACTTTTACGTTTATTCAAAAGGAAAATATTTTATAAGAAGAGTTTACTAAATGACAAAAGGGAATGTTTTTGTCATATGTATGCGGCGACAATGACTTCTCCGCCGTCGTGACCGTTATTTGAGTTTCAGCTTCCTCTACAAGTCATACCTTCTTTTTAAAAGAAAAATAAATACCATGTTTTACTTTTCTTTTATTTTGGTATTGAAAATGGTTTTCACAATGTTTTTTGTGTTGTATTGATATCTTGTGATTGAAATGTGGAAATGTTATGTTTCCTTTATGCATGTTTTATGTGATAAGATTATGTTATGGTTCTTGGGCATTATTATGAAGACAGGTGGTTCTGTGATAAACTAAGGGCGTGTGAGCCCGATATAGCTCTCCAATGCATTGGGTAACACGAAGGAGTGAAACGTTAAGGTTTCTCCGAAGATATTTTGGGAATATACTATGATGGGTATTCCAAACGTAACCAATAGGGTTACTCCCTACGTAAGAATGTTATTAATGCCTCAAGTTACCTTTATTTCTTATGATTTCTATAATTTATTTATGATTTTATGAGGTATGTTAAAGTGCCTGTGTTTTATGGGTAAAGTATGATTTCATTCATATGTATATATGAACTCATGTTTCTTTTCCATGTTTTTATAACCCATACTGAGCTTTTTATGCTCATCCCATGTTTTTTTGACATTTTTTTCACAGGTCAAGGGAAAGGTACATCATATGATGATAGTGTCAAGGAAGTGTCAAGAAATAATCCATGTTTTATTTCAAATGTGTTTCCATTGATGGGAATGAAGAATACTATCTTTATGTAACCACTTTGTTTATATGTGGAATGTAATGCAAGTTTTATGATCTAATTCTCTAAAACTCTAAACCTGGAAAGATCCTCAATGTGTAATCTTGTAATAACTCAAGATTAGGTAAGTTTTAAGGCTGGGGCCTTATAAAAATTATACAATTCAATTAATAATTAATCATGTTATCATATCACATTGTATTATACTCTAATTGAACTCCAAAAAACATATTTTATATATGATTAAATAAAAATTTAAGTATCCTATATTATAAAAATGTTATTTTTACTTTTAATTCTATATTATATATGCTATTTCCCATTTAATGATATGTGAAATCTTCACTCGTCTTCAAAAAAACTATTTATCTACATATAGGAATAAATCTCATTTATAATAAAATTATTTTTTGGATGGGTATTATGATATGTTTCATGTTTATATATGATACATCTTATATAATTGTAATTATATAATGATAATATCATTTCTATATTCTTACCCTCCAAACCATTGGAAATAAATAAAATGGATCATTCTTACTTGTGGGCTACCACATCCAAAAACTAATATGATTTGTTTTTAATTACATTATTACATTGATGGTCAAAAATATTGATTAAATATATATATATATATATATATATTATATATTAATAATAATGCAATTATGATTTATTATTTTTCATTCATACATCATATTATTTGAAAATTGTAAATAAACATTCATGCATACATATAGCCTATCATCTATCTGAGATATGTCATTCATGTTTATGTTTGTATATTTAATTAACTTCTATAAACATAAATATAATTAGTATATATTATATTTTTCAAATTATTACCATTATAGATATTATGAAACTATGATCCGAAAAATTTGATAAGAACATAAAATAATAAAAAATTTGATATCTTCTAAAGGTGTGATTTTAAAAGAGTAGACGTAAAAAACCTATTTTAATAGGATTTAATTAAATTATATATGTATATATATATATTTATAGTTATATAAAATATTTATATTAAATATATATTTTTTATACAGGATGTTTCTTTGCATACGAAGGATGTCAATCATATGGTAAACTATTTCATGTCTCTAATTTATTTTAGGGAGAAATCTATAATATTCATCCTTTGTTTTTTGTGTGGTGTATATACTACTCAAGAATGTCACTTTTAATATATTATATTTATTTTCTTGTGGTTTACATATTAATCAATGTTTATTTCGTTCATTTTTCATATGATACATATTTTTCCAATGTTGTAAGGGGATTTGTGTAACAATTTCATTGATTATTGAGATTGTAAAAAATTTATATTGGAGGATAAACATTTATGATATACCTCACAATATTCTCATAAATTTTACTATCCTTTAGTATTTAATTATAAAAAAATCTCCCTTTCATATTTTTTTTCATTTTTTTCACAAAAGAGACTAAACATATGTTTTAATGGAAAATATTAATTATTTCTCTCTTCAATGGAAAAACATTTTTCTTAAACATCCATGTTTTCTAAGAAGGTCTTAAATACGAATATTAATATACTTTTATGTTTGTTTAATTAATTTTTCCATAGGTCTTATAATGTGATTAAATTATAATTTTTGTCTGTTTTCACATGAGGTTATTTGTGATGTTCCTAAATAATGTTATGAAATAATGTTTTTTCAAATATACAGCTTGTATAACATTTCCTTCAGTACTGAGTAATTTAATCATTAGATATTCCATTAAATGGTTAAAATTTTATATTCAATGAATTTTGTAAATTTTAAATTTAATATTTTATTGTTATATGATTTAAAAATGGGGATTTTATTTAACTCGTTCGTAATTTAATGGAAATTAAATGGTATTTCTATTATTCAAAGAAAAATCCATTGATTTAATTTTTTATTTACATTGTATATTATACAAGGATTTCAAATTCATTCATTATTAAGATGCTTAATGAGTATAATGATATTTTTATTATGAAACTCAATTCATTTCCATGGTTTATGATGTGAAAAAATGATAAAATGTTTATAAAAACCATTTAATTTTAATGGGTTATGTTATGATAAAAAATTTATCAATGAAATTTATTTTTATTTGTCTTTATTCGATAAATTCATTACGATATTATTAAAAACAAATGTATAATATTCATTATGTATCATGTAGTATATATATCTCCATCCAATGCATTGGGTAAATATTAATATCTCAATATATAAATAGGACTATAATGGGTAGTAAATGATGTTCAATAAGGGAATCTATCCGTTATGATAGTCTTATCAGTGAAACATACCTACTATGATGGTTTGGATAATAATCACATTCCACTATTATTTTTCGATAAGATTCTTGACAATAAAGGATATAAATTTTTTATTATTATATGATTAAAAAACTGATATCTAATGACAATGTTATGATCTCAACGATTATGATCTTTGACTGATTTATAATTGATGGCTTATTAACTACCATTTATGAATAATGAAACAATATTATGATATATGATATACAAGGAATTATTTTCAAATAGAATTATCATCTTTACATATAATTACGTTCATGTTATTCTCATTTGATCATTGATATCTCTATTTTTACCCTTATTGAGAATCTAATCTCGACCATTATTATGGATTCTTTGGTATGAAGATATGTATTATGTATGATCTGTTTATTAGGGTTTTAATTTATGAATAACATAGTTGGGGTTATTGTGATATTTTAAAAACTAGTAGTTTATTTATCCCCTTTTACTAAGAATGATTGATGTATATGTTTTTTTGTTCACATTCAAATATTATGTAATTAATATTTTTCTAAAATTATCTGATATTAATATATGACATCACACTTTTTCTATACTCATCCAACTAATAAAGGAGTATTCTCTAATGATTCCTCATGCCACTCTACATGAAATCATTATCATTGATGTATCACTCAATAATTTAAAACTAGAAATACATTACATGTAACATCTTATTTACATGGTTAGACATAAGACGAGTAAAAATAGATATAATAAGCTAAAACACATTATTTATATCAATTTTTATAACCACACCCCTTTCACTATAAAAACTATCCACATCTAGGGCCACTTGATATCAAAAGTTATATACTAATTTCTATGTGTCAAAAATTGTATTTATAACCAATTAAAGAACTATATTTAAAAATAGTTAATTGGATAAAATAAATCATATTTATAGAAACAAATTTATCTAAAACAAAAAATTATTATAAAAAAAAAATTTATTTCCAAAAATAAATTTAAAAATAAAAATGAAAATAGTTTATAAAATTTATTTAATTATCTTCCAAATATGATCCAGGTTAAAAACCCCAATGTACAATAATTGATTCATAATTTCAATATGTAATGTTATTCCATTACATTTGAAAAATTCCATAAATCAATAAAATCACATAATTAATATATCACTCAATGGGAAATAAGATTTCATATGTTACATGGACAACTCAGTAATATCAATCCCATCACAAAAAATCACTTTTATAGTGGTTATATATTACCACGAATGATATTAATAGAAATACTATACACATCTTCTTCTCTTACATACCTTTGAAATTTTTTTATTTCTAAATAAATTAACTCATTTTATTAAATATTTAATTTCATGATCTTGATTACTCTAAATATTAACCAAAATAGTTCAGCACATTACTTCAATTGAAACTCCTTCTATTTAAAATCCCACTATGAATTATTAATGGTCTATCGAGGAATGTGGATTGAATATACACTAGTTATAAAATTATATGTATTTAGGAAATAAAATTTTTTAAAAAAATTATAAAACTACAATTCACATTAAAAATTTCAGGAACATTTATTATGATAGAAATTAATTAGAAATAAATATTAAATGTCTCGATTTTCTCATATTTTAAATGGACCTCTAACGAAATGATTAAACTAAAAATCCCAAAAATGGGTCCCAAAACGCAGACTAATACCATCATGCAATCCCTAGAAAATTATTTCCACAATAAATAATCTATCACTTTGCCTTTTCTATTTTCCTGACCTATACCTATTGAGTTTAATCAGGTACTAATTGATGTTGATCACAGTGTGAGTACAATATAGTACTCCAAGAACAATAGGTGATAAAAAATAAATTTCTAATTAAATAGTGTACATATAAATTCTATTTAATCATTGAAAATGAATAATTTAATTTATATTTTAAAATAAACTATTATTAATTAATCCATTGTCCCTCAAGATGAAATTTGAAAATGATTCCAACCCAAAATGTTTTTGTGAATATTTATCATCAGATCCATACATAATTTATTGATATTTAAATTAAGTAAAATATTGTGATTTCATTAATTATATAATTCATTATACCATTTTTAATAATTATAAGGTACACATACCATGTTTATTTACCATTAGTTCATAGATATCTATTCATAAATTTAATCATTTATTAGATACCAATGGTTCGTAGAGAAGAAGTTTGATGCCTAAACCATGTATGTATTAATATTGGGGATTGGAGAATTATTATAATACATAATATACACACACACATTATTGGTCAAAAAAACTAAAATCTATATCATAATACATGGTTTCATAGCTCTTTTATATGTCATGAAACATTTTACAATTTTTTTTGTGATCTATATGCCATTTCTGACACGTAAACCATATATTCAACGAATTAGACCAAATTCTTAATCAATATAAATTTGTAGTTTTCCCTTGAAAAAAATATTTCACTCAAACCATGGTTTCATAGAATCAGCCTCACATTGTAACACCCCAAGATTTCATATTGTGTTATTTCTTCAATATAATTCAATAACTTGCACTACACGCAACACAGAGTTAAAGCGCACCATGACTTACCAAACTAGCCGTTATGAATAGTAAAAACTACTTTTTGAAATTCTATAAATTCTATATCTCAAAATGGACTTCATTTTGGGATTCGTAATATCAAAATTATCATAGGGTGAAATTTTGGTACTTTTCAGATAACTTTAATATTTTGATGAATAGTGAAAATTACTAAATTTTAATTAAAAACAACTTTTTTAATCAAAATAATTAATAGTGATAAATTATGAATTTGATTGGTGTTAAAGTATATTTAGAATATATTTTTACGATTTAATACAATGTTGGTCATTGAAATAATTTAAAAATTAAACCGAACAGAAACAAGTATCAATCTTTTGATAGTTATTATATCTTAAAAACACGATTTTTGTTTTGACAACGAGAATTAATTTTTAATTATTTTATGATACTTCTGTGTTTTGAATTTGGAAAAATTGATTCCATATTTGGAATCGGGATGTTCAAATTGGGAAAATAGTAAACTTTTATTTTTATACATTTTTAATAATTACTTCGGTAAATATTTTATTTACCATGGTTAAAGGGTAAATCCATTAAATAAGGGTTAAAAATAGTATTATAATAATAACAAATTACCTTAAAATTTGTCATAACCTTATTAGTTGATACATTTCCGACCATGGGCATCTTCGTGTCGATTTTTGGACCCCATGGAGCCGCTTGTAAGTGATAATGACAGTTTATATTAATTAAGTTAAAATGAATACAAAAATGACACAAGCATATATCTTTTAGAAGAACAATTTTTACATAGGGTTATATATGTTGTATTTTCGACTATAAATATTCATTATAAGGATAAAACGATTTCCTACATAATGGTCTTTTATTTATAATTTTTAGACATTAAATAATTTAATTTATTTATGACACAACGATGATGCAGTAATTACCATAATAGATAAAAATTAAAATAATTGTTATTATAAATACAAAAATAAATATAATTTGAAACTTTTAATGAATTAAACTAATTTTCGAGGATAATATTACATATTAGGATTTATTTAATTAAATTTGGTCGAAGTTATTATTCTGTTATGATTTATAGAAAAGTCAATTATTGAATAGTGTCAAAAATGACATAAAAAAGTTTTTAAAAAAACTATTATATTATTAATTGATACTAAATTCCTAAAAATCTAAGGATCTGACAAGAGACTTATATAATTATATTTGTATCATTAACGGACCAGTTGGGGGTCTCTTGGAGGTATATTTTATGTTTATTAACTAAATAATATAAAAATACAAAGTGACATGGTAAGTGTCAAACTAATTAAACAAGTGTTAAAACTAAAAGATAAGGTTAATATAATGACCCAAACCTATCTAAATTCTATTGGTTGATTATGTTTTGACCCAGACCCACCTTATCCTTTAAATAATCAACTTTGGAGCCATTATAAACCAACTATGAATTTATTATAAAATAATATTTCTTGCTTTTCCAAAGGTGCCCCTCGCCCCTCTTATAAAGGGACACTCACTCTTCACATTAATTCATAGATTCATAGAATTTTGGTACGGCCAAACCCTGCCCAAATACTCTCTCGACTTCCAAAAATTCATCCTAGAGGCCTTACTTTAGTCTGAAATCCATCCTAATGAGCCCTTTTGATCAAATCAAAAGGAAGAACCCGAAGAAGAGGTAATGGTTTCACCACCCTTTTTTAAAGTTATTTTCTTATTCCACTTCTTCCTTATTTGTTATTACCTTTCTAAAATAATTAATCCATTATCTCCTATATAATATAATGTTATTTTAAATATGGTATATCCATATTCAGTATTTTATCCATCCTTTAAATGACATGTCACTATACATGCGTACGTACGGCTTACCGTCTCTACGCCGTGGTGTAATTGTTATTCAATATATTATTATTTGGATGGGTATAATAATGATTTTTAATTCATATAAATAATAAATATAACATGATAATGATTCTTTATATATGATATACCATCCAATTTAATATTATTTTAATATCCGAAGAATGATATTGTCGCTCATTCGTACGTACGGACTACCATCTCCACGAACGCGGTGAGATTCATTCTCTATCGTATCCATTAAAATATAATAACCATTTGATGATTTAAAAATAAAGTTTAATGACTTGATATCATTCTGGATATGAATAAGATACAACCTATCCCTGAAAACCACAGCTTACATAAATAAACATATAAAAGAAAACGAGTAAGTTAACACCCGAAACAACGATAATTCTAAGATATTATTAACAATGCAATATTAAAAGATCAAATATGATATCATATAAATGTATATGATACTTGTATAATTTAATAACAATTATTTAACCTTTATACAGGATGTTAACCTACCCCCAACCAAGGAAAAGTACAAGGTAAGGGGTTTTCATCTCACTCCTTATTCCCGTGAGGTTCATGCCATATTTCCACCATTACCTTTTGTGTGGTGTATGTACTGCCCATAATTATACTCTATGTGTAATAAACTTTAATTTATGTCTATTTACATATTCATTGTATGATACCTCTTTCATGGGTTGTATGTTTCGTAATTTACCAAATTGGTAAGGGTTTATTTCACAATCTCTTCATTATCTGAGGTTGTTTATACACAATTATCTTATGGGACCTCTTTATCATCCACATCCATGTTTCTTAAAAATGTCTTTCAAAACATTTTTACTATTTAATAGACAATGGGTTAAATTCATTTATACCATTATTTGACTTTTTATATTTTTAAAGGAATCATTCCAACATTTTCGAAACAAGTTACTTTTTAACCTTTTTGACAACATTATGGTAAGAATGTTTTTTTAACTTATAAGGCATGTGCAGTTATTCTCCGCCATTATTACACCATTCAAGCTTCCTTCAAAAGCTTATAAATATATTTTCAAAATAATGGTTTTCTTTATAAATATGCAACTTTTATATGATTTCAAAAAAAGAGATATTTCTCTCAAATAATATTGATTTCATCTATGTCAACATCCTTTGATGAATTTTAAACTTTTTTGAAGTTGATTTGTTATGACAAAAATCATCCATATTTTATTTATGGTTTTGTGATATTTTTGAGTATGGATGATTTATTTTTATGCAATTAATGTTTTATGATTAAAGGTTTTAAATTTTGTATGTTAGTTTTAATACGAATGTTTATGTTATATTTCATCCTCTTCTTAAGATGAATGTGTTGGACTAGTATGTTCTGGGTTGGGGACCGGTAAAAGTAAGCATTCCGGGTTGGTGTACGGTTATTAGAGGAACTCCGGGTTGGTGTCCATTTATTAGAGGCACTCTGGGTTGGTGTCTTGTTATTAGAGGCACTCCGGGTTGCTGTCTAGTTATTAGAGGCACTTCGGGTTGGTGTCCGGTTATTAGAGGCACTCCGAGATGGAGTCCGGTTACAGAGGCTCTCCAGGTTGGGTTCTGGTTACAGTTATCCCTTAGGTCTTGGCACGAGGCCTCAACACATAAATTAAAGTTCGGCATCATGCATTCCATCATTATGAAAGTGGTTAGTGATATTGAATGTGATTACTCAATTAGTAGAATATCCACGTGAATAAGTAAATGGAATTATTTCATTTTATTTATTCCATATTATACTGAATTTCAAGTTTAAAAGGATTTTGTTTTAGTTTTATACATTGCCTTAAATGTTTATGCTTATTTTTGAAAGTATCCTCTATATTTCTTACCCTTACTGAGCATTTGAGCTCAACCCTTTCGATGCTTTATTTTTCCTAGGATTCCAAGAAGAGTAATATGATTGATATGATGGGTTAAGACAAGGGAATAATGGCGTTCATAAAGATTATTTATGTTTTTTTTACATCATAAAGTGAAAATGTAACATCCATGTAGGTGATATATTTTTCCAAGACTGTTAAACTGATCGGTCCTTCGGGACTTGATTCCTTTTAATCATGCCAATGTATTAAAATAATGCACCGGCTCTGGGTAACTGGGGTCGGGGTGTTACAGTTGGTATCAGAGGAAGTTTAGAAATAACCTTGGAAACTAGATTGAGATAAACTTTGATTAGAGAACGTAGCACTAAAATAGACTTTGAAGATTAGTATAGAAGAACTTCCTAGAATTTTGGTATTGTAGAGATTTTGTGAGTCTTCTGAGCAATACATACCTGTCTGGATACGAGCAGGTAGAGGCGGCTCTGGCACAGATGTACCTAGGGGTAAAACCCGAAAACACCGCTTTGAGCTAGACTCGAACGGGAACTGGTGCACGACAACGGGCCTTGCTGCACTCTTGGTAATGACACTCCCGGGGGATATGCTCAGGATAATTCTCTTTTTATTTACAAACCATTATGAAGGTCTCCTGCGTATATACTAACTCAAAGAAAACATTTTTTTATGATTATGGATTATATCCATAAACTGTTCAATTTCCATTAGTATTATTTATTGCAATTCAAAAATTGACCTATTTTATGCTATTGTATAGAAATGGCGCCCAGTAGAAGGAATGTGAACTCCAGTAATATGTATGATCCAAAGAGTAAGAAGGGTCATATCTTTCATGGTATTAAGACATCATTTAAAGGAGAAATAGTCTCCCACGTATTATCATCATATGAAGAAATAATATCATGTGTGGCTAAGATAACTAAAGAGTTTACTTAGTCCTATGTCTTTGAAGGGAAGGAAGATTGGAAAATGATGGAAGAGAGAAAGATGGATAAAGGGAAGAAGGAAAAGAAGAATTTCCCTATATGTGATAACTGTGGGAAAAAACACCCTATAACGTGTCTGAAATGAATGCGAGTTTGTTATAAGTGTGAAGAAAAAGGGCACAAAGTACGTGACTAAAAGTGCAAGAAAATGTTTTCAAATGTACAATTCTTCATTTGCAAGAAGTTTGGACACTACGTGAACCTATCTCACAGTCATCAGACAATGCCACAAATGATGGTATTGGATAATAATCAAGTTATGATTCTACCACAGATGAAGATGAATGATTAGAGTTCTTATGTTGATTATGTCATTTGTGTGTTGTATCAACAATGTAATTTTTATAATAATAATGGAGTATATAATGATTATACTGTATTACTATTTCATTAAGGACTTGAGATTGTGTGGAACAAAGAAATGTGACTCAATTGCAGGATAAATTTTTGGAAAATATATGGTTGAGAGATTGATAAATCATATTATAGTTCTGATACCGAGGTAGTGATTTGGGAATAATACATGATTGATTTGGATAAATTATATTGGATATTCTTTACTACCTTGAAACTGATTAATGATTTTTATATTCCATCATTTATGGGGTTTACAACATTTTTGGATTGAAGGAGTATATCCATTATTATTTATGGAATAAGGTATCATGAATGTAATCAATAAAGTTTTATGGTAATACAGGATATTGTAGTGTTATAAAATAATACATGATGAAAGTGTTCACATGTTATTACACAGAAAAAAGGATCTTCTTTTTTAGACTAAAGCATTTTGGATCGTTCTAGTTTGGATTATTTTTGGATTTCCATACAAGGAAAACCCAGAGGTTGGGAGGCATCCTATTGCTTCTGGCATGGCCGTGAGACATGAACCCACAACCGAAGGGCAACGAGGGTGTATCACCTACCACTGGCCCAGATAATGTCCGGGATTAAATAATGTAGTATTTTTTAAAAGATATGGTAGATGAAATATAAATTCATTTGTTAACCCTATACGATTATGATAAATAGAGTATTTTTTGAGTTGAATTATGTTTTGGGGTGAAATATGAGTTTGTGGTAGAAATTTATTAATGGATAAAACTCTGATTATAAAGTAATTATATCTCCTTATGATCTTACCCAATCTCATAAATAAATTCCTCAACATTAAGAAAAGGAACATAGAGCAAAAAAAATTTCTTAGATGGTACCTTAAAGCATCACTAATTTATGGCTTTGAGATTGTTGGCCTTTTCATATCCATGTTCTCTACCACTCTCCATCAAATAATTGATGGTTATATTTCTCTTCCATATCCATATTTTCCTACATTGAACCCTAGTATGTGTTATTCTCTATAATATTTATACTTTCCACTCTTTATTTTAAATTTAGGCCTCATTTATTCATTTATCGATGTGGGATTTCAACTAATATATTTTGAAAGGTAAAAAATGTGTTATCTTAATACCTTATGTTTTGTTGAACCGATGATATTTTAAATCATCATAGATTGATGAATTTATAGACCTCAATATTAAACTTTTTCGTGATTGATGACCTCAATCACTACCTATAAATATTTATGTTTTCCCTCCAATTATATGTCTCTAATTTCCACCAATGTTCTCCTAATCGAGATCATAATTTGGTGGTGACCCTTTCATTTCTCTTTTCCTCATATTAAGAATAAATTTTAGTAACCCAATTTCCGATGTGGGTTTTCCCACAATGATATTTTTTATTTTCAACATTTTATTTTTGAAGAACAATTTCAAATTGTGAGGATGTAATTTTTTGAAGGAGGGGAGAATGTTACACCCCAAGATATCATAGTTTGTTATTTCTTCAAAATAATTCAATTACTTGCACTACACGCAACACCGAGTTAAAGCGCACCATGACTTACCAAACTAGCCGTTATGAATAGTAATACATACTTTTTGAAATTCTATAAATTCTATTTCTAAAAATGGACTTTATTTTTGATTCGGAATGTCAAAATTATCCTAGGTGGAAGTTTTGATACTTTTCAAAAAACTTTAATATTTTGAAGAATAGTGAAAATTACTAAATTTTAATTATAAACAACTTTTTTAATCAAAATAATTAATAGTGATAAATCATGAATTTTAGTGTTTTTAAAGTATATTTAGAATATATTTCTACGATTTAATACAATGTTGGTCCTTGGACATAATTTCACAATTAAACCGAACATAAAACAAGTATCAATCTTTTAATAGTTATTATATCTTAAAAACACGCATTGTTTTGACAGTGGGAATTAATTTTAAATTAATTTCTGCCACTTCTGTGTTTTGAATTTTGAAAAATGCATTCCATATTTCGAATCAGGATGTTCAAATTATGTAAATAGGTAATTTTTATTTTTAGACATTTTGAATAATTATTTCGGTAAATATTTTATTTACCATCGTTAAAGGGTAAATCCGGAAAATAAGGGTTGAAAATAGTATTATAATAATAAAAAATTACCCTAAAACGTGTTCTAACCTTATTGGTTGATACATGTCCGACCATGGGCATCTTTGGGTCAATTTTGGGACCCCATGGAGCCACTTGTAAGTGATAATGACACTTTATATTAATTAAGTTAAAATGAATAAAAAGATGACAAAAGCATATATCTTTTAGAATAACAATTTTTAAATAGGGTTATATATGTTGGATTTCAGATTATAAATATTCATTAGAAATATAAAAAGCTTTCCTACATAATGGTATTTTATTTATAATTTTTAGACATTAAATAATTTAATTTATTTATGACACAATGATAATGCTATAATTACCATAATAGTGAAAAATTAAAATAATTGATAATATAAATAAAAAAATAAATATAATTAGGGACTTTTAATGAATTGAACTAATTTTATAGGATACTATGACATATTAGGATTTTTTTAATTAACTTTGGTCTATGTAATCATTCTGTTATGATTTATACAAAAGTCAATTATTAAATAGTGTCAAAATTGACATAAAAGTGTTTTTAAAACAAATATTATATTATTAATTGATATTAAATTCTTAGAAATCTAAGGTTCGGCCAAGAGACATATATAATGATATTTTTATCATTAATGGACCTCTTGGGGGTCTCGTGGAGGTATATTGTAAGTTTATTAACTATATTATATAAAAATACAAAGTGACATGGTAAGTGTCAAACTAATTAACTATGTGTTAAATCTAAACGATAAGGTTAATATAATGACCCAAACCTGTCTAAATTCTATATTCTGATTAGTTTTCGACCCCTACCCACCTTAGAATTTAATGAATCTACTTTGGATCCATTATTAACCGAATATGAATTTATTATAAAATAATATTTCTTGCTTTTCCAAAGGTGCCCCTCACCCCTCTTATAAAAGGACACTCACCCTTCTAATTAATTCACATAATCATATCCTTTTGGTTCTTACAAAACCTGACCAAATACTCTCTAAAATTCCATCAATTCATCATAGAGGCCTTCCTTTATTCATAAATCCATCCTAACAAGCCATTTTGATCAAATAAAAAGGAAGAACCCGAAGAAGACGTAATAATGTCACTACCCTTTTTTCAAGTTCCTTTCTTCTACAACTTCTTCTTTCTTTGTTATTACCATTCTAAAATAATTAATCCATTATATCCTATATAATATAATGTTATTATAAATATTTTACAACCATATTAAGTATTCTATCCATTCTTTGAATGACATGTCAGCATACGTGCGTACATACAGCTTACCGTCTCCACGTCGTGGGGTAATTGTTATTCACTATATTATTATTTGGATGGGTATAATAATGATTTTTAATTAATATAAATAATAAATATAACATGATAATGATTATTTATATATGATATACCATCCAATTATATATTATTTTAATATCAAAAGAATGATATTGTCGCTCGTGCGTATGTACGGACTACCGTCTCCACGAACGCGATGAGATTAATTCTCTATCGTATCCATTCAAGTATAATAATCATTTGATGATTTAAAAATAATGTTTAAGGACATGATATAATTCTGGATATGAATAAGATAAAACATATCCATGACAACCACTGTTTACATAACAAAACATATAAAAGAAAACGAGTAAGTTATCACCCGAAACAACGATAATTCTAAGATATTATTAACAAAGCAATGTTAAAAGATCATATAAGATATCATATGAATGTATATGATACTTGTATAATTTAATAACAATTATTTCACCATTATAAAGGAGGTTAACCTATTTCCAACCAAGGAAAAGTTCAAGGTAAGGGGTTTTCATCTCACTCCTTATTCCCGTGAGGTTCATGCCAAATTGCCACCATTAACTTTTTTGTGGTGTATGTACTGCCCATAATTATATTCTGTATGTAATAAAATTTAATTTATGTGTATTTACATATTCATTGTATGATACATCTTTCATGGTTTGTATGTTTCGTAATTTACCAAATTGGTAAGGGTTTATTTCACAATCTCTTCATTATCTGAGGTTGTTTATATGTAATTATCTTCTGGGACCTCTTTCTCATCCAAATCCATATTTCTTAAAAATGTCTTTCAAAACATTTTTAATATTTAATAGACAATGGGTTAAAGTCATTTATAACCTTATTTGAATTTTTATGTTTTTAAAGGAATCTTTCCAACGTTTTTGAAACAAGTTACTTTTTAACATTTTTGAAAAAATTAAGGTAAGAATGTTTTTTTAAAATTATACGGCGTGTACGGTTATTCTCCGCCATTATTACACATTTGAAGCTTCCTTCACAATCATATAAATATATTTTCAAAATAAAGGTTTTCTCTATAATTATGCGACTTTTAAATGATTTCAAGAAAAGAGATATTTCTCTCAAATAGTATTGATTTCATCTATGTCAACATCCTTTGATGAATTTTCAACTTGTTTCAAGTTGATTTATTATGATAAAAATAATCCATATTGTATTTAAGGTTTTGTGATATTTTTGACTATGGATGAGTTATTTTTTTCCATTAATGGTTTATGATTAAAGTTTTGACATTTTGTATGTTATTTTTAAAAAGAATGTTTATGTTATATTTCATCCTCTTGTTAAGATGAATGTGTTGGACTAGTATGTTCCGGGTTATAGACTGGTAAAAGTAAGCCCTCCGGGTTGGTTTCCAGTTATTAGAGGCACTCCGGGTTGGTTTCCGATTATTAAAGGCACTCCGGGTTGGTGTCCGGTTTTTAGAGGCACTCCGGGTTGGTGTTCTATTATTATAGGCACTATGGGTTGGTGTCTGGTTATTAGAGGCACTCCGAGATGGAGTCCGGCTACAGAGTCTCTCCAGGTTGGGTTCTGGTTACAGTTGTCCCTTAGGTCTTTGCACGAGGCCTCGACACAGAAATTAAAGTTCGGCATCATGCATTCCATCATTATGAAAGTGGTTAGTGATATTGCATGTGATTATTCGATTAGTAGAATATCCATGTGAATAAGTAAATGGAATTATTTCATTTTATTTCTGCCATATTATTCTGAAGTTCAAGTTTAAAAGGTTTTTGTTTTAGATTTATACATTGCCTTAAATATTTATGCTTATTTTTGAAAGTATCTGCTGTATTTCTTACCCTTACTAAGCATTTGAGCTCACCCCTTTCTATGTTTTATTTTTCCCAGGATTCCAAGAAGTGTAATATGATTGATATTCGGGGTTAATCAAAGGGAATAATGGTGTTCATAAAGATTATTTTTGTTGTTTTGTACGTCATAAAGTGTAAATGTAACATTCAGGTATGTGATCTATTTTTCCAAGACTGCTAAACTGATCAGTCCTTCGGGACATGATTCTTTGCAATCATGCCAATGTATTAAAATAATACACCGACTCTGGGTAACTGGGTTCAGGGCGTTATAGACATCACATACAATCCAATCGTTTATAAATATACAAATTATAATTTTTTTATCATTAAAAATTATTCAATAAATATTCCAATTAATATTCTATATAAAAATATCAACTATTAAATGTTATCTATAAAAATTTAATAGTATATACTTTTTAATTAACCTATTATACATTATAACTTATATATAAAACATAAAAAATTTGTCCCCATGTGATAAAACTGTACTTTTACCACATTGTAAATCTATCAAACGAGAATAACTGAGATAAGATTTTAGTCCAACTAAGACAATGTTTGATGTATTATATTACCATATCTGGGAATCAACACATATCTATTGTGGTTATATGTTAATTATCATAAACAGCGATAGATACAAAAAGATATTTGAAAGGACTTAGATATCATATTAATAAAATATATATTCATTAAAATTTATTAATACTATATTAAATATATCTTAGATAACCTAATATAGGTTTTTCATTAGAAAATCATATATCCCCCATATATTATTTAAGACCAAATTTCCACATACAATATATTTTAAAAAAACCATGAAATTGTGTATATTATATAGAAAAAATAATGAATTCTTAAAGTAAATAAAAATATTAAATGAATGGAACAACTGAATCCAATGAATCAAAAAACAAGTAAAGACACTAATAATTGCCTATAATTGTTGGAGATATACTATATGAAGAGGAGAATATTTGGGTATCCCTCGGGATTCTTGGAATGAAATTGAGAGGAAAATACAGAGAGATTGTAACAACCATGGGGATTTGAATTGGTAAATTTTATTTTTTTTATTAATGTTTAAGGTATTCCCTCAATGATTGACATATATTTTATAAACATACATGACACAGTATCATAGGAATAATTGTTTTTTGCATTATTTCTTGGGCCACCCATGTGGTTTTGTAAACCATAAAGATGATATGGAAATCAGATATATAAGATTATTGAAAAATCATTCATGTTCATTATGATATCATTTAATTAATTTAAAAACAAAGTCCCCCTTAATCAAGCCATGCTGTAATGTGGAATAATTAGTCATAATTATGAATTAATACAATACCATATGTGATAATCCATATTTTAAAAAATTATATTTCCCAATCCCAGTGAAATATCTTATTAAATGATTTATTAAATAGTTTTATAATAGAGATTAGTTAAATTTAAAATTAAAATTCACACCTACAGTGGTAGAGACCATAAAATTTATTATATATTTTTTAAAACAGTCATTAATGAATGATTATACAATTTGAAACATTTTTATATGAGAAAAAGTATGCATATCTATGTTCATTATCTTCTTGAATATTTAATTAATATAATTAATAAACACATTATTTTATAATTTAAATTTATAATAAAATAAATTTATTATAACATATTCCATTATAATATTTTATATAACAATATTATTTACTTTGTATTGTGTTGTTGATATTCAGGGTAAAAATATGAAATAAAATTATGATAAAAACTAACCTTATTTATAGTATTCACTATTATGAAAATATAATCCTCTTAATTTTAAAATTAACATCAATCGTAGTAAGCAGAATCATCATCACAACTCCATATATATTCAATGACATAATTTAAATCAATCAGATAATTATTATCCTTACTTTATTGATTTAGATTTTTTTATTTAGGCTTTATTTATCTATTAATTATAAACTAATAAAAAGATTGTTTAGAAGCATCATTCTAATAAGAATTTCATTTCTTCTTTTGGTATCTATTAAGATAATACATTGTATTTCACCTCACATATCCATTATTTTTATCCATATATATGATAATTAATTTAGTATTGTTATATAATTTGTTCAAGAATTAATGTGATTTAGAATATGATGATTTTGTAAAAATAGATATATTCTTTTTAAATGTATCATATTTCTTCTTTTTTTGCTTATTTAGTTTAGTTCATTATCTCAATATCTTTTTAATATAATAAATTGGTTTCTATATACATCTTATATTCATTTATTTTTAAGCTCACACAAATTGAAACATTATCGAAATTTAAAATCAACTGTAGAAGTCTTAATACCATTTCAAAAAGGCCATGATTATCTTATTTTTGTCAAATTGAAATTAGTTTATTAATAATAGTACAAAATATATTGAAAATCATATTAACATGTTCATTATAAACTATGAAGATATTTTGGAAATCAGTTAAAAACATTAAATCATAGTTGTAAATAATACATATATTCCATGTGACTAACTGTAGACACCCAAACATTGACATACATTGACATTACGTTACATTCACAGAATACTTAATACATGAAAAAAACAGACGCTCAAAGATAATATTAGTTTAGTGCCTATGGAAACTAGGAACAAAATCTTCTAATCATGGTGAAAGATCTTCAACATCTCCTATAAAGATCTTTCCCTTTTTGGTTTTCTTACATAAAACATTCTTTATATCCTGGGGAAAAGAAAACATATAAAGGGTGAGCTCAGATGCTCATTAAGTGTATGCGTGGAGAAAATAAATCAAACCATATATATTTGAACATAAAAATTGGATCATAATGTTTAAACATAGAAATCATGAGCAATTACATAAAACATGACAGTATGTAAGGCATAGATCATAATGGAACATCAATCATGATAAAACATCTTGGAAATAAAACATATAACTTTCGAAAAACATTATGAACATGATATTATTTCCATAGTAGCGAAGGAATTGCTTCCAATACCATCTTAGTGGACAAATTCCCTTTCTGAATCGAGTTCACTCCTCGTTCCAGTCTTGTATCACTGAACCAAATAATCATACCATTTGAGCCATGTCTATCTCATTAGATATAAATCTTTAACTAATGAATTTGAGGGGTTATAGGTCCCACCGATCTCATAATGATATCATTTTTACTTGTTCCACAAAATAAACATCAAACATTCATCAAATCCCAAAGAATAAAATGGGTTTCATAAAATCATACCATCATAACATAATCCATATAAAACAAATGTATATTTCATCATAATAAAATTGAAACCATGTAAATCATAGTGATGTTATACATGAAACATACACATATTAAATAATTTCATCTTCGATGGGAAATGGTTTTGATAAAACACTTGAAATGAGTTCTTGAGGAAAATATCCATTCTTCTTCAAAAATAACTTTCTTTTCACAAAATTCCATGTAATTATAAAAAGAAAATTATTATTTTTAAAATTTTCATAAAATCTTGTAGTGTAATCTTCATAAAAATCAGGCGTTATGAACCATAAAAATCCATTCACACTGTATAAGTTAAAAATAACATTCTTCTCGTACTTTTGTCGGAAAAGTCAACAAAGACATCGTATGGTAATCAAAAGAAAGATTCCTTACATACTATATAGTAAAAGTCAGAAATAGGTTAAAAAGACTTTAAAAATACATAAAACCATTTTTATAAAATAAGGGCATGGATGATAAACATAACCCCATAAAATACTTACGAATAAACAATATTGGATAAAAACGAGATTGGAAAAATTATCCCTTACCTTAGGTCCGATATGATTCATAAGTATCCAAAACTATTATATAATTATTTAAATAATGTAATTGACTTATTACATAATCATATTCATTGTTTAGATATCATATATGGTTTAATTATGTCTTTATATTACCTGTTATTTTGTAAATTCCATGTTAAAGCAGTGTTTTTGGTAAAATTATTTCATTTATTGTACGTGTTTCGACATGTTGTTCGTGATATTATTAATTATATATAGATATAATTAATTAAATAATCTAAAAAATGATTTATATATATATATATAATATATTCATCATATACATAAATATATGATAGATCGATAAATGGAATGAAATACATCGTTCATCGAGACGGTAGGCCATACGTACACATGAACGCTGTTTTCGTTTCCCCATTAAATTGAATGGAATTTATAGATAAATATATATATATATATATATACATAAATCCAGTATCATTATTCTGTCATATATTTCATTATTATTCATTATATATACTTTATAATCATTCATGAATGGTTAACATGGAGAATTAATCCCATCACGTCGTGGATACGGTAGTTCGTACATACGCACGATCGATGATATCATTCTCATGATCATGTAATTATATTTAAGTGTATGTATAATATTTCAGAATCAAGATCACTTAAAAATAATCATATATAGTTATTTATTTACACCATTATACCCATAAAAGTAATGTGGTGGTGGAAAATAGATTACACCACGGCGTGGAGACGGTATTCTGTACGTACGCACGTTCGGTGATTTCGTTCTCCGTAGGATGGATATATGATGAAATTGGGTTTTTTAATATTTATAATAAAATATAACTATATGAGTTATAATGATGCTATTAATTTATGATGAAAAAAATAAATAATAATAAGTAGAAGAATAAATAAATTGGAATGAATCGATAAAAGATATTACCTCTCCTTTGATGTGCCTCTTCTTAACCTCCTCTTAAGGCACTAGGGATGGTCTTTTGAGGAAACCAGAACATCTATAATGTTTATTTGGAAGATGATACGGTAAATGGTCTAGGGTTGACCGAGGTTCAAGGCTCATAAGGGTGTGAAGATAAGAGGGAAGGGGTTCCCTTTTTATAAGGGGGGAGAGGGCCACCTTAGGAAAACATTAAATATTATTTTATAATAAAGTCATATTCGGTTTTTAATAGCACCAAATTGATTTTTTTAGAATATAAGGTGGGAATGGGTCAAAATCCTCTCATCCGATAGGTTTTTGATAATATTAGGTTACTATTTTATCCTTATCATGTAGATTTAACTCTAGGTTAAATAATTTATCTTTTACCGTGACTTTTTGTTTTCTTACACTATATGGTTAATAAACATACTATAACAAGCCAAACGAACCCCAAGTGGTTCATTATTAATATATATATAATTATCTAAGTCATTTTTCCGATCCTTAGATTTTAGGAATAAAATAACAATTAATAATATAAAATTTGTTTTAAAAACTATTTTTTGAAAATTTTGACACTATTTGGTACTTGAATTTTTAGAAAATCATAACAGCATGATTAGTTCAAAAAATGTTAATTAAATCTATTATAACAATCCATATTAACCTAAAAATTTAGTTTAATTCAGAAAAAGTATAAAATTACATTCACTGGGGTATTTATAACATCAATTATGTAAATAATTCATTATTAATGTTATTATTGCATCATCTTTGTGTCAAAAATAAATTGAATTATTTAATGTCTAAAAATTATAAATAAAACACCATTAGGTAGGAAATCTTTCTAGATCTCTAGTGAATATTTATAGTTGACTTTATCTTTTGTATAACCCTATATTAAAAATGTTCTAGTTTTTAAACTTGGATTTTAACTATTTTAACTCTTTTTTAAATAAAAAAATAATAAATGTCATAATCTAATCCAAGTGGACCAAAATGATAATATTATATTCATTAGGTTGTTTCTGGTCGAAATATATATATCCAATATAATTAAGACATGTGTTAGGGTAATAATAATATCATTTTTACCCTTAATTACCCTATTTACTTTTAACCATGGTAAATAAAAGTAAAATGTTACTATTCACGAACAATTATTTTTATCATATTGAACCACATATTACCTATTGTTATTAACAGTGTCTCTAAGATTTTTGAAATTCCACTCATAGAAGCAGTATGAGTTTGTTTTATGGAAGTTTGCAAAAAGCTCCTAGGAGGTGGGTAAAAGACGGTGAAAAGGTAAATAAAATTATTAAATATATAAAATTATTATAAAATCAATTAAATAAATTACATTTAACTTATATAGGTATTATGTATCAATTTTGACATAAAATAAATTTAAATAAAATAAATAATTATTAAAATAAAAAGTCAGTTTTTAAATAGTAACCTAGTGTTTTCAGTATTCATAAAAAATTGTAAGTTTTCATAAAAATACCAAAAAATCACCCTAGACTAATTTCGATATTAAGAATCCAAAAATGAAGTCCAATTTTGAAAGATAAAATTTATAAAGTTTCAAAAGGTGGGTATTACAATTCATAACAACTAGTTCATAATAATATAATAATATCTCATTTAGTGAAACTCGGTATTGCGGACTACACACGCTATCGAAAAAGGTATCGATTGCGTGTAATGAAAGCCAAGTCAGGGTTGCGATTAGTGAAAGCTTTGTTTAGTGTTTCATATAACATAATCAAAACTTATTTCATTTATACAATAAAAAAATCTATACTCAATGTTTCATAGAATAATTTGAACAAAATTAACTTGAAATTCTGTGTAACGCGAGCCAAGAATATTGTTGTGTATACTGCAAGCTAATACGGTGTTGTGTATAGTAAATGCTAATCTTGGTGTAAAATACTACACAAGACATCAAAGTAATTAAAAATAATATTTCTCATAAAATCTCGGGGTGTTACATTCAACCCCACTTAAAATGAATTTCACCCTCAAAATTCGTTGGGGTTATAAATCATTTACTACTTGTAAGATTCTTTCATAGAAACCCACATCGTAAAAAGGAATACAAAAACATAATTTTAAAAATTGATGTATGAAACATATCATTTACCCAAATAAACTCATCACTGGGTTTCGATATAGGAGAACATAGGTGAAATTATGTATATGGAAGAGAAACCTAACCATCACGTTCTAATGGAGAGTGGTAGAGAACATGACTTTGAAAAATCCAATAATCTCAAAGCCATAAATTTGGGATGATTTAAGTTACAATCTGATTCATCATATATAAGGGCACTAGGACAACATTTTTGGTTTTCATGATCATTTCCCTAAAGTTGAAGAATTTGAATTAGAAGAAATACTTCCTTTATTTCGGTATAATCTCACCATTTTTCATGCCTTGAATAATTTTCACTTCATATCATAAAGAAATGAAGTTGAATTTGTCTTCAATGAAGTTATAGAAGATCATGCGATAGAATGATGGGTCATTCCATCTGTCTCAGACAAAAGGTTAGAAAAAGTTATCTAATATACATAAGTCCATATATGGTGAGGTTAATCATATATGATTCCAAAAATGGACTTATACTTCATATATCATACCTCTTAATATAATAAAAATATTTTCTACTATCCAGGGACTTCCTGTAAACCTGTGGTAGGTAATAAAGGCATGTCGCACTTCGGTTGTAGGAACATGCCGGAAATAATATCGAAAAACAAGTTCTATCCTTATACAATACTATCTAATGTCTAACATAATCCATTACAATCTTCAGGCTTATCCAAAATACTTTTATCCAATCTCATAGTATAAATAAAATGATTACTATAAATTTTGTCTAACAAGCATTGAATACAATCATTCATCACTCGTATATCATAAGATATATCTTGTTGGTCACATTCCAATCATCTGAATTCCTTAATCATGTATTCTCCTGAAAAAAAATTTAATACCCATTGAACTTTAGTGAAAACATGATTGATTTCAAAAGGTAACTCTTTCCACATACCAAATTCCCAATATTTCAATATACTCAAAAAAAGTTTTCACATTGTCCTTATATCAGTCATGGGCTCATTAATATTATTTTTTATTTATACCTTCATTATTCACAAATCATCTTCCTTCCAAAATATATGAATTAGTTTTCATGGTTACCGGTACCATATAATTATTGAAAAACATAATAAACCAATACAATGATATTCCAATATTCCACAGTACTATAAATTAAAATCCACACCATTATTTTGGAATCCTGTTACATAAAAACATAATCATTCCACTACATAATTTTCATACTCAACATCACCAATAATTATCGCAAGTGACTTCCCTTTGGCCTTTCCATTAATAGGTTGCTCACATCAATCATCAATAACCCTTGGATTAGGGAATTGATTAGCATAATACCCCATTTTCTTGCACTTGAAGCATTGAAGTGTTGGTAGTGCATTTTCTATAGTCATTTCATTATTCACATCATTAGGAACCCTTTTTACATTACTTTGACACTCAGCTACTTGATGACCTTATTTTCCACACATAAAACATTTTCAAGTCCCTTTAAGACAATCTCCACCATGCTTTTTTCAACAATTTGTTCATAAATAACCATTAATCTTCTTTTCACCCTTATTTTGAGATTTCTCCATGAACTATATAAGTCCCCTGCCTTAAACCATACTTAATATTGAATTAGATGAATAATTCACATTGAGGATCTTTTCAAGTTTAGAGTTTTAGTGAAATATGACATAACTATTACATATCAAAATATTACAATGTAAAAACTTCTACTCAGTTTCCATAGAATAAAAACTCTTAAATAGAAACATATCTAGTTCCAAGATTTAGATAGCATGACTTTTCCATGATCCCATCCTTGACCCTATTCCACATTTTTTCTCGTGAAAAACATTTCAAAAATTACTTGGGGTGAGCATAAAATGCTTAGTAAGGGATACAAAAAGAATGAAAACTGTTAGTTTTTCAAAACAACAAGTAAACCATGTATACATTATCAATGTAATACCTTTCACATTTATGAAGTAGTAAAAAGACTTCACTGAATAAAAGACCATTAATTACCCTTTGTAACCAAAATATTACCATAAAACCCATATAAAGAACACATAACATATAAAGTTAACATGGGGCATAAACATACTTAAGAGGAATAACCATCCGGTCGACTTCCACACATATCACTTAATGGAATAGCCATACGGCAAAATTCCATACCCAATGCATTGGAGGTTATAACGTAACCACCCGTCCTGGTATTCACGGCACCACCCGTCATATGGTTTATCATGTAACCACCCTTCCAATGTCCATATACCTTTATAAAACCATAAGATGTAAAACAAACATAATGGAAAGATAACATTTCCACATTCCGATCACAATATATCACTTAAATATATCGACATAACAAATCCATTATAAAAACCATTTTCAATACAAAAAAACATAAAATTGTATATGGTATTTATTTCATTTTAAAAAATATTATGGCTTGTTGAGGAATCCAAAGACCAAATAATACTCGAGGTGGCGGAAAAAGGTCGTTGTCACCGCGTACATTAAAAGAAACATTCCTTTTTTTCGTTTTGTAAAACGCTTCGTAGAAAAAGATTCATTTTGTATAAAATTAAATTTCAAAGTGTTTTATACACCATATAAAGTAATGTTGTGTATAAAACAAAATATGCCTCAACGAAAGGAGATTGAGACGAAGTCCTTTACCTCAGGACCGACTTGACTCGATCGTTCTTTAACATCCTGAATAATAAACGTGAGTTAATTTCTACTTGAATAAGAACCTTTTTAAAGTTCATTATTCCTTATATATCACTTATTACCGTGTTATTAACACTATGAAATTATTTATGTTAATAATGGTCGTTTTTCCGATCCTTGTTACTTGAGTCAAAAATAAATTCTTTATAATTACAAATTGAAAATGTGGTAAAAAATCCGTTATATCATGAATTATATTCATGATGTAGATGTCCTATATATAATATATATCCATTATATACATGCATTTATAATATTACATAATCATTTAGAGGTAAGAAATGAAATGCACCGTTCATGGAGACGGTAAGCCGTACGTACGCATGAACACTACTTTAATTTCTATGTCATATTAATGGAATTAAAACTAAATGGGTGGTATGTATATTTTAATTCCAGAATTATATTCATCAATTAGATATAACATACATCATATATATCCATTATATATATGTACTTATAATAGTACATTACATTTGGGGATAAGAAATGAAATGCATCGTTCATGGAGAAGGTAAGCCGTACGTACGCAAGAAGGCTACCTTCATTTCTATCTCATACTTTAATGGAGTGAAATCATAATTATATAAAGGTATAATATAATTCCAGTATAATACCCTATATAATATCATTACATACATCCTTTATACGTCCAACGTATGGCATTAACTAATCAAATCACTCTGAGGTGGTGGTAGTCCGCATTTCCAAAAAATGAAATTATCCTGTTTACTCAATGGAAACCATAAAGGTATGCCTCAAATGAAAAATACAGAAGCTTAAGTAAAACATAAACATATTATATATCATATATAAATATATTTTCATCTTTATGGACTCCTTTAAGGTGTTATATGAGTGTTGAACAAACATTGTTTCGGGAGGCAGAAATTCACCATCTAAAGAAACAATATGTTCTTTGACCATTAGGTGAAGATGTGTGTATGTGAAGATAAAATCCTTATTATAACAACATCATATTATATTGAGGATACTGTTTCTGTTACAAAATAAATTAATAATAAGAGTTTAGGGGGTTGGAGAAGAAAAATAAAACATAAGAACACAAGAGAAGACAGTACCTTTAAAACAGGTAACTCTTATTGATTTGAGCTCAAAGGCATCCTTGGGAAGACTTCATCCCAATGTGAGGCTTCTAGGTGTAAGAGATGGATGTGGAGAGACAAAGTGTTCAGGGGTTGGACAAGTCAACGGCTTCAGAGGTCTGGGTAAGAAGGTAGAGGTGGGGGCTTTTTATAAGACGAGAGGAGGGGCACTCTTGGAATGTTTTAAAAGGATGAATTATTATAAAATGAGCTTTGGGTTTTAAAGGTCCCACATTGATTTATTTTGAGGATATGGTGATAAGAGTTCTAAATCCAACCATTCAATAGGTTTTTGACATGTTTAGGTCTTAGATTTTACATTATCTTCTCATTTTATTTAAATCGTTAAATAATGAGGAAATCATTGCATCATCATGGTGTCATAAATAATTTAATTTATTTAATGTCTAAAAATTATAAAAAAATATATCATGATTTAGGAAATAGTTCTATATTTCTAATGAATATTTATAGTAATAATATGACTTGTATAACCCCCGTAAAAATTATTTTAGTAAAATAACTCATGTTTGTGACATTTTTTTTAACTTTAAATAAAATGATATTATTGTCATTTTCCTACCAAAGTGGCTCCATGGGGTCCCCAAGTTGACCCATGGATTGTCTTGGTAGGTTATAACACATCCAATAAAGGTAGTACATGTGTCACGTTCATTTCATATTATTAAAACATTATTTTTACCTCAAATTACACCAATTACCTCTAATCGCTATTAAAAATATAAAAGTTACTATTCACCAAAAAATTATTTTAATCCCATTGTACCACATTTTACTTACTAATGAAAACAATCTATGTCCTATTTTTGAAATTTAGAACACAAAGGTGGTAAAATTTCATTTAAACAAAAAATCAGTTTTTTAACTACCACTTAGTGGTTTCACTATTCATCAAAAATTGAAGTTTTTCAGAAAAATAACAAAACGTCACCCTAAGCTATATTTGATATTCTGAATTCAAAAATGATTTATATTTTAAAAAATTCAAAAAATTTATGTTACATTAATTAATTTAATAATTAATTCTCGTTGTCATGACAAATAGAGTGTTTTTATGGAACAATATATATCAAAATATTGACACTAGATTAAGTCCAATTTCAAAGTGAAATAAATTCCAACGACCACTATTGGATTAAATGGTAAAAATACAATATAATTTAACTTTAAAACCAATTCAATATATAATGTAATCATATAAATAAATTAGAATAAATAGAGGTTTTGAATTAAAATACAACATTTTTCACTATTCATTAAAAAATGAACATTATCGGAAAAATACCAAAAATTGACACAAAGTAAATTTTGATGTCCTGAGTCTAAAAAAGAATTTCAGTTGGTCCAATAGAATATATAATAGTTACCAAAACTATATTTAAAGATGGTTCTCCATGAAAAGGTGATAAGTAGACATTTAGTGAATATTAGAGTATCTATGCCTAAAATTGAATTATTTTCTTATTTTAAGACTTTATCTTTTATTGGACAAATGTAAAACCATTTAATAAACATATATAATCATATTTTAGTTTTTTCTATTCATTCCACAAAAGCTACGTGTTAACTACCATTTAAAATCATATTATTATTTTACTAGGGTGCAACGTAAGATTTCAAAGAAACTCTTTGTTGCGTATTGGGTACGCTATCGAACATAGCAACCCCTTTGAAGTAAAATTAATATTTAATAAAAAAATATTAATAAATATGAAAATACTTTATTCATTATTTACATGGGATGTTACATCCTTCCCCCCTTTTGGGAATTGTTTCCTTGCAATTTTATTCACTTATCAAAATAAGTGGAGGTATTTATCCCTTATAGAATTTTTATATTTCCTTGTTGCCTCTTCAACCATATGGGTTTTACACGAAACCTTTACCTGGTGAATTACCTTATTTCGCAACACTTTATCTCTTTGGTCAAGAATCTAGACTAGTTGTTCTTCATAATAGAGATTATCTTCCAACTGAACTACCTCTGGGCTCAAAACATGAGATGGATCTGGGATATACTTTCTCAACATCGAAACATGAAAAACATTGTGTACCTGAGATAAACTCAGAGGTGAAGCCACTCGGTAAGAAACTGATCCAACTCTCTCCAGAATTTCATTTGGTCTAATGATCATTGGACTCATCTTTCCGTTCTTACCAAATTGCATCACACTTTTCCACGGTGAAACATTGAGAAAAACATGATCACCTACCACGAAATATAGATCCTTCTTCCGGTTATCTGCATAACTTTTCTATCTGCTCTGAGCTATTCTCATCTATTTCTGAATCAACTGATCTTTTTCTGCCATCTCTTCTACTAATTCTGGTCCCATCAGCTTCCTTTCATCCACTTTATCCCAAAAAGCTAGAGTTCAAAACCGCTTCCCATATAATGCCTCATACGGAGCCATATGTATACTGGAATGAAAAATTTTAATATATGAAAATTCAACAAAAGAAATATGATGGTACAAACTTCGCTGATAATCCATCAAACAAGCACGTAGCATATCCACCTATTTCTGAATTGTTCGTTCTAACTGCCCATATGATTGAGGATGAAAGGTTGTACTAAAATTTAATTCATTACCCAACGACTTCTGAAGGCCGTTCAAAAATTTAGAGGTAAACCTGGGATCACGAGTAGATAAAATGGATAAGGGAACTCCATGCCACCTCACTATATCATTAAGATACAATCGTGAAAGTTGATCTAGAGAGAAAGTATCTTGTATAGGAAGGAAATGAGAATATTTAGTCAAGCTATCAACAATAACCCAGATTGCATTATTACATTGAGATGTCTTCGGTAATCCCACAACAATGTACATGGATATATTTTCCCATTTCCACTCTGGCACTGGTAACGGCTGATGCATCCCTTTTCGGTAATTGTCGCTCTGCTTTAACCTGCTGACAAGTCAAACATTTTATAGTAAATTCAGAAATACCTCTTTTCATTCCATCCCACCAGTAATACTCCTGTATATCTCTGTACATCTTAGTACTGCCAGGATGAACTGAAAATGGGGAACTATGTGCCTCACATAACAACTCACCCTTCAACTGTGAATCACAAGGCACACATAATCTCTTCCCAAACCTAAAAACACAATCATTATCAATGTTGAATTCTGGAAACTTACCCTTATGAACAAGCTCAACCTTTTTCTACAACTCAATGTCTTGCTTCTGTGCTTGATTGATTCTGTCTGATAGATTAGATTTCAATGATACCTAAAACAAAACAGAATAACTTCCCACACAAACAACTTCCATGCCAAAGTTCATCAAATCAAAAACCAAAGGATCTCATTCCAAACATATCATGGTTAATGAAGCATTACTTTTTCGACTCAAAGAATCAATGACTTTATTTTCTTTTCCCATATGTTAATGAATTGTATAATTATAATCCTTGATTAATTCCATCCATCTCCTCTGTCTCATGTTCAATTATTTCTGAGTGAATATATACTTAAAACTTTTTTGATCAGTATAGATTTCACACTTTACTCCATACAAATGATACCTCCAAATTTTTAGAGCAAAAACAACATCAGCTAATTCTAAATCATGTGTAGGGTAATTTACCTCGTGAGTTCTCAACTGATGTGAAACATAGGAAATTATATGATCATTCTACATAAGGAAAAAACCATGCCCCTTCAACGAATCATCACTGTATATAACAAACTCACCATTCCTGGAAGGAAGTGAAAAAACTGGAGCATTCACCAATCTTCATTTCAACTCCTGAAAATAATTATCACAATCTTTTGTCCAAATAAACTTTACACCCTTCCGAGTTAGATTAGTCTGTGGACAAGAAAACCATGAATACATTTCAACAAACCTTCTGTAGTATTCTTCCAAACCAAGAAAAATATGGATCTTGGTTACATTTGTTGGTCTTTTGTATTTTTCAACAACTTTTATTTTAGCAGGATCAATAGTAATGACATTTTTTAAAACAATGTGACCAAGGAAAGAAATTTGTTGCAACCAAAACTCACACCTGCTGAATTTTCCAAACAATTTTTTTCTTTTAAGGTATGAAGGATAACCCTTAAATGACTTTCATGCTCCACTTTACTTTTAGAAAACACCAAAATATCATCAATAAAAACAACCAATATTTTTCACCTGAGTCAACTGATCCTTCACTTCATCAAACTGTTTAGTTCTGATTCTGACTGTCTCAGGACACTGATTTGAATTGTCATTTCCCTCTGTATGCCTTCCTAGAAAATCTGTTTCGTTTCCTCTATGAAAACCCAATAATAACACAGAAATATCTTATGAGAAGCAACATGGTAATCTTCAAATGCTATATCATTTCAGCATACCATAAATTAATTTATAATTTAACCATTTTCTAACACCTAAAGATGTCTAAACCGACCTATGATACCAACTATAAGTCCCCAACCTTAATCCTTACATAATAATGAATTAAATTAATAATTCACATTGAGGATCTTATCAGGTTTAGATTTTTATAGAATTAGGTCATAACTATTACATATCAAAAGATTACAAAGTAGACACTTCTACTAAGTTTCCATAGAATAAAAACTCCTAAAAAGAAACATGTCTACTTCCAAGATTTAGATAGCATGAATTTTCCTTGATCCCATCCTTGACCCTATTCCACATTAAGTACTGTGAAAATCATTTCAAAAAAAACATGGGGTGAGCATAAAAATCTCAATAAGGGATACACAAATAATGAAAAATGTTAGTTTTTAAAAACAACAAGTAAACCATGTATACTTTATCAAAGTAATACCTTTCATAATAATGAAGTAGTAAAAACACATCACTAAATAAAAGACCATTACATACCCATTTGTAACCAAAATATTACCATAAAACCCATATAATGAACACATAACTTATAAAGGTTACTTGGGACATTAACATACTTAAGTGGAATAAACATCCGATCGACTGTAGGTTCCGGGCGCAGAGGAAGGGCGTTGGTGGGTTAGCCCAACTTTAATTTTAACGTTAAAAAACATTCAATCTGAGATCCATGATGATATAAAATGCCTAATCATTGGAATAGAACGAAGAATGAAAAGAAAATAAGAGTCCCAGAACCCTTGGGGTGGATCATCATATGTTGATTATAATTAATTTAATTAATGCATAAGAATTACCTCATTGGAATTCTTTCTTTGTTGCTGTGTCTAGTCATGATTCGGTGATCCGTCATTGTGTCATAGAATCCAAGTGTAGGATTCCTCTAGCAGTGATCCACACGTGTGTCACAAATCTCCAAATGTCGCCGAAGGGATCTTCGAGTGCTAGCGCGGAAGAACCGTCGCTTGCGATGTCCGCCTTCGACCGCCTTGATCCGGTGGAGGATCTTGCTCTCGTAACTTGAGGGAGTTCTTGGTGGAAAGGGAATTCTCTCTTGGCTTGGGAGTATTTCCAAATCAGTTTTTCACAAAAATGGATATCCAAAATGTTGGGTTTGTGATGATATTTATAATCATGATTGAGGTTAATAGAGTTATGACAATAAATAAATGTGTTACGTGTTTTATTTATTTTATTAACTCTTATTGAAAACCTCTATGTCTAACTGTTAATACCTTAACATCCACCCACGCTGATTACAATAGATATCATTTAATAAAACAATATTAAATCATCAAAATCCCAACTCGAAAAACTACACAACGTGTAATAATTAATACACGATGTGTAGTTGTTTTCCATAAAACTACACGGCGTCTATATTTAATATACACGGTGTGTACTTTTATTTTCCATTTTTCTCCACCACATTTATTAGACCTTGAGTATTGACTATTTATCTCTTAAATAAATGTAACTGCATTACTCATTAATAAATATATTATTTCGTCCACAATATATTCTCTCGAATAACTAGTGTCAAAATAAATGTTATCAGACATCCTTAAATAATTATTAAACCACAATTGTGAATAATATTTATTTAACTTGTTAAATTAATATTTAACTGAGATACATGGACACACTTAGTGTGTGACCCTCTAGGCCTCTTTCTCAGTGGCATTAGGATGTGCCTGCCTAAAGTCCACGGTTAGCATCTAGAAACACGCCAAGGCACCCACAGAGAAATAAGTTAACGCCGTAATGATGTGTCACCTCCTACGAACGCTTACCGTGTAATATAATCACTTTGTCTCGATATCTCCAATAATGTGGGTTGCATGCTAGTGCCATCAACCCATGTGCTTGATTATTCTTTCTTTGACTTCCTGGAATTGAACTTTCCCATACCTTACTATGGACATGTATTTATTTAGGATATATCGATTCCATCAAAGGTCCTGAGATATCTACTTCCATTATGGAACTGTTGACGCTCCTTTCGTCACAGAATATAATGATTGGAAAAGGTGAAGATCTAAGATTAAAATGGTTCGACCTTTGAAGAAAAAAGCAAAAATCGACAAAGGGATGAACAAGGAGAACTTTTACCATAGGCCGCGCAAGTTTCCTCATGGTCGTGGAAGTGGACTTGCACGACGCACCTTGGCGCGCAAGTGACTTGTGCGACCTATGTGATAACCGCCCGGTAACCGCCCGGGGTCTTCTCTTGCCTATAAATAGACCCTGTGGGCCCCCCATTCGAGAGGAATTTTTTTCCAGAAACTCGGATTGAAGCTCCCGACACCCAAGTCTCTTCTCAAAGATTGTGGAACATTTCTAAGGTAATTTATTACCTAGAAAGGAAGATCTAAAGAGGGGAAGGAAAGACTAAGTGTTGAAACTCATCAACACTTGTGCACCTGAGTGGACAGCCCTTAAGGGAAGTGGCCACACTTGCGCACCGCCTTACTCCTTCGATAGAACTTGCGCGTCTCTTTTCATGAAGAACCTCAAGAGTATTCTAAAGGTTTTAATAAGGAGTTGCTCAAGTATTTCAATGTTGGTTGAACATCGCGCAAGTACCCCACACATGTCGCACAGGTATCCCTACGTGACCAATACTTGCGCACCCACGCAGTACCGGCACACCTTCCATGACTTGCGCAGCCCTTCCTTTTTGGGTGCCCATCATGACCATTTTACCCCTCAAAAGCCATTACACCTTTCCTATTCAAGATTCAGTCGTCAAGACACTCTTCAAAGCCATTTATGGCATGATTTCTTGATTTGACATCCTTATCTGAAAGAAATTCTGTGGAATATCTCTCAAAACATAGTGATTTTTACATCTTTATGTCACTAAAAAGTGAGAGTTCATTCATTCAACATCATCCTTTAAGATGAGAGAATCCTTAACCTAGGTCTCCTTTTCAGGAATAATCCCCAGTTATAAGTCCTTTAACCTAGGATTCATTTTCAGGAGTAAGTCCCAGTCACAATTTTTGGGCTTCCTTTTTAGGAGTAAGTCCCAGTCATAATTTTTGGGCTTCCATTTCAGGAGTAAGCCCCAAGTCCCCTAACATGGGACTCCTTTTCAGGAATAAGTCCTAGTCAAAATTTTGGGCTTCCTTTTCACGAGTAAGCCCCATGTCCCATAATTTCTCTTTAACCAGTCCTAATTTTCACTTGATCTGAGATTCTTTCTCAGGAGTAAAACCCAATTATCAATCCTCTCCTAATTTGGGATTCCTTTTCAGGAATAAGTCCCAAGTAAGAGTATTCAAATATCCATGAAGCACATATACATTTATGGACCCTGTTCCTGGATTTTCTCCTTAAATTATATCCTAACCTTCATTTATTTGGGCAGTCATACATACATAAGCCCCATACCATTTCTTATGATTATATCTTTCATGGACCAATTGTCTATTTTATTACCAATACCTCTTGTTTCTGACACCGATCATGACTCATGTGAGCTTAGAGGGTAAAAGTAATTATGAAATCCTTCTTTAAGCCATCAATCATAAACATCATACTCCCTTACTCGAACTATGTGGGTTCTGATTCCTTTTCCAAAATGAAGGATACGTAGGTATCCCATCTACGGGTTCGATCCCAACTCTGAAATAATTCATGTCCTTCTGAATGAAAATAAACTTCATGTGCCCCACTGAGTGGCTTTAAAACCAGCCTGGTCATCATAATAACCAACAGAATTTTATATAATTGTTTTGAAGGATACCATTGACCAAGAAACTCTAAATATATACAGATGATTCTCTATTGATGAAGAACCTCGAATACATATAAAAGATTCTCTAAAATTTCTTGCATATTTAATCATTGATTGTCAAAACAGAAGGAAAACTCATTTTATACTTGGTAATATAATAAGGATTCAATAACATAACTTAAATCTATAAAGAGAGTCCTGGAATAGACAATACTTCCCCTCAAAATGGTGTGATGAGTCCGACCTCCCATCCTCTCGACCAATGAAAATTCCTAAGCCTCATCAGTTCACAAACTAATGAAATGCCTACCTTTGGAATGTAGGTCCAAATGGATGTGGAATCATTGGATGTTTCGGGTTATACAAACAAACCCGTTAAAAACAGATCAAAATGTTTGAATCTCCCAACCAAGAGGTCATCCCTGAATTCCGAGGGAAACAAAAAATTGTGAAATTTCGTATGAAGCAAACACATTATCAAATGACAGAAGTTTCGGAAATCATCCAATAGTCTGTTGAACCAGGTGATAAAAGGGGATACAGGTTAATGCATCCAGCTAATTTCCGAACTATGATTCTCAAGATCAAGAGAGCTTTTATGAAGATCTCAGACATAGCATGTCAAGAGCCACCCCTGCTTGTCAGACTGGGGACTCCTTTAACCCAAACCTCATAATCAACAAATGGGATTCAAGGAGTTGAGCAAAAACAGAAGGAACATCCCCAGATCACGATACTGGGGACTCTTTCAAATCATTAATACCCTCCTCAGAGAATGTCAGTCTTTTCTCGATTGGGGAAGAAGCCCCAAGAGGAACGAAGAGACAAATTATCAGGAGAATCCCTCTAAGTTATAGCTCTTCAAGAAGTTCCTAAAGGATTGAATCAATATAAGGCAATGTATCATCAAAGACATGAAAGTAGACAATATCACAAAAATGTTGATAGAAGGGATGTGATGCATTATGCATCAATCAATGTCATCAATGCCGTTGTTGCTAATCCACCAGAGGAGGATCACTCATGGGACTCAAATGAAGAGCGTCCTACTAAAGAAAATGTATGCACCGATACAAATGAATAAGGCGTGTGTACACGAAGTCAAAGGATTACTTAGAACCTGGGTAATCCACATCCCTCTCTCCAAAAAGTATCAAACAAGGAGAGGGGAAAGAATCAGGTTACATATACCTCCTCTGGAGAAGGTCAATTGCCCTCCTTAGAGGAATGGTTTTCACAATAGGAGGAAGAAATGAATGAATTAAGAAGGTTGAATGCAGAACTACTTCAGAGTAGCCTTTTTCTTAAGAATGCTGGAGTCCGACAGCCAAAGGAATTTGTTGCAGCTACTGAGATGGATCAGGAATATCCTCCTTTATTAGTACACCCTCAGAGGTCTAATCCTATGGGTCAAGCGCAACAACGATTGGTAGTACTGCCATCAGTTGCAGCACCAACCACCACATATGTCCAAGCTCCATTCATTGCACCTACCCAAGACCAAATTCAACCGGATGTTTCTCAAATGTTAATAACTACTAATGAGTCATTAACAGCTCGGTTAGAAACTATGGAAGGGAAACGGGCGCAAGTTCATCCAGAAAAGAAAGTTTACCCTGAAGGGGTAGATTCAATTTCTCCTCCATCCAGTTTTGGAAACCCTGTTTTCCCTACTTTCAATGGATCAGGCGACCGTGAACAACATTTGACACATTACGTGTCTTGTTGTAATCCTATGATGGGAACTCTAGAGCAGCAAGAAGCATTGAAACTCAGATGCTTCATGCGAACCTTGTAAGGACTAGCTTTTGTCTGGTATACATGCTTGCAATCCCAGTCAATCATCAGATGGGAGGATCTTTGCAAAAAATTCCTTCTTCAGTTCAGCTCAACATTGCCAAAAACGACAGTTTTCGATCTTACAAACTGGAAGAAAAGGGAGAATGAAAGAGTCTCTGATTTCATTCCTCGCTAGAAGGGATTAACATATTCCCGGAGTTTAGCACTCCCTCAGGAGTAGCTATTGCCAATCTGTGTGCCAAATTACACATGCCATTGATCCCTATGAAATACACAGGAGGGTTTTGAGACCATACATCAATTGCTCAGCAGATTGAAGATTCCCTTATACAGGCTAAAGCTAAATCTCGTGTAATTCCATCAGCTCCAGGAAGGAGAATGGGTAAAGCGGAAACTTCTACAGTTATGCTTAAATAAGCGCCTGTACCTATTTATACTTCAAAACCTTCATCATCTCAAAGGGCTACACCTTCTGAACGCCAACAACAAAGGTCGTTTCGTCCAATTGATCAAAAAGATCAACGACGAAAAAAATTTGAGGATTTGAAGAGTAAAACATAATCTTTCCAAAATGAGAAAGTTCCTAGTTACTTCATTTCAGCTCTGAAAAATAATTTGGTTCAATTACAAGTGCCCAAGAGGCCAAACAAGGACGAAGATGAAGACCGTCCCAATTATTGTCCCTTTAATCAAGTGTTGGGGCATACCATTCAAGAGTGTTTTGTCTTCAAATACCTCCTGCAAAAGATGGTCGACTTGGGACAATTCAAGTTGAAAGGTTCTTCGACTTAGGTAGCATGTCTTACTGCTACAGTTCCAGAGGAGGAAGGTGAATGGCAAGAAGTAAAAATCAGAAATGCACAGAAGTATGATGATTGGATGATCAGAAAGACAATCAATCGGAATCATGCCATTTTGCGAACATAATTAATGAAACCAATTGTGTCATCTCCCATGAATATTGCGGTAAAACCCTCTTCATCAGAGGGAAAGTCCTCAAAGAAATAGTTTGATTCAAATAAGGAAAAAGAATCAGAAGAAGATGAGTATGTGTCAAAGCCTAAATTTTCATTGAATCTGGCAGACTTTATGCCATCTACTTCAAAGCCACGGGCACCGCACCATCAAACGGCACATCCTAACCAGGCTAATCATGAAGATTCCTTATCAGACGAAGAGTTAATCTTCAGTTATGTTAATAAGATTTAATTAACAGATCCGTATTCCAGTCGTAATTTCAATTTTGATGAGCCTGAATTCCCTGTATCAAATAAGGGAATCCGAGTATGTTCCATAGGTTCAGGATACTGGGGAAGACGTGGATCTTTCTGAAGCCACTACTCCAATTCTACCCCTACTAGCACTATGTATGCAGCAGAAACTCGTGGTAGAGCCCTTCAACGAGCTCAAAAAGAACAAGCAAGTTCTTCTGCCAATAGCCAACTTAGTCTTGGTACAGATATTTTGGAGGACCGATTGAAGGTTCCATCATCTTTATCTCAGCATGTAAATGGATCTAATCGGTCTAATCTTCCAAAACCAAGGATGTTGCCAACTTCTATCCCAATACAATATGCATTAGCTTCCAAAGTATCTGATTCCAAGGTACCTTCTAAACCACATATTCATGTTCGGAAACACAGACCTCTAGATCAAAAGTATGATATATTGAAACACATGTCCCATGTACCATCCATGTTATCAATTTTGGATACTTTGAATATATAAAAAGATCATCGGGAAGCACACATCGAAGCTTTGTCAAGTCCTTAGGAGTTTGAAGCTGAAATTGCTGCAGCTGAAGTCTATCACATAGAGAATAATCCTGCAGAATGCCATGCAGTGATATCTTTTACTGATAAAGATGAAGATGATGTTGTGCATGGACACATAAAACCTATGTACTTATCTGGAAAAATCAATGATGTAGATATCCGAAGAGATTTTATTAACAATGGTTCACGAGTCAACCTCATGCCCATTCGTACGCTTCGTCGATTGGGCCTCACGTAATCTGAATTATCTCCTTCTACCATGATGTTACAAGGATATGATAAAAATGAACAAGAACCATTGGGTGAATTTACACTTAGAAATCAGTTTGGAGATCTTGTATCCAATTCGGATTTCATGATTGTTGATCAGGACTCAGCTTTCAACGTCTTGCCTTGAAGACCCTAGCTACATCAACATGTGGTTATCCCTTCATCATACCATCAATGTCTCAAATACTGTTTCAATGGTAAAGATGGAACATTATATGGTGATAAGGCCCCATTCCAGACATGTGAGTCTCAATACATTGAGGCGGAATTTTATCACATGAAGGGAAGATAGAAATCTACAATAAAGGAAATTACAAAAGTTAATGCTCCATATGGTTTGGAGAAGATGCCAATAAATCCATTTACACATGTGAGTATAGATTATGTGTTACCTATCAGTCAAATTGACAAAATAGGCCCAAATAAAAATACTCTTATTGAAAGATCCATAATGTCAATTACAGCAATCGAGCCAGACAACATGGGAGAAATTGGTAACCTACCAAACAGTGATGAAAGCACAAGTGGTGGCGTTTTCATTTCATCTGCTGAAATCCAACAGGTCTATACTTCGCCAATCAGGACAGAAGAAGTTATATCAACATCGGAGGCGAATAATGATGTCAATTCTCAATCCATCATCTCCTCTTTATTTCCCAAAGAAGACCCTTTATCATCAATAGGGTTGGAAATGGAATCTTCTTCTTCAAAATGTGAAAATTTTGACATCTCTTCTGATCATGAAAAGTTTGTTTTTGTCATCTACTATGCAAGTAGAAATGGACAAAATAGCACATGATGAAGAGGAAGAGGAAGATCATAGAGATGCTCCTCCAGCATTTGAAGAGGGTTTCTCTACCACTGTGGATGAACTCAAAGAAATAAATCTGGGTACAGAGAGAGATCCATGCCCCACATTAATTAGTGCGTCCATGAACCTTGAAGAGAAAGGGATGTATATTTCTTTTCTAAAGCAAAATAATGATATTTTTTCTTGGAACTATACAGAAATTCATGATCTTGATCCTGATGTTGCTACTCATCATTTGGGTTTACCAAAAGAACATCGAGGATTTAAGCAAGCAGCGAGAAGAACACACCCAACGTATGCTTCCAAAATTGATGTTGAAGTGGATAATCTGATCAAAGCTAAATTCATTAGAGAAGTTCAGTATCCCAAGTGGTTGGATAATATTGTCCCTGTAATGAAGAAGAATAGAAAAATTAGTGTTTGCATCTATTTCAGAGATCTTAATCGGTATTTTCCTAAAGATGATTTCCCAGTTCCGATTACAGAACTCTTAATTGATGCGACGACTGGTTATGAAGTACTTTCCTTCATGGATGGATATGCTGGATATAATCATATCTGAATGGCCCCAAAAGATAAGGAATCCACAGCCTTCAGAGCCCCTCAAGGTGTGTTTTGTTACCGGGTGATGCCCTTTGGTTTAAATAATACAGGTAAAACATATCAACACGCCATGCATCTTATCTTCAAATCTTTCTTAGGGAATTTTGTTGAATGATATGTAGACGATTTGGTGGTTAAATCCAAACAATGTTCTAATCACTTAGCTGATTTGGAAGTCATATTCCACAAGCTTCGACCACATAATTTAAAGATGAACCCCTTAAAATGTGATTTTGGGGTAACCTCAGGAAAATTTCTCGGCTTTATTGTACGCCATCATGGTATTGAAGTCGATCTTAAGAAGACCAAGTCAATACTTGGTATGTCACCCCCTCATAATTTGAATGAATTAAGAGGACTTCAAGGACACTTGGCCTATATTCGGCGTTTGATCGCCAATTTGGCAGGCAAAAGTTTACCCTTTACCAAATTATTGAAAAAAGGAGTCACTTACCAATGGACTGAAGAATGTCAAGAAGATTTTGATGTTCTCAAGAAATACCTCTTGATTCCACCGGTACTCATGCCACCTGTTGAAGGAAGAACACTTGTACTCTATGAGATAGCTATAGAGCGATCATTGGGTGCCTTTCTTGTTCAAAATAATGTTGCTGGGAATGAAAATAGCATCTACTGTCTCAGTAGAACTATGCTTGAAGTAGAAACCCAGTATTCAAGTATTGAGATGTGCTGCCTGGAGTTAATATTTGTAGTTCAGAAATAGAGACACTACATGCAACATCACGAGGTCCAATTGGTATCTCGCAATAATCCGCTCAAATTCATCCTTAGTCATCCAATGCATACAGGACGTCTAGCAAGGTGGGCAGTTATTTTGCAGCACTTTGACATTCAATATGTGTCTCAAAAGGCAAGAAAGGGCCAAGGTATAGCTGATTTCCTGGATGAACATCCTTTAGTGGAAGACACGTCTTTAGATATTGAACTCCCTGATGAGGAAGTTTTCTCTATTCAAGAGAGTCCTCAAACATGGTAAATGTATTTTGATGGTGCTTCCAGAAGCCCAACATGGAAGAAAATGGAAAATCCTAAATTCTACAAAGTTGGTTTAGGAATTGTGCTCATTTATCTAGATAAAGAATTCTTACCTTATTCCTTTTTATTGTGGGATGGTGGTACCAATAAAGAATCAGAATACCAAGCTCTTATCACAGGCTTGGATTTAGCACTTCAAGCACAAGTGAATCACTTAAAGGTGAAAGGTGATTCAGACCTAGTAATCAAACAAGTCAATGGGGATTATGCAATCAGAAAAGAAGAATTAATCCCTCTGTATGATTACATCAGTGAGTTAATGGAGGAATTCCCTTCAGAACCGACATTTTCTTATCTCCCAAGATCACAAAATGCTCAAGCTGATGCGCTGGCCAATATAGCCACAGCTCTAGCAGATCCAGATCGGGACAAGACAACCATCAATATTGCCCACCGTCATGCAATTTCCACTTATGTTCAAGCCAGAACAGAGGAAATTAATGAAATTAGTCACATTCCTGAACCGTATGGTCATACTACAGGATGGATATCACCAATCAGGGAATACCTTCAAAATGGAACACTTCCACCTAATAGAGCCGAGAAAGAACAAATTCGGTGACATGTGGTGAATTTGACTCTTTATGATAGCCCAAACCACCTAGAGAAAATTATCTACAAATGTGGTTTTGATGGAGTTCTCTTCAGATGCATTGATGGTGAAGAGACAATGGCTGTCATGAAAGAAGTGCATGCAGGAGTCGGTGGTGCCCACCAGTCTGGACATAGATTGTCTGATCAAATTCGAAGGCTTGGATACTTTTGGCCTTCAATGATACAAGATTGTGTTAATTTCACAAAGAAGTTTCATTCATGCCAAGTACACGCCAACTTCATTCATCAACCTCCAGAGTTGCTTCATACAACTAAATACTCGTGGCCATTTTCCACATGGGGAATGGATGTGGTGGGACCTTACCCTTCAGCTACGGCCAAGCAGTTTAAGTACATTCTTACTACTACTGATTTCTTTTCCAAATGGGAAGAGGCAGTACCTCTTAAAGAAGTCATTTCTAAATGCATTTTTAGCTTCATCAAGTCTAACATCATTACTAGATTTGGTGTCCCTCATACCATATTGACGAACAATGGCACCAACTTCTATTCTTCTGAGGTGAAGAAATTGTATCAAGAATACAACATTAAATCCAACCATTCATCTCGGTATCATGCGGTGACCAATGGCCAAATAGAAGCCTTTAACAAGACTGTTTAAAATATACTGCAAAAGATGGTGGATAAAGATAAGAGGTCATGGCCTGATAAACTCTTTCATGATTTATGGGCTTATCCGACTACCACCTGCAACGCAACGCGGTAAACTCCATATTTGTTGGTATCTGGAACGGAAGCAATATTTCCAATTGAAGTTCAATTTCCCTCACTCAGAGTAGCCATTTGTGATCGGTTATCTATATATGAGAAATCCCAAAAGCGATTGAATGAATTGGAACGGTTAGATGAGAAATGATTGTGCACTTTGCACCACTTGGAAATCTATCACAATCGAATATCACAAGATTTTAACAAAAAAGTTTGTCTTCGTTCATTCATTCAGGGAGGATTGGTATTAGTTCTCAGAACTCCAATGATACCAGGAAGGAAACCTCCCAAGCTTGAGCCAAAATGGGAAGGACCTTATTCAATACATAGGGTCTACTCCAATGGAGCTTATTCATTAATCTCTATGGATGGAGAACTCATTACTAATCCAACTAATGCCAGATTTTTGAAGAAGTATTTTGTATAAACTATAATGTATTAATAAGATGTCCCCGCAACATGACACTAAACTGTGCGGCACCAGTTCGTCCTTGCTATATGACGTTAAATTATATAGCAATGGTCCATTATGACATTAAACTGCAACTTCGTCCCACAAGACGTTAAACTGTGAAAAAGTTCCCTAAAAGGTCATGTATGACTTCAAACTACACCACAGTCTTGTATGACTTTAAACTACACCATCCTTGGCCCATGCATATGACCCTAAACTATTCACACTTTTGTCCAGCATGACATTAAACTGAAGAAAAAAAGTCCCTAATCTGTCCTTACTGCATGACATTAAACTGCACAGTCTCCCTTTCGTCTAACATGACGTTAAACTGTATTGTCTCTGAAACATGACCTTAAACTATGCAGCACCAGTTTGTCCTTGCTATACGACGTTAAACTATACAGCAATGGTCCATGCATAAGACCCTAAACTATTTGAAAGTCCCTTACATCTGGAAAGATGTTAAACAACATAATCACTAATGCACCCAACATAATGTTAAATGGTGTATTATTCTATCCTCACCGCATGACATTAAACTGCACAGTCCCCCTTTCGTCCAAGATGACGTTAAACTGTATTGTCCCTGCAACATGACATTAAACTATGTAGCACCAGTTTGTCCTTGCTATATGACGTTAAACTATAAAGCAACGGTCCATGCATAAGACCCTAAACTATTTGAAAGTCCCTTACGTCCGGAAATATGTTAATCTACTTAATCATCAAAGGTCATGTATTACCTTAAACTATACTTATGTCCAACATGACATTAAACTGAACCATCCACGGTCCATGAATATGACCATAAACTATTCTCCCTTTTGTCCAACATGACATTAAACTGTATTGTCCCCATCATCCTAATTACATGATGCTAAACTGAACAGAAAGTCCTTGATATGTCATACATGATGCTAAACTGTACTTTTTCCATGCTACATGACATTAAACTGTGCATCTTTAAGTTTGTTGCTACCTCTTGTTTCTCACAACGAGTATGACTCACGTGAGCTTAGAGAAAACCTCAACCATAACACACTCTCTGGGCTGCTAACCATGTGTAAGTCCCAACATCATTTTTAGGTCATTGTCCCCATGAATAATTTGATCATTAATTTATTCTTTAATTCAAGTACGTAGATTTTGATCCTTGCCTTCCAGGCTGGGTACGTAGGCAACCTCCCAAGGTTCAAGACCAAGAAAAATCTCTTCACTTCGGTTCACCCTCATCACATACGATGTTTATTCGTGAAACCGCCCTTAGAATCAATATCTATACATTTGATTCACTTTCGTCCTTGTTATACGACGTTAAACTATACAACAGTTTTTTCCGGTACGACAATAAACTACAATACTCCTTGATTTCATCATTTGAGAGGGAACCATTATTTATATTTATTTTTCAATCATGTTTCATTTCAAAAGACCACGTGAATACATGGTAATGCCTAAACTTTTTATCTCGGGATAAACCATCATTGTACTAAAGTCCCCTTTCACCCTTCACATGTACAAACCAAATTTGTAGAAAGGGTATATCTAGAACTATGTGGGATTGATTCCCATCCTTATGGGATACGTAGGAACATTCGAGTATCCCTCGAATCCAGCCCCAAATCTTTTGGGCCTAACCCCAAATTTCACTTTCAGTCCCTTGGCTAAAAATTCCTCATGAAAAAACACACTGTGTATTCTTTATTATGGTCCGAACTCTATGACCCTAAAGTAAGATCTCTCATAATTTCATTATTCATGACGTTAAACTGCATTTCATGAACTACGTATGGCTTGATTCTCATTCTTGTGAGATACGTAGTGAAGTACAAAATTTCAATTTAGGACCCAGCCACAATATACTTATGGTTATCATTGACCTATGTACCTCTATATACATTGAACAATACCCATATTTATGTGTTATAATCCTAACCTTAAATATTTTAAGATCTTTATAACCCTTTTTATGACTTTTAGTCACAAAATTGTCAATCTTCTGAGAGTTCTTTTTCCTGAATATGCAGTATGTGCCCATAGGTGGCCTTGCATAAACAGTCCACATAATAGACTTGTCAGCTGAAGGATACTAATTATTTGACTATGCAGCCAATGCCCTTAGGTGGCCCTACATAATTCAATCCCCTAACAGGGTTTTTCATATAGTGGTAACTTCATTCTTGGGAAGAATGACTCTTTTTTTCATATTTATCTTAAACGACAGTATGTAGGGATCTGCAAAAAATAACCATCCTTAACATATTTGTCCCATATCCTTTTTCATGATCTGAAAGTATTCAAGTCTATGGTTTATTCTTCTTCCCTACATTTGGGTCAGACCTTCGTAGGAGTGATATTCATCCAGTTCTTCGATAATCTTGTCTGGAAATATCTTCTCCATATTAATGTACCTCTATCTATACAGCAAACTCTATACATTGGAAGATTTGAATCTCCATAAACTTTCACTGGCTTTTAGCACAAGGAAAGTAAATTTATGAGAGTTCTTTTTTACTGACTATGCAGCACGTGCCCATAGGTGGCCTTGCAAAAACAGTCTACATAAAAGACTTGTTAGCCAAAAGATACTATTTTATTTAACTATGCATCCAATGCCCTTAGGTGGCCCTGTATAATTCAACCCCCTAACGGGTTTGTTAAATAATGGTAACTTCATTCTTGGAAACTACTTCTTCTAATTCCATTTATCTCTTTTTCATATCATTCCTCAGATTCAAATATTCTTAAGTCATAGCTTACATATTTTCCCTCATAATTGAGTATGGTAATATGTTAACAGATGAAATTTCAAGGAATTATGTCAATTCTAATCCATTTCAGTCAAAGCTATTTTGACCTTAATCATTAGCCCTTGTATGTCCGACATGCATGACATTAAACTTCCATATTTCTTATTTCTTCTAACCTCAGAGTCAAATCCTCTTTTCTCACTGGATCCAACTTTGAGGGGGGACTTTTGTTGACGCTCCTTTCATCACAGAATCTAAAGATTAGAAAAGGGGAAGATCTGAGATTAAAATGGTTCGACCATTGAAGAAAACATCAAAAATCAACAAAGGGATGAACAAGGAGAAATTTTCCCATAGGCCGTGCAAGTTTCCTCATGGTCGCACAAGTGGACTTGCACGACGCACCTTAGCGCGCAAGTGACTTGCGCGACCTATGTGATACCTGACCGGTAACCGCCTAGGGTCTTCTCCTTCCTATAAATAGACCCTGTTGGCCCCCCATTCGAGAAGAAATTTTTTCCAGAAACATGGATTGAAGCTCCCGAAGACCAAGCCTCTTCTCAAAGCTCCGGGAACACTTTTAAGGAAATTTCTTACCTAGAACGGAAGATCTAAAGAGTGGAAGGAAAGCCTAAGTGTTGAAACTCATCAACACTTGCGCACCTGAGTAGACAGCTCTTAAGGGAAGTGGCCACATTTGCGCGCCGCCTTACTCCTTTGATATAACTTGCGCGTCCCTTTTCTAGAAGAACCTCAAGAGGATTATAAAGGCTTTAATAAAGAGTCGCTCAAGTATTTCAATGCTGGATGAACATCGCGCAAGTACCCCACACATGTTGCGCAGGTATACCTACGCGACCAATACATGAACGCCCACGCAGTACCTGCGTGGCCACGTAGTACCTGCGTGCCTTCCAAGACTTGCTCGCCCCTTCCTTTTTTGGTGCCCATCTTGCCCATTTTACCCCTCTTAAGCCATTACACCTTTCCTATTCATGATTCAGTTTTCAAGAGACTCTTCAAAGCCATTTATGGCATGATTTCTTGATTTGACTTCCTTATCTGAAAGGAATTCTGTGGAATATCTCTAAAAAAATATTGATTTTTACATCATTATGTCACTAAAAAGTGAGAGTTAATTCATTCAACCTCATACTTTAAGATGAGAGAATCCTTAACATGGGTCTCCTTTTCAGGAATAATCCCTAGTTATAAGTCCTTTAATCTGGGATTCCTTTTCAAGAGTATGTCCCAGTCATAATTATTGGGATTCCTTTTTAGGAGTAAGTCCCAGTCATAATTTTTGGGCTTCCTTTTCAGGTGTAAGCCCCATGTCCCCTAACCTGGGCTTCCTTTTCAGGAATAAGTCCTAGTCATAATTTTGGGATTCCTTTTCAGGAGTAAGCCCCAAGTCCCTTAATTTCTCTTTATCTAGTCCCAATTTTCGTTTGATCTGAGATTCTTTCTCAGGAGTAAAACCCAAGTATCAATCCTCTCCTAATTTGGGTTTCCTTTTCAGGAATAAGTCCCAAGTTAGAGTATTCAAATCTCCATGAAGCACATATACCTTTATGGAACCTATTTCATGGATTTTCTCCCTAATTTAAATCCTAACCTTAATTTATTGGGGCATTCATACATACATAATCCCCAAACCAATTCTTATGATTACATCTTTCATGGCCCAATTGTCTATTTTATTACCAATACATCTTGTTTCTCACACCGAGCATGACTCATGTGAGCATAGAGGGTAAAAGTAATTATGAAATCCTTCATTAAGCCATCAATCATAAACATAATACTCCCTTACTCGAACTACATGGGTTCTAATTCCTTTTACAAAACAAAGGATACGTAGGTATCCCATCTACGGGTTCGATCCCAACTCTGAAATAATTTATGTCCTTATGAATGACAACAAACTTCAAGTTCCCCACTGATTGGCTTTAAAACTAGCCTGGTCATCATAATAACCAGGAGAATTTTATATAAATGTTTTGATGGATACCATTGACCAAGAATCTCTAAATAGATACACATGATTCTCTATTGATGAAGAACCTCATATACATATAAAAGATTCTCTAAAATTTCATGCATATTTAATCATTGATTGTAAAAACTAAATAAAAGCTTATTTTATACTTGGTAATATAATAAGGATTCACGAACATAACTTAAATCTATAAAGAGAGTCCCAGAATAGAAAATAATTCACCTAAAAATGTGTGATGAGTCTGACCTTTCATCCTCTCGACCAATGAAATTTTTTAAGCCTCATCCGTTCACAAACTAATGAAGCACCTACCTTTGGAATGTAGGTCCAACTAGTTGTGGAATCATTGGATGATTCCGGTTCTACGAACAAACCTGTTAGAAACCGATTGGAATGTTTGAATCTCCCAACCAGGAGGTCATCCCCGAATTTCGAGGGAAACAGGAATGGAAGGGACAAATCCTTTCTCACATTATCTATTAATAAGGTATTACTCGTGATGCACCCAACGTATCCTACCTCATAGCGAACAATGTGTCATCACTGTTTTAGTCAATACATCTAAGTGGGTGAGTTGTAATACCCATTAATAATAATCTTAAAGTCTAAGGATCAGTACACACGTCAGCAGATCGGAACATCCGACGACACTATGAAATGTTGATTTCTTACTGGTGGGTCTCATTCTCATAATATCCTCTTGGATATTACCAAGGGCGCACACCATGAGAAGGTGCGTCAAGGATTTATGAGTCCTTACCCCTAATGACCTGTATTATTTGTGTCCCTAAAATAATATCATCCGGCCATAGAACATACATTCAAGAATAGTGTTATAGAACATCCGGGTTCTCTTCATAGCAGGGATCCACTATGACCCTTTAATGCAACAACTATCCTTAGGACATTATCACAGGACATGTCATGTAGATGAACAATCAAGATGTGATAAGGTTTTTATTTAATGAATAAAGTACAAAGTAGTTGGTTCTAGACCACCAACTCCAACAGACTCCCACTTGGACTAGAGCCAACTGCTAACAACCTTTAACCCGCTAGCTCTCACATGATATTCATGCTTCTACTGAGATAGGAATCTAGTCATGGGGTCTGCCACGTTCTCTTCCATGGAAACTCCGCTTACTGCAACTTCACCCCATTGATAGAAATCCCTAAAGAGGTGATACTTATGGAGTATGTGCTTTGTCTGTTGATGTGACCTTGGTTCTTTTGCAAGAGCCACCGCTGTAGTATTATCACAATACAATGTAATGAGATCTTTACTTCTAGGCACCACATCATGATCCTGGACAATGTTCAGAATCCAAAAGGCTTCTTTGGCTACATCAGAAGCCGCTATATACTCGAACTCCACTGTAGAATTAGTGACAACTTGCTGCTTTGAACTCTTCCATCTCACATCACCTCCATTGAGACAGAAAACATATCCAGATTGCGACTTCAGATCATTCTGATCTGTTTGAAAACCAGCATCATCATACCCTCTGATGACAAGCTTGTCGACTCCTCTATACACCAGGAACATATCCTTAGTTCTTATCAGATACTTAAGGATAGTCTTAACAACAGTCCAATGCTGTTCTCCGGGATCTTCTTGATATCTGCCTACCATGCTCAATGCATAGGCAACATCAAGCCTGGTAGATAACATTGCATACATGATGGATCCTATAGTCGAAGCGTATGGGATCTTGCTCATCCTATCATTCTCATGCTGTGTCTGGGGACAAATTTTCATAGAAAGATGTAAGCCATGTGACACTGGAACCAATCCCCTCTTGTATTTTTCCATACTAAATATCTTTATTATCTGGTCAATGTAAATACCCTGACTTAATCTAAGCAGCCTCTTGGATCTGTCACGAATGATCTTGATCCCTAGAATGTAGGGTGCTTCTCCTAAGTCCTTCATGGAGAAACACTTGTCCAACCAGTACTTAACTGACTGTAAGGTTGGTATGTCATTTTTCAATAAGCAATATGTCATCAACATATACCACTAGGATGACGACCACATTCCCATTAAACCACTTATAAACACATGGTTTACATTCTTTCTTAATGAAAAAAAATTCCTTTATGGAATCATCAAATCTAATGTTCCATGACCTGGTTGCTTGCTTCAGTCCATAAATGGATATCTGCAACTTGAAAACCCAGTTGGCTTCACGTGGTCTCACAAACCCTTCTGGTTGTGTCATATAGACATCTTCCTGAAGGTTCCAGATATGGAATGCTTTTTTGACATCCATCTGCCAAATCTCGTAGTCATGGTAAGTTGCTATGGATAGAATGATTCTTATGGATTTATACATGGAAACTGGTGAGAAGGTTTCATCATAGTGAATTCCATGACACTGCCTGAATCCTTTAGCCACTATCCATGCTTTATAGGTGCTAACTTGACATTCCATGCACAGATTTCTTTTGAATACCCATTTGCATCCAACAGGCTTTACATCAACTGGCTCATCGACCAGAACCCAAACATGGTTCTGATACATGGAATCCATCTCGGAATTCATAGCTTCTAGCTATCTTGCAGCTTCTGAGCTTTCTACTGCTTCCTTGTAGGATAGAGGTTCATCATTGTCCAACGATAATGATTCACCATCCTTGTTGACTAGGAAACCAAATATCTATGGTTCCCTTCCCTCTCTTGAGTTCCTACGCTGTACATGTATTTTTGGAACCTCTTCCACAGGGACTTGTGGAAATTGTTCCTGTACGAACTTTTGTGTATCTTGAGCATCAACTTCGTCGAAGTCAATATTGATCCCACTATCCTTCTGGAGGATTTTCTCCCACTCAAGAAAGACGGCTTTTCTGGAGAAATTCACTTTCTTATCTTGAAGGTTATATAAGTAATATCCTTTCATATCCTTGGGATATCCTATAAAGATAATCTTTGTGCCACCAGGTGATAGATTGTTGCCTGAGATGGCCTTAACAAATGCCTCGTATCCCCATACATGTGTGTGCGACAAAGTGGGTTTCCTTACATTCCATAACTCGGATGGAATTCGATTTTCCACCTTAGTTGGTACTCGGTTTAATGTGTATTCTGCAGTTTGTAATGCATATCCCCAAAAGGATAATGGAAGATCTGCATGACTCATCATCGACCTCACCATGTCCAACAAGGTGTGGTTACTCCTTTCAATAACACCATTTCACTGTGGTGTATAAGGAGGAGTGAGCTAATATAGTATCCCAGACCCTCATATAAGATCAATGAACTCTTGGTTCAGATATTCTCCACCTCAATCTGATCGAAGATTCATTATCTTCTTACCAAGCTGATTCTCTACATCATTCTTGAATTCTTTAAATTTCTCTAAGGACTCTGACTTATACCTCATTAAGTAGACATAGCCAAATCTACTCAAATCATCAGTAAAAGTAATGAATTAAGAATATCCACCTCTAGCTTCTACTGAAAACGGTCCACACACATCTGTGTGTACCAATCCTAGAAGATCAGTGGCCCTTTAACCTTGTCCACCAAAAGGCGGCTTGGTCATTTGTCCTTGTAAACAAGGGTTACATCTATCAAGTGGTTTTATCTCAGTAGAGTCTAAATATCCATCTTGGCAGAGCTTTGTCAAATGCTTCTCGTTCACATGACCAAGGTGGTGATTCCATAACTAGGTGATGTATGAGTCATGTGAGTTTATTTCATTATCGATTTCTAACACTTGGTTTTCGTAATTCAATACATACAAACCATTATTTAAATGTTACATACCATAACATACGTTGATCTTATAAAATAGACAAACCTTATTTCCAAATTTGAAAATAGATCCATCCAAATCCAAACAAGATACATAAAATATGTTCTTGGTAACACTAGGAACATAATAACAGTTATGTAAAACCAAAATCATCCCAGTCGGCAATGAGAGGTGGTAGTCTCCAATAGCCTACACAGCCATCCTTGTGCCATTGGCAGGTCGATGATCCACCTCTCCTCTGGATATCTTTTTAAATCTACATGGTTCCTGCATTTGAATATAGATGTGAGACCCACAAGCTGTATCTAATACCCAATGTGTAGAAATAGAAATATTTCACTCAATAACATACGCACCTTTAGCATCCCCATGCTTCTGGGTGATGTTCCTCTTCCAGTGACCCTGCTTTCCACATGCAAAACACACTGCCTCCCGTTCCTTGACCTGCCACTGGATCTTCCCCTTCTTGGAGGGACAGTGCTCGGGGGCTTCAGACCGTTTATAAGTCTTTGGCCCCTTTGCCTTTTCCTTCCTTTTCTTGTTCACCAAAAGGACCGTGGGTTTGTCACGCCCCATGTCCTTATCTACCTGGAGAATCAAGGTCAGAAGCTCCGATAGACTCTTCTCATTTTTGCTCATGTTATAGTTGACAATGAAGCTAGAGAAGGTATTGGGCATTGATGATAGTATGAGATCTGTATGCAACTCATCCGGGAATTTAATCCCTAAGTTGTCCAAGCGTTCAATGTATCCAATAAACATGACTACATGAGGACCTTCTAGTGAAGACTCTCTATGATTTGTGGTAAACAAAGCATTGTAGATCTCATACTTCTCCTGTCTCACCTTCTCTTCGTAGAGATCATTTAGGTGAGACATCATGTTATACGCGTCCATGTTTTCATGTTGCTTCAAGAGCTCATTAGACATGGACAACAGCATGAAACACTTGTCATCTGTGGCATTATCCTTGTGTTTCATATAGAGATATAATTCCTCATCCCTAGCCTCTTTCCCAGGCGCAACTGGAATAGGCTCTTCCCGCACATATAATTTACTTTTGTGGTGAAGGACGATACGTAAACGCCTCTAACACTATTGAAAATTGGTGCCGGTGAGAAGGTTTTCTTTTTCATGTATGGTGTGAAATGATATGTTTGAATTCATTTTCTTGTCATTTCTACAAATTAAGATGAGCAATGTTTTATTACTTTATTACAAAAATTGAGACAAATATATAATCAAATATTAGTCTCCCACTATTTTATCGAAATCTTATAGCCCTCACCATTGACATTAGAATATTCTGTTACATGAATATTCTAGTGGCAAGGATCCATATTGCCCTTCGCATTACCCAAACTAAGGTTGGTCAAGCAACTTGAAGGGTTTTGGGTAGGCATTCCAAATGCCAACTGCATTAACTCTCATCTCCTTGATCCGATGAGTGGACTCCCCAATCCTGAAATCCTTTTTGGATTTCCTCAACCTTTTCCTCTTGGTCACACCATGTCCTGCTTTGGCAATCAAACCTTGATGTAAACAAAGTCAATTCAACTCAAAACCTTGAATTATAATTCCCCGATTATTGAAAGCACTCCAACTAGGGTTGGTCAAGCACTTTGAACTATAGTTCGACTCTAACCAAGATTATGGAAGGCTATGCAGAATTAATATTTATTTTGATGGATTTTATCCTTATACATAAATTTACATTTTATTATCTTTGATTTTATTCTTTTTAATATTAAGTGGGATATACATAAGTGATTAACCATGTATAACATAATATTTACATATAAGCCAGTTTTATTTTAGTTCCATATTACATGCTCATTTAATTCATTAATTGTGTGATCGTGAAAACACACCCACAATAAATAAACCAGGCAACTGACAGAAATAAAATAAAGGGTATGATCATGAGCTTTTATATGGGTTAGTTTATCTAGAGGTTGATAAACTAACCGAAGTCCTAGGGGAGAAACTCCTTGAACCTTTCGGGTTCGTGTTAACAGCTTTCCACCTGTCCACCATTGTATCTCCTTGGATTGGTTTCACCTTGGATCCTAACTTGAGACACCTCCACTATCTTGGGAGCTCCATCCATTACATATTCATTTATCTCACATGTAGGTGAAGGGTAAAAGGGGTTTTTACATAAAAGAATATTTGGGCGCGCAGGCCCTACATATTAATGAGGAGATGGCTCATAGGCCAACAAATTTAATTTAAATAAATAAATAAAAAAGAAACCATTCACATAAAAAGGTCTTGGTCTAGCTCATGATCATCCATACATTCAACGATATTTACACATAAATAAAACTAACATTCATTTCATTAATCTTTCATGTTTATGATAAATCATGCTCGAATCAATTAATTATCTTTAATTAATCAATCATTTGATCTTAAATCCCTTTTCTGAATTTCCTTGAGATTCTCATCCATCATAATTTTAAACAAATAAATTCATTTAAAATTTTCCTTGTACGGAACTTGTACCTTGGAGGCAACCTGGTGAATTCTCATTTATTACGCAGATGTTAAATTAAACACATATATATAAAACACCTATCACATTTTTTGCCTCATAGTTACACCTTCGCCATGGTACATGTCTCAAGGATTTGTATATTATAATAATAAATTTTAATAAATCTGTGAAATTTGGGTGAGTACACGTAGTGTAGTTCCGACTAGACGGCGTGTACTTTTCTTCATCGTCCATCTGAAGAACATGCCTGGGGATAGGGCGTGTTAATGTACTTAAAATTTTTTCAGAGTACACGGCGTGTACAGTGGGACGGACACTGTGTAGTTTCCGCGTTACACGGTTTCCAGCCGGGTAGGCCGTGTACAGAGTACACGACCCAACCCTAACCCGAAAAAACTACACACCGTGTTTATTGGACCACACAGAATGTATTACGTAAACCGTGTGCCACCTGTTTCTGGTCAACACACGATGTCTTAAATTCTTAGAAAGAATCCATTACATGACCTGATTTGGTGAATCAGTCAATGCATTGAACCTAGACTACATAACGTGTACTTCCGAATACATGTCGTGTATTCTGGTGTTATACGACCGGAATCATTTGGCTCCTCCGGATTAGTTCCTCTATTTTATTTTAATCAAAATTAAAAGAAAAATTTGTTTCTATGAGTTGAATGGGAAACGAGGGAGGAGGAACAGATCTCGAGATTCATATTTCTAGAATGATTATACATTAATTGGAATAACAAAATTATTAAATGTGTAAATCACCAACGCAATACTAAATAATTATAACCAACGATATAACCTGCCGCTGATACCACTTGTAGGTTCCGGGCGCAGCGGAAGCGCGTTGGTGGGTTAGCCAAACTTTAATTTTAACGTTAAACAACGTTCAATCCGAGATCCTTCACGATAAAAAACACCAAATCTTTGGAATAGAACGAAGAACAAAAAGAAAAGAAGGGTCCCAGAACCCTTGAGGAGGATCATCATATGTTGATTATAATTAAATTAATTAATCCATTAGAATTACCTCGTTGGAATTCTTTCTTTGTTGATGTTCCTGGTCAGGATTCGGTGATCTGTAGTTGCGTCATAGAATCCAAGTTTAGGATTGCTCTAGCAGTGATCCACACGTGTGTCACGTATCTTCGGACGTCACCGAAGGGATCTCCAGGTGCTAGTGCAGAAGACCCTTCACTTGCGATGTCTGCCTTCGACCGCCTTGATCCGGTGGAGGAACTTGCTCTCGTAACTTGAGGGCGTTCTTGGTGGAAATGGAATTTTCTCTTGGGTTGAAAATATTTCCAAATCTGTTGTGCATAAAAATGGCTATCCAAAATGTTGGGGTTGCGAGGATATTTATAATAAGGTTTGAGGTTAATAGAGTTACGACAATAAATAAATGTGTTACATGTTTTATTTATTTCATTAACTCTTATTGAAAACCCCAATGTTGAATTATTAATTCCTTGACATGCGCCCATGCTGATTATAATAAATATCAATTAATAAAACAATATTAAATCCTCAAAATCCCAACTGGAAAAACTACACGGTGTGTAATAATTAATACACGGTGTGTACTTGTTTTAAATAAAACTACACGGAGTGTATATTTAATATACACGGCGTGTACTTTTATTTTCCATTTTTCTATACCACATTTATTAGACCTTAAGCAATGACTATTTATTTCTTAAATAAATGTAACTTCATTACTCGTTAGTAAATATATTATTTCTTCCACAAAATATTCTCTCGAATAACTAGTGTCAAAATAAATGTGGTCAGACATCCTTAAATAATTATTAAACCACAGTCGGTAATTATATTTATTTAACTTGTTAAATTAATATTTAACTGAGATACATGGACACACTTAGTGTGTGACCCTCTAGGACTCTTTCTCAGTGGAATTTGGGTGAGCCTACCTAAATTCCAAGGTTAGTGTCTAGAAACATGCCAATGCACCCATAGGGAAAGATGTTAACGCCGCAATGACGTGTCACCTACTACGAAATCTTACCATGTAATATAATCCCTTTGTCTCGATATCTCCAATCAAGTGGGTTTCATTCTAGTGCCATCAACCCATGTGCTTGATTATTCTTTCTTTGACATCCCGGAATTAAACATTCCCATACATTACCATGGGCATAGGTTTATTTAGGCTATATCAATTCCCTCAAAGGGCCTGAGATATCTACTTCGGTTATGGAACGGAAGGGAAAAATCCTTTCTCGCATTATCTATTAATGTGTTATTACTTGTGACGCACCCAAGATATCCTACCTCGCTGCGAACAGTGTGTCGTCACAGTTTTCGTCAATACATCTAAGTGCGCGAGTTGTAATACCCATTAATAATAAGCTTAAATTCTAAGGATCAATACACACGTCCGTAGATAGGAACATCCAATGAAAATATGAAATGTGTATTTCCTACTGGAAGGTCTAGTTGTCATAATATACTCCTAGATATTACCAAGGGAGCACATGATGAGAAGGTTCCTCAACGTTTTATGAGTCATTACCCCTAATGACTTGTATTATTTGTGTCCCTAAAATAATATCATCCGACCATAGAACATATATTCAAGAACAGTGTTATGGCACTTCCAGGTTCTCATCATAGCAGGGATCCGCTACGACCCTTTAATGCAACAGCTGTCCTTAGGACATTATCACATGACATGTCATGCAGAAGAACAATCATGATGTGATAAGGTTTTTATTTAATGAATGTATTAAAATGTAGTTGGTTCTAGACCACCAACTCCAACATCGACTTCCACACATATCACTTAATGGAATAGCTATATGGCCAACTTCCGTACCCAATGCATTGGAGGTTATAACGTAACAACCCATCCTGGTATTCACTGCACCACCCGTCATATGGTCTATCATGTAACCAACCATCAAATGTCCATGTACCATTATAAAATCATAAGACATAAAACAAACATAATGGAATGAAAACATTTCCACATTCCGATCACAATATATCACTTAAATATATTGACATAACAAATCCATTATAAAATCCATTTTCAATACCAAAATACAAAAAAGAGTATATGGTATTTATTTCATTTTAAAAAACATTACGTCTTGTTGAGGAATCCAAATACCAAATAATACTCATGGCGGCGGAAAAATCTTGTTGTCACCGCGTACGTTAAAAGAAAAATTCCTATTATTCGTTTTGTAAAACACTTCATAGAAAAAGATTCCTTTTGTATAAAATTAAAATTCAAAGGTGTTTAAACCCCATATAAAGGAATGTTTTGTATAAAACAAAATATTCCTCAATGAAAGTAGATTGATACAAAGTCCCTTAACTCGGGTCCAACTTGACTCGATCGTTCTTTAACGTCCTGAATAATAAACTTGAGTTAATTTCAACCTGCTTAAGAACCATTTTCAAGTTCATTATTCCTTTTATATCACTTATTACCATGTTATGAACACTATGTAATTATTTAAGTTAATAATGGTCGTCTTGTCGATCCTTGGTACTTGAGTCAAAAATAAACTCTTTATAATTACAAGTTGTTCATGTGGTAAAAAATCCATTATATCAAGAATTATATTCATTATATAGATATCATATATATCATATATATCCAGTATATACATTCATTTATAATAATAAATAATCATTCAGAGGTAAGAAATTAAATGCACCGTTCATGGAGATGGTAAGTCATACGTACGCATGAACGCTACTTTCATTTCTATGTAATATTAATAGAATTAAAACTAAATGAGAGTTATGTATATTTTAATTCCAGAATTATATACATCACATATATATAACATACATCATACATATCCAATATATATATGTACTTATAATAGTACATTACATTTAGGGATAATAAATGAAATGCACCGTTAATGGAGACGGTAAGTCGTACGTACGCATGAACGCTACTATCATTTCTATCTCATACTTTACTGGATTGAAATCATAATGATATAAAGGTATATTATAATTCCAGTATAATATCATATATAATATCATTAAATCCATCCTTTATATGTCCCACGTATGGCATTAACGAATCAAATCACTTTGAGGGGGCGGTAGTCCGCACTTCCTAAAATGAAATTAGCATGTTTACCCACAATGGAAACCATAAAGGTATGCCAGAAATGAAAAATAAAGATGCTTAAGTAAAACATAAACATATTATATATCATATATAAATATAGTGTCATCTTAATGGCCACCTTTGAAGATGTTATATTAGTGTTGAACAATCATTATTCTGTGAGGCAGAAATTCTCCATCCACAGAAACAGTATGTTCTTTAACCATTAGATGAAGGTGTGTGTAAGTTTAGCTCGAATACTTCTTATAACAACATCCTAGTATATTTATCATACTGGTTCGATTACAAAATAAATTAATGAAATGATTTTAGGGGGTTGGAGAAGCAAAATAAATCATAAGAACACAAGAGAAGACACTACCTTTAAAACGGGTAACTCTTTTTGATTTGTTCTCAAAGGCTTCCTTGGAAAGACTTCTGCCCAAAGTGTGGCTTCTAATAGTAAGAGAAGGATTTGGAGAGACAAAGTGGGCTGGTTTTGTCCAAGCTAAAGTCTTGAGTGGTGTGGGTAATGAGGTATAGATGGGGGCCTTTCATAAGAGGAGAGGAGGGGCACTCTTTCAAAGTTATAAAAAGTAACTTTATTATAAAATGAGTTTCAGGTTTTAAATGTCCCACCTTGATGTATTTCGAGGATAAGGTGATAAGAGTTCGAAATCCATCCATCCAATATATTTTTGAGATGTGTAGGTCTTCGATTTTACATTATCTTTTCTTTTTATTTAAATCGTTAAATAATGAGGTAATCACTGCAACATCATTGTGTCATAAATAATATAATTTATAAAATGTCTAAAAATTATAAAAAAAATATCTTGATATAGGAAATATTTTTATATTTCTATTGAATATTTATAGTAAAAAATATGACTTTTATAAGCCCATTTAAAAATTGTTTTAGTAAAACAACTCATGTTTGTGACTTTTATATTTTAACATTAAACAAAAAGATATTGATGTCTTTTTTCTACCAAAGCGGCTCCATGGGGTCCCCAAGTTGACCCATGGATTGTTTTGGTCGGACATGACACATCCAATAATGGTAGGACATGTGTCAAGTTCATTTCATATTATTAAAACATTATTTTAACCTTAAATTACACTAATTACCTCAAATCGCGATTAAAAACATAAAAGTTACTATTCACCAAAAAAAAAAATTAATCCCTCAAAGCAACATTTTACTTTCTTAATGACAACCATGTATGTCGGGTTTTTCAAATTTAAAACACAAAGGTGGTAAAATTTCATATAAACGAAAAATTAGTTTTTTAAGTACCACTTAGTGATTTCACTAATCATCAAAAATTAATGTTTTTCAGAAGAATACCAAAACGTCACCCCAAGCTATATTTGATATTCCAAATTAAAAAAAATGATGTCTATTTTACAAAATTAAAAACAAATAAGTTACATTAATTAATTTAATAATTAATTCCTGCGGTCATGACAAATAGCCTGTTTTTAGGATACTATATATATCAAAAGATTGACACTAGTTTAAGTCCAATTTAAAAGTGAAATTAATTCCAACGACCAATATTGGATTAAATGGTAAAAATATATTCTAATTTCACTTTAAAACCAATTCAAAATATAATCTAATCATATAAATAAATTACATTAAAAAAAGGTTTTGAATTAAAATACAACATTTTTCACTATTCATTAAAAAATGATCTTTATCCGAAAAATACCAAAAATTTACACAAAGTAAATTTTGATGTCCTGATTCTAAAGAAGAATTTTATTTTGTCCAATACATTGTATAAGAGTGACCAAAACTATATTTAAAGAGGGTTCACCATGAAAAGGCGATAAGTCGTCCTTTAGTGAATATTAGAGTATCTATGCCTAAAATTGAATTCTTTTCTTATTTTTAGCCTTTATCTTTTATTGGAAAAATGTAAAACCATTTAACAAACATATATAATAATATTTTATTTGATTCTATTAATTCCCACCAATACAACGGCTACGTGTTAACTATGATTTAAAATAATATAATTATATTACTAGTGTGAAACATAAGATTTCAAAGAAACTCTTTGTTGCGTATCAGGTACGATATTGAACATAGAAACCCCTTTGAAGTAAAATTAATATTTAATTCACAAATATTAATAAATTTGAAAATGATTCATTCTTTATTTACCTGGGATGTTACATCCTTCCCCCCTTTTGGAAATTACATCCTCGCAATTTTATTCACTTATCAAAATAAGTGGGTGTATTTATCCCTCATAGCATTTTTAGATTCCCATGTTTTCTCTTCAACCATATGGTTTTTTTCCACAAAACCTTTACCAAGTGAATTACCATATTTTGAAACACTTGCTCTCTTCAGTCAAAATTCTAGACTGGTTGTTCTTCATAAGAGAGATTCTATTCTAACTGATCTACATTTGGTCTCAAAACATGATATGGATCTGGCATATACTTTCTCAACATCGAAACATGAAAAACATTGTGTACCAGTGATAAACTCAGAGGTAAAGCCACTCGGTAAGCAATTGATGCAACTCTCTCCAGAATTTCATATGATCCAATGAACCTTGGACTCAGCTTTCCTTTCTTACAAAATCACATCACACTTTTCCATGGTGAAATTTGAGAAAAACATGATCACCTACCTTGAAAGATAGATCTTTCCTCCGGTTATACGCATAACTTTTCTGTCTGCTCTGATCTGTTCTCATGTGTTTTTGAATCAACTGAACTTTTTTTGTCATCTCTTATACCAATTCTGGTCCCATCAGCTTCCTTTCACCCACTTCATCCCAAAAAGCTAGAGTTCGACACCGCTTCCAATATAATTCCTCAAACGGTGCCATCTGTATACTGGAATGAAAACTATTATTATTTGAAAATTAAACCAAATAAAGATGTTGGTCCCAACTTCCCTGATAATCCATCAAACAAGCACATAGCATATCTTCCAAATTGTGAATTGTTCATTCTAACTGCCCATTTGATTGAGGATGAAAAGCTGTACTAAAATTTAATTTAGTACCCAATGACTTCTGAAGGCCTTTCCAAAAGATAGAAGTAAACCTTGGATCACGATCAGATACAATGGATAGGGTAACTCCATAAAACCTGACTATATCTTTTAGATACAATCGAGAAAGTTGATCTAGAGAGAAAGTATCTCAAATATTAAGGAAATGAGAAGATTTATTCAAGCGATCAACAATATCCCAGATTGCATTATTATCTCGATATGTCTTCAGTAATCCCACAACAAAGTCCATGGATATATTTTCCCATTCCCACTTTAGCACTGGTAATGGATGATGCATCCCTTTCAGTAACTGCCGCTCTGCTTTAACCTACCAACAAGTCAAACATTTTACATTAAAATCCGCAATATCTATTTTCATTCCATCCCACCAGTAATACTCCTGCAGATCTCTATACATCTTTGTACTACTAGGATGAACTAAAAATGGGGAACTATGATCCTCACATAACAACTCCCCCTTAAACTTTGAATCACAAGGCACACATAATCTCTTCCCAAACCTCAAAACACAATCATTATCAATATTTAATTTAGTCAACTTAACCTTCTGAACCAGATCTACTGTTTTCTGCAACTCATTGTCTTACTTCTGTGCTTGCTTGATTCTGTCTGACAGAGAAGATTTCACTGATACCAGAAACGAAACAGAAGAACTTCCCACACAAACAGCTTTCATGCCAAAGTTCATCATATAAAAAACAGAAGGATCTCATTCCAAATTTAGCATGGTTAATGAAGTATTACTTTTTCGACTCAAAGCATCAGCCACTTTATTTTCTTTTCCTAGATGGTAATGAATTGTACAATCCTAATCCTTGATTAATTCTAGCCATCTCCTCTGTCTCATGTTCAATTCATTCTTACTGAATATATACATTAAAAGTTTTTATCAGTATATATATCACCCTTTACTCCATATAAATGATGGCTCCAAATTTTTAGAGCAAAAACAACATCAGCTAATTCCAAATCATGTGTAGGGTAATTTACCTCAGGAGTTTTCAACTGACGTGAAGCATATAAAATTACCTGATCATTCTTCATAATCACACAACCAAGTCCCTTCAACGAAGCATCACTGTATATAAAAAACTAACCATTCCTGGAAGAAAGTTCCAAAACTAGAGCATTCACCAATCTTCTTTTCAACTCTCGAAAAAAATCATCACATTCTTTTGTCCAGATAAACATAACACCCTTCTGAGTTAGCTTAGTCATTGGACAAGATAACCGTGAAAAAATATCGACAAACCTTTTGTAGTAACCTGCCAAACCAAGAAAACAATGGATCTCGGTTACATTTGTGGGTCATTTCCATTCTTCAACATGTTTTATTTTAAATGGATAAATAGTTATTCCATTTTTTGAAACAATATGACCAAGGAAAGAAATTTGTTGCAACCAAAACTCACACTTTCTGAATTTTCCATACAGTTTCTTTTCTTTAAAGGTTTTCAAGATAACACATAAATGACTTTCATGCTCCTCTTTACATTTAGAAAACACCAAAATATCATCAATACAAACAACCAAAATTTTTCACCTGAGTCATGTGAGCCATCACTACAACAAACTGTTATTTTCTGATTCTGATCATCTCAGGATACTGATTTGAAAGTACATTTCCCTCTATATGCCTTCCCATAAAATCTATTATGTTTCCTTTATGAAAAACCATTCAAAACACAGAAATATATTACTTTAAGGAACATGGTAATCTTAAAATTCTATATCATTTCAATCATACCATAAATTAATTTATAATTTAACAATTTTCTAACTCCAAAAGTTGTCTAAACCGTCCTCTAATACCAACTATAAGGCCCCAACCTTAAACCTTACATAATATAGAATTAAATGAATAATTCACATTGAGGAGCTTTTCAGGTTTAGAGTTTTAGAGAATTAGGACATAACTATTACATCTAAAAATATTAAAAAGTAGACACTTATACTATGTTTCCATAGAATAAAAACCCTTAAAAAGAAACATGTGTAGTTCCATGATTTAGATAGCATGACTTTTACTTGATCCCATCCTTGACCCTATTCTATATTAAGTCCTGTGAAAATCATTTAAAAAAAACTAGGTGTGAGCATTAAAAGTTCAGAAAGGGATACACAAATAATGAAAACTGTTAGTTTTTCAAAACAACATGTAAACCATGTATACTTTATCAAAGTAATAACTTTCACCATTATGAATAAGTAAAAACTATTCACTGAATAAAAGACCATTACTACCCTTTTGTAACCAAAATATTACAATAAAACCCATATAAAGAACACATAACATATAAAGGTAACTTCGGACATAAACATACTTATGTGGAATAACCATCCGGTCCACTTCCACACATATCACTTAATGGAATAGCCATGTGACCGACTTCCATACCAAATGCATTGGAGGTTATAACGTAACCACCTGTCCTGGTATTCACGGCACCACCTGTCATATTTTTTATCATGTAACCACCCATCAAATGTCCAAGTACCATTATAATATCATAAGACATAAAACAAACATAATGGAAAGAAAACATTTCCACATTCCGATGACAATATATCAATTAAATATATTGAAATAAAAAATCCATTATAAAAACCATTTTCAATACCAAAATATATAAAAGAGTATATGGTATTTGTTTCATTTTAAAAAACTTTATGGCTTGTTGAGGAATCCAAAGACTAAATTATACTCGAGGCGGCGGAAAAAGGTCGTTGTCACCGTGTACATTAAAAGAATCATTCCTTTTTGTCATTTTGTAAAACGCTTCATATAAAAAGATTCCTTTTGTATAAAATTAAAAGACAAAGGTGTTTATACACTGAATAACGGAATGTTGTGTATAAAACAAAATATGCCTGAATGAAAGGATATTGAGACGAAGTCCCTTACCTCAGGTCCAACTTGACTCGATCGTTCTTTAACGTCCTGAATAATAAACTTGAGTGAATTTCTACTTGATTAAGATCCTTTTTCAAGTTCATTATTCCTTTTATATCGCTTATTACCATGCTATGAACACTATGTATTTATTTATGTTAATAATGGTTGTTTTGTCGATCCTTGGTAATTGAGTCAAAAATAAACTCTTTATAATTACAAGTTGTTCATGTGGTAAAATATCCATTATATCAAGAATTATATTAATGATGTAGATATCATATATATCATATATATCCATTATATACATGCATTTATAATATTACATAATCATTTAGAGGTATGAAATGAAATGCACCGTTCATGGAGACGGTAATTCGTACGTACGCATGAACACTACTTTTATTTCTATGTCATATTAATGGAATTAAAACTAAATTAGAGGTATGTATATTTTAATTCCAGAATTATATTCAACACTTAGATGTAAAATACAACATATATATCCATTATATATCTGTACTTATAATAGTACATCACATTTGGGGATAAGATATGAAATGCACCATTCATGGATATGGTAAGTCATACGTACGCATTAATGCTACTTTCATTTCTATCGCATAATTTAATTGAGTGAAATCATAATTATATAAATTTATATTATAATTCCAGTATAATATCATATATATTACCATTAAATCCATCCTTTATACGTCCCACGCATGGCATTAACAAATCAAATCACTTTGAGGGGGCAGTAGTCCGCACTTACTAAAATGAAATTACCATGTTTACCCACAATGGAAACCATTAAGGTATGACACAAATGAAAAATACAGAAACTTAAGTAAAATATAAACATATTATTTATCATATATAAATATTGTTTCATATTAATGGTCACCTTTGAAGGTGTTATATGAGTGTTGAACAATCATCGTTTCGTGAGGCAGATATTCACCATCCACAGACAAAGTATGTTCTTTAACCATTATATGTAGGTGTGTGTAAGTGTAGCTCGAATACTTCTTATAAAAACGTCCTAGTATATTTAGGATAATCATGTTGTTACAAAATAAATGAATAAAAAGAGTTTAGGGGCATTGAGGAACAAAATAAAACATAAGAACACAAGAGAAGACATTACCTTTAAAACGGGTAACTCTTTTTGATTTCAGCTCAAAGGCTTCCATGGGAAGACTTCTACCCAAAGTGAGGCTTCTAGGAGTAATATAGGGATTTGTAGAGACAGCGTGAGAAGGGTTTGGCCAATCCAAAGGCTTGATTGGTGCGGGTAAGGAGGTAGAGGTGGGGGCCTTTTATAAGAGGATAGGAGGGGAACTCCTAGAAAGTTAACAAATGTTACTTTATTATAAAATGTGTCTCAGGTTTTAAAGGTCCCACATTGATGTATTTTGAGGATTAGGTGATAAGAGTTAGAAATACATCCATACAATATGTTTTTGACATGTGTAGGTCTTAGATTTTACAATATCTTTCCTTTTTATTTAAATTGTTAAATAATGAGGTAATCGATGCATCATCATTGTGTCATAAGTAATTTAATTTATATAATGTCTAAAAATTATATAACAATTATCATGATGTAGGAAATATTTTTATCTTTCTAATGAATATCTACATTAAAAATTATGATTTTTATAACCCCATTTAATTTTTTTTTTAGTAAAACAACTCATGTTTGTGACATTTTTATTTTAACTATAAATAAAAAGATATTAATGTCATTTTCCTACCAATGTGGCTCCATGGGATCCCCAAGTTGACACATAGATTTTCCTGGTCGACCATTACACATCCAATAAAGGTATTACATATTTCAAGTTCATTTCATATTATTAAAACATTATTTTTACCTTAAATTACACCAATTATCTCAAATCGCGATTAAAAAAATAAAATTTACTATTCACCAAAAAAGTATTTTATTCCCATTGAACCAAATTTTACTTTATAATGACAACCATATATGTTGGATTTTTGAAATTCAAAATACAGGGGTGGTTAAATTTCATTTAAACGAAAAATTAGTTTTTTAAGTACCACTTAGTGGTTTCACTATTCATCAAAAATTGAAGTTCTTCAGAAAAATATCATAACATAAACCACACCTATATTTGATATTCCGAATTCAAAAATGATGTCTATTTTAAAAAATTAAAAACATATAAGTTAAATTAATACATTTAATAATTAATTTCCGTTGTCATGACAAATAACGTGTTTTTTATGAAACAATATATATCAAAAGATTGACACTAGTTTAAGTCCAATTTCAAAGTGAAATTAATTCCAATGACCACTATTGGATTAAATGGTAAAAATATATTCTAATTTAACTTTAAAACCAATTCAAAAGGTAATCTAATCATATAAATAAATTATATTTAAAAAAGGTTTTGAATTAAAATACAACATTTTCACTATTCATTAAAAAATGAACTTTATCGGAAAAATACCAAAAATTTTACAGAAAGTAAATTTTTATGTCCTGATTTTAAAGAAGAATTTTATTTGGTCCAATAGAATGTATAAGAGTGACCAAAAATCTATTTAAATAGGGTTCTCCATTAAATGGTGATTAGTTGACCTTTAGTGAATATAACAGTATCTATGCCTAAAATTGAATTATTTTCTTATTTTAAGCCTTTATCTTTTATTGTAAAAATGTAAAAACATTTAATAAACATATATAATCATATTTTAGTTGTTTCTATTCATTCCCGCCAATACAAAAACTACGTGTTAACTACAACTTAAAATAATATTTTTATATTACTAGTGTGCAATGTAAGTTTTCAAAGAAACACTTTTTTGCGTATCAGGTATTCTATTGAACATAGAATCCCCATTGAAGTAAAATTAATATTTAATTCACAAATATTAATAAATATGAAGATGCTTTATTCTTTATTTACCTGGGATGTTACAAACTACATCTTTCGTTTTTTGTCAATACCATGATATAGATATGTAAAACCAACTCCCATTTCAACATTGATAGAATAATGCAAAATTTCATGATAGCTAAGGATGTCTCTAATAGCTAATTCCCTTAAAAGACTTGGTTTTAAGACACTAAATAATCAATCAACTTTACTTTCAGGTTGGATTATAAATATAGATGCATACCTTGTAAGACTTGTAAAATTCTATTGCATATACCAACAGATTCATCATCCTTTTGCATTAGCTCAAGGAACTCCTTTTCCATATTTTTTTAAGAATACAAGGGAAGTACTTACTGAAAAACAAGTTCATGAACTCATCCCATTCCATTTATTCAATTTCATATTTGGGACTTGTATTCTTAATTAGAGTCCACAATTGATCTGCTTCACATTCTAGATGGTAAATAGCCAGAATGACATTTTCATGTTCCGAACAGCGAAGTATGGAAAATATATTTTCAATGGTACTGATCCATTATTCAGAAACAAGTGGATTAGAAGAGCCACTATAAGAAGGTGGACGTTGCCACATGAAGGACTCAATAGAATATTATTCCCTTCCCTGCTAATTTGGATGACCCGAATGATTCATAGCTTATGTAAGTATAACAATAATATTATTCATTCCCCCTCCCAGGTTATTGGTTTGTTTAGGAGGACAATCATTGCATTTACCATTACATTGATCAACACGGTTCCTTCGGGTTCCAGCCATTGTCTAAAACCCAAAATGAATAGTGTGCGAGGAAAAAATCATGCTAGGGAAAAAAACATAATAAAGGGGGGGTACTTCAATATCTTACATCTTATGTTTAATTCTAAGATCGTTACAATAATTCTAGGACTATAACCTATACTTATACTTATACTTAAGGACATCCCCAGACATACCTTAGAAATATCTCTAGGGATCTCACTAAAGATCTCACATCATAGTTTCCAAAGGTTTACTATACCGATCCACTGATAGAAACTATAGAGACCCCAGACATGAGGTACATAGACATTACATTACTTTCGCGGAATACTTAATACATGACAAAAACAAAGGTCCCAAAGACCATATTATTTAAGTGTCTTTTGAAAATCAGAACGAAATATTCTAATCAATGTGAAAGATCTTCAAATTCTCCCATAAAGATCATCAACTTTTTGGTTTTCTTACCTAAAACATTTCTTTATATCATTGGAAATGAAAACATAAAAAGGGTGAGCTCAAATGCTCAGTAAGGGTAAGCATGGAGAAAATAAAACAGCACATATACATTTGAACATAAAAACATGAACATAATGTTTAAAAATCGAAATCTTGAGAAATTAAATAAAACATGGTAGTATGTATGGAATAAATCATAATGGAACATCAATAATGATAAAATATCTTGGAAATAAAAAATTTAATTGTGAAAAAAACATTAATCACATGATATGACTTCCATAGTAGCAAAGGCATTGCTGCCAAGGCCATCTTAGTGGAAAAAGTCCCTTTCTGAATCGAGTTCACTCCTCATTCGAGTCCTGTATCACTGAACAAGATTATAATACCTTTCCAGCCACAACAATCTCCTGAGATATAAATCATTACCCAATTAATTGTAGGGAGATATAGGTCCTACCCATCTCATAATTAAATCATTCTTACTTATGCCACAAAATAAACATAAAACATTCATCATAATCCAACGAATAAAATGGGTTTAATAAAAATCATCCCATCATGAGATAATCCATATAAAACTAATGTATATTTCATCATAAGAAATGTGAAACCATGTAAATAATAGGTAAATTAAACTTGAAACATACACATATGAAAAAATTTCATCTTAGATGGAAAATGGTTTTGATAAAACACATGAAATGAATTCTTAAAGAAAATATCCTTTCTTCTTAAAAATCATTTTATTTTCACAAAATGCCTTGTAATTTTAAAAATAAAAGTATTTTATTTAAAATATTCATAAAATATTGTAGACTATGATTAATTAAAATGAGGCGTTATGAAACGGTAATATTCCATTCACGGTATAAGTGAAAAATAACATTCTTCTCGTACTTTTGTTGAAAAAGTCAAAAAGTACCTCATATGGTAATCAAAAGAATGATTCCTTACATACCATGTAGTAAAAGTAAAAAAAAATGGAAAAAATGTCTTTAAAAATACATGATTCAATTTTTATAAAATATGGACATGTATGATAAACAAAACCCTATTAAATACTTACGAATAAACAATCTCAGATATAAATGAGATTGGAAAAGTAAACCATTACCTTAGGTATGATATGCCTCGTACGTATCTGATCCTCCTATATAATGATTTAAATAATGTCATTGACTTATTACAGAATCATATTTATTGTTATGATATCATATATGGTTCACTTATGACTTTATATTACTCGTTCTTTTGTAAATTCCATGTTAAATCACTGTTTTGGGTAAAATCGTTTCATTTATCATAAGTGTTTCGACATGTTGTTCTTGATATTATTACTTATATCCTGATTTAAATAATTTAATAATGTAAATCATGATTTATATATATAATATATTTTCAGAATATATATATATATATGATAGATCGATAAATAGAATGAAATACACTGTTCATGGAGACGGTAGACCGTATGTACGCATGAACGCTGTTTTCGTTTCCTTATTGAATTGAATGGAATTAAGTATATGAAATACATACATATACATACATAAATCAAGTATCATAATTATGTCATATATTTAATTACTATAAATTATATATAATTTATAATCATTCATTAATGGTTAACATGGGGAACGAATCTCATCGCGTCGTGGAGACGGTAATTCGTACGTACGCACGAGCAATAATGTCATTCTCATGATCATGGAATTGTATGAAATGCATGTATAATATTTAATAATCATTATGAATTTACGATAATCATATGTAGTTATTTATTTACACTGTTATACCCATCCATGTAAAGTGGTGGTGGAAAACAGATTACCCCGCAGCTTGGAGACGATATTCTGTAGGTAAGAACGAGCGATGATTTCATTCTCCGTAGGAAGGATAGAAGATGAAATTGTGTTTTTTCATATTTATAATAACATATCTGTATATTATTGATACTTATACTATTAATTTATCATGAAAAAAATAAATATGAAGATGTAGATGAAGAAATAAATTGGAAATAATCGGTAAAGGATATTACCTTTTATTTGACGCGTCTCTTCTTAACCTCCTCTTAAAGCACTAGGGTTGGTCATTTGTGGAGACCAGTACCTCTATAATGGTTATAGAGAATATTAGAAGGTAAATGGGAAGGGGTTGGCCGAGCTTCATGGCTCAAAAGTGTGTGAAGACAAGAGATAAGGTGTGCTATTTTTATAAGGGAGGAGAGGGGCACCTTAGGAAACCTTAAAATAATAATTTATAATAATAACATATTTTGTTTTTAATATCTCCAAATTTATTTATTTCTAAGATAAGGTGGGTATGGGTATAAATCATCTCAAAAAAAAAGGTTTTAGACATGTTTTGGTTAAAATTATATCCTCATCATTTAGATTTAACTCTAAGTTAAATAATTTAACTTTTACCATGTCTTTTTGTTTTCTTACACTATATGGTTAATAAACATAATAAAACAAGCCAAACGAACCCCAAGTGGTTCATTATTAATATATATATATATATAATTATCTAAGACATTTGGTAGAACCATAGATTTTTATGAATAAAATAACAATTAATAATATAATATTTGTTTTGAAAACTATTTTATATCAATTATGACACTATTTGGTACATGATTTTTGTGAAAATCATAACAGTATGATTAGTTCGAAAAAATATTATTAAATCAATTATAAGTTGTCATATTAACCATGAAAATTATTAGAATTCATAAAAAGTCTAAAATTACATTAATTTGGGTATTTATAACACCAATTATGTTAATATTTCATTATTAAGGTAATTATGGCATCATCATTGTGTCATAAATAAATTAAATTATTTAACAACAAAAAATTATAAATAAAATACCATTAGGTATGAAGTATTATTTGATTTATAATGAATATTTATAGTCGAATTTATCTTATGTATATCCTATATTAAAAATGTTTTAGTTATTAAACATTGATTTTAACTATTTTAACTCTTATAAAAAATAATAATAAATGTCCTAATCTAATCCCAGTGGAACTAAATGATAATATTATAAACATAAGGTTTTTTCGGTAGAATTATACTTATCCAATAAAATTAGGACTTGTGTTAGGGTAATAAGAATATCATTTTTACCCTTAATTACCATATTTACTTTTAACCGCGGTAAATAAAAGTAAAAAGTTACTATTCATGAGAAAATATTTTTATCTTATTGATCCACATTTTACTCTTTGATATTAACCATGCCTCTCTGATTTTCAAAATTCCACTCACAGAAGCGCTAAAATTATGTTTTATGTATGTTTGCAAAAAGCTCCTAGGACGTGGGTAAAAGACGGTGAAAAGTTCAATAAACTTTTTATATATCTAAAATTATTATAAAAAGACTCCAATAAATTACACTGAACTTATATAAGTATTATGTATCAATTATAAACTAAAATAATTTTAAATAAAATAAATCATTATTTAAATAAAATGTAGTTTTTAAATAGTAACCCTGTGTTTTCACTATTCATCAAGAATTGAAATTTTTCATAAAAATACCAAAATTACACCCTAGGCTAATTTAAAAATTCCGAATCAAAAAATGAAGTCCATTTTGAAATATATAATTTATAAAATTTCAAAATGATGTTATTACAATTCATAACGTCTAGTTCATAATAATATAATAATATCTCTATTAGTGAAACTCGGTATTGTGTACTACACACGCTATCGAAGAAGGTATTGATTGCGTGTAATGCTAGCCATGTCAGGGATGTGTTTAGTGAAATCTCTATTTGGTGTTACATATAACATAATAAAAACTTATTTCATTTATACATTAAACAAAATATGTACTCAATGTTGTGTAGAATAATTTCCACAAAATGAACTTGAAATTGTGTGTAACGCGAGCCAAGAATAGTGTTGTGTATACTGCAAGATAATACGGTGTTGCTTATAGTACAAGATAATCATGGTGTAGTGTACAACAGAAGACATCAATTTAATTAAGAAAAATATTTCTCATAAAATCTCGAGTTGTTATAGTAACAAGGAAAATTTTCAAGATTAAAAGATATCTCTTATATAGAGATATGTTATTCAAAATTTATGTAATAGAACTATATAATATTTTCAATATACTATAGTAAAAGTATATTTATTTTTTAAAATTAATATTTGGGGTTAGTTTTTATATTTATGTTATTTATAAATTTTTACCATAGAAGTCTATTGATTGATACTGAAGAGCTTCTGTTTTTCACTCATTTGGGATTTATAATGTTAATAGTTTTTATTGTTAGTTGAAGTTGTTTTAGGATGAATATTATAAATACCCTGGCTTCAATATCTGATAGATGATGGTCACAACATTATATGGCTAAAATATATAAGCAGTAATATTATAAGGGACCATATAGTTTAGTAGTATTGGTAATTTAGATACAAATATGAACATAAAATTACATTATATAATAGAACATTAAAATAGATCGAAATGAAAAAATTTCTTACAGGATATCATGGAATGTATCTTCCTATATATTATATGGAAATGAATGAATATAACGGGTGATCTCAAACCCCAAATAAGGGTTACATATTACAAAATCTATCTTGAGTATAAATGGAATAATTAATATATCGAGGAATATAAATGGAATAACATGCCATTTAGTAAATAACATGAGGATGTAATGAATAAAAGTATATTTTCTATGAAATAAAATCATGGAAAATAATAATAACTTAATTTCCAATTATGTAAATGTACAGTATTGGATGTCATGATTCCAGGCATCCTGATAATTTTTTCTATCAATATCTAGTGGGAATTTTATTCTAAATTATAGATAATGATGTATTAAAAAATTTCAATGGGTATGTAACATGATATGTATTAATGCTTTTATGGGATAAAAATTTATGGTCCCATCCCTTTATTCATATCCTATTCATTATCCATGTATTATTTGATTAATTTAATTAAGGAAAAGTATGAATTGTCAATACATATACATATGAAGTAATGAATTATGATTTATTCCGATTTACCATATATAATGATATGAAATCCATAAAAAAAATATACGTGTATAAATAATACACAATTTACGAAAGAATTATATTCATGAATAAAAATAATAAGGATAATTTAGAGAATTTTAATGTTAAATTATCATGACAGATTTATTATTTCAATAAAATTATAAGGTCTGCACAATTAATCAAGAATCTGATGACAATATATTACTAGGTAATATTTTCCATAAACCATCAACATAAAGGTATTGATGATATCAATAAAATATATCGTGAATCTATTATATGTAATGTCATGTTTTTTTGTAGTTTATATATAGATATATAATAATAAAATCACTAAAAACATTTTTGAGTATAATACACTAAGAAACACCAAAAATTTATAAATATTAACAAAAAGTTTTTAAAAAAATATCCATCTAAACATGTATGTAATATTCAAATAAATTATTTATCATTATAATAATAAATTTACAATCCCCATTTGTGTGTTACAAAAATAATTTATTCACATTTTTATTAAATGGTAAATAGGTACCTTGTTTACAAACAACAAGAAGATTCCCATTAGTACATTTTCTAAAAGTTCAATCAAGGAAAAAAATAACATTAATAATTAATGTGATATAATTAATAAAATAGATGATAATATTTTTATAAAACATTTATATTAGTGAAATGATAGTATCAGTCAAAGAGATAAATAAAATTATCAATTATTAAAATGATTTTATCAATAATTTTATGTATTAATGATAAAAGACAATTATTATTACATAAATTTTTCATGAATAACCTATGGATAATAAAATATGTTGATTTTACTGTAGATTATCAAACACTTCCCTTAATGAAAACATAAACATAATAATTCATGAATAATTATAAGATATTAAAATAAACCCTTAATACTTTGGTATCATTGATTCATAACCCCTATGAAATAAGTAACATAAAATGATTTATTCAATTCTATGAGTATAATTATATTCCTAATATAAAAAACCAAATTTTCTTTAGATAAAACTTAAATAAATAAATTTTCCAAGAACACAATATATATACAAATTGATTGGAAATTAATATGATATATTATAACAAGGTCTTATCATTTTTGTGAAAATTAATCAATGAATTCATTATGTGTATCAAATTTTAATACAATTAATAATTTATAAATATTAAATTAAATAATATGTATTAGTGAAACATATTTTCATGTAATATCAAATTCAATGATTAAATAATATAAATCAATAGAGTGAAATTATGCAACGAGACCCCTTGAAACTTCAAAAAATTCACCCCAAATATCCATGAATGATATAATTTAAAATTTAAAATTAAATAACATGATTCATAAAGGTTTCATGATAAAATATTTTAATGTTGAAGTATATAATCCTTTTAAAATAAATATCTATGTAACCATATAATATTCTATAATGAATAGAAATTGAGACTAAACCTTTACCTCATAGAAAATATACTTCATAAATATTTCATCCATCTATATAATAATTGTTGATTTATTATACATAAATAATAGAAATATAATAATATATATAAAAGAAAATATTATTTACTTATAACCTTTTATAACTTCTTTAAATAAAAAAATTATTCAAATAACTATTTTAGGTTATATTTCCATCATTATTCCTGTATGTTTTCTGTTTGGTATAATAAATCCCTCTAAATTGATAATGGATGCATCATATATTTATAATATTAATAATGATTTAATTATCATATATATTCATTATATTCAATTTTAGTTTCATTCTTTATAATGTAGATAGAAAAACTAAATGCACAATACTTGGAGTGGGTATGTTGTTTGTACACATGAATGTTTTTTCCATTTTTTCAATAGATTGACAAAAAGAAACATAAATAGTAAATTATATATAATAAATTATTTTATTAAATTTATTTAATTTATATTATATAATTATATAATTAATTCCATGAATTAAAAAATTAAATGAATGTATCACATCGATTTGTGGAGGAAGTAGTCCATACATTCACCCGAGTGACATTTTCATTTTCCAATTAGTTTGAAGATAAAATGTAATATGTGATATTAAAATAAAATAAGTAAAATAATATGAGAAATAAAATAATTATACCTTAAATACATAATTATATCTACTTTTTAAATGAAAATATGGAAAATTATTTACATAGGTTTATGAGGTAGTAGTCTTCCATACAGATAGTGAAAATTTCATTTTACTATTTTATTGATGGGGAGATAGATAAATATTATTCCACTATCAGATTAAAATAGCCATATATGGAATACGTTAAATTTATTATTCAATAAAATTTTATTCTTATTTTCTGGAAATATAATAATAAATAATATTAAAGTGCATGGGTAAGACTATACATCTTATTTAGCGAAAATAAATCGCTTCTTATACAGAACCATCCTAGGATGGTAACATGAAAAATCCGAAGACTATAAGAATTGGGGAAGTATTTATAAAAGTTAATATGTATTAGAGGGGATGAGACAAAAGGACTATTTATTTTTGTATTTCATAAGGGAGGGGGTGTAAGAACCCAGATCTTCATTTCAAGTATATTTTTCCTTTTATAGTCATTTTTGAGAAAAAAAGAAGAAAATATGGAATTTTTTAGAGTACACACCCTGTAAATTTTAAGTAAATGTCGTGTACCTTGTTTCTAGGTGAGTCTGTGTGCTGGCTGTGTACAGGCTACACACACGGTGTGTTAGGGAGATGTGTGAGCTGCTTAATGTGGAGTATGGAAAGGATAAGTGCATGCCGTGTACTTTATTTTTTTCATTAAACTGACCAGGGTCACGCCTAATCGACAGAAACATCATCTTCTCAGGAGTCCTCGAACGGGAGTGTCCGTATGGCGGAAAACATCCTCTGATCCCCCATGCCTCCGTCTTTTTCTGAATTGACTGCCATAGATTGAGTTGGAACTGCAAAGGTAAGCTCTTACTTCTTCTTGAGTTTCATTCCATGATTTTCCCTCTTTCTCGAGATATCAACGGTTGAACGTTTTGTGTATTTTCATATATATACACTATTCTAAGGAGAATCAGGAATCTTGTTCAATGTATATTTTTTTCCTAGAACCATGGTAGGTGGTTTGTGCCTTACCATCTGATGGCTTTGAGTTTTATGTGAAAATTCTCACTAATACCTCTGAATGTGGTATTGTGTTTTTATAGTTTCCCCTTATTGTTTTCTTTCATTGCTTGTTTTCTTTTATAGATGCAGTTTGATCATGTATGAGGATAATATCTATGCTTGAATTTTTTTCCCATTCCTTGTTCTAGTTTAGAAATTAGGGTTTTGTTAACCTTTATCCATTATACCAGATTTCCATTACTTCTGACTATTGGGTGGAATGATATTCTTGACATACTGGTTGTTATGAATAATTGTTATCCAAGTAGCTCTATAGGTTTACATTGGCCTTATATCATTATTATGCACTAACAGGCATGGGACCATAAGAACCTGATGCTATAAACTACAAGGGATAGACCGATTGAGCTCCCCAGAGAGTCTTACATATTACATACTACAAGAGGGTTGACTGAGTGATCTTCCTCAGAGACTCTTGGTTATTATAGACTATAGGGGATAGACCGAGTGAGCTTTATATAGAATCTTGGATATTATAGACTACATGAGGTTAGACCGATTGAGATTCCTCTGAGATTATTTACTTTGTTTGAATTTTTTTATACCTTTCCAGGCAAGAGAAGGAATTGACTAACTGATCTTCCTTAGAGTGTATATGGTAGAACTGACACTATAGGAGGAATTGATCAAGAGAGCTTCCTCATAGATTTTTATGACCATGGGGTGATAAGAGCGTTAGACCGTGTGATCGTCCTCAGAGAGTCCCTGACTACCAAAGAGTATAAGGGGAATTGACCGAGCAAGTATCCTTAGACAGTATTAAAATTTTGCATGACCAAACCAGAGGGGTTAAGCTAAGTTCACTTCCTAGAGGGTTGTTGGTACATCTTGTATAGCACCAGAGAGGATAGCTACGAGTACATCCTAGAGGGGTTCTTGTTGTGGTCAGCTATTTGCTTCACTACTTCTTGTTGTTCTGTGGATTGATTACTGTTGTATATCATCCTGTTACTGCTTACTAATTACTACCTGTTGTTTACTGTTACTATTTTCTACTTACTATACTATTACCTTCCATATGCTCACTTACTATGAGGCACAGATCTTTGGTTGGATTCCTACTATTTTTTAGTCTCACACCATGTTTTGGTCATAATTTTGGGCCCAAACAGACTATATTGTTGTAGGTATAGACAAGTGCAAGAACCCTTTGAATTCTATTACATGATTTCTTTGGAGAAGGAGAGAATGGGACCAATCATAGGCTTGCAATTCTAAGGAGCTGTTTATCTTTTCTTTTATACTAGTTTTGGTACTGTTTGTATTTCTAGCATTGTGACCTATTTGGAAATTTTACTGGATATATATCGTGAATAATTTCATATACACACATGTGCACTAGTGGTTTATTGCTTTAGTCTTCCACAATTTACTTGTGCATTATTGTTGTCTATTTACTACTTCTGCTATTGCCTGATTGTTTACTTCAACTGTGTACTCTGCCAATGAGGTCATAGTTTCCCCACTGTCACACCCAAGGCCCATGCTGCTAGTCAAGATCCTATGGTGTTTGGGGAAATGTACTTGAGGCCATTTGAACAACCTGTTACGGGGAACCTCTTGGTGGATTTCGAAACTGGGACATTACAAAGTGGTATCAGAGGAACTCCTTTCTCTTGATTTACTATTTGGATCCTTTAGCAAAGGATATGATAGATTCAGTACTTGGTAAAAAGTTATTCTTGTGTATAGGTAACCCGTGTACATGGAAAAGACAATTTACCTCGCTTATTGCAGTTTATGGTTTTTCTATGTTATAGTTGATTTGATTTCACCTAGAGTGATTCACATGCTTTGCGGTATATTGTTGTAATAGTGCGGTTCTATTTCAATCTCAACCCAATGAGATGAGGGTATTCCATCTCACGCATCATATAGGCACTTGTTAGAAATCACATGCCATGAATTCTTGCCAGGTCATCTTGGATGAATTAGTAATTGGATTTGGTTGTGATAGAAATTTTGTAGATTATGCATGTAGTTGTGATAGATGCCTCAATAGAATCCCTATAGTTTGATAGAGGAATTGTTTGTAGTGTTCCCTGCTTAAATGAATGCCAAATTTTGGTTCTTGAGGTGTTATGAGCACTCATGAATCTGAACATTGTGAATCAATGACTTTTTGTCTCTTGTATATGATATATAGAAGATGCCAAGATATGGTTTTCAGAGTGTATGGGCCCACACGGATCGAAATTTGGCACCTTCTTGTTTATTCTTCTGTGTTTTCTTGGCTTCTTTGTAGTATTTGATCTACATCCTGCAAAAACCTAAAATACATGATGTGTAATTGACTACACACCCTGTAGTTTTAAAACGATTCACCAACTGTGTAAGAAGAAACACGGGGTGGTGAAAAAGATTTTAGGAACATTCCATGCATAATGGTTACATTCCATGTAGTAGTGAGTTGTGTACCCTATCGTGTCACTAACAACAGAGGTTGAGGAAGCTCGTGTAGTACACGCTGTGTTGGGTACAAACACGTCATGTAGTAATGTTCTGGGTACCCGGCTGTGTCACAAAAAACAAGGGACAATGTTATCTCTCCTATACATGTCGTGTTTGTTCGGAACACTCCGTTTAAGGGTAAACCATTTAGCCTTCCAGATTACTAACAACACGGGTCGCCGAAACCTTGTCTAGTACATGTCGTGTCCTTATTGAACACGCCGTGTAGTCTAGGGTTAAGAGGACTGTGTGAGTTAGCTGTGTAAAGAGACTCAGATAGGGGAATGGAGATGACGTACACACTGTGTCTTAGGACAACACGCCATGTAGTATGGGGTGTTAAATGTCCAAAGGTGGATAAAGTACACGCCCATGTGAATAGCCTTAATGAGCACGCCATGTAGTTTTATAAACGCAGTGTAGTCATGTTTAGTGAAATTGAGTGTTTCTTCCTCCTATTCCCATTTTTTGCTCTTGTTTTCTCTGTCCTTGGTAATCCTGACCTTAAGAGTGCTTTTGATCATTCAGGGATATGCCTCCGAGACATCCTTCGGTCATACGTCAGATGTCAGAAGGTGATCAGACAGCGGATATGGCTGATCATGAACCTCTTGTATATCCTCCTATTATGTCAGCATTGGAACCATTGGTTATACCCGTTGTAGGCATCAGTTTGCAGTTCATGGACGACTTCCTGAGGATGATGCAAACATTTCAGGGAGTGCCTCCTCCAGCTCCGTCGATGGCTTAGTAGACACATGTTTTCCTGTAGCAGCATCCATCTACTTTCATGGGGGATAGAGGACCCTAGGCTACAGAGTCGTCGCTAGAGGCCACACTGACTCTCTTTGAGAATATGGAGATACCTCCATAGAAGAGGGTTATGCTTGCTACTTATATGCTCAAATACACCGCTAAGAGGTGGTGGGAGGTGATCTCACAGTCAAGGTTCCAGTAGAGTATTACTTGGGATGAGTTTAGGCATATCTTCTACAATTAGTTCTACCCAGATACCCTTGATGGCCATCCGAGCCCAAGAGTTTATGAGTCTGAAGTAGGGTACTCTTTCTGTTATGGAAAACTCCTCTCGTTTTACAGAGCTACAATGCTTCATGATGATTTCAGCAGGTGATTAGTTGTTCATTTTTAGGATGTTCGAGGACAGTGTCAGGTAGGATATCCATTCCTAGGTGAATATCTTCATGTTGACTTTGATATCCTCGATCGTCAACTAGGCGCTGATCACTGAGCAAAATCTCAGAGATTCTGGAGTAGTGAGCCGGGGCGGTTTGACCTCCAGAGAAAGTGTTCCTCTTTCTGATAGCAGGAAGTGCTGCAGGGAGCTGTCTCGAGGATATCAAAGTCGGAGAAATATATCATCAGGTAGCCGGGTTGTGGGATATCAGTGTGGTAGGCATGAGCATATTATGCCTCAGTGTTAGAGAGAATCTATGGAGTGCCGATCTTACGACAAGATGGGCCAACATTATCATTTTTGTTAGATCTTCTCACCTACATCTGGTGGTAGGGGTTCTTCTTTGACCCTGCATATAGGAGATGTTTCTCCAGTTACCCACCAGTCTAAGAACTGGAGTTCTTAGAGCCCTTTGTTCCATGATGGAGGTTGTGGACATGGTGTTTAGTCAACAGGTGACTACTGATAGTAGAGTGGATCAGCTCAGAGTGGTCAGCTAGGGGCGCAGGGTCGCGGTACATGCTGGACATTTTCCATTGAGCAGACCCATCAGGAGCAGGATCTCGACCCTTCTAATGTTCGAGCAATGATATTAGTATCCTCAGTTTTAACTTCATCACTTTTCAATAATAGTGCTTCGTATTGTTTTATTCCTGTTTCTGTTGTGGAGAGCCTTGGGCTCTGTATCTTTTCGTCTGCCAAAATGTTGACTCTTGATGCACCGTTTGGAATGAGGATGTCTAGCATAAGTTAGTGCAGAGAGTGACCTCCTGAGGTTGCAGGGTTTCACTTCTTATGGGACCTCTATTTCCTACAGATGACTGGCTATGATGTCATTCTCAGTATGGACATGTTAGTTCCCTTCTAGGCAGTTGTCGATTGTTATCGCTATAGGGTGAGTTTCGTATCACCAGAGGGAAGATTATTTCTCTATAGAGGTGAGTGGGATGTCTAGGAAGGTAGAGATGGACCAGAGCATCATGGGTTAGGAGGAGTTAGAGCCCAGATTTCTAGTATTTATCTTGATGACCAGGGGACATCACTGTTAGACATTCCTACAGTGGTGGATCACTTCATGGATGTCTTTCTATAATACTTTTCATGTTTTCCTCCAGAGTGTGAGGTAGAATTTTCTGTTGAGATCATGCCAGGAGATGCACTGTTGTTCTTTCCTCCTTATACGATGGCTACACAAGAGTTGCAGGAGCTCAAGAAGTAGTTGGAGGAGTTACAGTCAAAGGGTTTCATCCGACCCATTACATATCCTGGGGTTCACCTGTCCTTTTTGTGAAGAAGGGAGATGGTATCCTTCTGCTTTTTGTGGATTATTGGATGTTGAACCAGTTCACTATCAAGAACCATTATACCTTGTCGAGGATCTATGACCTCTTTGATCAGCTATGTGGAGCCTGGGTGTTCTCGAAGATCGATTTGAGGTCCAGTTATCATCAGATGTGCATTAGACCATAAGATATACCTCTTATAGCCTTCAGGAGTAGGTACGGTCTATACGAGAATACAGTCATGCCATTCGGTCTCACTAATGTGCCCACAATGTTTATGGCACTAATAAAATCAGTGTTCTATCCAGTCATGGATTCCATCATGGTGGTTTTTGTGGACGACAACTTGGTGTCCTCTCACACTCGACATGCCCATGCTACCCATCATGAGATTTTTTTGAGTACACTAATAGAGCATCAACTTTATGCTAAACTCTTGAAGTGCCATTTTGGGATGGATCAGATTCACTTCTTGGGTCACGTCTTCTCAAAGGTAGGAGTATCATTTGATCTAGAGAAAGTGAGAGTGGCAGTTTCCTGGGTGCAGCCGAAGAACATCTTTTAGGTGTATAGTTTTCTAGTGCTAGCTGGATACAACAATAACCTCATTCAAGACTTCTCATGCCTAGCAGTACCATTGAATGGTCTGATCAAGAATGGGTTGAAGTTCATATGGTTATATTCTTGGGAGACTGCTCTTTAGGAGCTGAAAGGTAGGTTGACGTTGTAACATCCCAAGTAATTAATGAATAATAGATATTTTTTATCTATGTCTATTAATGAATTAGATAGTGTTTTAGAGGCTTAAAATTAAAATATAACCAATCTTAAGCATGAAATACACTAATATTTTTAAAATATTGTTTTACTACCTTTGATGGAAAAACAATTTTGAATCTATATTTTGACAATTTTATAATCTATTTTTGTCAAAATAAACTTATTCTTTATGTTTGGGACATCAAAATTTACTTTGTTTGAATTTTTGGTATTTTTCTGACAATGTTCATTTTTTAATGAATAGTGAAAAATACTGCATTTTACATCAAAATTGCTTTTTAATATAATTTATTTATATGATTATATAATCTTATGAAATGGTTTTAAAGTGAAATTATAATATATTTTTACCATTTAATCCAATGGTGGTCATTGGAATCAATTTTACTTTGAAATTGGACTTAAACTGGTGTCAATCTTTTGATACTTATTGTTTCATAAAAACACGCTATTTGTCATAACGGCGGGAATTAATTATTAAATTAATTAATGTGACTTATATGTTTTTAATTTTGTAAAATATACTTCATTTTTGAATTCGTAATATCGAATATAGCTTAGAGTGAATTTTTGGTAATTTTCTGAAAAACTCCAATTTTTGATGAATAGTGAAACAACTAAGTGGTAATCAAGCAAATTGATTTTTCAGTTAAATGAAAGTTTACCACTAATGTGTATTGAATTTTAAAAATCCGACATACATGGTTCTCATTAGTATGTAAAATGTGGTTCAATGGGATGAAAATAATTTTTTTGGTGAATAGTAACTTTTTTTCATTAATCGCGATTAGAGGTAATTAGTGTAATTTAAGGTAAAAATGATATTATAAAAAATATGAAAACACCATGAAACTTGTCCTACCCCTATTTGATGAGTCATGGCTGACCAAGACAACCCATGGGTCGATTTAGGGGACCCTATGGAGCCTCTTGGGTGAGATAATGACTTTAATGCATTTTTTAAAATAAAGGTGAAAATGACACTAACATAAATTGTTTTACTAAAACAATTTTTAGAAGGGGTTATCCTAATAATAATTTTGACTATAAATACTCTTTGGAAAGATAAAAATATTTCATACATCAGGATATTTTTGTTATAATTTTTAGACATTAAATTAATTAATTTATTTATGACATCATGATGATGCAACGATGACCTCATTAATGAACAGTTTAAATAAAATGAAACAATAATATAAAATCTATGACCTAAAATTGTCCAAAAACTATTGTATGGGAATATTTCGAAGCCTTATCATCTTATCTTATAAATATATCAATTTTGGACCTTAGAAATTCGAAACACTTTTGAAAATAAAATAATAGTTTCATGATTTCCAAAAGTGCTCCTCCTCTCCTCTTATAAAAGGCCCCCACCTCTACCTCATTTCACACACTCCTCAAGCCTTTGGCTCGGCCATCCCCTGCCCATATACTCTCTCCACATCCCTATCCTCATCCTAGAGGATTCCCTTTGGGCAGAATCCTTTCAAAGAAAGCCTCTAAGCTCAAATCAAAAGGAGTTACACTTTTAAAGGTAATTCATTCTCTCATGTTCATTTGTTTTATTTTGCTTCTCCAACCCACTAAACTCTTTTTATTTACTTCTTTTGTAACAACAACAATATCTTAAATATACTAGGATGTTGTTATACGATTTATTCGAGCTACACTCTTACACACCTACATCTAATGGTTAAAGAACATACGGTTTTCGTGGATGGTGAATTTATGCCTCCCGAAACGATGATTGTTCAACATTCCATTAACACATTCAAAGGTGGCCATTAAGATGTCACTATATTTATATATGATATATAATATGTTTATGTTGTTTTTAAGCTTCTGTATTTTTCATTTTGGGCATACCATTATGGTTTCCATTATGGGTAAACACAATATCTTCATTTAAGGAAGTGCGGACTACCACCCCCTTAAAGTGATGTGATTCATTAATTCCATATGTGGGACGTGTAAAGGATGAATTTAAAGTTATTATACATGATGTTATACTGGAATTATAATATACCTCTATATCATTATTATTTCTTTCCATTAAAGTTTGAGATAGAAATGAAAGTAGCGTTCATGCGTACGTACGGCTTGCCGTCTCCATGAACAGTGCATTTCATTTCATACCTTTAAATGATTATGTAAAATTATAAATACATGTATATACTGGATATATATTATATATACAATATAAAAATCAGGAATGTCATTCTGGATATAAAGAACCTTTGACTACACGAACAACATGTAATTGTAAGAAGTCCACTTTCGACTTAAGAACCAAATATCGACAAAACAAACATTATTAACATAAATGGTTACATAATGTTTATAACATGGAAATAAGTGATATAAAAGGAATAATGAACTTTAAAAAGGTTCTTAATCAAGTAGAAATTAACTCAAGTTTATTATTCAGGACATTAAAGAATGATCGAGTCAAGTCGGAACCAAGGTAAGGGACTTCGTCTCAATCTCCTTTCATTGAGGCATATTTCGTTTTATACACAACTTTATTTTATACAGTGTATAAACCGCCTTGACTTTTACTTTTATACAAAAGGAATATATTTCTACGAAGCGTTTTACTAAACGACAAAAAGGAATGTTTTTTTAACGTACGTGGTGACAATGACCTTTTCCGCCGCCGCGAGTATTATTTGGTCTTTGGCTTCCTCAACAAGTCGTAATGTTTTTAAAATAAAATAAATACCATATACTCTTTTATGTATTTTGGTATTGAAAATGGTTTTGATAAAGGATTCTATTATGATATATTGTGATGTGGAAATTTTATCATTCCTTTATATTGGTTTTATGTTTTATGATTTTATATTGGTACTTGGACATTTTAATGGGTGGTTACATTATAAACCATATGACGGGTGGTGCCGTGAATACCAGGATGGGTGGTTACGTTATAACCTCCAATTCATTGGGTATGGAAGTTGGCCGTATGGCTATTCCATTAAGTATGTATGGAAATAGGCCGTATGGCTATTCCATTAAGTGATATGTGTGGAAGTCGACCGTATGGTTATTCCACTTAAGTATGTTTATGTCCCATGTTACCTTTATATATGCTATGTGTTAATTATATGGGTTTTTTGGTAATCCTTTGGTTAGAAAAAGGTAAGTAATGATACTTTATTCAGTGAAGAGTTTTTACTACTTCATGATGGTGAAGGTATTACTTTGTTAGATTATACATGGTTTACTCGATGTTTGAAAATGTAACAGTTTTCATTCTTTGTGTATCCGTTACTGAGCTTTTTATGCTCACCCCAAGTTTTTTTCGAAATGTTTTTCACAGGACATAAAGTGGAATAAGGTCAAGGATGGGATCAAGGGAATGTCATTCTATATAAGACATGGAACTAGACGTGTTTCTTTTTAAGAGTTTTTTTTATTATGGAAACTTAGTAGAAGTTTCTACTTTGTAATCTTTTGAGATGTAATAGTTTTTTTCTAATTATCTAAAACTCTAAACCTGAAAAGATCCTCAATGTGAATTATTCATTTAATTCAATATTAAGTAAGGTTTCAGGCTAGGGCCTTATAGTTGGAATCAAAGGTCAGTTTAGATAACATTAGGAGTTAGAATTCTATAAAATGATTATCCAAATTTTTTTATGGTCAAATTGAAATGATATAGCATTTGAAGATTACCATGTTTCTTCATCTAAGACATGTTTGTTCAGAATGGTTTTCCACAGAGGAAGCATAGATGTTTTTTTTGGGAACTCATACTAAGGGAAATTACCTTCCAAATCAACATACTGAGATGGTCAGAATCAAAATTGAGCAGTTTACTACAGTGATGGCTCAGTTGAATCAGGTGATAAGTGGTGGTTTTCATTGATGATATTTTGGGGTTTTCTAAAAGTAAATAGGAGCATGAAAGACATTTAAGGGTTATCTTTCAAACCTTAAAATAAAAGAAACTTTATGGAAAATTCATCATGTGTGAGTTTTGGTTGCAACAAATTTCTTTCCTTGGTCATATTGTTTCTAAATATGGAATAACTGTTGATCCTGCAAAAACAAAAGTTGTGGAAGAATGGCCAAGACCCAAAAATGTAACTGATATTCGTAGCTTCCTTGGTTTGGCAGGCTATTACCGAAAGTTTGTTATAAAATTTTCACGGTTATCTAGTCCAATGACTAGGCTAACTCGGAAGGGTGTTAAGTTTATCTGGACAGAAGAATGTGATGATTGTTTTTAGGAATTGAAAAGAAGATTGGTGAATGCTCCAGTTTTGGCACTACCTTCCAGGAATGGTGAGTTTGTTATCTATAGTGATGCTTCATTGAAAGGACTTGGTTGCATCCTAATGCAGAATGATCAGTTAATTGCTTATGCTTCACGACAGTTGAATACTCATGAGGTAAATTACCCTACACATGATTTGGGATTAGCTGCTGTTGTTTTTGCTTTAAAATTTTGGAGGCATCATTTGTATGGAGTAAAGGTTGAAATATATACCAATCACCAAAGTTTAAAGTATATATTCACTCAGAAATAATTGAACATGTGACAAAGGAGATGGCTATAATTAATCAAGGATTATGATTGTACAATTCATTACCATCTGGAAAAAGCAAATAAAGTGGCTGATTCTTTGATTCGAAAAAGTAATGCTTCATTAGCAATGTTGCATTTGGAACATGATCCTTTGGTGAAAGATTTGATGAACTTTGGCATAGATGTTGTTGGTGTAGGAAGTTCTTCTGTTTTGTTTCAGGTAACAATGAGATCATCTCTATCAGATAGAATCAAGAAAGCACAGAAGCAAGATAGTGAGTTGTAGAAAAAGGTAGAGCTGGTTCAGAAAGGTATGTTTCCTAAATTCAAAATTGATAATGATTGCGTTTTAAGATGTGGGAAGATATTGTGTGTGCCTTGTGATTCACAATTGAAGAGAGATTTGTTATGTGATGCTCATAGTTCTCCGTTTTCAGTTCATCCTGGCAGTACTAAGATGTATAGAGATCTGCGGGAGTATTACTAGTGGGATGGATTGAAAAGAGATATTTCTGATTTTACTGTGAAGTGTTTGACATGTCAATAGGTTAAAGCAGAGCGGTAGTTACCGAAAGGGATGCTTCAGCCTTTACCAGTGCCAGAGTGGAAATGGGAGAATATATCCGTGAACTTTGTTGTGGGATTAACGAAGACATCTCGAGGTAATAATGCAATCTGGGTTATTGTTGATCGCTTGACCAAATCTACTCATTTCATTGCTATACGAGATACTTTCTCTCTTGATCAACTTTCCTGTTTGTATCTTAACGAGATAGTCAGGTTACATGGAGTTCCTCTCTCCATTGTATATGACCATGATCCCAGGTTCACTTCTAACTTTTGGAAAGGCCTTCATAAGTCGTTGGGTACTAAATTAAATTATAGTACATCTTTTCATCCTCAATCAGATGGGAAGTCAGAATGACCAATTCAGACCTTGGAAAATATGTTACGAGCTTGTTCGATGGATTATCAGTGAAGATGGGACCAACATCTTTCTTTGGTTGAAATTTCATATAACAACAGTTTTCATTCCAGTATAGAGATGGCACCATTTGAGGCGTTATATGGGAAGCGGTGTCAAACTCCGGCCTTATGGGATGAAGTGGGTGAAAGGAAATTGATGGGACCAGAATTAGTAGAAGAGTTGGTAGAAAAAGTTCAGCTGATTCAGAAACACATGATAACAGCTCAGAGCAGGCAGAAGAGTTATGCAGATAACTTTAGGAAGGATCTATCTTTCGAGGTAGGTGATCATGTTTTTCTCAAGGTTTCTCCATGGAAAAGTGTGATGAGATTTGGTAAGAAAGGAAAGCTGAGTCCAAGGTTCTTTGGACCATATGAAATTCTGGAGAAATTTGGATCAGTTGCTTACCGAGTGACTTTACCTCCGAGTTTATCTTAGGTACACAATGTTTTTCATGTTTCGATGTTGAGAAAGTACATGCCAGATCCATCTCATGTTTTGAGTCCAGAGGTAGTTCAGCTGGAAGAGAACTTATCTTATGAGGAACAACCGGTCCAGATTCTTGACCACAGGGAGCAAGTGTTACAGAATAAGGTGATCCACCAGGTAATGGTTTTGTGGAAAAACCACATGATTGAAGAGGAAACATGGGAATATGAAAATGCAATGAGGGATAAGTACCCATATTTATTCGATAAGTAAATAAATTGCGGGGACGAAATTTTCTAAAGGGGGGAAGGATGTAACATCCCAAGTAAGTAATGAATAATATATGTTTTTTATCTATGTCTATTAATGAATTAGATAGTGTTTTAGAGGCTTAAAATGAAAATAAATCCAATCTTAAGCATGGAATACACTAATATTTTTAAAAGATTGTTTTACTGCCTTTGATGGAAAAACATTTTTGATTCTATATTTTGACAATTTTATAAACTATGTTTTTCAAAATAAACTTATTCTTTATGTTTGGGTCATAAAAATTTACTTTGTTTGAATTTTTGGTATTTTTCTGACAATGTTCATTTTTTAATGAATAGTGAAAAATACTGCATTTTACATCAAAATTGCGTTTTAATATAATTTATTTATATGATTAGATTATATTTTGAAATGGTTTTAAAGTGAAATTATAATATATTTTTACGATTTAATCCAATTGTGGTCATTGGAATAAATTTTACATTGAAATTGGACTTAAACTGGTGTCAATCTTTTGATACTTATTGTTTCATAAAAACACGCTATTTGTCATAACAGCGGGAATTAAATATTAAATTAATTAATGTGACTTATATGTTTTTATTTTTGTAAAATAGACTTCATTTTTGAATTCAGAACATCGAATATAGCTTAGAGTAAATTTTTGGTAATTTTCTGAAGAACTTCAATTTTTGATGAATAGTGAAACCACTAAGTGGTAATAATGCAAACTGATTTTTCAGTTAAATGAAAGTTTACCACCAATGTGTATTGAATTTTGATAATCCGACATACATGTTTGTCATTAGTATGTAAAATGTGGTTCAATGGGATGAAAATAATTTTTTGGTGATTAGTAACGTTTTTGCATTAATCGCGATTAGAGGTAATTAGTGTAATTTAAGGTAAAAATGATATTATAAAAAATATGAAAACACAATGACACTTCTCCTAACCCTATTGGATGAGTCATAGCCGACCAAGACAACCCATGGGTCGATTTAGGGGACCCTATGGAGCCTCTTGGGTGAGATAATGAGTTTAATGCCTTTTTTTAAATAAAGGTGAAAATGACACTAACATAAATTGTTTTACTAAAACAATTTTTTGAAGGGGTTATACTAATCATAATTTTTCCTATAAATACTCTTTGGAAATATAAAAAGATTTCCTACATCAGGATAGTTTTTTTATAATTTGTAGACATTAAATAAATTAATTTAATTATGACATCATGACGATGCAACGATGACCTTATTAATGAACAGTTTAAATAAAATGAAACGATAATATAAAATCTAAGACATACACTTGTCCAAAAACTATTTGATGTGAATATTTCTAAGACTTATCATATTATATTATAGATATATCAATGTGGGACCTTAGAAATTCGAAACACTTTTGAAAATAAAATAATAGTTTCATGATTTCCAAAAGTGCCCCTCCTATCCTCTTATAAGAGGCCCCCACCTCTACCTCATTTCACACACTCCTCAAGCCTTTGGCTCAGCCATAACCTGCCCATATTCTCTATCCACATCCCTATTCTCATCCTAGAGGATTCCCTTTGGGCATAATTCTTTCATTGGAGGCCTCTAGCTCAAATCAAAAGGCGTTACACTTTTAAAGGTAATTCATTCTCTCATGTTCATTTGTTTTATTTTGCTTGTCCAACCCCCTAAACTCTTTTTATTTACTTCTTTTGTAAAAACACCAGTATCTTCAATATACTAGGATGTTGTTATATGATTTATTCGAGCTACACTCTCACATACATACATCTAATGGTTAAAGAGCATACGGTTTCCGTGGATGGTGAATTTATGCCTCCCGAAACGATGATTGTTCAACATTCCATTAACACCTTTAATGGTGGCCATTAAGATGTCACTATATTTATATATGATATATAATATGTTTATGTTTTCTTTAAGATTCTGTATTTTTCATTTTGGGAATACCTTTATGGTTTCCATTATGGGTAAACACGATATCTTCATTTAAGGAAGTGCAGACTACCGCCCCCTCAAAGTGATGTGATTCGTTAATGCCATATGTGGGATGTGTAAAGGATGGATTTAAAGTTATTATATATGATGTTATACTGGAATTGTAATATACCTCTATATCATTATTATTTCTCTCCATTAATGTATGAGATAGAAATGAAAGTAGCATTAATGCGTACGTACGACTTACCGTCTCCATGAACAGTGCATTTCATTTCTTACCTCTAAATGATTATGTAATATTATAAATACATTTATATGCTTGATATATATGATATATATGATATCCAAATCAGTAATTTCATTCTGGATATAAAGAACCTTTGACCACACGAACAACATGTAATTGTAAGAAGTCCACTTTCGACTTAAGAACCAAATATCGACAAAAGAAACATTATTAACTTAAATGGTTACATAATGTTTATAACATGGAAATAAGTGATATAAAAAGAATAATTAACTTTAAAAATGTTCTTAATCAAGTAGAAATTAACTCAAGTTTATTATTCAGGATGTTAAAGAACGATCGATTCAAGTCGGACCCAAGGTAAGGGACTTCGTCTCAATCTCCTTTCATTGAGGCATATTTCGTTTTATACACAACTTTGTTTTATACGGTGTATAAACCCCTTTGACCTTAAATTTTATACAAAAGGAATCTTTTTCTACGAAGCGTTTTACTAAATGACAAAAAGGAATGTTTTTTTAATGTACACGGTGAAAACGACCTTTTCCGCCACCGTGAGTATTATTTGGTCTTTGGCTTCCTCAACAAGCCGTAATGTTTTTAAAATAATATAAATACCATATACTCTTTTATGTATTTTGGTATTGAAAATGGTTTTGATAAAGGATTATATTATGATATATTGTGATGTGGAAATGTTATCATTCCTTTATATTGGTTTTATTTTTTATGATTTTATATTGGTACTTGGACATTTTAATGGGTGGTTACGTTATAAACCATATGACGGGTGGTTCCGTGAATACCAGGATGGGTGGTTACGTTATAACCTTTAATGCATTGGGTATGGAAGTCGGTCATATGGCCATTCCATTAAGTATGTATGGAAATTGGCCGTATGGCTATTCCATTAAGTGATATGTGTGGAAGTCGACCATATGGTAATTCCACTTAAGTATGTTTGTGTCCCAAGTTATTTTTATATATTCTATGTGTTCTTTATATGGGTTTTATGGTAATCCTTTGGTTACAAAAAGGTAAGTAAGGATACAATATTCAGTGAAGAGTTTTTACTACTTCATGATGGTGAAGGTATTACTTTGATAGAGTGTACATGGTTTACTTGATGTTTGAAAAAGTAACAGTTTTCATACTTTGTGTATCCCTTACTGAGCTTTTTATGCTCACCCCATGTTTTTTTCGAAGTGTTTTTCACAGGATTTAAAGTGGAATGAGGTCAAGGATGGGATCAAGGGAATTTGATGATATATAAGACATGGAAGTAGACATGTTTCTTTTTAAGAGTTGTTTTTATTATGGAAACTTAGTAGAAGTGTCTACTTTGTAATCTTTTGAGATGTAATAGTTATGTTCTAATTCTCTAAAACTCTAAACCTGAAAAGATCCTCAATGTAAATTATTCATTTAATTCAATATTAAGTAAGGTTTAAGACTGGGGCCTTATAGACGTTTGCACCAATACTAGTTTTCCCAGTGCCGGGAAAGAGATATACTATTTACTATGATGCTTCTGGTATCGGGCTGGGAGCTATGATTATGTAAGGAGATGGATTTATTGTATACAGGTCTCGACAGTTGAGGCCACATGAGAGGAACTACCCGATGGATGATCCAAATTGTAACGTTGTTGTTTATTCCATACTTTATTGGAGACACTATCTTCTGGAAGATCACATTGTGGTTTTCACATAACAAAAGCGTCTCAATTACATATTCACTCAGTGGGACCTGAATCTGAGACACCATAGGTGGGTTGAGTATATTCAGTCCTTCAGCTTTTAGTTTTCATCCACACCTGGGAAGGGAAATACAGTTGATGATGCGCTGAGTAGGAGAACTCAGATACATGCTGTTGAAGTGGCCAATAGCGAGTGGAAGCTTATGGCTCTATTATATGAGATGCATTTAGAGGTGCACGAGTGATAGTGGCAGACATACCTATCATTTGTAGCCGTGATCTCTACACTTCATGATCGAGTACAAATGAGGCATCTGTCAGATTTAGAAGGCCTAGTCCTGCCGGAGAGTGCATCAGGAGAGGACCCCACTTCTGGATGGACTGTGGGAGAGGATGCGATCTTGTGTTTCCCGGGATGTGTATGGGTGCCATAAGACAAACACGAGGAGATGATGTGAGATTTCCATTCCTCAGTTTGGGTAGTTCATCCTGGTGTCACCAAGATGTTTCGGGGTCTTCATCACTAGTATTGGTGGCTAGGTATGAAGAGGGTTGTTGTTGGATTTGTTATGAGATGTTCTACTTTTCAGCATGTGGAAGTAGATGATCAGAGACCAGTATGACTTTTACAGAAGATACCCACTCATGAGTGGAAATGGAATGATGTCGCGATGGACTTTTTGACCGGGTTTCCAAGGTCACCTCCAGGGAATGGGTCTGTTTGGGTTGTCGTCGAAATACATATGAAGGTTGCTCTCTTCTGGCAGATCATGGAGGCCTTCAGTGTTGATGAGCTGTGATGGTTGTACATCAGAGTGATTGTTCACCTAAATGGAGTTCCACACCCCATTTTTTAAAATAGGGAAGCACTTTTTTACTTCATGGTTCTGACAGGGGCTTCAGAGGGCTTTGGGTACATAGGTACTTTTGAGAACAACATTCCATCTCTAGACAAATTTCCAGTCTGAGCGTATGATCCAAGTTGTTGAGGATATTATCCAAGATTGCATTCTAGTCTCTGGTGGTTCTTGGGAGAAGCATATTCCTCTTATAGAGTTTGCCTATAACAACAGTTTTCAGGTGACTATTCAGCTGGCACCTTATGAGACTTTGTACGAGAGGCCGTGCCGATCACGTTTGTGTCGTCTGGAGGCAAGAGAAGAAGCTTTGTTGGGACCTCGTCATGTTATGGAGACCACAGAGCAGATAGAGTTGATTCGGAAGAGGATGGATATAGCACAGTCTTGACAGAAATCTTATGCTGATCAGTGGAGACGAACACTAGAGTTCGAGGTTGGGGATCAGGTTTTCCTGCATGTCGCACAGAGGTTGAGACAAAAGAGGATTGAGAGAGTGGGTAAGATTTCATTATGGTATGTCAGATGATTTGAGGTGTTGTAGAATGTTGGGATGGTTGCCTATTGGTTTTAGTTACATCAAATGTACCTGGCTATGAATGACATCTTTCATATTTCTCATCTACGATATTACTTTTCAGACTCGTCTCATGCCTTTCAACCCGAGGTGGTTGATCTCCAAGAGGATGCATCATTTGGGGAGAATCATATCTAGATTTTCGATCATAGTACGAAGGTTCTCCATGGCCGGACTATTCCTCTGCTATGTGTGCTATGGAATCATGGGAAAGTATAGAATGATACCTGGGGGAGGGAGGCTGATGTACGATCGTAGTGGCCAGAGCTGTTTGGGGTTTCTTCTTTTATGCCTCACTAGGGAATGTCGGGGATGAATTACTTTAAGGGAGAAGATTGTAAGAACCCGGATCATAGTTCAACGTATGTTATTACTTTTCTAGTCGTTTATTAGATAAAGTGGAAAATATGGATATTTTTAGAGGATAAAACGTGTACTTTTTAAGTACACACTGTGTACCTTATTTCAACGCGAGGCCGTGTGCTTTCCATGTCCAGGCCACACACACAGTGTGTAAAGGTGATGTGGAGGCCGCATAAAGTGGAGTACGGAAAGGATATGCACACTATGTGTACCCCAGATGTACACACTATGTACTTTCTTTTTTTTTATTAAAGGGATCGGGGTCATGACTAATTGATAGAAACATCTTCTTCTTAGGATTCTTCGACCAATAGCGTCTATACGGCCATAAACATCCATCGACCCCCCGAGCCTCCGTCTATTTTCCGAATTGACCGTCGTCGATTGCGTTGGAACCACAATGGTGAGCTCTTCCTTTTACATGAGTTTCATTCCATGATTTTCCATCTTTCTCGAAATATCATGGGTTGAACGTTTTTTCCATTTTCAAAGATCTAAACCTTTATAAGGAGAATCAAGACTCGTGGTCAATGTATATTGATATCCTAGCACCAAGGTAGGTGGTTAGTGCATTAACATTCGATGCATTTTAGTTTTATGTGAAAATTAATACCAATACCCATGAATGGGGTATTCTGTGTTTATCGTTTTTCTCTTGTTGTTTTACTGACATGCTTGTTTTCTTGGGTAGAGGTAATTTGATCATGTATGAGGATAATTGCTATGCTTGGATGTTTTTTCCATTCCTTTTTCTTGTTATGACCTTTGGGTTTTGTTAGCCATTGGCCATTATATCTGTTTTCCATGCCTTGTGACTGTAGGGTGAAATGATATTCTTGACATGCTGGTTGTTCTGTAGAATGGTTAGCCAAGTAGCTCTATAGGTGTACTTTGGCCTTATAGTATTATTATGCACCAACTGGAATGGGACCGTGAGAACCTGGTGCTATAGAATATAAGGGATAGACTGAGAGAGCTCTCTATAGTGCCTTGGATTTTACATACTACAGAAGAATAGACCAAGTGAGATTCCTCATAGGTTCTTGGTTGTTATAGACTACAGTAGATGGACCGATTGAGCTTCCTAGAGAGTCTTGGATATTATAGACTACAGGAGGGTACAACGAGTGAGATTCCTCAGAGATTTTTTACTTTGTTTGAATCTTCTTAAAACATTTCCAGGCTAGGTAAGTAATTGACTGTGTGAGCTTCCTTGGAGAATCTGTGGTAGACCTGAGACAATAGGAGGAATTGACTGAGTGATCTTCCTTAGAGTGTTTCTAGACCTTGTGTCTATAAGAGTGTTAGACCTCGTGATCTTCCTCCGAGAGTCCCTGACTACCCAAGACAATAAAGGGGAATTTATTCAGAAATCTTCCCAAGAGTGTCTTCTAATTTTGTATGACCAAACCAGAGTGGTTAGGCTAAGTGCACTGCCCAAAGGGATGTAGGTACTTCTTGGATAGGACTAGAGAGTTTGGCTGCGAGTACTTCCTAGAGGGGTTCCTGTTGTGGTTAGCTGCATGCTTCAATACTGCTTTTTGTTTTGTAGATTGATTACAGTTGTATATCATCCTGTTACTGCTTACTGATTGCTGTCTAATATTTACTATTACTGTTAACTGCATACTGTTCTATAATCTTCCTTATTCTCACGGACTGTGAGGCATAGATCTTTGGGTGGTTACATACTGGGATTTAGTCTCACACCCTATATGGGATTATGCTTTTGGGCCTAAATAGAATATGTTGTTGTAGGTATAGACAAGGGATAACACCCTTCGTCTTTAGGTACTTGATTGCTTTGGATCAGGAGATCATGGGACCAAGCTTAGGATTGCGATTCTAAGGAGCTATTTATCTTTTATTTTGTACTTGTTTTGGTACTGTTTGTATTTCTAGCATTATGACCTATTTGTCTATTTTTCACAATATGTATCATAAATCATTTAATATATACATATGTTTTCGAGTGGTTTATTGCATTCTTCTTCTTCTTTCTACTCATTATTTTTGGTTATTTACTACTTTCGCTATTGCATGTGTGTTTACTTCTGTTGTGTACTCTCCCAATGAAAGCATTGTTTACCTACTGTCACTCCCAAGGCCCTCGCTTCTAGTCTACAGCCTCTGGTGTTTAGTAAAATGTGCTTCAGGGCATGTGACCAACCGGGTATGGGGTGCCTCTAGGTGGCTTCAAGAACCGATACATTATAGGAGGGGTCCATTTATTTGTGGGAGCAGTCTCCGAAAAAAAAAATTCAAAAAAGAATACATAATAATTCTCAATCAAAAGATTTTTTTTTATATTTGTAAATATATTCCTATGTGGTGTATGATAAGATGAAAATATAATAATATTACTTAATTAGACTCTTTTAATTAGAAATTATAACTTTAAAAATTGGTCTAACCCCCACACATTATAATACCATTTTACCGTTTAATGTGGAAACATAGATTTAATGATATTAATATTTTTAATGAACAAAAAAATAATTAATATTATGAAATATATTTATTAATACGACATCAAATACAATAAATTTTTATCAAATTAAGTCAACATATGTTTTATTATTATATTTAAAAATTTTCATAAAATCATGGACAAAATGCTTTTTTGGAATGTACATATCTTAATTTGTATAACTAGTTACTCTATCAAAATTCAATATAAAATTTATTATATAACATCCCTCTATCTTCCTTGGTATTTAGAATAGAGCTGAAAATTACATGGCCGTCAGTAACATGCCTAGGATGTTAATGGTTTGCAATAAATGAAGAAGGGCATCAATACACATGGTGGATGATTTTACCATCAAAAATTAAGCAACAAAAAAACAATACTTAACCAAATAAAAAAAATTATTCATAATAAAAATTAAATAAAACTAAAATTTCCATTTATCAAAATTGAATTAAAACCATATTTAAGTGTTAATGACTATAATATCAATGTAAACAGTAGAAGAAAAATAAACTCAAAAACTCCAATGACAGGTCTAGGCTCCAAACATGCTTCATGATCCAATTCCAAAAAATTCCATTAATAAAATATTACTGCTAAATATGTGTTAAAATTTACCTTTTCCCATGTATTGATAAAAAACATCAACAAAATCACCAAAGATCCAAAGTAGGGGTGAGTAATGAAACTAATAATATATTGTTGCAATGACTTCCCTAACCACACCACAATAATATAACTGGTTATAAAATATATAAGCATATATATATTTATATATAATTTTGTCAAAAAAAAATTCTAAAATTAGAATATATAAAAAATAAAAAAATCTACATAGAAAAATATTTTTCTCAAAACAATTACATGTTCCATGTAAAGAGACTAAAAAATGTTCTCAAACAATTTCAAATATTCCATTTGGAATTACTCAATCCAATCCACAACCCACAAATCTATACATGCATTGTTTGTTATGATAGTTCCATACTCTATAGTAGTTTCTCGACGATCTACAATGTCATCTCTACATAATTAAATCCCATGTTCCATTACTCCTTTGGCATAAAGAACAAGGACATGTTTTAACCATGCCTCATAATTTAATATATACACATAGCACCATTTATGTGCTAAAACCATGAAAATACAATCACGCCAAACAGTTTTAGTGTCAATCCATTTAATTACAAAAAGAATTCTAATAATGTAACATTATTTAATAACCCTCTTCCATAAATCAAACCAAAATCCTATATCAGAATAATTTTTTTAAATAATTTATAAAATCCCATTGCACAACAAATCTCAAGTTTCACAAACATCCATAAATCGTCACAACAGAATGATTTTTTCATGATTTTCACTACAATTTGGAAATAAATATCAATAAATTTCATGAATTTGAAAATAATGCATCATATTTCAAATAGAGGACTAGATATTGAAGAAAATACCTAGCTATTTATAGTGAATGTGAAGAATGACACAGATACACTAATGAAAAAAGGTGGGAAATCCAAAAAACCACCTTAGATCTATTCCCTTGTCAAAATAACAACAAAAATAATCACACATGGAGTACACTATAATATATATATCAAAAAAAGAAAGAATATATATAAGAAATAAAGAGAGATATATAATTAGATCTAAGAAAAACCACCAAGAACAACAAAAATGATCACTTCTACTAAGAATCATGTTTCCAATAACCAATAAAATCCTTCCAATAACCTATATACCAATGGGGTAAGATTATATAGCATTTGAGAAGAGTGAAGAACGAGTTAAGGATACATAACAATAAATTCAAGGGACTTATAGTATAATTATGTGAGGTCCACAATTTTATGAAATCACTTTTTTCCAAGAACAGTTAGTTGCATGGTTAAAAACCCCATGTTATAACTATGCGATTGACACTGCATTAAATATGGATATTGCACGGTTTGTTTACAAAATATCTAAACCATTCTCTAAGAATTCAACATTCTACTCTCTCATGTTGTACAGTTTTTTTGGGGTGTTTGCATAGTTTTTGAAAAACTTGGCATAGCTTATGTGCCTTCCCATTAGACCATATCTCACTATGCTTGATTTCATGCAGGTGTTTCATTGATTTCCAAAACTATAAAGTAGCTCTGAACCATAATAAAATCTTCAAAACACTCCCAATTTTATCTGAGAACCACCATTTATAACCCATAAATTTTATATGCATATAAATTTCAAATAATGGGTTACTAACATAGAACATGTGGTGTTACAATCTACTTACCAATTGATTTTTTCTCCCTAGAATTTATAAAACTATTGTTATTATAATCAATTTTTTTCCATTACTCTTTCATTTCCTTCTATTATTCCAAATTTCCTTCCTAAATTTTACCATGTTTCCTAAATACCTACAATGGAACTATGATTTTTCCATGCATGAAATTCTATTTCTTATTCATAATATACATTGGGGTATGTACCAATGAAGCATTATACTCATGTTCGAAATGATTTCATCAAATCACAATGTCATTTTCAAGATGACACTTTTTCAATTGAGATACATGAAACAAATTATGCACTACACCAAACATTAGGGTTAATTCAAACTGATTGGGAACATCACCAATATCTTACAATATCTCAAAAGAGCCTATATATCTAGGTGATAACTTTCCCCACCTCCAAAAATGATGATTTCCAATATTGGAGAGCTCCTCACGAACACATGAACAATATTCATGAATGACAACAACAATCACTGTTGATCCACATATGATTTCAAATGACTATGGGATGAGTCCATGTATTTCATCATCAATTGAATATTCTTTAATTCCACTTTTCAATGGATCATTTCAACATGAGATTTCTCACAAAAAACCCACCCAACAATGTGGAGACCGAAAATGACACCCATGCATGGATTAAAACTGATCATATCTTTTTGAAATGATAAATTTTTTATAATAGAATATCACTGTTAGTAAATTGTATTACAATTAACCACCAAATACCATTATAAGAACCCACAACATGTCTTACAATGTTTTTACCATCCTTTTAGATTGTCTATCCATCATAGGATGATATGATGTATTCATGTTAAACAAAGACACATGGTATTTTAATAATTATTTCTACAAATGATACATAAAATTCATATTTCCAAATGATACCATAGAATCATGTATGAAATTACTCAATAAAACTTCTAATATTTAAATTTTTTAAATATTTTCCACCATATGAGATTCACAAATCCATATGAAATGAGTCATCTTGGTATAAAGGTAACATATTTCCCCAATAGATTCTTTTTTTGATCTATTACTGGGAGACATGATACAAAATACATTAATAAAATCTCTAATTTCTACACTAGAATATCTAAAGACTACAACATACCTACCATTCATTGATGTATATCCTTAAATTGTGCACAAGTTATGAATAATGAATCAAAATCATCCAACTTATTATTAATTATAACCACCAAAAATGTACTTTTAAGACATATAAATGTTCTATATTCTAGGTTGAAGAACCCATATTTATTGGTGGTATGCATGGAAAAGTTTTTCTTAATAATCCATAAGCCCGACCATCCGATTTTTGAACCACAAAATAGAACTCTTATCCTGCATCCAGCCCCCAATGGTCTCCCCACCATTGAGTTTTTACCTCATAACTACACATTATGCATCTTATGATATTTAATCGTTATTTATATTTAATATAATAGAATTAACCAAAAAATTAATGAAAATTGAATCATCGCCTTATTATTCAAATTCGATGTGCATGTGGGCTAGGACAAACATCATCTACCACTCATCCCAGTCATCATTTTACAAATGAGAATATGGAATTCATGTTAATGTATATTACAAAAAATTGACATTACTCGGTCTATAAATCAATTCAAGGTCTATAATTTTTAGATACTTCACTTGTCTTCTATGTCTCATGATCAAAACCCGTTGTGAGAAATATATGCATCAATCTCTTTTGATCCGTAAAAACTGTGAAATTATCACCGTAGAGGCATTAATACAATGTCATAAAATCATGTAATACATTATATAACACCAAATCAGTTTTTTTTATAATTCGTAATATAACATATTAACTGAACTGATCTATATGAAAAATATGGTATCCTTTCATGAGAACACACCCCAACCCTGATCCTAAAGCGTCACAATACACCGCATACCCTTGTCATCATTCTATAAGTATCATGGTATGTGCTGATTTAAGGATATCTTTTACCCCTTGAAAATAATTATGACACTCCACAATCCATTTAAATGGAACATTGTATTTTTTCAATGTTTTCATAGAAAAATATATTCATCAAAAGTCACTAATAATGTATTCAAAATAAATAGCTAGACCATGGACACTCCATTTCATAATGACATTCATTGGAATTTTCCATGTTATAATTTCCACTATAATTTCTGAATCCCTAGAAAAACAAATAATAAATTTCCAGGATATGAAAAACTAACCTTGGTATCAAAAAACAATTCAATGATAATTTGGAATATTGTCTATGATTCCTCAAGTTTCCCAAAATTGCCTTCATGTGTTTATTTTGCTCATTATTTTATTTTTAATACATCAACATGTTATCTCGAAACACTACCAAAAGATAATCTAGATAGTTATAAAATAACTGATTTTTCATTTCATCAAGTATACATGGGGAATTTGTAAGACCCATAGTCAGTACCAAATATCCATAGTGGCTATATCATATTCTAAAAGCTATCATTGTGATATCAAACTTCTAATCACACAATTGTTGATATCCTGTGACAAATTCAATCACAGATAACAACTCCTAAAACCTAAATTAATATAAAGGTTCCAGAATGTGTGAAATTTGATTCCAATTATTTACCATGGTATGGATAAGATTAATCTAATCACCACACAACCACACATTTCCAACATTATTTTTCACAAATATGACCGACAATGCCCATAAATATGTGATCGACATAATGATCCAGTTTAATCTAATCTCATATAACAACACAATATATTCTATTAATTATGTTGTGGAGTTCAATAAGATATTATAAAATGTCTTGTTTCAAGAAGGTTATCAATCAAAACCTATATTCTTTCAAATGTACCTACCTAAATAAATTTTTAATGACTATATCTTTGTAATTTTTTTTAAAAAAATTTATAATACTGCTAAATTAAATCTCTCCCATAAATACCAAAGACAATTTTTTCATTTAGTATTACATAATTAAAAATGCTAGTACCAACAACCTTGTTGCACCATCATTTACAAACCAATAGCATCAAATGATATTATCGACTACATATTCTTTTTAAAATATAATCATTCATGTGTAAAAGTTGATGTGATCCTTGATCATCATCATCTAATACATACCAATTTTTATGTCATTGAATTCAATGTATATCACATTGAAATCCAATTTCCTATTGGCTTCATTATTATTTTTAGAAAAATCTATACACAAAATTGATAAGAATTCTCTTTGAGTAAGAGGAGTTTAATATTAAATACAATATGAATTATATAAAATATTAAAATTAGTGTATCAACAATAACAGAATCCCAAATGAAATGGGATGCATCCATATCAAACAAATAATACCCCAGGGTTGAATGAAAATGGACCATACCTCTCAGAGTCGATGGTCTAGAATGATCATCCATAATAACATGTTCATCTCTATATAATTTCTTACTTGCAACACTCTGTTCATTATTTCCTTTGTTTGATTGGCCTTTCTATGGAGTCATGTAATTCTTAGAATAACCATTGTTAGCTCTGTTATGATAATGATTATTGTTCTGTTTCCGTCATTTTGTTATAGAACATGTTTTTTGTGATCTAGGAGGAGTATCATGAACACCCATAATTGGGTAATTATTGAAATATCACAATAGATACCCATCCTATTTAGATAGTGTCATTATCTCTGTGGTGCAATACACTTTCCATTGATTCGACTCTGTGAACTACCCTAAAAACATTTATTATTGGTATTGAGTAGTAGAGTAATGTTAATTTATCTTTCTGTGTGATTTTTATGTGTTACACCGTATTGGGAAAAGGATTCCCACTTCTTATTTCCCCTATATTCAATGTTATCATCTCCTATAATTAAGATCACCACATATCCTCTACATAGATTTTTAGTTTATTGATTATTTGGAAATATAGAGAGATACATTGGACAAAATGTTGGTTCGCATGTGGCTCATGTGTAATCACATTATCAACGACCTCTTTTGACCAGTTCATATTTTATCTATGCAGTTTCATTTTCCTGATAAACAAAAAACAATATATATATCACCCAATATGGAATGAAGGCTTAAAAATTTCTAATACTACCATATTATTCAATCACAAAGTTTCATAAAGAAATTAACTGTTTTCCATGATTAATTTTTTTTAAATATTTGTACAAGTGAGGTTTAGGTACTGAAGGAAATGGACCCTAAATTTTATCAATGAAAATAAACAGTTCAATGAAATATACAAAATATCGGGTGCCACATAAACCCCAACAAACCAAAAAAGTGTCAAAATGCTACCTAAAAACACTAAAAAGAAGAAAAATAACCTATATAATTACCAATTTCCAATGAAAATAAAATAACTAAGTCGTATACCATCCAATTAACCAATACATGATCGAAAAGAGAGTTTTGTTCATCTCTAAAACACTATTTTTCCAACTCTCATCCATAACCCTCACAAGGTCACTGCCATCGCGTCACATTATGGACTTCCTTACAACCTATCACCAACACCAATCTCCTATCCCAAAAAAATTTAATTCCTAACCTGAGTACATTGCATCCTCTCATCACCTAAATATTAATGATATTTTCATCCAAACAATAACTATCCACGACCCACACCTCACTATTTCTAGAACTCCATCATCACTAGCCAGAGTGGACACTATAATTGCTATTGTTCAAGAATGGCTGTTAGAACCTTACTAACCCAAGAATCCCTACAATCATCGGACATGTGATTCATCGTAATATATCTTCAGTCCTTTTTTAATTATTCACTTCACCATTACTCCATCATCAATAATGATCACCACCATATACCCCCAAATGGAAGCGGTCATCACCCACCAGGATCCCAGAAGCCAATATTGATCCCACTGGGAACTTGGATCGTCCTTCTTTCACATATTAATTGATTACATGTCCCCTAAACCCATCATATCCACCCTGCAAAAATGATCTAATGGATTCATCATGTCCACCCAATGTCATCATCATCATGTGACTTGATCATCGAGAGTTGGATGACTCATTATCACCCCGACAATTACTAATACAAACCCACCATCACCACCCGCACATGGCCCAATTTTGAAACCATAACCAGATTAGTGGGAATTTTTTCCTCCTATAAATCATTCACCAAATCATTGGGACATTCTTCTTAATCCAAAATTAAAAACATGTTTTCCCACATGATTTTCCACATGTAGAGGACACATCAACACTGGAATGATGATCTTGACTAAGACCATGAGAATCAAGAGAGAGTGGCTCTAATATTTGATAGAGAATCTCTCCATATATTCGGATTGAAATATTTATAAATTCTTTTAAAAAAATCCATTTTCAAAATACCACAAGGATTCTACTTTTCAAAATTATTCATTTGAATATAACATTAACATTTTTCAAAAATAAAAAATTTGGATAAGGTCATTACTCATAATGAGATATATATAGTTTTTTGGATGTGTTTCTTTAATGAATATCATCCTTGTATCATTATATAATACAATTATAATTTGATTCCAAATCATATAAGTGTATCAACAATACATATGTACCCAAATACCTAGTAAAATTATGATAAACATAAAAAAGTTTTTCTATTTCTTTTTTTGCCCTATATTTCATATCCTAAAAATCCTAAAACATTGTACAATCACAACTAAAGGAATAAAAATGATTGAATTCCACTATAATACTAACAACCAATACAAATTCAAGGACTAAATATGACACCAATGGATAGAAATAAACATTGATGTGATTTATTATGCACCGTGGATTATTTTTTAATGACCGAAACATTTATAAATGATATATCTCTTTTATTATAGTAATTCCATATTAACATGTCCCAAAAAAATTACAAGATCATAGGGGAAGGAAATAATTGAGTCCTAGAGAATCTACAATAATCACATAATCACATATTGGGGAGAGGTAGTTGAGACAAGACAATTATATGTAATGGTTTTATATGGACTCTATGGATGACAAGAATTCTTCGACCCTGTTCCGTTCTCTCCACATGTGAATAAGATCATCTATATTAAATATCGGGATTTCTCATCTTCAGATCAGATAGGTGATGTCTCAAGGGACATGGATATATTGTTGATGGGATTCTAGATAATTTGTTAGTCTTTCTATATGGTCGAAACAAGAATACATTTGTGAAGGTAGAATTCAAGGGAAATAACCAAGGACTTAGTATCTCTATGAAGACTTTTTTTGACTCCATAGTAGTAATTGAATGGAAGCACCATCGATATTTCAGGGACTTGGACAAACCCACCACCGGACATCCATCCATGACAAATAAATTGACTTTATTGATTTAAATGTCATAGGGGTATGGGTACCATCTCAACCAGTTCCTCCTTATAGCTAGAGTTGATATACTAGTAGTTAATTTGGGAGTAATGTTTCTAATAGATAGATAATAATATAAAATAGCGAGAAGGCTGCATAGTTATGCTTCCAAGCATCTAGTTATCACTATGAGCAGCATGATATATAGAGAGTGATTTTGGAATGTAGGGTTCCTGCCCAACAAATTACACTAGTATCAGACTGTGAATACACCCAAGAACCATATTTTATCATGCTCCATAAAGTTATAACCATGGAAGCAATATTTTTAAAATCAACAATGGATACATGAACCAATCCAATACCATGAAATCCCCCATAATGGACAAAACACACATATCCCAATCATTACCAATGAATATTGGAGAGATATATTCCTAATTTTGGGAATTCAAGAAAAACACCTAGATTCTAGGTTCACCCATTTTGTTTTATCAAGAAATTAGTCAGAATAACATTTATTAGAATCCAATATAACAAAAAGATGAAATTACGTTGAATATCCTTACACCATTTGATCTTTCCCCACGAGTCACTATTTTTTGTGGAGATATCCATACAAGTCCTTTTGAAGGACTACCTATAATTAAACATAAAACCACTTGGGTAATATAATAAAGTCATTATAAATGATGAATTAATAAAATAAGAAGAATTTTTATATGTTATGGAATCAATACTAATGAAAAGTAACACAACTTTAGGAATAGTAATATAACCATTATAAATTGTTAACCTATCAAATAAATAGTAACCACATCCATGAAATTATAAATAATGTATATGAATATTATATATAAAATTATGGAATTATTAAATAACATTCTATGTAAATGTTTCAAAAAGTATTATTTAATTGTTGTTGTTTTTATAATTAATATATTTTTAATTACTATTTTATGATTAATTTAATTTTTTAAGTGAAATAATTTTTTTGCAAAATTTATTCATAATTTTCTATTAATGTGTTATTATTTTTAAATAATTTTATAAAAACTAATGTAATTATTCAATGTGTTATAAAATCAGTTATAGAATGAATATCATTATTTTATTTGTAAATGATTATTTTAAAATAAAAATAAATTACTACTGTTTAGAAAATAAATTTACTAAAATCATGAACTTTTTTGAATTTCACACATCAGGAAATTGTTAAGGTTAATTTTAGGTATTTTTCTGATTTATATGTATTTTTGTTGAATAATAAGAAATAGTAATTTATGGAATATATACATTGTAATCTAAATAAAAAATAATTGAATAATCACTGATGTAAGAACCATTTATTCAAAATCATATGATCTAAATACATTATTTATTCTCAAGAAACAACACTACTGCTTTTCTTTTGAAAAATAATAAACTAATGTGTTATATAACGAGAAAACACCACTCTCATATGCTATAAGTACCACCTCTAACACAATATTCTCATACCACATCTCAAGCTTTGAACCCTATATAAATTATTCAGGAGCATATAATAAATCATTTTTCCCTCGTCCATGAGAATTTTTCCTCATCAAAAGAACAAAACCTTTTCCTGATGGAGGATCCCATGGAGTAGATATTTAAGAGGTAAACTTATTTTTATTTTTATACTAATTTATTTTAAAATTAATTTATTTTCTTCTCTTATCCTAAAATTATGTTATCAGAAATGAATGATAAAATTATTATGATTATATAAAGGAATAAATAATTTTAATTTAAGATCAATCATAAAAATACATTCTCTTTCTCTCTCTCTTTTATTCATAAAATGAAATTTTCGCCCGTGATTGTCAGTTTACCAACATCATGGGTGATGAACATTCATTTTCCTTTATCACCTTAATGAATGGAAATAAAAAAATTACATTGGTATAATTTTTTTCAATGTTTTTTATAACCCATATTATGATATCTAATTATTTTATATACATAATATTAAATAATAATAATAAAAGAGTTCGTTGTGATTGAAAACTCCACAAAACATAATTGAAAGGAATCATCATCAAATTTTATATAATGGTAAATCCCAATACTACATAACCATATTAATTATAAGATATTTTAAACATATTGAAAATAACTAAAAACATATAATAACAATTATGGTTATTTTTCTACATTTCACATGAACATCAATTCATTCATACAAGTAAAAACTCATTTAAACCTTGAAAATAAAGGCACCAAAATGACAATATGAAACAATGTACATCATAAAAAGGACAATAAATGATCTTAATAAAACTATAATAAATTAAATTAATGTTTATAACTATATTTTTTTTAATTTAAGAATCTAATTTATATATTCATGACATTAATGTGAATGAAATTTTAAGATATAAGGTAAGGGGAATTCTCGAACGCAACTCCTTTTCTTCCATTTTTCCATATTTCACCCAATTTTTTATATGGATATCCATTAAATATAATTTCACATTCATTATCATACATTTTCTTGGATTTATATTTTTTATACATGATTTTATTACTAAATCAACGATTTCAAAATGAAATATTCTTTTAAAAAGCCCAACTTTTTCTTCTTGAGACAGTTTCTTCATCAGTCTAGGATGACGAATTGTGTTTGTTATTGACTATTTCATATGTGAACCTAATTTTTATGAATGTGGGATTTTGAAATGATACCCATTCCTATAAATGGTTAATTTTATATTCATGATTGTTATGTGTTCTGCATGGAATAATAGATATTTTAAATATAATAATGTAACGTGGGCACCCAGAATTATATATAACTCCAATGAAGTTAGTAATGATATCTATATAATGAGAAAAGTCAAATTTTCATTAACATTATTATTCATTTTTTCACAATGACCACTAGGAAAATATGTTTTATTTTAATTCATTGATGTATTCCATGACTATTCTTAATATTTCATCTCATGAATATGTTGATGATGTTATAATTATACTCAACCCATGTTATATTGTTTTGTGATGTTATCTATCTTTGTAACAGTCTTTTTTCTCAGTATTTTCTTCTATATCTTTTAGTGACTACTTGTACATAGGTTAATTAAATGGCCAATATGATGTCAGATAATAAGTAATTAAATAAATGTTTATGTTTTATTATGTAAATGATATGTATGGTCCTAATTTTCCCAAGACACAAAACGTTTTGAATCCTTATTATGTATTGATTTTATTTTATTTTCATTAAAATTATGTAAAAATATTTGTATAATAAATAATGGACTTTATAGTTGGTATAATAAGATGGATTAGTTTATTTAGGAATTATGATTAAAGAACCATAATGAAACCCCTTAGTATGAGACTATGTAAAAGTAACCACCCAATATGATTTGTTTTATAAAATCAGTAAAATATGTATTGGACAAGTTATACTTTATAATAAATTGAAAATAGGAAAATATTATTTATTCATGACTTTTTTACATATATTCTGTTCAAACCATATCTATTTTCATAATTGGTGGGAACTAGGACAAAAAAATCCCTAAACATTTGTGAGGGACAATACAATGATTGCCTTAATTACATCTCTAATACCATTAGAGGCGGAGATTAAAATTTCATGGAGATTTTTACCCAGCCGTATTAGGTTATAATAAATAACCTAAATAATGTTCTATATTCTGCATAGCCATATTGGGAGAAACTAGCTATCGTTTTCATTACGTGGAAGTGAATATTGATGTTTAGTGGATCATTCAATCCATGAGTTGTGGTGTAGTGGGTAAAATCAATGGAGAAGTCCTTTTTTATTCTACATTGTTCTATGAAAAATAAAGTGACCCTCTCTATTTATCATCTAAATAGATACTCTGATCATAGTGTACATTGATTAAGAACACCACCCTAAATCACTAAATTTAAGAGATAGAGTATAAATACTCGAAGATAGTGATTCGTAAAAAGAATTTCCATTGAAAACATAAAAAATATATAATGATAATTAATAGATATGAAGAAAAATTAATGTGATTTTTTCACAAACTATGAATTAAACATCACATGGAATCCAAGGTATTCTTTGGGCTTTGCTATCAATAATTATAAAAAAATTGAATGATTGATTAGTAGTTTAAAACCAAACCCTTAAAAGGCTCTAAAAATTTATGAATTTAAAAGATCTAATGAAGTTGAATGACATGCTATCAATGTTGGAATTGATTTTGGATAATGGTATCATGAATATGGTGATAAGAAATGATTGATGGATATTTAGTATTAAGGATCTCATGTGAAAAACTTAATGAAAACTCAACTACTAATATCTCAAAAAATGATGGAGATGAACCATGGGAACATCAACAAGGGGATCAAAAAATTCATAAATTCTGGGAGATACTACTATAAAAACACCGATAATAATTCTAGAAATTTCTTCTATTAGCGTTTGAAGTGTGATGACAATGTCATCAATATTTAATATTGAGAACTGTTATCCTCACTATCACAAGAGATGATGAATATGTTTTTTATTTGATCTTTTAAAAATAATTGATAAAGGATCTATTTTTTAGTGCATTTAAAAGTGTCATAATATTCTAATTCATCATCTCTTTTGATTTCACTGATAATTTTTTATTCTTCAATCTTCTGTTACATCATACTACAACACCAAAAACACATCAGATATCAAAAAAATAGTCTTAATACATCATTTAAATGAAATGAAATTTACAACACAAATACATGAATAAAACATTAAATTATAGTCATTTCAAACATTGGTTTATACTATTACATAAATAAAAATTATTACATAAACTCAAAAGCAGACAAACTTTCAATGTTACCTAAATATCCATTAATAGTCACTATTTAAATTCAATTAGTGCACGAGTAGTTCCGAAAAAACCACTTCAAGTCAAAAACATTATTCCACATGTATATGAAACCATATACTATGATTAATACTAAAGTGGAAAAATTTAATCATAGATATGAAATAAAAAATTATTTATATGAAAAATCACTTTACTATAAAATTTCCAGATTACATATGTTATTGAGTGGTTCAGGGAACAAGAAGGAATGTGATAAATGTAAAATCTACAAGACTAAATGGTTTTGTGAGATAAGAAGTTTGTGGATATTTTTGGGAAGAATGTGATAAAATATGTAAAGTCAACCCATACTTGAAAAAAATAATCCACCAATATAGGAAAAAAATTATTATATATGTAATACTAACAAGAAGTAAATTTAACATACATATCTCACAATACATTAATTCTATGGACAATGATTTTACTATCTAAAAATCAAGGTTACCCCTGTAATTGTGTATAGGAAGAGTCATTTCTCTCCTCGCAATGGCAATGGAGGAAATATGAATGAAATATATAAATTTACCAATATAGGGGGAAAACCTTTTAATGGATAAGGAGCGCCAAATTGGGAATGTGAAACCCCAACTCAAATATAATAATACACATGTATAAATAAACTATAATTGGAGAAATATTAAATAAATAAATTAATCATCCATATGAAACAATACATTAATTCCATGGACAATGATTTTATAATGGAAATATCATGATTAACTATGTAATTGAGTAGAGGTAGAATCATTTCTCTTCATACAAAGGTTTTGGAGGTAAAATTAATGAATAATATAAATGAACCATTATAGGGGTGAAAATATTTTCAGGGAGAAGGATCGTTAAAATTTGACAATGCATCCCCAACTCCCGCATTAGAATCCACCTGTATATGAAACAAATTATTATGTGTATAATACTAAAAGGAAATAAATTAAACATAAATAATTAATAATTAATTATTTCTATGTAAAATGATTTTTCTGTGAAAACATGAAGATTGAATATATAATTTTGTAGATTTTGAATTGTTTCTCTTATTGTAAATAATGTGTAATTAACATGAAAAATGAGAAAAATTATTAATGGTAGGGGGAAATTGTTTTAAGGGACAAGGTGCATATATGTTGGAAAATGCCCCCCCCCCCAACACAAACAAAATAGTACCCAAGTGTTGGAAAATAATTATTAAATGTGTCATACTAAAAATAAATAAATGAAACATAAATTTTACATAATAAATTAATTCTATAGATAATGATTTTTCTATGAAAACATAAATATTAACTCTATTATTGATCAAGGACCACACCATTTTTGTTTTTACAATGGTATGCCACATGGATAAAAATGTTTTATATAAACAAACTCGGTAATGAATAATGAAAATTAAATCAATGTTCCATTATATAATTTTTATAACGGTATAGAATGTAAATCATTAAATTGAAATTTCATATATCCAAATGGGTTCCATCATTATAATTTGTTCTTTCAATGGATTAGTAAAATCATTAGGTTCAAGAGACATTATCTACATAGTTAATCAAAAATTTAATTTATATTATGTAAATTTAGTCGATAACATATAATATTATGAGGAAAATTATAATATATCAAAAAGGTTTTACCTTCTCATTGAACATGTTTTCTTTTTTAATAGATTTATAGATTTGGTTTCTCTTTTATGAATCCAAATACATTATTTCTGTTCCAATTTAATGTACAAGAATTTTTATATAGTGGGACTAGAATGATATGATTATGATGTCCCAATGAAAGGGTCATCCTCAATTGAATTATCAACTGACTCAAATTTTTTTAGTAACTATTAGGAAAATAATCGATTTCATGTTTTTTTGCATAAGAAAAAAAATACTTCCACAACATGTGATTTCATTAGGAACAACACACATTTATCTCCATCTACAATAAAATTCAATTAAATATATCTCAATTCATCAAATTTCACCCCATTTATATTGTGAAGCAATTTGAAATTAAAAGAGATAGTAATGTTGTATAATTCATTTCATATAGCATTTTGATAATCGCAAAATGTACAGTATTTGCATAAATTGTAATTCTGTCCTTGGAAGTAGATATGTGCATCGCTTAAACAACAGGTGTAACAACACTATTTTAATAATACTATAGTTATCTAGTGCATTTGTAGTAAATGAATAATCATTGATTAAGGGACATTGGGAGACCAATTATATTAACATATTCTAGGTAATCAGTATAGAATTCAAAATCATATTTAAAAAAATATCACTCTATAATAAAACCATCTGGGTGACCTCAATTCGTGGAATTCCTTTTCAATATAATGATTTACCATTCAATGGGATACATTCAACAGTAATGGACATGACCAAATAGTATAGGCACTCTGAAAAAGTTAACTATTAATTGTACAATTATATCACAAAATGGTTATGGGATGAATATTTTTAGTCCACATTATATAATTTAAATCTCATTATTATTGATGGTAAATTTCAATTGGTCTATAATATTAAAGCATATAGAATTGAAAATGAGATTGATATTTTTTAATGAATGTCATACATATTAAGGAATAATGCACTGAAATTAAATATGGAATAAATTTTACAACAAGAAATAATAGTTTTGATATTTTAATCCATTTAACATAAAATTAGTCATTGACATGAAATTCTTGATTTTAATGAAAACACATGTTGATATTTTACACATATAAAGAAATAGAAGAATTAATATTTTCATCTATAGATATAGTTTCAGCTACTGGGGGAAGGAAAATAAACATTTTACCCTTCAATAGTGGCAACTCTTCCTTATAAAAATTTCAATCATGTCCAATGTGACCTTTATTCCATATTTTTTTTGGAAAATATAGTAATCTGACAATAATACTAACAAATAAATTTTTTCTCTATGAATGATAACAAGAGAATATATTACATATAAACAATTACAATATGTTAATTCAACGAAAATTTATCTCTTATTTCAACCTAATTTTGTAATATTTTTTGAAAATAGTTTACATAAAATATTTCCACACTTTTTTACTTTTTTTAAAATGTGATCACTTGTTGTAGGAGATGGATTTGTATCTTGTTCAATATTCCAATAAAATGTGGTGATCCATGATCATTGTTTATGTCATCGAGGTAAAAATTATAATGTCTTAAAAACACTTTCTTTAGTGAATGTTTCATCCAAACTGAGTAAGTGGGTTTTTATAAAATGGGACCACAACATGATTTTTTTGTTATATTCTGATAAACAAACCAAATATGTGAATTAAATTTTCATTATGTAAAAGGTGGCCTTCAATGTTAAATCTTCATTTCTATGAGCATCATACATTGAAACACATGTATCCCAAATTAATTTCAGATCTTGAAAAAATGGATCCAAATAGACATCAAATATCATTACCAGGATTCTTTGTCGATATATAAGAATAGAATACAAAATAAAGATGTGATTCAGGCATAACCATGGGAGAATGTTATAATTTTTCCACAATATGGGACATGTACTTTGAGTATTACTCTTTACAAAAAGGTATTAATTTTTTCTATAGACAACTTTGGATGAATGATTACTAAATCATCTAAAAATTTATGAAACCTGTAATAAATTTTCTTCCATTGAGGAGAATATACTGAATAACATAAGTTCAAACAATTAATTATTTTGTTTCATTTCTTTTTAATTATCTTATTGTTTCTCGAAGACCATATAATCTTTAAAACCTTGGAATGAGAAGAAAAGTACCATATATATTTTCAAGGAAATGATTTATTTTTCTTTTATCAATATGTTCCACACTTATGGAATATGATGAGCGATTCATGGTCCTTCAGCAGAAGTATGAAAGCATTTATAAAAACAGTTATTTCTATAGAGAGAAGTCCCATTTAATGTAATAATAATTTAGAATCATATAATCACTATGGATATTAATTTGGATATAGTATCATATCTTTTAGAAGACCATGTAGTTTTGTAAAGCTGGAGACACACCAAATGTTTTCTAATTTCAAATTATTTTACTTGAATAAAATTTAAAATGATGTTTATTTATTACAATCTATACAAAATGGTTTTTTGGAATTTCTAAATAAAACCTCAAACAACTTTGAACAATCCTAGAGGTTATCTTCAATTTCAATTTTCATTTTTTCATTGCAATTTCCATCATCATTTACACAAGTATTAATATCAAAAGATTTATAAATCGTTGTATCATCCCAATCAGTGTAAACATTTACTTTTCCCCCATGTTTAGTCTAAAATTTATATATTTGATCTATTCTATAACAAATTAAATGTTCTTCCAAGTCTTTCAGACTAATTTTTCCTGAATAAAAACATTATAAACATAGATTTTTGAATTTATAAATATTGTATCCATGCTCTCTTGAATGCAATATGATATCTATTCCTCCATCTTCACAATATTTTTTCAAATTATTAGTGTGTATCCATTTTTTTCTCCATATCCATCCTATTATGTTCTCAAAAAATTAATTTCAAAATATATATTTATATAAATACACATAAGATACTCATTATCAAAAGTGAGAGTTATAGAAAATTCTAATAAGTGAAATATAGATCATTTCTACTAGAATAACTAAGAGACTAGATATTAAAACCCCTTTAATAAAGACTATTGTAAATTGATAAAATAGAATGATATAAAGTCAAATAACAAATGATATTATCAAAAACATTATAGATGTAAAAAAGAATATTGATATTGTAATGACCATAGTCTAAATTAACAAATCAACAATAGGTCTGATCACCTTATTTCATCAAACTGACCTCAATGTCACCAAATTATGTTTTAAACATTTGATGTAAAATACCATAAATAGGAGGACCACCCCAAATCGAAACAATTACTAATAGAGATTGAAAATATTGTGTAAATTCATTATAAATTTTAGAATTATTTAAATATAAATAATTAATTATTTACATTTTTATAAATACTATTAATATATTATTTTATATTTATAATTTTGAATTTATAATTGTATAAATATAGTGAATTATTAATTGTATAAATATAGTGAATTTAAATTTTTAAATATATTTATTTATAAATATATATATATAATAATATATTAATAATTTTTTAACATTGTTAATGAATCATTAATTTTGAGTGTATGTATATATGTAAAAAATAAGTGAAATTTAATATATTAAGAATATAGGTACAGTTTAACAATATTGAAAAAAAGTATATGTTCTACATGTGTGAACATTTTAAAATTTTTTCTCAGAATAAAGAGAACATAAACTATTGGATTAAATCAATAAAAAGTTATTAGAGATAAAATGAATCTTTTTTATACTTTTCACAAGAAAGAAGATGAAATATGTCATCATGATCATTTTTAAAATGAGTAAATACATATTTAGTTACCCCTTTATATGGAAGACCATTTGAAATATTGATTGCTTCATGAAATGTGTGAGTGACAATGTAGCACATATAAAAGTGTCTCCCAAGTCATTTGAACCATTTCCATTTTAGTTTTCATGAAAGATGATTATATTCTGTCCTTATAGATTGAACAATAATAGCAGAACAGAATTTGATTCAGATGTTATTCCAATTCCTTTGAAATAAAATATTAACTGCAATGATAATTCCCATTTATTTTTGATTTTATAAAAGATACATGGCCACACGAACCATGAATGCATTGAACCACATCCATGTAATGATACCTGAGTATAACCCCAAATATAGATGGTATTGGATTAACCCTTGAGGCCCCATCTATGTTACATTTAATCCAGCCATTAAAAGTTGGATTCTGAAGGACTTCAATAGTTCCTCAAGGTTTGGGAAAGTTTCCTTTAATATTCAGTCATCCAAGCACCATGGGATCCCTAAAAAAGATTCTACAACTCTCTATGATCATGTTGTTGGCGTTCTGTACAGTAATTATAATTTTTTTAATTATAATGTATTCATTTAAATTAGCCTAGATGTTAATTGATTTTTATCTATACCACCATATATTTTGTAGAATCTCACTACATGCTACCCTGATGACTGTGATGATCTTCTTGGATTGATAATTTCTATAGTGACAAGCAATAAAATTTAGTACAGAACCTATTTTAGGAGGGTGTATTGAAAATATGTTGGGAAAATTATTCTATAATGAAGAGGAATTTTCTCATCAAAAAAAGTGACGATCCACCTCCTCACATTGTTGATGAAATAAGACAAATTTAGATTATTAGGATATTCCCACTAGATGAATATTAGAATCCACTAGAAAATTGTGAAGTGGGATCCACCAATGTAAGTTTAATATAGATGGGATTATACATTATTTAATTAATTCACCATTACACTTGTAATTGAATTGAATTAAAAGATTATTGAAAACTTTATATTCAATAAGACCATTTTAGAGTAGTTCACAGATATGTAAATCATCATAATTCATGAAATCAAATCCTTCAACTGTTGAGGCGATATCATCTGGTAGGGCGTCCTTATTTTCATGAAGATAGTTGATTATGATGTTATTATCAGTAACATGAGTTTCTGTACTGATTGGTCTATAAGGGGGTATCTAATCTAGTAATCAGACCAAAAACTAATTAATAAATTTTAACATTCCAATCAGTGATAATGCCTATGAATTTTCTGGAACTCATTTCTCAGTTCTGGGAATATGGATTATTCGAGGTAGCCTATTTTCCCTAAAATTAACCATTTAAGTAATATTTATATAAGGAACATTATTGTAGATGATATATTTTTTATTGTATTCCAAATGAATTTTTCCGAAAGAGTATTATTGAATAATTCTTGGTTTTTAATGCGCAAGTCTCCAAGCAGATGAGGCATGCAACATTATTTCCATGGAGCTGTTATAATTTTCTTCTCCAGTATGCTTCCACTATAAACACTAATTTTCAAAAGAGCGTTTATTTTCCTTATTATTGATACAGTCCATAGATAAACCATGAATTAATAAAGGATCATTGAAGATACCCCACGCTTTACTAGGAAAATGTGTCCTTCCATTGAGATAGACATTCATATCCACGAGGATTTGTTTAACTGATTTTTATTTTGGATTTATTAAAATGTGAGATTTGAAGCTTCCCCAAAAAAAATGTATATATTAGGTAAATAAAAGGAAGTTATCCCTCTCATTATTCATAGATCATTGATGATGTTATACTTCCTTAAAACTAGATAATTATTGAAATAATATATAAATTACTATCTCTAGTTAATTTATTTTAATGAGACACATTCATAATAATGAAGGGTATTTTAAAGATGATGGATGATTCTCTTAAATTATTTTTTGAAATAAAAAATTCAGCAGTATAAAACAATTGATATGGTTTATAGATACATATTTTTACTTTTATGGTTGGAAATTTTCTTTTGACTACCATATTGAGAAGAATTTTGTTCAAATAATCTTCTACAATTGAGAAAACAATAGCTGAAATAAGATTCTGCTCTCTCACCTCATGAAATAATTTAAATATCCATCCAGTGAACAATTCATTAAAATGGATATGTGACATGAATAAAGAATATTTTTGATCTAACGATTGAACCTCAAACTAAAGACAAAAATATGTGGATTCATTCCTTTGAAACCCCAGTATATTATATCAAATTCTATCATGATTAAATGTATTATAGCTATGTTTTCTCCCCATGTAGATTTATGGTGATGATTAATACTTTCCATGGTAATGAGTAAAAAATCATGAATGTTCCTTCCTTTAAAATAATCAAATTGGTTCAAGGATATAATCTTCTCATATACTATAGCGATCCTGATGGTCATGATTTTATCTATTACATTATGGAATGTATTGATAAGGGAAACATGTATGAATTTCCATATCACATTATAATTATCCACTTTTAGAATGAGGTAAATGAACTATGAATTTAATACTAAATTAAAGGCCCCACCACTAAAAACTTGTTTTGTATGCTTACTAACCTTATTGTTTATAACTTCACAGTTGGTTTGGAAGAAGTGATTGTTAAAAACATCTGTTCCTAAGAGATGTTTTTTTAGAAAAATGATTGTTTCATTAATTTTAAAATTTCACAGGAATGGATGTAAGATGTTGACTGTCCTCTATGGTAATTAATTTTGGGATGATGTAATAACATACCCTTTCATTCCTTGGGGATCCATTTAATAGATCCAAATAATAGACAATATTATTAGAATGGTCCTTCCATTCATACAGAATTCAGTCTCCACCATTAAGGGAGTGATTATTATATATATACATTCATTAATTATAAAAATATGTGAATTATATAAAAAAATTATTTTATCTCTATTAAATTGATAAATCAAATGAAATTAAAATATATGTCGAGTAATATAAAATTAGTCAATATTTAAATTCATATTAATATTTAATTATATAGCATTATTCAACAAATATATTACAATATAATGCAATTAACATACATATTTTGTAATATATAATCACATATTTTTTACATTAATATATATATATATATATATAATATATAATTTTATAACATTAAATTTCATAATTATCTAATTAATAAATTATTTAATATTTAATTATGTATAATCATTCATTTCAATTACTGAATAAAAAATTATTTAATAAAATCTAAATTGTTTTTTAATATGAACGTTTTTTATTTTTAACTTATTAATTATTTTATTTTACCAGTGCTAAAAATGTATTTATTAAAGAAATAAATAACATTTCAAATAATAAAGAACTGAAAAGTGAACCATTTTTATGTGAAAAAATAAAGTTTTCATAAAGGGTTCCCTTTATCATTTCTAAAAATTTACCAATGAGATATGATACTGTTTATCAACACTAAAATTAGTGTTCTAATAAATATTTCCTTTATCACCTCTAAAATAAAAGTGATGATAAAAGGTTAAATTTGTTTTCGCATTCTTTATTGCTGATAAATAACCCATTTATCAGTGTTTTCATATTACATTGATAAATGAAAATACTATTAAAGGGTTGTTTTGTAGTAGTTAGTGGAGGAAACCATGTTCTTAAATTTCTAAAAGACAAGAGTATGAAGGATAATGTGGTAGAGGAATCCTAGAACCACACATTATCCTATGCTAAAACTATAGGGATAAATAGACATTTACAAAAAAATAGACTCAAACAAGAGTTCTCGACAGTAAATAGCATCAAAAACCACCAATGCAAATTAGAAATGGATGTCTTATTCAATCACTACTATAGATGTAAAATAAGAATATGAAATCATTCCAGGTTAATTTCTTAATCAATAAAGAATATAAAAAATCCTTTTTGATTCTGGTTCTATGAATTCCTTTATTTCATCAATGTTTTCTAGAACTTTTGAATCGAATCCATGAAGAATTAAATTATATATATCTATAAAAACACACACTATTGTAATCTCTACAATCCCAGTGTTGGACTCTTCTCCTCTTGGAATATGTCGGAATATTATTCTAGAGAATCATTTGATTCTTTCCATGGTGAAATTCAATGCAATAATTTTAATGTATTGGAAATCATTATATATATTACATATTAGCTATTAGGAAAAGCAAATATTTTTTCATATTTCAACCCATCCAATACTCTTATTCAAATACAAGGAATATCAGGATTCTCCATGTAAAATAATTCAATGGTGCGGGTGTTTATTCATTATAAAGAAGGATACCTCCCTATAATTTTTGAGTCAAATAAAGTTATTAACCTAGAGGAAATTCTTATCATCAGGTAAAATAGTGATATATTTCCTAAATAGGTACATGGAATCACCCATGATCATGAGGTAGATTTCTCTATAGAACTCATACCTAGAGGGACACCTATCTCAAGGCGTCCTTATTGGATGGATCCTATCAAATTATACAAGTTTATGAACATATTGCAAGAGTATTTGGAAAAGTGTTCATATACAATTGAGATCATCATGGGGTATTCTAGTTCCATTTTTTAAGAATAATTATGGATCATCGATATAGATATCACTAGATAAAGGTAAAGAAGGAATATACCAAGAAGAATTCCTTCTATACAAGGTATGAGAACTATGAGTTTTTTATGATTGTTATTGGACATTCTTATTCCCCTAAAATATTCAGGAATTTGATTAATATTTTCATTAGTTATTACCTCAAAAAATTAGTGGATGTGCTTATTGATTGTATTCTCAACCACTCCATGTGAAAAGAGGAACATGAAGAACATTTAAGGCATGTGTTGGGGATGTTACGAAAGGATAAGTTGTACAACATACTCAAAAAGTGTGAGTTTTAGATGCAAAATATATCATTCATGGTACATGTGATCCCATGGTAGGGGATTAATATGGACCATTCAAATATAATGAAAACTAAGGAGTGGCCCATACAATCTAGAGTCGATGAAATTCGTGTTTTTCATTGCATATTAGGGTACTACCGACATTTTGAGAGAACATTGTCATTATTTTCAAGCATTCTATCTAAATTAACAATAGAAAGGAATAATGTATATATGGATGAAATATTTTAAGAAAATCATCACGGATATAAATACAGGATGATAAACACACATATACAAACATTAACAATGATTGGTGAATTTTTTGTGATATCTAGTGATTCTTTAAAGAAAGACGTGTGTTGTGTACTCAGGAAAAAATAATTTGGCAGCTTAAGCCTCATGAAAATTGACAATCCATGAGTAGAACTATCAGACGCTTGATCTAGAGATAGAGGATGTGTTATTTTACTAGAAAATAGGGATGTTCAACCTCTATAATAAGTAGTGTGACATATATATTGATCACAAAAGCTGAAATCATATATCCGCACAATAGGATCTTAGCATGCATCAAAGGAGATGATTATTGATAATCAAGTAATATGATTTATATATTCACTATCATCCCAGGTAGAAGATAAAGGTAGCTAATGGTCTTAGAAACAAGAACCTCTTACACAACACTTGTTGTAGTTTGATAAATACCCTATCTTCGTGGATATGGTTGTGATCGATTTTGAAATCATAAGTTTGAGGAATACATTGTACATTTCCTAAATGACTTCAAAACAATCTATCAAATAGATGATTAATTATGAAAAAGTTATGATATAGGGTTACAAGTGATGTTGAATGTTGTAAACTAAGATATGTTGCAATAGTTTCATATCAATGATGATTGTGTGATTTGGTTGGCAATAAGACTTTGTGCACCTTAATCGCTGATTGTAAATATGGATATATTGTACAATTGAAAAAATTAAACATTCACAATCTATCTCAAGACTAGAAATACGTACTGTTATCACTAATAACACTTCTGGAGTGACAACATGAAAAATAAGATTGCTGATTATATCTCTATGTGATTGAGATGTCAGAATGTTAAGGCCAGGATACATATTTCAAATGGGATGATGGAACCATTTTCTATACCAATGTGGAAATGAAACAATTTCACTATGGTCATTGTTATGGTTCACTCAAAGTCATTTATGAAAATAGTGTTAAATGGGTTTGGTGGGATGTCTCACCAAGACTACCTACTTTATCATTATTTGGTAAGATATCTCACTTGAAAAACATAATAACATGTATGTTAATGAACTGGTGATACTAAAAGTGTTTACAATATCGGTTGTCTTTGATCATTTTCTCTGGTTCATATTTACATTTTGTAAGAGTCTTAAACATGCATTGAGTACTCAATTAAATTTATGTATGTCCTATCACCCTGAAAAAGATGTCCAATTTAAAATAAAATTTCCAAAGACATAATATATGCTATGATCCAAATCATTAAAATTAAATGGTGGATGGGATCTACATCTCCCATTATATGGTTTCTCATACAACAATATCATCCACTCAAATATTTAAATGGATCAATATGAAGCTCTGTAAGGAATGTGATGTATAACATTATCCTATTGAGAAAAAGTTAATAAGAGAAAGAAACTTGGAACCAATTTGGGGAAAGAGATGGTAGAGATGGTCCAATCCATCCAACAACTTATCAATGCTTCTCAGAGTTGGAAGAAGAGATATGTTGACAACCGTCAAAGGGAAATTGGAGTTATATGTTGGAGTTAAATTCTTTCATGGAATATCTCCATGGAAGAGATTCATTTGGTTTTGAAAGAACGAGAAACATATCTTAAGGATCATTAGCCCCTTTTAGAGCCTTCAACATATAGGAGTCATGGACTATCATCATGACCATCAACTGAACATGGCTAATTTTTATCATATGTTCCACATATCAGTTCTAGGGAAGTACATACAAGATCTATCCCATGTACTGAACATATAGGTGGTATAGATATAAGATGGTATCTCTTTTTAGGGGGAGCTTGTAATGATTATTGACTAGAGATATAAGGTTATACACAATAATAAATCTCACCAATTCAAAATGTTGTGGAGGAAAAATGTGAATGAATAAGATATGTAAGAATTGGAGGAGGAAATGAAGGAGATTTACCATCACATGTTTATGTAAAATGAAAATTCAAGGCTGATATTTCTAAATGGTGGAAAAATATAATGACCCAATATATTATAAATGGAACTTATCAATTTTTATAGTAATTCCAAATAGTATCAATCACCCTAAATCACTTAGGGTCCACAATAAAAGCCTTATTAAAAGAAAAATTAATAAAATTAGAACTATTTTAGGCATTAAAGAACGAATACTGATGAAATAGTAACATGACTTTAGTAATGGTAACACAATCCTTATGAATATTAAAATAGGAAAACGAATTGTAACCGCACACTTGAAATTATAAATAATATTTAGTCATCTTTGAAATTAAATTCTGTTATAATTATATCAAACTCTGCGTAAATAAATGTATTAATTTTATTAAATTATGTGTAGGTATTTTTTATTTAATAAATGTTTTGTTAAAATATTTTGATTATTTTAATAGTTAAATGAAACTAATGATTCATAAAATTTATTCATAAATTAATACTTTTATTTCTTATGATTTTATGTAAATTTTATAAGAACATAAGTAATTATTCAATGTTTTATATAATCAGTAAAACTTTTAAAATAATTATTGTTAGGAAAATGATGATTTTAAATAAAAATAAAATTAATCAAATTTAGAAAATTAATCTCATTAAATGAGGTCTATTTTTGAATTCTAATCATCAGAAAAATGTATAGGTTGAAATTTTTAAAATTTGCATCATTAAAAGATTTTTTTGTGAATTGCTAAATATGATAATTTATGGTATATTTATATTATATCATAAATAAATTATTCATTGATTCATCGCTTATGTAAGAACCACTATTTAAAAATAATTTTTTATAAATAGAATATTTATTCTCATGATTTATTAATATTGTTTTTATAGAAAAATAATAAACTAATGAATTAAATAATGAGAAAACACACCTCTCCTCCCCTATTAATACTACCCCTCATACCATCTTCTCTTCACACCTATCAAACATTGGGCCTTGTAGAAATAATACCCAAACATCTCTCGGAGACCCTCTCCCACATTTAGTATATCTTGTTATAAACAAAATAACAAATATTTTCTCTATTTATTATATCAAGTAAGAATGATTTATGACGTAAAAAACTCTTCTTTTTTTCTTCCTTTTGTTTTTAGTTTATTTTATTATTCATTATTATATAATTGTTAAGTTATACAAAAAAAGAATGATAAATATATTATGTCTGATATAATGGAATTATATCATGTTAATGGAAGATATATAATCAAAATTAGTTATCTCTCTCTCTCTCCCATTATACAAATGAAATCATCTCCCATGACATGTCAATTTACAGCATCAGGGGAGATACACATTCATATTCCATTAATGCCTAAATTCTATTTATAGAATCGTTATACTCATTGAAAAATATTATAAGGTGTATTCTATAGTCATTATTTTTTTCTGTATGTGAATTATACCTATAATACTAAATGTTAAAACAAAATGATTTCATAGTGACTGAAGAAACATAAAAATTAACATAAAAGGTTCATCATTAACTATTATCTAATTATTCCTCCTCAGAACATATAAACAAATTATTTTTAAGTTCATTAATTTTTTTTACAGTAATTAATACTATATTATAACCATCCCATATATTAATCTACATATTACATGAAATTCCAATCAAGCATACAAGGAAACTGATCCTCAAAACAATGAATATGAAAGCTCATGAATAGTGAAATTACACTCTATTCAATAGTACCATAAATGTTCTTAAAATATCAATTATCTATAAAATTATTGTATAAATGGTTTTGTATTTTCTATTAATTTTTTAATGTGATTATATAGGACAATGATGTGAATGATGCTTTCCGACAAAAGGTAAAGGGAATTTTCAAACCCAACTAGCATTCCTAGGGTTTTCCCACTTTTACTGAATTTTGAGAACTAATATCCCATAAATAACATCTATCAATCCCTATTATACCATTTATTGGATGTTAATATTTTCTACATGTGTCTATGACAAATAAAACTCATCCCAAAAGTACACTTCAATAAAAAACAAACCCTTACATTTTCAATATTCTTTATTCTTCACCTGTGGTTTATGATTCATGTATGTTATTCAGTCATTCATTTAATGTCATAATAATTGTGAATTTATGCTTATAAAATTAAATAAATTCTTTTTAATGGGTCTGTTTATGTACAATATTGATGTATGTACTATGTTCTATGCATGATAATGTGAATGTTATGATGTGATGGGTGTCCTTGGAACTATATACCCCTCCAATGAATTTGGTAATGTTATTTATCAATGGAGAAAATTAAAAACGTGTGCATGTGAAGCGATCACTGTTCAAAACTATTTGTGGGTTTTGAACACTAAGACATGATGCTTCATTTATTGTAATTTCCACATTTTATTCATTTTTATAATTCATCCTCTCATGATTAGGTTGATGATGTTATGATTATGATCACCCAATCTTATATTTTTTCATGTTCATATCTATCCTATTATTTGAATATTATTACCAACATTATTGATCTATATCATTAGGTGACTACTTGTTCTAAGGAGAATTAATGGGACAATAAGAAAATATAGAAGTGGGAATTAAATAAATGTCTATGTTTTATTTTGTAAATGTATTTTTTTTCTAATTTTCAAAATTCACTAAACCTTTTTTGTCCACATTGTGTAATGAATTTCTTTTATTTGTATTTAAGATGATGTAATAAGATATGTAAAAATAGGTTCAATATTTTTTTCCATTCAAAATAAAACAATAATCCAAACATTAAATAACCCAATAAATCACTAGATGATGCATAAACCAAGGAATGAAACACATAATTTCATTTATCGAAATTGATCTAAAACCATCTACCATAGAGGAAGACCAAAATATGAAATTTCAGAGATAAATACTAAAAAATAAATCACTCTGGAAAAAATTGAAACTCCTAACATGACTCATGATACAATTCCAAAAAACATCTCATGAATGATGATGTACTTCTAAACATGTGGGATAATTTACCATTTATTATGTCTCATTAATATATATCTTCAAATGTACCAAATTTTCAAAATAGGGGTGGGTAATAAAACTCTTCAATTTTTCCTAATTACTTCTCTACACATTCCACTATGAGTGAAGTTTTTTTAACATTTATATAACACATTTTATAAAAAACTATCAATATTTTGATTATACATGAATATATAAAAGTCCCATAGTTAATCAGATTTATTAAAATAATAATATGTTCACAGAATTAAAATAAAACAATTTCTAAAACCAATACACAAGTTTCATTTTCCATAACTCCTTCCAATCCATTACACTGACATTAACACATGCATTCTTATTTATTAATGTTACATACTCTTTAGTACATTAAAAACAATCTACCAATTCATCACAAGGTAATTAGATATAATGTTCCATTACACAATTGAATCCATGAATAATGTCGTATTTCAACCATACCTAATAATGCAATATGAAAAAAATTGAGTATGCCCAAAATCCATTCCAACTGAATCACTCCAACCCATTTTAATGTTATGAAATTTAAATTCCACAACCAGTTAATAAAATAATATTTGTATTGAAACTCATTTTAATGAAATAAAAATAAGACACTATTTTTAAATATATATTTTAAAAATATATATCAAATCCATTTTAATAATAAATCCACAATTTCTCAGAAATCCACAAAAAATCACTATTGAAGGGTTATATATTTATTTTAAAAAAATGTCAAAAAAATTCAATCAATTTAATCAATTTCCAACAAATATTTCATAATATATATAAAGGATTTGAGTGTGAAGCCACCTGGAGCACATTCCTCTAGATACGTGATAATAATGAAGAACTACACATAAATACTTATGAAACCAAATTGAAACTCAAAAAATAAACAGTAGATATCTTCATATGTCCACACCAGAAAAAACAAATAATCATATTTTCCATCCATTATCTTAGATATATTTACATTGAATGTTGATCTATGAAACCAGCAGAGGTATAGATGTTTATCTCAGATAAACCACCAATAACAACCTTGAATGATCACTCAATATAATAACATGGCATCAAATCTCCAAGAGAACCCTTCATATCACCACATGATCGAAAGGAGAAGCTATAATTTCTATTGGTAAGAGATGTAATAAATTTAGGGCCACCAATGACGAAAATGAGTTTCATTGAAGTTAGAATTTTTGAAATCCAAAATTATAGGATGTCAATTTAAACCCTTCCATAGTTAGTCTCATGTTCACACAACACATTATCAAAACCATGTTTATGAAACTGCATAAAGGATGGGCCTCACATAGCTGCATCACCTAGTTCCAAAACATTTCACCATCAGTATTAATGTCTATTGTCTCATATTTCATTGGGCTTTCTGGCCTTCTGTAGGGTTTGGAAAAACCATGTGCATCTCATGTGTCTTCCCATTATCCCCTATCCCATTTTCTAATGTTTCCTATATGATCTATATAATTATTCAAAACCATTAACCAATCGGGAATAATTAGAATATATTTTAAAACACTCCAAAATATTTTAATCTATTACAATCTTTACACAAATTGTTTTTACTTAAACAAATAAATAATGTTTTAGACACATAAAACATAGGGTTCTATATGTTCGAATTACATAAAAAATATTATTCTAAATATAATATTTGTTTTTCACTATTAATAACATTTAAAAAATAATTTGAAAAAATTTTAAAATGAAATCTAATTTTTGAGTAAAAAGCATAATATGTTATTACTCATTGAAACTTTTATCTTTTTTAAAATTTTCAAAATTTACCTATAATATAATTTTTAAATGTTGATTTCACAAAATAATTTCTTTTTTTCTAGTGAATTTTTTACAGGTGATTTTTTTTTAAAATAGATTAGAATAATTGACTATTACTTGATGTTTAGGAAAAAACTGTATTTTTTGGAATAAAATTGGATATATAAATTATAATGTGTAAATGAAAATTAGATGAATGATAAATAATATTAGTAAGTATAAATTTTAGAAATTTAATTATTTTCATTAACCAATGATGATTGATTTAATTCATTATGGAAAAGACACATTATGTGCATTAAATTAGTATTTCATAAAAGTGTTTTTTTACATTATACTAATTATTATTCTTATTTCAAATCAATTAATGACATATGAATTTATTTTATATATTATTGGACTATATAATTTTCATTATTTATTTATTCAAATTAATACACACAAATTTAGCTATTTGGAAATAATAGTATACAACATTACTATTAAATTAGTCTTGGGGTTTCAAGTGTCATAAGTTAATAAAGATATTAATTTTATTTAAAATGTATTATACCATAAAATCATGTGGTGTAAAATTCCACCCATTTTAATTAAATATTTTATAAGAAAGTTTATCTTGATCTAAATAATATAGGGCTCAACATTTGAAAATAACATTTATGAAAACCAACATATTAAAAATGGATAAAAAATATTCTTAAATGGATGAAAATTGAAATTTGATATTCTTTAGAGTAGAAAAGCAATTTTTTCCATTTAGAGAATATCAATGGGAAGTGAATATATCAACAAGGTAGAGATAAATAACAACCATGTATATATTGATAGAGATAGAAAACATCTTATTGTGGAAGCTTATGGCTAAAAAGAAATAAATATGTGATGGGTGATAAGTCTGTTGATTCATACGAAATAAAGTTAAACAAATAGCATTTATTTTTAATGATTTTTATTCTAATGGTTAGGGATTATTTTATAATCAATATTTAAAATATCAAAATATATACATTCATCATATCAGTTTTCTTAATAGTAAGAATTTCAAACTGTGTGTCTTCTTCAATCAATTTTCACCTCATCTCTTACTCCCACAAAACATATAATTGATGAAAATTTTAATTCTTGACATAATAAAATTAAATTTTCATGAATAATAATATCAAAAAGTTGATAAATTTTTTTTAATATCTAAATGTTTATAAAATGAAATGTGGTATTCCCTTGTTATCAAAAATAATATATAATTCTCTAAAAAATCATTAATAACACCAAAATTTCAACCTCATATATTCAATAAGTTTTAATCATCACACCCAACCAAAATACATTTTACTAGATTCAAAATTCAATATATTATAAATAATTCCACTAAATTACAAATTTTTACAGACCTTTAAATCCCCATATATTTTAAATTATCTCTTAATGTATCCTCTGAAAATAGTTGTTTTAACATAATCAAAATGAAACCTTATTGAAAATGAGAAATTCTTCCAAAATAACATATAACAGAAATTCACAAAATGAAATAAAATATTAATCAAATTTTTTATATGATCAATAAAATTAAGTTATTTAAATCCAAAATTAAATAGTCACTAAATTACTTATAAATTACTGATATGAGTTCCATGCCCTAGTTCATTGAGTCGATCCCCAAAATAACCTCATGAATGTCACTGCATACAACAGAGGATACCAAGCAGTACAGAGGGTCTAATATATATCATTGGAAGAGTATACCATATTTAACAATGTACCAAAACAGTAGAAACAAAATAATCAACTACCAAAATATATTATCCTATCCCGAGAAATACCAATATAACATTATGACTGAAGTAAAAAAATATAATATCAAAATCTAAATAGTAGATATGTCATGCTGTAATTACTCAAATCTGAATATTAAAAATCCCAAAATTAAAAAAATTACTAAAAACATCCAAGAGGGTTTCAAACGACATTTGGCTCGCTCATCCATGATCATTCCTGGCTCGACCATTTAGCATCATGCCCTTTCCATTTAGATTTTTGGAAATAATGAAATTTATTTGGGTATGGATCTGGAATCCCGATTAGGGTGTGAGTACAACTCATAAGAACACCACCAACGTCATCTAAATAGATATCTATAAAAATAGCGTCTGCAGTTTTAGAAAGAATAAAAAAATGTAATAATGTAAGTATATTACATTTCATCCATTACTGTTTATTTAACCTCATAACCCTCAAGATCCATTGGACACCTAAACTATTAATAAATACTTTGAACCTTGTTTGGGTCTTTACCGTATCACATAATACAATCTAATTAATTACATGTGAAGACCTTTAATTATCAATTTTATTTGATTTTATGATATGTATAATAGGAACTATGGTCCAATACCAATATTCTTCATCTAGGTCACTAGTCCTATGACCTAGTGGGATTTTTAAGCCGTATTCTATGTCCCAAACTCATTAATAAAACAACTTATAACTATGGGTTTTGGAAACCAAATTCCATTCCCCAAACACATTTGTTTTTCAATTTATCACTTTGGGATTTGGAAGCTGCATAACATGTTTTACACACATTTATCTATCAATTTGTCTCCATGGGATTTTGATAAATCATTCCATTTACAACACAATAATATCAAAATGACACATATAGCACAAATAAACCATATTTTTAGGTCAAAAACATTAACCTTCACAATACATTTCACAATCAAGGAATATATTTATTAATATAAAGATTATTATATCAAATTAAAATATTTTTTTATCAAAACAATTTCCATAAATTAATTCTAAACCTAATTAATTAAATAAAAAACCACTATATCTGAATAATTAATTTATTTTTTAATTACTCAAAGAAATTTCAAAATATCATCGTCTCATTATTTAGTTCAATAATTATTCAATTATATCAATTTCAAAATATCAAAATCTCATTGATTAATTCAACACGAAATTAATCAAATAAATTTTAAAATTTCTAAAAAAATTATTTGTTAAATGTTTAATCAATTAAATAAATTTAATAATCCCAATATCCCATTAATTAATTATCCAAACTAGTTATTTTAATTTATTAAAATTTATATTCTATACATTTTTTATATGTTATATAATTTAATACAAGTAATTTAAATTAATTCATTTTTATTCATATAATAGTACGCCTACCATAGGTTTGATAATGAATTTCCACAAATGGATAAAACCAATTTCAAGTGAAAAAAAGGAAATCTTGATGATGAAAAAGATATAATTCCATGATCAAAATAATAAATATATATCAAATCCTATATTTATATCCAGAAACAATAGTGGAAACCATATTGATTTTATCTATAAGGCAGAGAGAGAAAGAGATGTAATTCAGAAGAAAATATATATAGAGAGAGGTGAATACCTAACAATCCATCCTTCTATTCACCCATAATATATGTTGAGAGGGCTTTAATTCAATCCATGATCCTATAACATGATATAAAAATTTTGGGGCTAAGTTCAGGTTGATTAGGTTATATTATTGGGGTTGGGAAATTTTAAAAACAATTTTCACATTCTTTATAATTTATATCATAGATTTCTAGATAGTGATTCCTGGTTTTTTAAACCATACACCCTAACCAAGTTAGTCTCCTGGGGAGGAAGTGTTTACGGTGACACCTAAAAGGGGAAACAATTTGACACAACATGAGGAAGCCATGTGAAACCACACTGATTTTGTGTGAACTGTTTGTGGAGCTGGGAGAGATATTGTGGAAAACCATGCCCCAATCGTGAACATAATATCATCTTTACAAAATATTACAATATAACCCAACAACTATCCTAGTTGAAATCCAAAAAAAAATTACGCATAAAATAAGTAGGTCACCTGAATGAAATATCGAGACATCCTTATAATATTTATAGATCATACAATCTCCACACATTATAACAGATAATTCTTGAAATGGACACTCATGTATCTCAAGGATTCCGACACAAAAAAGTAGGACAACAATCCCATATATCATCTTGCTTCTTCAATTATCCCTCTTTTAAATCCCCATTATTTCGAAATAAAATAACAACCATCCGAGTCATTCACTACACCACTTTATCACTCTGATCCAACACACAAGGCATATGCTCCTCAATAGATGCATCATTCCAAATCAGAAAATCCTCCACATCCATCAAATGAGATAGGTTGTGGGGATAGAAAAGATGTTTTGAAACTTGGAAGACATCATTTATATAATTGTATTTCTATAGAATAGCCAAATAGTAAACAACAGGTATAATTCACTTCATAACCTCAAACGGGCAAGAATACATGGGTGCTAACATACCCGATATCCATATCCTATGGTGACCCAATCTAAGAGACAACCAAAGGAAAACACATTCACCCACTAAAAACACTATGGTTCATGTATGTATATGACCATATGAATTCTGTCTACTCGGATTCGTAGACATATAAATCTCATTTTGTTGAACCCTATTTCAAATCTCTTTTACGAGACTCGGTCCCAAAAACTCTTACTCACCATCCTCCATCCAATATATAGGTGATAATTATTTCCTACCATAATGTTTCTCAATTAGGTCCATCTAAATAGTTCCTAATAACTATTATTATCTGAAAAATCTAAAAAACATAGGTACTCAATAAACCAATCATTGTCTAGGACACATGATAAAAGAATATCCTAAATCACATATATATTATTATCGGAATTCCCATATGAATATTGGTATAAATCAATATTATTCACAAACAATATACAATTTTCCATTTTCAATACCTACTAGGAGTGTAAATTAAAGTTTCTTTCAAGGTTTGAAACAATACTATAGTTCACCCAGTATATTCAAACTATTTCCTGAACATCCTTGTCTACAAACATATCAACTAATATGGTCAACCATTTTGGAAAAAAATGTTCCAGTATGGTCAATAATTCCAAAAAACTACTATATCATTATTATTCTAATGAATCATCAATATATCATTTACAAAGACAATACGAAATAATTATTAAATTTATTAAGGGTTGTGAAATAGTTGTCGTAGACCGCATTGTCAATGATGCTAATCTGTCTCCTATTGAAAAGTGTTGTATCATTCCATGACCCAAGATGCCTCATTTTCCATGCAAGGGAAAAAACAATCATTATATGTCAATGTACATTTTGGTAACAACTCGATTTATAGCCCACATCGAGGAAGGTAATTCGTGAATTATCTCTTCTTGCATACTCATATACATGACAACAAGAATCTTGACATTGTTGACCTCATCTTCATCTCTTCTCTAATCTGATGGTGACAACCCACTTTCATGAAAATACCTCAATGAAAATAATTATGTATCCTCATACTTTATATACCATATATTTTTCAAGATTTTCGACTCTACTAAAATTGTAACGATATTCATATGCTCCTGACCCTCCTGTACCACAAAAAAAATCTCAGTAACTAAAGTAATCATTTTAAACTAAACACTACACTCTTGAATATCATGAGTATGGTTTTTTCTTCATAATGAAAAAGAAAAACCATTTCTATTCTCGATAATATATGTAATTTAAAATTTATATAATTAAATATACCCATCCAATATAAACTATAATAGGTTAAATTCTCACTATGAAAAGAAATACATAAATCTTTTGTCATTAGTATACACTATAAACATCACTCCCAATATAAAATTTCTCCGACACTTCAATTAAAATCCCACTACTACAAACTCAATGTCTTGTGTAGGGTAGTTTCATTCAAGTGGTCAACAAAATTGAGACCCATATGTCACAACTCGGTCAACCTACATTAACACTACACCAAGAAATTTCTATGTAGCATCAGAAAACACAAAATAATCATCACTCAACTTATGAATGATCAAGATAGGTATTTTAGTAAAATTCTCTTTTAATTCAAGGAAGTATTTATAACATCATTTGGGAAATTCAAACATTTTTCTCTTTTTTTCATTCCTGAAAATGGCATATCAATATTAGAAAATTCTTATATGAATCATCAATTATATACTATTCAAACTTGATGGATTTGAATATCAAAATCAATCACGGAATGTTCCCATGAAAACCCATAATAATAATTCTATGTGACAACAAGAACACCATCCTCTATGATTTTATGAATCAAATGTGTATATCATCACTCAAAAACTGACATATATATAGCATGGAGTATAGATATTTCTCTTTTAGTGTACTCAATATGAGTTCGACATGTTGGGAATTTTCGTTATGGGTCTTGAATTACACTAATATGTCATCCACATACATGCCCACAAACTGATCCATGTTTCGGTGGATGGTTTGGAAATTCATTTCCACAAACAATACTAGTCCATTTATCAACCCAAAAAACATCTAAAAATATATATATAGGCCATACCAACGTCTTAAATTAGTACCGATTATACAAGATGACGAAACACTCAACTAATTATTCATCGATATGAGGTCAATATTGATAAAACACATGGTCCCCTAAATGGGTAAAAAGATCGATGATATAAAAAAGATGATGATGGTTCATTTAAATATTCGGGTTCAACATATGATTATAAACATATAATCATAGAATACTATCATTATAACGACCCACACTTTACATACATTGTTAATACTTCAAAATTGAATCACACTTATTACAACATATGACAAAAGCACAAAGGACCGTATAGGTATAGTGTCTTTAGAAACTGGGAAACATAAACAACTGGTTCATAAATCTTCTACAGTGTCTCCCATTTATTTCATCATATCTAGGGTCCCTTTTAGAATATTCTACTTAATATCCATCTTCCTGGCCTGGGGAAAAGAAAACATAAAAGGGTGGGCTCAAATGCTCAGCAAGGGCAAATAAAGGAAATAAAAATCATATCATATCTTTTTGAAAATTAAAACCTGCAAAAGAGATCATAATATCTTAACATGGAATAAATCATAGAAGTGAAAATGAGATCCCCATAATCATAACATAAAACTTGAATCTTTGTGGCATGCACACATAATCATGGAAAATCATTTCTTGTTAGTCATGACTCATTGCCAAGACTATCTTAGTGGACAAAGTCCCTTTCTGAACCGAGTTCACTCCTCGTTTCAGTCCTGTATCACTGAACCGAAATAACCTTCCGTTCCAGCCATGTCTATCTCATGAGATATAAAATCATTACCCAATGCATTGGAGGGAGATATAGGTCCCACCCATCTTATAATGAATCCTTTCTTATGTGTGCCACATAATCATAAAACATACATCATCGCATAACACATATAACAAAAATGGGATTCTTGAAACATCATGACATCATAAATCAATTCATATATGATAAAGGAATTCATAAACATAATTCCATCACAACATAGTCAAACCAATGTAAAAATATGGATAGAAACAGAACCCTTTATTATCTTATATGGAAAATAATTTTGATAAAACACTTGAATTGAATTCTTGAGGAAAATATCCTTTCTTCTTCAAAAACATTTTTCCTTTCATAACATGTCATACAACTTTAAAATAAAATAAGTTGATTAAAAATAAACTTTAAAACTTGTAAAGGAAGCTTCTTTGAAGTAATGTTTTAAAAATCCATTCATTCCGTATAAGTTAAAAAAAACATTCTTCGTACTTTTGTCGGAAAAGTCAAAAAGTACCTCGTACGGAATAACGACAAAAGATTCCTTTCATATTCTTTACTAAAAACTCACCTAAGGGTAAAATTGGATTTAAACTATTTCAAGTGGATGGAAACAATATTACATATTGAGGGAACATGGATGTGGATGATAAAATACACCCCAGTAAATACTTACGAATAAACAATCTCGGATAAAAATGAGATTGTGATATTTCCCTTACCTTAGGTCCGATTTGCTTTGTTCGTGTCCGAAGCTCCTGTATAATGGTTTAAATAATGTTATTGACTTATTCCAGAATCATACATATTGATATGAGATCATATATGGTCATATTATTAGCTTCTTGTTAGTAATATTTCATTGTTACTTGTTACTCGGGTCTTTATAACTTTTTGTTCTTATGCGTGTTTTGTCGAATAAATTCTTATTCTTATCTTATAGATAATTCATTTCCAGAATGGTATTAGTGTATTATATACCATATTCATTCATTCAATTCATTTATATAATCATTATGAAATGAAGATCATGTAGAACGAGTCGCATCACATCGTGGAGACGGTATTCCGTACGTACGCAAGAGTGATGATATCGTTCCTATGATCGTGGAATTGTATTGGAGTATATATATATATATAATTTCAGTATCAATATTACTTAATAATAATCATATATAGTTACTGATTACACCATTATACCCATCCTTGTAAGGTGATGGTGGAAAATAGATTACACCACGGCGTGGAGATGGTATTCCGTACGTACGCACGCGCGGTGATTTCATTTTTCCGCAGGATGGATAGAAGGTGAATTAGGGTTGTTTCATATTTATAATAACATATCAGTATGTAAGTAATACTGATGTTATTACTTTATCATGAAACAACTAAAGAAGAAGAAGTTGAAGAAGAAAGAAATTGAAAAGATCGGTAATGGATATTACCTCTTCTTTGGAACGCCTTTTTGAATCCTCCACTTAAGGAACTAAGATTGGTCTTTGGAGAAGACCAGGACCTCTAGGATTATTCTAGGGAAGTGGAGAATGGAAAATGGCAGGGGTTGGCCGAGCTTGAGTGCTCAAATTGGTGTGAGGAGAAGGGGGAGGAGGTGCCCTTTTATAAGGGAGGAGAGGGGCACCTTAGGAATATCTCAAAATATTATTTTATATTAAAGTCAAAATCGGTTTATAATGGTTCCAAAGGGTCTTATTTCGAAGCTAAAGTGGGGATGGGTCGAAATCCTATCGACCAATAGGATTTAGACAAGTTTAGGGTATTATTTTAACCTTATCAATTAGATTTAACTCTAAGTTAATTAATTTAACTTTTACCGTGTCTTTTTGTTTTCTTTCACTATATGGTTAATACACTTACTATAACATGCCAAACGAACCCCAAATTGTTTATTATAAATATATATATCCTTATCTAAGTCATTTGGCCGAACCTTAGATTTTTAGGAATAAAATAACAATTAATAATATAATATTTGATTTAAAAACTATTTTGTGTCAATTTTGAAACTATTTGATATATTATTTTTGTGAAAGTCATAACAGAATAATATGTTCGAACCAAGTTGATTAAATCAATAATAATATATCATAGTAACCTAGAAAATTAGTGGAATTCATAAAAAGTCTCAAATTACATTTATTTTGGTATTTATATTATCAATTTTGTCAATATTTCATTAATAAGATAATTACTGCATCATCTTTGTGTCATAAATAAATTAAATTATTTGATGTCTAAAAATTACAAATAAAATACCATCATGTAGGAAATCGTTTTAGCTTTCTAATGAATATTTGCAATCGAATTTATCTTATGTATAACCCTATATTAAAAATGATTTACTTATTAAACTTTGATTTTAACTATTTTAACACTTCTTTAAATAAATTAATAATAAATGTCCTAATCTAATCCAAGTGGGCCTAAATGGTCATATTTTATTCCTAAGTTTGTTTTTGGTCGAATTACACTTGTCCAATAGAATTAGGACATGTGTTAGGGTAATATTAATATCATATTTACCCTTAGTTACCCTATTTACTATTAACCGCGGTAAAAAAAGTAAAAAGTTACTATTCACCAAAAAATTATTTTCATCTCATTGAACCACATTTTAGTCCTTGATATTAACCGTGTCTCTCGGATTTTCGAAATTCCAATCACAGAAGCGGTAAAATTAAGTTTTATGCAAAATTCAGTTTTTAACCTACCACTTAGTGGTTTCACTATTCATCAAAAATTGAAAGTTTTCAGAAAAATACCAAAATTTCACCCTAGGCTAATTTCGATATTCTGAGTCCAAAAATGAAGTCCATTTTGAAAAATAAAATTTATAAAATTCCAAAAAGTGGTTATTACTATTCATAACGGCTAGTTTTAATAGCATAATGTTCTTTAGTGAAACTCAGTATTGCGTACGACGCAAGCTATCGAGGAAGGTCGCGATTGCGTGTAAAGCAAGCCAAGCAAGTGTTGTATTGAAAAAGATTCCTTTGATGATTTATATAACATAAAAGTCTCGGGTGTTACATTCTACCCCCCTTAAAAAGAATTTCGCCCTCGAAATTCGTCACTTTGCAACAAACAGATGAGGATACTTCTCCCTCATCATATCCTCAAGCTCCCATGTAGCTTCTTCAAGTTGGTGGTTTCTCCATAAAACTTTCACCAAGCGAGTGGTCTTGTTTCGTAGGACTTTTTCGCTACGATCCAGAATCTCTATCGGCTGTTCTTCATAAGAATGATCTTGCTCCAGCGGTACAACTTCTGAGCTGAGTACATGTGAAGGATCTGGTATGTACTTTCTCAGGAGAGATACATGGAACACATCGTGAACTTGAGAGAGATTCGGTGGAAGCGCCAATCGGTAAGCTACCTTCCCAACACGATCCAATATTTCGAAAGGACCGATATATCTAGGGCTCAACTTCCCCTTCTTTCCAAATCTCATAACCCTCTTCCAGGGAGATATTCGTAAGAACACTTTATCACCCACTTCAAACTCTAGGTCTTTTCTTCGGTTGTCAGCATAGCTTTTCTATCGACTCTGAGCTGCTCTTATGTGTTGTTGAATAGATCTGACCTTTTCTGCCATTTCATCAACGAGATCAGGTCCTAATAGCTTTCTTTCCCCAACTTCATCCCAGCAAGTTGGAGTCCTGCATTTCTTTCCATAGAGAGCTTCATATGGAGCCATTTGAATACTGGAGTGAAAGCTATTATTATAAGAAAATTCCACCAAAGGTAGGTGTTGATCCCAACCTCCTTTGAAATCCATAGAGCAAGCTCTCAACATATCTTCTAGGGTTTGAATTGTTCTCTCAGACTGACCGTCTGTCTGGGGATGATAAGCAGTGCTGAAACTCAACTCTGTATCCAGAGTATGCTGAAGACTTCGTCAGAAGTTCGAGGTAAATCTCGGATCTCGATCAGATATAATAGAAAGTGGTACTCCATGCAATCTTACCACTTCCTTTACATATATCCTGGAAAGCTGATCTAGAGAGAAATCCTCTCTAATAGGAATGAAGTGTGCAGACTTTGTAAGACGATCAACTATGACCCAGATAGCATTATTGCCTTTGGATGTTTTAGGAAGTCCTGTGACAAAGTCCATAGTGATGTTTTCCCATTTCCATTCGGGTATGGGTAATGGTTGTAACATCCCCTTAGACTTCTGTCTCTCAGCTTTAACTTGTTGACAAACCAAGCATCGAGAGACATATTCAACAACATCTATTTTCATGCCATCCCACCAGAAGTACTCTTTCAGGTCCCTATACATCTTCGTGCTTCCAGGATGAATAGAGAATGAAGAACTATGAGCCTCATCCAGCAGCTCTTTCTTTAATTCGGGGATGGGAGGAACACAAACCCGATTCCTGAACTTTATTATCCCATCACAATCAAGGTTGAATTCAGGAACATTTCTCACCTTCTTTTGTAACTCGACATCTTCTTTCTGTGCCTCTTTAATCTTCACATGTATAGATGGTTGAACATTCATTTGAGAAAGATAATATTTTTCCCCTTCCATTATAATTCCATGATCCATCCTTTGTAAATCCATAAATATTGGATCTTTTGTGATCCTCATCATGGATAAACTAGCATGGTCTTGTCGACTTAATGCATCTGCCACCTTGTTTGCTTTCCCAGGGTGGTAATGGATTGAGCAGTCATAATCCTTAATCATCTCCAACCATCTTCTTTGACGCATATTCAACTCCTTTTGTGTGAAAATATACTTTAAACTTTTATGATTAGTATAAATATCACACCTTTCACCATAAAGGTAATGCCTCCAAATCTTTAATGAAAAGATTACCGCAGCCAACTCCAAATCATGTGTTGGGTAATTTTGTTCATGGATTTTCAACTGTCGTGAGGCATAAGCTATCACCATATCATTTTGCATAAGAACACACCCCAATCCCTTCTTGGATGCATCACTGTAGATCACAAACCTTTCTCCACTACAAGGCAGTGTGAGCACAGGTGCACTGGATAACCATCTTTTCAACTCCTTGAAATTCTCTTCACATTCCTCTGTCCAGACAAACTTAACTCCTTTCCGAGTCAACATGGTGAGTGGATTAGATAATCGTGAAAAATCTTTTACAAAACGTCGATAATATCCAGCCAAACCAAGAAAACTTCGGATCTCAGTTACTGTTGTTGGTCTCGACCATCTTTCGATAACCTCTGTTTTTGCTGGATCCACAGATATCCCCTCTTTTGAGATTATGTGACCCAAAAATGCAACTTTTTGAAGCCAAAATTCACACTTTGTAAATTTGGCATAATGCTTCTCCTTTCTCAGGGTCTTCAATATAATTCTCAAGTGATCTTCATGTTCTTCCTTGCTCTTTTAATAGACAAGAATATCGTCTATAAAGACTACCAAAAATTGATCAAGATAGTCTCTAAAGACTCTATTCATTAGATCCATGAAGATAGCAGGGGCATTAGTAAGACCAAATGGCATCACTATAAATTCATAGTGTCCATACCTTGTACGGAAAGCCGTCTTTGGTATATCCTCCCTTTTGACCCTTAATTGATGATACCCTGAACGAAGATCAATCTTGGAAAAGTATTGAGCTCCGCGTAGTTGGTCAAATAAGTCATCAATGCGTGGGAGAGGATATTTGTTCTTGATAGTGATCTTGTTAAGTTCTCTATAATCAATGCAGAGTCTCATTGATCCATCTTTCTTCTTAACAAATAGAACAGGTGCTCCCCAAGGTGACACACTAGGGCGTATGAATCCCTTATCAAGATTCTCTTGGAGTTGCTTCTTCAATTCTTGCAACTCAATTGGGGCCATTCTATAAGGTGTCTTTGAAATAGGCAAAGCACCCGGTACGATTTCTATTGAAAACTCAACTTCACGATTTGGTGGAAGACCCGGTAATTCCTCCGGAAAGACATCATCAAACTCCCGTACAATGGGAATATTCTTAATCGTGAGTTTCTCACCAACTATTTGAGATAAATAACCTACATTTAGTGGAATCAATACCCATAAGATGGAAGAAATTTCCACTGGAAGGTTATTTTCATCCTTGCATTGATAGACGATCGTAGGTTGATCTGGAATATGAAATGTGACTTCCCTTCTTTGGCAATTGATATGAGCTCCATGTAGAGAAAGCCAATCCATGCCAAGAATCACATCAAATTCCACTAAAGGAAGGATCACAAGATTTGCAGGAAGAACTTTCCCACAAACTTCGATCGGAGAGGAATTATAAACTTCTGATGCGATTGATGTGCCATTAGGTGTTGTCACAGCTAACTCAACATCTAATTGTTGAGGTAATACGGTGATACCCTTAGAAAATTTTTCAGAAATAAAAGAGTGGGTGGATCCAGAATCAAATAAAACATTTGCTACTTTAGAGTGGATGGTAAGTGTACCTTTCACCACATCATTATCGTACTCCACATCGCTGATAGAAATTGCATGTGACTTTCCTTTTTCTTTAGCCTTAAGAGTTTGTTGACGTCGACCATCATCATCAACCCTTGGATTTGGGCATTGATTGGCATAATGCCCCATCTCCTTGCACTTGAAACATTGAAGTGTAGCAGGTTCATTCTGTGTATCCCTTCCTTTGTTTGCATCATTAGACATCTTCTTCCCATTATCACGGCATTCAAATGCCCGATGAACTTCTTTTCCACATTTAAAACATTTACTTGTCCCTTTAAGACAACTCCCTCCATGTTTCTTTCCACACTTTGAGCATAAGGTAAAGTTCATCTTCTTTTCCGTGTGCTTTTTAGATTTTTCTTTGAATTCCATCTTCCTCTTCTTATCAAACCCATGTGACTGATGGGTTACTCCAATCTCCATCTCGACTTTGAGAGCACATCGAACGATTTCATCGTAGCTATTGAAGTCCCTTATGGATAACGCCCTTCGAAGACTTGGTTTTAAGCCACTAAAGAATCGATCGATCTTACTCTCAGGTTGGATAATAATACCAGAAGCGTACCTTGCAAGTCTGGTAAAATTTGCTTCATAGGTACCAACAGATTCATCATCCCTTTGCTTCAGTTCAAGAAACTCTTTCTCCATCTTTGTTCGGGGAATACGAGGGAAGTACTTATTGAAAAATAAGTTCTTGAACTCGTCCCATTCCATAGACTCAATTTCATCCCTTTGCCTCGTATTCTTAACAAGATTCCACCATTGATCAACATCTCCTTCCAAACGGTACACTGCTAGGATGACTTTATCATGTTCAGAACATTGAAGAACTGGAAATATCTTTTAAGTAGTACTAATCCATTGTTCAGAAACTAATGGATCAGTAGACCCGCTGAAAGAAGGTGGACGCTGCCTCATGAAGGATTCAACAGAATGTTGCTCCCTCCTTTGCTCGTTTGGAAGTCCTGCATGATTCATAGCTTGAGAAAGTTGTGTGAGCATGGTTACAAGATTTTGCATTCCAGCTCCCATATCGTTTGGTTGCTCAGGGGGACAATCATTGCATTGCCCATCGCATTCCGCATTAACACGGTTCCTTCGGGTTCCAGCCATTGACTAAAACCAAGAAGAATAGTGTGAGCAACACTAATTATAATAGGAAACCACATAATTCAAGAATAAAATTTTCATGCTTATGGTCTTATCCTAGGTTATTCAAGGCCATTTCTAAAACACTAAGATTGTGTACTATGCTTAGACTTATCCTTAGGGTTCTTACTAAGGCTTTCACATCCTAGTTTCCAAAGGTTGACTATACCTTTCCTCTGATACCAACTACAACGACCCACACTTTACATACATTGTTAATACTTCAAAATTGAATCACACTTATTACAACATATGACAAAACCACAAAGGACCGTATAGGTATAGTGTCTTTAGAAACTGGGAAACATAAACAACTGGTTCATAAATCTTCTACAGTGTCTCCCATTTATTTCATCATATCTAGGGTCCCTTTTAGCATATTCTACTTAATATCCATCTTCCTGGCCTGGGGAAAAGAAAACATAAAAGGGTGAGCTCAAATGCTCAGCAAGGGCAAATAAAGGAATTAAAAATCATATCATATCTTTTTGAAAATTAAAACCTGCAAAAGAGATCATAATATCTTAACATGGAATAAATCATAGAAGTGAAAATGAGATCCCCATAATCATAACATAAAACTTGAATCTTTGTGGCATGCACACATAATCATGGAAAATCATTTCTTGTTAGTCATGACTCATTGCCAAGACTATCTTAGTGGACAAAGTCCCTTTCTGAACCGAGTTCACTCCTCGTTTCAGTCCTGTATCACTGAACCGAAATAACCTTCCGTTCCAGCCATGTCTATCTCATGAGATATAAAATCATTACCCAATGAATTGGAGGGAGATATAGGTCCCACCCATCTTATAATGAATCCTTTCTTATGTGTGCCACATAATCATAAAACATACATCATCGCATAACACATATAACAAAAATGGGATTCTTGAAACATCATGACATCATAAATCAATTCATATATGATAAAGGAATTCATAAACATAATTCCATCACAACATAGTCAAACCAATGTAAAAATATGTATAGAAACAGAACCCTTTATTATCTTAGATGGAATATAATTTTGATAAAACACTTGAATTGAATTCTTGAGGAAAATATCCTTTCTTCTTCAAAAACATTTTTCCTTTCATAACATGTCATACAACTTTAAAATAAAAGAAGTTGATTAAAAATTAACTTGAAAACTTTTAAAGGAAGCTTCTTTGAAGTAATGTTTTAAAAATCCATTCATGCCGTATAAGTTAAAAAAAACATTCTTCGTACTTTTGTCGGAAAAGTCAAAAAGTACCTCGTACGGAATAACGACAAAAGATTCCTTTCATATTCTTTACTAAAAACTCACCTAAGGGTAAAATTGGATTTAAACTATTTCATGTGGATTGAAACAATATGACATATTGAGGGAACATGGATGTGGATGATAAAATACACCCCAGTAAATACTTACGAATAAACAATCTCGGATAAAAATGAGATTGTGATATTTCCCTTACCTTAGGTCCGATTTGCTTTGTTCGTGTCCGAAGCTCCTGTATAATGGTTTAAATAATGTTATTGACTTATTCCAGAATCATACATATTGATATGAGATCATATATGGTCATATTATTAGCTTCTTGTTAGTAATATTTCATTGTTACTTGTTACTCGGGTCTTTATAACTTTTTGTTCTTATGCGTGTTTTGTCGAATAAATTCTTATTCTTATCTTATAGATAATTCATTTCCCGAATGGTATTAGTGTAGTATATACCATATTCATTCATTCAATTCATTTATATAATCATTATGAAATGAAGATCATGTAGAACGAGTCGCATCACATCGTGGAGACGGTATTCCGTACGTACGCACGAGTGATGATATCGTTCCTATGATCGTGGAATTGTATTGGAGTATATATATATATATAATTTCAGTATCAATATTACTTAATAATAATCATATATAGTTACTGATTACACCATTATAACCATCCTTGTAAGGTGATGGTGGAAAATAGATTACACCACGGCGTGGAGACGGTATTCCGTACGTACGCACGCGCGGTGATTTCATTTTTCCGTAGGATGGATAGAAGGTGAATTAGGGTTGTTTCATATTTATAATAACATATCAGTATGTAAGTAATACTGATGTTATTACTTTATCATGAAACAACTAAAGAAGAAGAAGTTGAAGAAGAAAGAAATTGAAAAGATCGGTAATGGATATTACCTCTTCTTTGGAACGCCTTTTTGAATCCTCCACTTAAGGAACTAAGATTGGTCTTTGGAGAAGACCAGGACCTCTAGGATTATTCTAGGGAAGTGGAGAAGGGAAAATGGCAGGGGTTGGCCGAGCTTGAGTGCTCAAATTGGTGTGATGAGGAGGGGGAGGAGGTGCCCTTTTATAAGGGAGGAGAGGGGCACCTTAGGAATATCTCAAAATATTATTTTATATTAAAGTCAAAATCGGTTTATAATTGTTCCAAAGGGTCTTATTTCGAAGCTAAGGTGGGGATGGGTCGAAATCCTATCGACCAATAGGATTTAGACAAGTTTAGGGTATTATTTTAACCTTATCAATTAGATTTAACTCTAAGTTAATTAATTTAACTTTTACCGTGTCTTTTTGTTTTCTTTCACTATATGGTTAATACACTTACTATAACATTCCAAACGAACCCCAAATTGTTTATTATAAATATATATATCCTTATCTAAGTCATTTGGCCGAACCTTAGATTTTTAGGAATAAAAAAAACAATTAATAATATAATATTTGATTTAAAAACTATTTTGTGTCAATTTTGACACTATTTGATATATGATTTTTGTGAAAGTCATAACATAATTATATGTTCGAACCAAGTTGATTAAATAAATACTAATATATCATAGTAACCTAGAAAATTAGTGTAATTCATAAAAAGTCTCAAATTACATTTATTTTGGTATTTATATTATCAATTTTGTCAATATTTCATTAATAAGATAATTACTGCATCATCTTTGTGTCATAAATAAATTAAATTATTTGATGTCTAAAAATTACAAATAAAATACCATCATGTAGGAAATCGTTTTAGCTTTCTAATGAATATTTAAAATCGAATTTATCTTATGTATAACCCTATATTAAAAATGATTTACTTATTAAACTTTGATTTTAACTATTTTAACCCTTCATTAAATAAATTAATAATAAATGTCCTAATCTAATCCAAGTGGGCCTAAATGGTCATATTTTATTCCTAAGTTTGTTTTTGGTCGAATTACACTTGTCCAATAGAATTAGGACATGTGTTAGGGTAATATTAATATCATATTTACCCTTAGTTACCCTATTTACTATTAACCGCGGTAAAAAAAGTAAAAAGTTACTATTCACCACAAAATTATTTTCATCTCATTGAACCACATTTTAGTCCTTGATATTAACCGTGTCTCTCGGATTTTTGAAATTCCAATCACAGAAGCGGTAAAATTATGTTTTATGCAAAATTCAGTTTTTAACCTACCACTTAGTGGTTTCACTATTCATCAAAAATTGAAAGTTTTCAGAAAAATACCAAAATTTCACCCTAGGGTAATTTCGATATTCTGAGTCCAAAAATGAAGTCCATTTTGAAAAATAAAATTTATAAAATTCCAAAAAGTGGTTATTACTATTCATAACGGCTAGTTTTAATAGCATAATGTTGTTTAGTGAAACTCGGTATTGCGTACGACGCAAGCTATCGAGGAAGGTCGCGATTGCGTGTAAAGAAAGCCAAGCAAGTGTTGTATAGAAAAAGATTCCTTTGATGATTTATATAACATAAAAGTCTCGGGTGTTACAATCATCCTTCTTAGAAAACGAGACTAGATAACCCCATGGTGACGTACTAAGATTGGTAATCCCCTTATCTATCAACACTTCTAGATAAGTCCTAATCTCAAGATGCTATGTTGGTTCCATTATATGTTGTTGGAACAAAATAGGCTCATCATTAAGCATAACCTCAATAACAAATTCAACATATTTCCTATATGATATCCTTGATAGTTTTTTGGAATCAAATCCTTTAATCAGATCATTTTGGGTATATGGAAATAATTATATACAACTATATCATCCAAAAATATACTACAAACCTATATGGTTATCTCCCTTAGTTAATAATGATCTATCTATACATAATGCACCTTGATTTCTAACTCTCCATAGTGAACATAATTGTCACCCAAAGGAGATGTAAAAATTAGTTTCATTTGGTTACAACCAAAATTTTGACTATATACAATGTATAGTGAATTAAATATATATTATACAGAGCCCCCTATATTTAAAACATCATTTTTGGTTGAAAAAAGATGATAACAATGTCATTGATTATGTTTTATTTGGACATTTCAGCTGTTTTGTAGACACTAAATTTATTATTGTCGTTCATTCTTATTCTAATATTCCCCTGCTAATTTTATGGCTCTGTGGATGTAGATTAAAATTCCAATCCAATAAATTTTTATAATATTGCTGTTTAGGGTACTAAGTTATTAGATTTTGTGAGTCCAATATATGATAAATCTCTAAAAGATGAGGGGTATAATATTCACTCTAATTATTATGATTTCTATAATGACATTACAGATAGATATTTCTAAATTTGTGAGGCACTAATAGAATATTATACCTTCAAAAGAAGAAAACGAATTGTTTAATCATATGGATTTGTTACTCTCAATCCCATGAATAATTTGAAACATAGAGATTAATGTAAAAATGATAGAACAATTGTTACTAGATCTCAATAGGCCTATAGGATGTAAAAAACAGATTTAATCCCCAATAGGTAGAGGAAGGTTAAATTACATCCTCAATTAAATACAATATGTATTATAATAATAATTTTGAATACTAGGACCCTATGATTATGTATTCCTATCATATTAACAGTATTTTTTGGAGAAATCATAGTATTAACATCTAGGAAATTACATGAATAACACCCTTTTTTATTTTCTCTTTTTTGAATTCTCATTTCAAAAATATCCATATCGATTGGTTTTTTATTTTCTTAAAATTCAAAATGAAGAAGTTTTTATCTGATCATGTTTGGATATCTAGAATGGATTTTATTATTTTATTTTCAATATAGTCTCCATTTGATTGGAGTAGCATAGTTGAGGTAGATTTTGATTTTGGCTGAAGTTGGTATATGGCTGGCCATATAGTACATGGATTTCAATTTTATAAACGATGGATAACATTACATTGATTATGTTTCCATAACATTGTTGATGTCAGATTTCGAATGAAAATCCTATTTTTATCTTTTATGATGGTTTTCTAGTTGATTATCATTATTAATTAATTCCATTATTTTTTTAGTTTTAACACATATTTTGAACCATCATAATATCCTGGTGAAGAGTTTGACTATGAATTGGGTATTAAATTTGAGGTTTTATGATGTTTTTTATATAAATGGTCTTTTAACACCATATCTCTAACTTATCATTGAGCACACTTCACACAATGTGTTTTATATATTACATAGTAAAATTGTTTTCTTAGGAAATGGTATTAGGTTTATGTGGCATAATATTGTAAAAATATCATTATTGGATACCTCAAAATGTCTTATCTCCCTTTTTTATATATTATTTCCATAGATGTTAAAATTTAATTAGATGAGTTTTTGAAGATCAGCTAATCCATTATCTCTCCCTATGTGGTGTTTTCTCATTTTTAGTATTCTGTAATTTCAACCTTTTTGTTTGTTTTTTAGTGGATTTGAGATGAAAATATTTTCTGGATGAATAAAATCATAACTCACCACATTTTAGATGCATTTAGGAGTTCTATGTGCTATTTTATTCCGGTGGGATGTATGAAGAATTTTAGTACAATTTTGAGGGTTGATATGTTTCGAAATAGTGTAGCATGAACATAACTTTGGTGCTACCATCAAAATTTTTTAGGATAATTATTTGGATCATTATGATGAGACATTGGGATTTTGATGGAATCAGTGATTTAAAAGGATTGGTTAGGATCCACATGTAATAAATTCACCTGTTTTATCATCACTTGTTGCATTTCATTTGATGGAAATTTTGTGTGTAATGTTATAGAATTTTATTTTTGGGAAATCACATTGCATAGTGTTTTTTCACTATATATTTTATTTATGAATAAAATGTTAAGGGGAATGTTTTGGGTAACAAAATCATATATCTAATTTTTAAAACAATAACCTTAACATGGTTTACCCTCAATAGTTATATTATACATATCATTTTGTATCCCAAAATTTTTTGATCAGTATTGATGTAAAAAATTAATGTATCTATGAATACCATATGTCACCTTAATGATTCATAACATAATTCCTTGAAACAGATTTATAATACACCGATCTTATTATAATCATAAAAATTGTTAACCCATGATTATAACTAAAACTCTAATTAAGACATCGTAATATCTAATATTTTCTAAATAATAATTTACTATCAAAAGTAAGGACCCATCAATTAAAGAGTTCCAATTTTAGTGAAATTGAATATAAAATCACATGAAATGTTTGTTTTTAGTTTATTATTTTATAAAATTAGGTCATACTAATACAATGTAAACTCATTCATTACAAGTGGACAATTATTTTCCTTCTCATAATTCCCACAAAAAGAAACACATGATAAATAATAATTGGTATCTCATTATGAAAAATATTAAAATGTATCCCCTTTATCCCATACTTTTCCCTATAACCTCTTTAATATTGTGGAGATGTTTTAAAATGTGCTATTAAAACATATTATAAGTAATTGACATAAAAATAATGGAAACCTATAATTCATTAAAATCATACAATCCCAGAGAAAACACATTGATTAAAAACGTAACATTTGACACATTAAGGTAAATAACACTCCATTGAACATATCATTTATTTATCCATTCGAATATAAATGATTCAAAAGGAAAAATAATTTACGGTATAGAAATTTCATATAGGTCCCTTGGGAAATCATCACATAGGATCCCTATAAATTGAATAAAAATATAGTCAAAATCCATATCTAGAATACCCAATGCATTATACCACTATTTGGACAGATTTATAATTTATAATTTCCCAGAACAACTATTTGAATAACACATTTTTTCATTGAAAAACTTTTTTAATATCATTTGAAAATCAACATTTTATAATTAAATTCCATTTTATTTCAAAATACCATTCTCAAAACAGAATATACCTTTCATTTTAAAACTGATTTTCAATACCTAAATACCCAAAATAAAATGAACGTGGTTTTTAAATTATTGAAAAAATATATGTTTCAAAGGGAATCTTGAAAAAAAATGGATGTAGTCATCGTATATGTAAAATCATACATTCCATTTGTTGATTGTAAAAACATTTCATATAATATATGTAGAAATGTTTCTTCAAAAATCTATTGAATTCAATTAAAAACAGATATAATACATACATTATAAAACTTTTATATCTATATAACCGAAAATATAAATTAATATCATTAACTTTTACATTGATAAATATATTTTGGAATTAAATCATTAAAAAATTAAAAATAAATTTTGAAATCAAATTCTCCCATGAAACATCGATATATTTAAATCTTTATCTACATGGTGTAAATTAACTAAAAAACATTAAATAACATGAATATAAATAATCTCATGAGATGATATATCAAGTTCATTATAAAACCAATTCATTAAGTATGTGGTTGTATAACATGAAAATATGCTTCAATGAATGTAGATTGAGATGAATTAACATACCATGAGATCAACCGGTCACATAAAATCATTATATTAATTAATAATAAAAATAGATAAATTATTTAATTTCATAAAAAAAAATTATAGTTAATTATTATTTTTATTTCGATTATTGTCATGTTATAAATATTACTTAATTATTTAAGTTCATCTCGTCATTCATGATGTCATTTAATACTTCAGCCCAAAATCAATTTGGTATGATGTCAATAGTCAAATTTTCTTATAATCCATCTATCCAGAAAAATATTTCTGCATGTGTTTTAATTTTTATATAAAAAATATACTTTTAAATCAAACCATTATGTATGGTTATGAAAAAATAATGACCAAATAATCCTAATGATTATAGTCTATACGTACACATGAGTAACATTTAAATTTTTCAATGATCATTATGGGAATAAGTAATGTACTAGTTTTTTTTTAAAAAACTTCTATAATTAAATTAATATGATTTAAATAATTTAAATAAACATATATATAGAATTCATGTTATCTAGAGATCAAAAAAGGAATCACATCACATCGTGGAAGAGACAGTTTACATGTATGCCCAAATGACATTATAATTTTTATATGTGTGGAATGGTAAAAACATAAATCATATAATATTATATCATAATAAAAAATATTTCCATAATTTAAATTTTAGAAAATAATTCCTAAATTATAATAGGTCTTTAGAGATGGTTAGTGAAAACGAATTATATCGGCCCACATGATGGTAGTCCACCGTACCCACAAACAATTAATTATTTTCCCATTCGATAAAAGTAGATATGGATAAATGTAATGATATTAACATAATAGATTATAAGTATATTTAAAATAACATGCTATTTATATCATCAATTATAAAGACTATTATATATTTGAGGATGATGATATAAATAAAATCTTGTTAAAAATAATTCATTTTCTTTAGATGGCATCATTTTCTTATCAACATTAGACAACTAAGGTATATTTTTTAAAAAACTATTGGTTCTATAATGTGGTGATGAATTATAGAAATATATTATTCAAGATCAAGGATGAAAAAATAATCTTTGACGTGTTAATATAATAGGATAATAGGTACCCATTAATAAGAGATGAGAGGGACACTATTGGAAATCATCAAAAAAATTATATTAATATTAATTACTATTTTATTAAAAATATATACAAACTGACTTATATTGAACATAGGATGTTTATGAGACTAAGTTACTTCATTATATTAAATTTATAATAATTTATTATATTTTGTATTCCGTATCCATTAGTATTAACCCTTATTTAGCCACTTTAACTCTAATTATTGTAGCATAGATTTCTACTCATTTAAGAATAATACAGTAACTATAAAATTAAAAAAGATCCATAATTGTATAATTTATGAAATGTAAAACTAAATTGAATTTTTGTTTTAATTTTCAATTTCTATAAATTTAATATAATTTATAAAATATTATTTTTTAAAAAATATCAGTAATGTAAATTTTTACCAAATTAATTATGCATGTTTTTAAAAATTTTAAAATACATGATATGTTCAATACATTTCTTTTTAAAAATAACTAAAATATACAATTAATATATTAAAATTTTTGTATGGAATTAATTTAAACAAATTTTATTTTATTTAATATTTTTAATATCATTTATTTGGTATTTTAATTCATTTAAAAATTAATATATCACTATTCTATAAGAATTTAAAGTTATTATTTTATGACCAAAAATTATAAATACATTACATTGATGATGATAAATATATTATCATTAAAATAAAAAAAATTCAAATATATCTTCTATGTAAACCAAAACTAAAACTTTTATATTTATTAAAACATAAATACAATGTCATTGATTTCTCATTAAAATAAAATAAAATAAGTGTAATAATGTCATATGAGTGGCTCCATGAGGACAAAAAATCATACAAAGGATTTTTGTAGTGGTAAATAAGCCATATAATTCAATTTGAACAAGATGTAGGAAAATTTGATGATATTTATAATATTATTTTTAATTGTTTTTACCCAATTTACCTTTATTCATGGTAATAAAAATTAACAAATTTACTATTAATATTTTCCATAAATAAAAGGGAACTATACACTAAATTTGGATATAGTTAATGAAAATATAGAAATTATTTTTCAAAATTAATAACATAAAATTTTTTATAATTAATTTTTTATTAAGCACATTGATGGAATGATAAAGTAAGTTTCTATTGTGAAAGCGTTCAAAAGTGTAAAAACTTTTGTAGCCAAATTAATATTGAAATTGACTCAAATTAATTAAATTAGATTGAAGTATATAAAAATGATATAATGAAACAGTATATCTAGTCATAAATATATGTTAATAATATAAATTATTTAGAAGAAAATTCATTTTTCAATTAAAATTCATTACAGTTCACTACTCATCAAAACATGAAACTAATCATAAAAAATCCTAATAAAATAGAATTTTAATATTACTATTTAAAATAAAAATATTCATTTCTAATATAATTGAATAAAATTTCATTTTTTTCAAACATCTCTTCCATTAAGTGACATTTAAACTGCCTATTAAAAATATATAACTATTTTTACTCCGAAATTTATTTGTTTTTATATCATGTATGGAAAAGCAGACAATGAATGTTCAAAATTATAGCAAATATATTAGACATATATAGGAAAATTGCTTGTATCTTGTATTTATTTGAATAAAACACACTTTTGGATTCTTATATAGTATTTGAGAAAATCATTACCTTTATATTTAAAACAGTTTTTTTCCTTTATAATTAATTGGTCACCAAGGAATTAATTACATAAACATATATGAAATATATTTTACTGAATAATTTAATCAAATTATTTCCCAAAATTCTACAAAATAAGTAAAAAATAACATTTTAATTATAATATTTAGTTTTTATTAATTATTGATGTGGTGTGTCAAATGCACTATTAAAAATTGTGCTTCCTTCTCAAAATTGTGTGATATTAAAAATCCTCAAATACATATTTTTTCTATGAACATTAATATATGAATCTAGATTTATAAATTATAAACATTATATGAAACAAAATTTTGGTTAACAATCAATGTAATCTATTGATATAAAGATTAAAATGGATACCAGTATGAAACATATAAATACGAAACAAATCTAATAAAACTAAGAAAATAAATAAAGAAAGGTGTATGGAATCAATTGGAAAATTAATCCCCTATACTGAGAAATCACCTAATTATAAGAATATTATAAAATAATAGACATGATAAACAACATGGATTAGGATTTACAAACAATAGAACATAAGATTTCATAGGATCATTTTCACTTATCCAGTAATACATGGGATAAAAATTTGTAGTGGTCACACATAATGTCTTCCATAGTTTAAGTGGGTATAAAATTGATTAAAAATGATAGATAGTGTCGATTAATATCTATTTAAGTATATTATATTGTGTTATATAGTTAAATATTTTAAATAAAATTACATAGAAAATTTAAATCCTAAAAATAGAAATGACTAGATTTAATGAAAAGTAGGTCTCTTCAATATTTTTTTTAATATGTAAAAAATGTCCTTAAATATTTTTTATAAATTTTCCTGATCATGTTTCTCAAAAAATTATATGAATCTAAGAATCATGACGGTTTTGAAAATAAATCTATTTTTTTTCTATATATGTTCACAGTCATTCCCCACACAAGTGTATATTGAAATATCTTGATTTAGAATATATTGTTCCATATACAATATTATTGAATAAATATTATTTTATCAACATTATCTAAAGGTATTACATTTCAATTTCTATGGATCCATGTCTAATTATCCAAAAAATATTAATAATAATAACACCTAAACAAAATGAGAGGTAAAAAAACCTGAAACGATTAATTTTTTATATTTTTTAAATTTTATACAAGGAGTATTTACAAAATAATGTTAATTAATTCAATGTGTTGCAAAATATATTTAATTATTTAATATATTCATTGGAATAATTATTTTAGAAATCACTATATAAGTCATTGACATCATTTGGGATGTAGTTATCTGAATATCAGATCAATTCTATCATTGGATTAAATATATGGAATGAATGGGTAAAGAGATATATTTTAATTTAATATATAATTAATGAACGGTAGAAAATAATAGAGGAAAAATTATCGATTTTTAGACAAATTATAATTGAAGATGTAATAATGAATGATTTGAATGGAATTATATCAGTTTGATAGTAGATATCTTCAACGATATATTTTTTAATAGTATATCTATCAATGGTTGATCTGTTTAGTTATATATATATCCCACCATTATATCATGATGAAATAGAAGAAGATTACAATAACTATTGTTAGATCTTCATGAACTAATGTAATATCATTATATCTACTGATACAACATCTTGACGTAACAATTTATAAAAAATAAATTATGTTTGATCACAATTCAACATTGAAAATTATTTATTATCCGTATAAAATTATACAATCAGATTCATAACAAACATGATTTTTTCTCATTGAAATATAAAGATTCAAATAATTTACAACATTTTATGATAAAAAATGTGACTTTTTTTACAATGTAAATTAAAAACATATATAAAATAATTATCTATGAATCTATATAATTTCCATCATAAAATATATATGTCTGAATTTTATATTTAACATCATAAATAAACTTCATCTATAGTTATTCTTTTTAGATTATAAAATTGAATTAAAATTGAAATAAATTAGTAAAATAAAAACAATTGATAATATCATTAAATATAATTTTTTACAAGGTAAATAATAAAACAAATACAATTTTAATACATTCCCTATCAAAAACAAATTAAGGAATAAAAAATATCAACATGATAAGATGAAGGTACAAATAGGTAAATTATTTGGTAGTTTCTAGATGGGTAGATGTCCATGAATACGGTATTGGAGTAGGTAGATGAGTCTCCTAAATATTGAAAATAATAATATATCGAATATCCTCAACATTTTTCATGGAATTTTATTAATATTCTAAATACATGGTTTCCCAAGTTGGTGAAAAAGGGAGGTTAGAAGAAGGAAAAACCTAATTTTCCTCTATCATAGTCCCAAATGAATATGGAAATAGTTGAAAAAAGAAAACAAATAATGGAATGTGAATAACACACTCCATATGATTGAATACATCCTCATTCTAATGAATGAAGAGATTTAGAAAAATGGGTGAAACTATGAGCTAATTCACATTACCCTTGAATTATCATGTAATAGTAGTCATCATTAGATTAACATCAATAAACATAATGCGTGAATTTATCACATATTCTGTATAAATCGTGTAAAGGTAATACTCCATTTAATTTTTTATATTTTCTCTAACATTATTTTAGTTATTCAATAATTCAGTATCAAAATTAAAAATAGTGTCCCTTAGTTTCTTTCTTTAGAGAAGTTCCTATTGATGATATATATAATGATATCCCATAATATAAGGAAATTAATCATTAACAATGGATTTAAAATAATCTCCATCAACAGAAGGAGTATGATTTGGATCACTAGAAGTGGAAGCACCCATTTTATATATAATTACAATCATCTTCTGATGTGAAAACACCCCTTTAGGAAAGCATCCTCTAATCTAATGCATGATATATATAGTCACATCTGTCATATTCACAAACCTCTTCATCTAAAGTTCTTATTCTATAATTTTTATAATAAACATATGATGGATATGAGAGATCACTAATTCAAATTTCCACCTTCTATCAACTTCACATAATTTGGGGTATTTAGGGGTGTGTCTGTAAGGATTCCACCGATATCTAACAAAATCACCATATTGAAATCATCTAGATAATTTTTAGTAAAATCACATATGGTATATGAAACGATTATAGAAGATATGGAATCCTCAGTTGGATACATAGGAAATCTTCTATATATACAGATTGATCTACATGATTACTAAAGGGATTTTCATCCAACTTTCCATCCTCATCAATTATTTAGACCATATTTCATTAAGGATGTATTCCATAAACAGAAAGAGAATATCATCCCGGCTCAGGTGTATATAAATCATTATGAACAACATCACCATCATATGACTCTAACTCTATATAGTCACTTCCTATATTAGTTTCTCCATGAAATTTATGAACATTAACAATTTAATTAACGTCATCTAATTTAGAAACCACATACCCTAAATGATTCTCAAGAGATACTTGTTTTATAAAATTATTTATGGAATATTTAGCATCTAAATTAATTTATTCATCTATTATGAGATATCATTAGATGATGGGAAATTTTTTAGATGATATATTGGATTTTTTTCCTCAGTGGAATTTCAAGAATCACTCATAGACGCATTAAATCAATAGGTACATTATTATATTCTTTTTATCATTCAAAAGTGCATTTACATTATTCTTCACCAAATACATTAGATTATTTTGGTCTTCACCTTCACAATATAAAATTTCATTATTACTAATAGGAAAATATAAAGTGGATGTTCCATTTCAAAAAATAGGCTTATGTCCATGTCATGGTAACACCCTCTACTGAATTTACATTGGAATCATTGAATTTATATTCGTCATCTTTTTCCCTAACATCCACCAAAGAGGAATAATCTAAAACATCATTTATCATCACGAAAGGATAAATCATATATCTAGGTATGGAAGGGTGTTCCACGAGTATAAAATTATAATATATCTTATCATTATCAACCACCAATTTCATCCACCATGGGATCTAATATTTTTATTATTTATTAAATTAATCTGACTAATTAATAATTCACAACTTATTACAACCACTTCATCTTTAGGAAATAAATTTTTTATCCATCATATATGAAATAAACATAGTATAGATAATATAATTAGATATAGATGAGATATTTATCATCTCTATCATGTGGACCCTCAAATATATTTACATTTATACCATATCCCATTTTTTATACAAAAAAAGTAAAACATAATCATGTTCCCTCATTGTAGTATAGACCACCATATAGGGAAAAAGAATTTTTTTTGATAAATTTGATCTAATATCTGCACTCCCCATAATGGTCTACAAAACTATGCCATCACATAAGAACAACATTATAAAAATCCAATAAGACATCCCCATATATGATAGCATAACTATTATTACTAATCAATCCATAAAATAATCAAATATACCGTATGAGGTATACTGAGAACTCATGCACATTTAGTAAAGAAAATATCATCTTTTTGTAGTTAATGTAGTCAATATATAATAAAACTATTCAACCCAACATTATAGTAAAAATCATAATATAATGAACCAATAATTTATAAAATGTTTTATTATTCCATGAATACCATTTGAGCCATCCATGGTTCAATATCACATTTATCAGTAGTGAATTTATTGAAACTAAACAATAATTATCAATTTCATTTTCAAAGAAATAAATCAACATGAGGGTTGCAGTTTCATCTATCTGAAAGTTCCGTACATAATAGATTCCCTATCTGATTTCATTGAGATAAATTATATTTTATGACATGAAACCAAAATTCGTTATACTCTCTAAATATATATAATTATTTTATGGTCTATTGGTGGATGATATGAGGTTTTTTATTTTTGAGATAAAAGAGAAAGAATGTTAGATGAATTCAATAGAGGGAGGTCTCTAAAAATATTATTTATGCTAATTGCAAAATTCTGGTAATTATAAACGAAAATAAAAAAAATATAGTTAATTTAAGTCAAAAATAATTTAATCACAAAAAGTCAGATCCTGATAAGATATTTGATAAAAACTCTAATGATAGGTCTCTAAAGGTGGATTATCAATAGTGGATCTGTAAATATTGATAATTAATGGTTGATCACATGTTATGCATAATCATTGGATGATAACCAATTGAGAATCAAAAATGATATACAACCTATGGTGGATCCCCAATGGTCTATTACCAATGGTTCATCACCAATGGTGGATTGACAATAGTGGATCACCAATGGTGAATCTCAATTGGTATATCAATAATAATGGATCTCTTCTAAAATGTATGTTTAAAGATAAATTATATATTTAATTTTATTCATTCCTATTAAATGTCTCATTATTATTAATCAATCAGAATTCAAAGTCATTAAAAATATATCAGTAAGCCGATGTATATACTATTTAACTAAAGAGTTATACAATTTTCTTATATTATCTCTGATAATGTGATGTATTATATGATAATGTATTTTTATAGAATTATATGTATCATTTTAAGAGATATTTATCACACTTATTGTAAAACAATTCATAGGTACATGTAGAAATTGATATCAATATTCTTGTAATGTTATTCATCCATAAAATTTGGGTACAACAACATCCCATATATAAAGACATTCCATGAATAGTAGACAGTTAGAATGATTATTTATTAAACCGTGAAACTAGTGGTCTTCCAAATATGTGACATTCTAAAGATGTAATTTCTCTGTTTTACTTATAGACACCAAAATATCAATCTTATTAACTCAGTAAATCAAATTTTTTTTCACCAGAATAAAATATGCACAAGATGGTTGTACAGTTGTAGAACATAAAAATTATTTGAGTTGAAAAAATGTGATTCTATAAGATTTTATTCACAATGTACACACATACATACACTAGACATAATATCAAGTTTGATCATATAAAAATGTAAAAATATTCTAATCAAACCTCTATAACTATTTTGATCAACAAATTTTCCATTTTAATCAAGTACGAGTTTATAGAACATACTCATGGGAGTTTCAATACATTTTGTGTTATCCAAACAATACCATTATAAAAGGATTTTGGTGTACATAAATTGATTTTAAATTTTCCAATAATTATTTTGAAATATTTAACTATCATTTTCAAATTTTTACTCTCCCATAAAATTCATTAGAAATTAATTTTTTAAAATGATTTCACTAATAATATCTAGAAGATATAATGTTCATATAATAAAAAAATAGTTTTACAAATAAAACATCATTTAAATGTATTTTTATTAATTATGTTGGGTAGTCAATTACGTGTGAAAAAAAAATTTGAAATACAATATGTTTTTTAACTATCATACCAAGATATATTAGCATGACTAATACCATCTTATGATTTTTTTAATTTTAAAACATTATTTGGAAAATGATGATTATGAAATCTATTAGGTATTTTAAAAAATAAAACTCAACTATATTACCATTTATAAATACACTACTACCATCAATCTGATATATTTTGGAATTCAAATTTGTGTCATAGTTAAGAAACATTTTAATGGAATCAAGTCTAGATACTAGTGAAAATGTTTCCTCATAGTCAATACATTATTCTTAATTATATGTTTATAAAAAATATATCATTATTTATAAATATTTTACTTGACTCTTCTGATTTATTTTTATATACTAATTGATTCCCAATCAAAAAATTATCTTTTAGTCTATAAACTAGTTCCAAGAGTTTATTACGTATAAATTGACTGATTTTTTATTACAATTATTAAATTCATAATTAGAAATTAATTCCATAATTGATATTCATATGATCAATATAGAAAAAATATTTGTTGATAATCAACATGATTTTTATGAGAATATCCTGATTTTCTTCAATTTTATAGGTATCAATTTAAACAAATATACTGTAAAAAACTATCAGTTATTAAAGATGTAGGAATATAAGTACAAGATTTTTCATTTCCTTTATAGGTTTGATTTTAGGTACTTTATAGAAACAATAATATATTTATGCTTGATTAATAGAACTATAAAAAGGTATATTATTTATGTTCAAATCAACCAGATCATCTTTAATGATGCCTAAATTTGTATTAGACTCATCTAGATATCTTTCATTAGAATTTACATGTATATATTCCTCCATGATAATAATCATTAGAAAAAATACCCTATACTATATAGTAGTTGTATAATTTAAAAAAATTTCCTACATCACTCATAGATGAACATTATTCATTATAATACTTTTTTTTGTGAATAAATAATTCATAACAAACACCAGTAATGTAATTAAAAATTGTTTATAATTGAATTGTAATATTAATTTGTGGTTGTATTTAATATTGGTCATAGAATAACTCAATTGATTATATAGTTGGTTTTATACATAGATTCTTTCCCAAAAAAATATGCAAATCATGCTCATTTAGCGTGGTTTGTGAATTTTTTTGAAGGTTTTTATTTCCCCTTAATACTACAACATTTTTATATGTGGTTCTATGAGAATAAAATTTATCAGTATTACTATGTTGTTACTATAATGATTAAAAAAATTTATTGTCAAAATCACATAAATGATAACTTCTTAATTTTTTAATTATATCTACACATAGAATCATATTATATATATATAGAATAAACATAAAAATATGAATAATATTAAATATTGTGAGAAATAAATAATACCCATGTGGATCTTGACAATTGTCTACTAGAACATAAATATAGTGATTCTCATTTATTCTAGAAACTCTTGATGTCCAATAAACATAATGTGAACCTACTCTAGGGGTTAAAAATTTGAAACCTAATTTTTTTATTAGAAATTTTTTTATGTTATTACCTTAATTAACATGGGATACATAAATTATTATTTTGTAAATTTAGTTTAGGAATGTATCTAAATAACCATTTAATAGTTAGATATTTACATGAGTGTTTCTTATATTGGATGATTATCTTATAAGAAATCAAAGTAACTTTGTGAAAGGAACATAGATATGGAATGTTTTGAGAATGAAATGAATCTTAATTAATAGCATATATTTTGTCATTTATCTATGAAGTGAACAGTAAATCAATTTCAGAATTGAAAAAAATACAAAATTAATTTGCAAACAAAACATGGAAATGATAAATGAATATTTAATAGAATCTTTGAATACCAAAATATAATCAACCTAAAAACAATAGAAATTGAAATATTTTTAATTTTAACAAATTAAGTAATTGTAATTATTTTTCCATAGGAATTGACATAGAAGGTGACATTTCAACCATAATCCTTGATTATATTATTAAATATTGAATAATCTCGAGACATGTTTCCATAGTATCCACTCACCAAATACTATATGTTATTAATACATATTTTCATTAATAATTCCTCCAAAATTATTAAAAACGAAAAATGAATTTGAAACCAATATATTCCTAGGTCTGTAGATTTAAAAAATGATGGATTTTCAAATAAATAATTGCTTAACATGTTTCTCATAATAAAATATGAGACATTAAAAAATATAAACAATATTGGGCTGATTATTAAAATAAATATTAACATAATTTTATGAACTACAACTAGAGAAAAATTTAATCTTATTTCTCTCTCTCTCTATCCACATTGTCATGGAAATAAAGTTATGTACATGAGTGTTGTTTTATTTACAATCATTTAGGTTAAACAACATCATCAAATTTTTTATTTAAATAGATCCAAATATAATGTTTCATATAACAATTAAATCTCAATATTATCTTTTAGAAGCTGATAATTTTTATCACTTTCAACAATAATATACCTTTTAACGTTAGAAAACAATGTATGATATTCATTAGGCTCTATTATTTATCATTGCGTTCATTGATGGTATCCTATATCATATTAATATTTTCAAAACAGAATTATTATATATTTTTTATTCATTATTTTAATTTCCAAAAAATTATATAATTATAAACTAATCTATGAAAAATTATAGAAACGTCATATGATTTTATCAAATAAAAAATATTGTTACTATCCTGATTATCCTATATTCATGGGTATTATTAATTTGAACTATCCAATAAGGAACTCTATGTTTATTTTATATCCTTCTTATACATATTATCTATGTCCTCATTAATTTAATTAACTATATCATAGGGGTATCTACTTTTATTTGGAATAATCCATTTCATACATATTATTCTATTTCATTTTTAGTATAATCAATTTTACATTCAAGTATAAAAAATAATCTATTTCCATACATATAATTTCAGTTAAGATTTATGAATAAATTATTCACTATATTAAAATTTTAGAATTTTTGTGCAAAGTGACACATTCTATTATCAGTATCTGATGGTGATTCCACATCACATGATCTTTACTATATATTCATCCATTATTTATTTGGATAATAAGTGTTAAATGCAACTACATTTTTTTTTTATCTTACACTTTTTATTCACTTTTTTACATCTCTATTCATCCTGAGATTTTATATTACCTCTAAAATAAGAATCATACTTATCTGAAATGATTATAGAATTCAATCTATTTGTCATCGACATATATGTAAAAAACATTATATAAAGAACATCACTTTATCATTATCATTAATTGGTTTCCCAAATGGATTCATCATTTTCAATGTTTAATTGATCATAGGATATATATCATAAAATTATGACCAAGGATTCAACTTAATGCTACTGGGTTAAATAATATTACTATTCATATTATTTATTAGAAATTTTAATTTACTTTATGAGAAATTGAAAAATATCCCTGAATCAAAAATTAATTGGTATAGGAAAATATTAAATAAAACTCTCCAACTCATAAATCTTAGTGTAAAGAATTCATATATTTAGAGCTACTTCTAGAAGCTTCACTTTCATAATCACCCCATTCATATCGAGTAGTTTTTATTAGTAAGTATTTACATTCAATGAAAACCCCAATTTCAAATCCATTAATGTCAATAAGGATTTCAATTTTAATAATTCATTATCATAATTAGTCCCATTAAAATAAGATTTCTGATTAGTTGTTTTTGATCTTATGTATGATTATCCAAATCGATTTAAATATAATATAAATTGAAAACTAATCTCATTAATTTGTAACAATATTGATGTAAAAAATTTATTTAAAAAACACCTTTGATAACCAAAATTGGGTGGGTTATAAACTCAATAGTCGGTGAATAATGTTCAAAATAATAGTTTTTTAATTTTTTTTAACAAAAATCACCAATGTTTAAAAAAAAATTGTTAATAAGAAATACTGAAATATATATTTTCATTTTTTTAATTACATCGAATGGCGAGATTGATGATCAGATAAAATAGTCGTTTATATAACTTTAACATTTGAAACTATATTTCCTGATCAAGGATTATATATAAAAAAATAATGATAAATGTTTAGATAAATTATTTGATATATATTATTGTATATATATATTTTTATAACATTCAAATTTATGAAAAAACATAATAAAATACACAATAGAATTTAATGAAGGTGTTTGGACCAAATATGATACATAATAAGCTTCTCTTGGAAATCACCCAATACCAAAATGAATATGAAAAAATAATCTGGATCAAAAACCTTGACTAGGTTTTACAGACAACAACATTGATGTATATTAATGTAAAAATAATCATCCAGAGTTACTAATGGGAAAAAAACAATTACAGTACCTACATATCCTCCTATGCAATTATTGAGGATATAAAAATAAGAAAATTTAGAAGATTAGGTAGGGAAATAAATAGTTATGTACCATTGATGTTGTTTAATATTTAATAATGGAATTTTTTTTAGAAAACATATGTAAAAATTAATATAATAAAATTATTATACACACCACTGCAAATTTAGCTTTTATCATGGTAGAAAAGGGCATTAATAGTGTTAGAAAAGCATTCATAAAAGCCTCTTTAATCAGTGATAAAAATCACTAAAAGGGGTCCTTTTATTATCATTAAAAACTGAGATGATAAATGGACACTTTACCACTTATTTATTATCATCGATAATGGGAACCTTTAATTAGAGCTTTTCAAAAGAGCTGATAAAGTTAAAAAACTGAAGAAAAAAATTATTTTCTTTATATCAGGGGAGGACATCAACAGCGCTTGAAGCCCCCATTCAACCGTGCCCCACCCCCAATCCTTAGTCCGCACTTACAAACCATCGCCCAAATTTTAACAGTGGCCAACCCATTTAACAACACTTGGATGTATTCCCCACCAACACGTATGACCTGCCTCCTCCAGGATTGCATCTCAGGACCTATTGCATGCATGCCTAAGTCCTTAACACTCCACAATATTGATTTTTCATAATTTATTAATATAGATTTTTTTATATCTATATATTTAGTACAATATATTCCTATATTAATATATATATATATATATATATTTACATATGTATTTATATCAATACATATATATTTATAAGATCAGTTCTGAATGCATTTATAAATTATTCTTTTTATATTTGTTTATAAATAAATAAATATATATATATAATACATACACACACACCTATATATATTATATGTATATATGTATATATAATTATACACATATATATATACAAATATTATTTATTAATATATATATATATATGTATGTATATAATATAGATAATATATATTAGCTTTTCCATTTAGACACACCCAAATATAAATATATATACCCATACATATTATATATGTGTATAAATATTCATATAATTTTATTTAAAATAAAGTAGATATTAGTTTCTTAATTCTTTATGGATTATATATTTGGATAAAAATTTATATTTAAATATGTTTAATTATTAATTTATAAAATAAAATTATTAAGTTCGAATATATAAAAATACTTATATACTATAATATATTTGATTATAAATAAAAACTAATTAAAAAAATGATAAAATTTAAAATCCATAATTTAAATATGAATTTAATACATTGATATAAATTCATTACCCACTGAAAAAAGGGAAAAATACCCCCTTAAATAAGGCTGAAATTCCATCGAATGTAAAAAAAATTTGTGTCTCGAATATAAAATTAGATTTTGTGGCCTTCAAGGCAATTTATGCCCTTAAAACGTGATAGAAGGTTCCCTTCAATCAATAGCACGTATAACTCATCATTGACCTCTATTTGATATATTATAGAGCTCAAATACACACCTAGATCCAATGGTATGGCCTTTTGAAGACTGAGACAACTTTTTAATGTATTTTAGATCTTTTATTAAATTTTTTATTGTGTCATCAAAATATTATTAAATGATTATTACTAAATGATAATTAGAATATTAATAATAGATAATTTTTCTAAAATATTTTAAATTATTTTTCACTAATTTTAATTATATATTAAATTTCATAGTGTATTTATACTTATCTGAAACATATTTAAAAAATATATAATATATTTATATAAAAATATTTACATATATATATATATATTAATTTTCACAAATTTCTTAAATATACACATTATCAGCGCTAGGAAAAAGCACTAATAAAGGGTTTCTATTTAACATTTCTAAAAAATTGTTGTTTAAGGGTGTTCCTTTATTAAGCTAAAAAAGAAAGGATAAAGGGTCACTTTTAATAGTGCTTTTTTAGTGCTGGTAAATGTACCTTTTAAGAGAACTTTTTTAGTGCTACTAAAGGGTGGTGCGAGGGATAACCTGTTTTTTAGTATTCAGATACTAAAAATATTATTTTTTCAATCTAAATAGCTTTATACGATCAAAGATTGTCAAAAAATACTTTTAAAGGATCTAGAAAAGGGTTTCTTAGAATATGAATAAAAATAGAGTGTCATTAATAAATGGAAAATAATGTTATATTTTGGTTTGTTGATTTTTAGAATCAATCCCCACACTGGTGTATTTTGATTTCTCTTCATTAAGAATATGAGAATATGTATTATCCCAAGTTGTATCACTACTAATAGAATTACATGTGCACATGAGAGGTCATCTCAATTTTTATGGATCTAGGTATAATTATTAATGGGAGAATAATTATAATAAAATAATAATCATCATATTGATCAAAATATTTTGATTATATGCGTTTTTATTAAAATAATCTATGGATTATATCAACAATATTGTTTCTTAAATCCATGTGTGTATTATTTTTTTATAATTTCGTAACAAATCATTATAGTATTTAAATTTTAAATTAATTTAGAATCAAACTCTATCATTGTAGTGATAGATCATTGAACGGTAGATCTAATCTAGTAATTAATGATCAATAGTGACGGTGAAATCTGGTGGTAGATTTTTACTAGTGATAGAATAATAGAATAATATAATTGACTCGAAAAATCATTATCTAGTGGTAGATTCATTCTAAATATAGATTTAATGATGATAGACCCAACAATCCTATGATAAATTTTACCTATGATCACTTCAATGGAAGATATCTAAGTTTTAGATATATCAACATTAGATACATTCATCAGCATATGCCATCCATTGATGGATTTAATTTAACTAAAGGTATTTCCAAATATCCAACTATAGATCAATTGACTAATGGTATATTAGCATAGAAAATAGTATATTATCTTGAACTAATGGTATATCAACACATAACCATGTTTTTTACATAGTTATATATAATATTATATAATAACATCAAACATTGAGATTGTAAGAAACATTTGAAATATTATTTTGGATAATTAAAATAAATAAGTTCTTAAATATATCAATTGTAAACATTATTTTTACATGATTATTTTAAATAAAAATATAAATTGTAACATATTTTCAAAAGGTGTTGAAAATTATCATTAAAAAAAGTTTTATAGATATATTATTTTGTAATTTTTTTAGATGAATAGGTTCACCCACACATTACAGATAGAAACCAATATCTTTATTCCAAATTCAAATATTTTCATCTAAGGATCATATTTATTAAATAATATTAATATTTTTTTTGAATATTTTTATTATCTAATAAAAATGATTATAAATATTTCCTATAATTACATTTATGATTTTCTTATATATCAATATTACTTCCTCTAAATTATATGTTTTATAAAGGTTCCACATTGTTTTTTTATATGTAGATATAAATATTTATTTATTTGAACTCTCTTCTAAATTACCCATAGAAATAGATCTATCTTATCATATTAGTTTATTAAACAAATGATTTATACATGGATTAAAGTATATTCAAATCAATCATAAACTTTTAATTAACATGCATTATCAAAAAAAAATTCTAGATAATTTTTTTTAATGAATTATATATCATTATTTCAATAAAATTCCACATTTTGGATCATTGATTTAATTTTATATCATGCATTTCATATAAATTTTTAATTAAAAAATTCATACCAATAAACTACTGTCTGAAAAAACACTTCAATGTTACTCAAAATAATAAACTTTCAATATTATATAAACACGAAATACATTTATATACTTATTTAGACTAAATTCATCCATAAAAAAATATAAAAAAAATACAACATACAAAATACAAATTATTACCAGATATAAAGAAAATAAATTATCTTTTTCGTTATTCATTATTTTTAAGTTAAATTAAATGATTGATTTGATTCATTATAAAAGGTTTATTTCAATTAAACCATATTAAGTGGTTCATTATACATTTTGGGATTTCTAAATTTTATATTATGATCATCAAAAAAATGCTTTTTAATGTAGGGTATTATTGATTAGTGAAAAAATTATATTCCAATAAGAAGGTTATCATGTGTTTTATATTTTATTTCAAAATAAATCATAACTAGGTGATGATTTTTAATTTATATTATTTCAAACAAATTTTTGAAAAAATTAATATGATAATGTCTGTGTATTTAATTTTTATGGATTATTGTGTAATGGGTAACCATATTGACCCCAACCAACTTGCCTATATTAAGTGTATACTTTATTACGTTTGAACCAAATACATGTGATCTCATCTTAAAGGATAAAATAGTTTATTAATCATTGTAAGATATATATATATATATATATATTATACTTACAATAAATTTGATTAAAAAATAAAAAAATATATAATTTTATTTGACAGGGTCATTATTATCTGAAGTATATCCAATATATCATTCATTAGAAATTTCTTATAATCCTTGGGAAAAGAAAAAATAATAATGTTTTGATATCAGATGATTTGATATAGAGTTAATACAACCTAAACTAAGTAAGGTATGAAAAATATGTAAGGAATAAAATATGATTAAATAATTCTATACAAACAATCACATCAGTTTCGATCCTATATATGGATATTAAAAAAATTCAAATACTCTCATGGACATAAATATTTCATTTAATATCTGTGACATTAATAATGTCAGAAATATGATACATACTGTTGTGGCCATGTACAATGAAATATAAAAATATAGTCCCAGCCTTATGCGAAAAATTCTACATAAATGTGTAAGGACTCAGCCATATACCCAACCCATTTCTCTCATTAGACCAATCTAATTATCAATTATCCCTATAATTATACCCCTAATAAATCACATAATATGTTCTTTTAATTTTTTATATGAATGAAATATTAAACATACTAATCACTCCATAATGTTGATAACAACACATATAGACACATCTTACAGAATTTAAATTATTTACCTAGGAAAAGTATTCCAAAATCATCAAAAATATATTAATATAATAGTTAGAGTATATTCTCTTTAATTTATAATATTCATCATCCTATGTTAGCTTAGATGAAATTATATAAAAAATATTTGTAATTTTTTAAGAAGATAAATATTTATATTTCAAATCAATTATTTAAAATATATAAATATATAAAATATTTTTAAAAATATTATATTTGAAAAATTGTAGGGAAATATATTAAATAATATTCAATTTATTGTTATGTCATAGTGGAGGGAAATTTATCACTTTCTGTGATATAAAAAATAACAATTATTTTCATATTTTATATAAAAAAATCACTACAATCAATAAATAGAAGGTGTGCCCATTTTATTAAAAATCTAGAAATTAACAAAATCATTAAAAAATTCTTTAATACATAAATATTGGCTATTTAAAATAAATATTAAATTTTTTAAATATAATATAAATTGGGGAAATATATTCCAAACTGAGTAGAAAAAAATGATTGTTTTCTTAAAATATTATTTTATTATCAATCTTAATTAAGGATAATAAAATCGAAGAATTTTTTTTTAATTTATATGAAATTATTATTGGAAAAGATATTAAAAAATATTTTATGATAGAATCATGAAATTAATCCCCTAATGGATACACAAATATAACCAATATCAAATAATGATGATATTGTGAAATAAACCGTTTTCATGGGAAGGGATTCATAAAAATGTCTCAAAAAATATTTTTTAAAACTTATATATGCATTATAAATATATTCTCCAGCGTAACCCATATATATCATCAGATTTATGACATACCTATAATTTTTTATTACCTGTTTATTAATAATTCAAATTTAACATCGTCAATTATGGTGATAAATACATAATTTTTCATGTGTGTTGAGGTTTACTATTATTTTCATTTTACATTGATCATGGTATAATAATATATGAAAATATTATAATTACATAAATATTATATATATTCACTATATAAATAAATTGGATCATCCATAAAATATCGATATTGAAAAATAATGGTCAGTATTCCTCAAGGGGGTAGGTGTTGTATATGCAAGACTGTTTGATTCACATTTCGAATAATGCGATGATATAAATTAAAATATTAATTCAACATTCTATGATACTTGATAAATTAAATAAATGATATATATTAATTAAATATATCCATATTACCATAAATGAAAATGAAAAATGAAAAAAAATCTCATCGCTTCTGGGAGGTTTTAGACCACATGTAACACATAATTAACATTATTGTTTTCTAAGATATTGTTTATTAATATGTAATTTATTGTTGTATTAATATAGAATAATAATTATTTATAACATATCATGTATTAATAGTAAAACCATGTTAATCTACATATATAAAAGAAGACGATATAAACAGAATAGTATTTCTATGAAGAGATGGTAAGATTTTTGTATGCATAAGTGATACTCTAAGAAACCATTTAATAACAAATTGGATTCATAATGGTTTTTTTATAATAATAATAAATTTAATTTATATTCTTTAATTTCATTTTTTTATTTCATAAAAAACTATATATTTAGATGAGGTAAAATAATATGTAAAAAAAATAAAGTCCTTAGTTAATGAAATTGTCTATTCATTCAATGAAATATACTTGATCTCTCCATGAGAAAAACTTATATATTTTTTGTTTTGAGGGGAAAAACATTTGTAACCTATATAATGATGTTTAGAAGATAACTAAGTAGGATTTGGTCATGAACGAGGGATCAATTTTGTTTAATGAAATTTAAAATGGGTTGCCATTTTATGTTTATGGGAAAATACATTGAATGAACTGTTAAAAAATATTAATATATATTAAAATCAAAAATTTTATTTATTTTTCAAAATTTATAAAAATATAAAAATAAAGAGGTTCATTTTTACATATAACCTTCTAATGAAATTTAATCATGGTTTTTTATATTATAAACATTGTCTATTGGTTTAACCCATTGGTTTTCCAATATTAATCTTAACCCTAGTAATTAATTTTATTATCATTGATGGGATCTAATATTAAATATTTTTTCACAATCATATCATAAATTTCCAGTGGAAGATATTTTAGACACTATATTTTCCCACATTTTCTACATTATTATTTATATTATTTTTATGTAATATGATAAAAAATATTTTTAGGAAATTTCATTATTGTTATTTGTAACAATATAATTTGAATGTTCAAATAAGGTATTAATGAAGAATATGTATATAAAATTTAATACTTCCTAAAATCAATATTATGATATATAATTCAATAATATTCATCAACAAATTTCCTCCCACTTCGATTGCATTGATTAATTTTAATACAACTTATTTTATTAGCAATAGTACTAGAATAAATATGTTTTCAGAATTTTTCCAGTTTTGAATGAAATTACAATGTTTATAAAAACTATAAAATTTATAATTTTAAAAATAAAATTTTGAAACAAATTCATTTATTAATCATTAAAAACTTATTTCTTCAATTTGTGAAAATAAAAGAGATAATTAATGTCCGGAGAGTTATATGTATTTTATTTATTTACATTAAAAAAATTGTAAATATCAATAAAATATATTACCATGAATCCATATTTCTGATAAATTGTTATAACTTTTCAGACTAGACTTATCAAATATGAATTAGTATAATTTTAGCATAACATTAAATACATATCCCCAATGTTTTTTTTCTATATTTTACTTGTTTTACCATTAATGTGGGGAAACATTATTATTGTTACTACACATAATAAAAAAATAAGATTGAATTAGAGAAACAATTTGGAACTCCTAATGAAAAAATTAAAATACATTTTATAGGATTTAATATAGATAAATAAGACATGGTAAACATCAATATGATACGAGAAATTATGATGTTAAAAAAATTCATTTTTAATATATGTTTTCTAAATAAGGGAAAAATGGTAGGTGGAATAAAATATGTTATAAGTAGAGAAACTAATATACATAATCAATGTTACGAAGATCAATTATTTTGAAAATATATGATATATTTTTATATAATAATTTATTCTAAATTTAAATAAAACAAAATCAATTTTTTAGTATAGCTATATATTCATCATGAATAAACTGGAAAATTATTATTATCATTACAAAGAACATATCTTACAAGAAATTTTTTAAAAGAAATGTATTTCCTGATATTCATTATTTTTTTGTGGTTTTCAAGGAAACATTATCATGAGAAACAATTTCATAAATTCTCAAAAAAAAGTAATTGATAAACATCATGTGTCGTGTGTCATTGGAAAAAGTGAGTGTCCCATTTTAGATGTATGAGTATATCCCATTTGTAATTATTAATTTAGATACCACAAGAATCTATGATTTATAAAACCACATATTTAATTTTTTATAAAATAAATATTATAATAATTTATAACTAAATATAGTAAAATCTTATTATATTTTTGGATATATCGTTACCAATATGAATTATCAATATCCTGGATCTAGTTAGAAGTGGTGAGAATAAGTCAATTTTCTTCCCTTATATTCCACCATAAAAAATAATTGTTCCATGTTTATGTAATTGACCAGTATTCCATTATAAATTTATAAAAAAATTTCGAAATAGAAAATTAGTGGGAACAATGATTTTACATTTACACCAAAAAAATAAATTATTATATACATGATCCATAACTCATAATTAAATGGAACAGATGAAATCAATTTATCCACAAATCATCATGGATATAAATCAAAAGAAATAATCCTAGAGTGCCTGATACATTGAAAATTGTTACTGAGTAATGTAATATTATCCTATATAACCAATAAAATGATTATTAAATGATATAGTTTTTATATTTTTAATTCTCTACTGAAAGATTTTTTTTTAAATTTTTTTCCAAATTATTATAATTCAATTCAAATACATATTCCCCAAAATAATTTTGACTAATCAAATTCAATAAGAACCCAAAAATTAAATCACTTTATCATTTTTAAATGAGTATCAATATAAAACCTGCAATCATTATCAATACGAAAGTTATTTATACCAATCATTAATTATAATAACCACCAACATTCTAAATAGGCGAATCCTCAATCATAATATTAATATATTTATGAAATAAATAGTATAAATTGTATGAATAATATCTATAAATCATAATTTATATTGATTTATTTTTCTTATTATATATTTATTATAGATTATAAAATTCAAAAAACACAAACTTTATTTCCTTAATCGATTACATTTTGAATTAACCCATAAAAATAAATTGGGAAATATTAAATTCTATAAATAATTGACGAAATTCAACTATTATAGTCAACATCTACAAAATGATTTCCAATTAATGAATTAAGATAGCCCCTATATTAACCATTTTCCCAATATTTAGACTAATATAATCAAGTTTTCAATTCCTATCATCATTCCATTGATCCAGCATTAGTAAAAAAAATATATTTACAAATTTTATCAGACCACATATACTTGATACCCTCACCATTTAAAATGAATATTAATTTCTCTAATTCCATTATAAAACTGCCCTAATTTAGCAACCCCAAACCCAATATCACGGAGTTGGTTTTTATTTATTAGATTTTCATTATATAAAATTAATAACAACCCAAATGTCTATGTAATTTATGAGACTTTCTGATCTATATAATAACATCACCCCTATGTTTCATTTTAAAAGAAAATTTACAATATATAGTTTTCAATAATATCATTATTCTATCTAAAATTTTCATGAATACAAATCATAATAAAACTTATGAAACTTGATAATAAAAAAAATAATTTTGTTCCCAAATTATCAGAAATGGTTAATTACTATATGAGATATCATGAATAAATATGTATAATCAATCTGGAAAGGTAAATAATAGAACACACATTTTTTGAGTTATATGACTATCATGATTAAGTAAATCTATATTTTAATGAATATAATTGATAACACATTAATTTACTAAATAAATAAAAATTATGCACCATCTTGGACCCATATGCAACTAAACTGTCCCCCGATCCTAGTTGGCCACATACCCTCAAGAACATCATCCCAAACACCATATTTTACAGACTAGAATTGTGTTCTGATGATGTGCATTTTTGGAGATTATTCCCCCTGTATTTTTAAATCATTATTTTAGTAAGCATTCTATAATAGAAGAAGTATTACATTAATCACACAGTAGAAAAGAATCCATGATATAGATGCAAATATGTTGTCACTAACCTATTAACAGTCTTGGTAAAATCATCATAGTAATATATATAAACTAAATATTCTAATAACATTTAAACATTCAGATAATAAAATTCATGTTTCTATAAATCATCCAAAACATTTATATATTCAACATTACTGTACATGTATCAAAATACCAAAAATACCAAAAACTATCATGGGTATAATGTTAAGGGTGATGAAGGGGAGGGTATGGAGATCTTTGAATGAACTATTGAGGAAAAGGGGAACTCGCACAGGTGGCACATGATCTATCTATAAATGCATCCACCTATGAATATTTGTTAATTTGGAAGAAGCAGATCCTGCACGGTTGGATCACAGTTCTGGAAACCTTGCGAGGTGGTTGTTTGACATTTTGTCAAGGTAGTGTCTAATGAACTGTTAGATTACTATTTGTATAACTGTGCATACCAGCCTTAGAGACACTTAAATGATATCCAAATAAGTAAATCTCACACTTTTTTTCCTGTATGTGGCTCTGTATTCCTATTATATAGATATAACATGGGATTTTTCTTCTTTTATGGAAAATAAGGTTTTTCCATCATTCCATTGGAAATCTGAATGTTTTTCTTGGTGAATCAAAGACATATTAATGAGGTATATGATCATTAATATTCAATCTTTATTAGTTTCTGAGATCTACATAGACATACATATTTTATTATCTAGGTTTCTTATATCTATGCTCGTTATGGGTATATCTATTTGTGTATATTCCAAATAGGATGATATTTGGTCTTGGTCTCTCAAGGAGAAGAGGTATAATGAAGTATCTTGGAAAATCGACCCAATTTTCTTGTGCGTTCTTAATCTGTTGTTGAGTTTCATCAAAACCATTGAGTTATGAGGCTTCTATTTGAACACCTCTTAATAGAATTGACTGGATTAATTTAAATTTTGTTAATTTGAATGGGATTGATTATCAAAAGCAATGTATAAATATTATTTAGTTAATATTTATGGTTTTAGTTAACTTGTGAAATATTATATAATTATTTTTCCAAGTGAATGGAATCTATAATTCAAAAAGACGATTTTAACTTCTATATTTTATGGAATTTTTAAATTGTTTGATGAAAAAGGGTTTTCAATAAAAAGGTTTTTTTGAAGTTGTTTGGAATATAAATGACATTGATAGAATTGGTTTTCATTAGAAGTGGTGTTTTATTAAAATAGTTTTATATGGGAATGGTTTTGATGAAATTTTTTTTTTCAGTAAAAAGTGTGTTTCTATAGAAACAGATGTTTTCCAGGATCCCTGTGTATATTTGTTTGTGAGACTGTATTTCATTTCTTTGGCTTGGTTAAGATATGACCTAGTGCTCAGTGCTAAAATTTAAATGGTACCCGGGGTATAATGTTCATATTTCATATACGAGGCTTGGTTGAAATATGACCTTGTGCATGGTGCCAATGTTTTAATGGAACATGAAAAAAAATTACCTTTTGATGACTAGGTTAATCGATGATAAAATACTCCTGAGTATGGAACTTTCATAACCTAGCATGCATGGTTGTTTGTATAGATCCCCGGAATGGATTGGGGATGCCAATAGAATATTTTAAAATTGTTTTAAAGCTTGTTTAGTTATTTTTCAGGAAAAATAAATTGCGGATAAAATCGGTTTCAAATAAACTTGTATGCTTTTGGTTATAATGATTTTGAGAAACTTGTTTCTATCATGTTATCAACTCTTATGAGAAAATGTTCCATATAAATTGTTCATTGTAAATGTTCCTAAATCAACTGGCCTAATGGATTTAGTAGATTAGTAATAGGTGAAAACCTATTCAGTTTTATACTCACCCCTTATTTGGAATTTTGGTAATTTTGCAGATGTTATCTATCTCTATTGGGGAAAAGGTAAAGTTTCCTACGTTTTTATCACTGCCTTGTAATGTTTGTGTTGTTTGGAGAGTGTGGAGATTAAATATTTTAAAGCATGGATTCTTGTGATATTATTATATTATTGTTTTGACTATCCACTTTGAACATTGATTCATTGTTATTGTTCTGATGTTAGATACTTTGATGTGGTATTCAGATACATGATGTTTTTGAGTTGTCTTTCATTTGTTCTTGCGTTATAAAATAAATTTTTGGTTATGGATGATTGGTTTATTGGTTTATTTCTAAAGGGTAAATCATCACCCACTTGTATTTGAAACCCTTCCGCCTTAATTGTCAGCCATTGGAATCATTGTGATATCGCTTAATCCAAATTAATGAATTGTTCTTCTCTCAAGGAAATGATAATGGACGGGTAATTACAAATGGTATCAGTGTGTTCATTCCCTTATGGTAGAGATTATCAGTGTTCTTGGTCTTTGAGTTTGAATTTTTTTTCATCTATTTATTGGGTTGGAATCTTAGACAGGAGTAGGATTGTTAGAACATGACATTTATAGAATAAAAATAAGTATCTAACCCATTCATGTTGAAATTCAAGTTACCGTGGTGTTGGGTAAATAAGAGTTTTGGCTACACGTATATAATGTTGGAAATATCAATTTCACATGTTTAGCCAATCATATATTTATGGCATGAATTGTAGCGGAATGGCATCCCACTAGGATTGCATATGTCACTGTCAGGAATGATTTATTATTTTGTTCAGGGAGTGAATTTTTTTGAAGAAAATATATATTATGTTGAAATAAACAATTTTAAAAACATTATATATGTTTTATTTAGTAAAATTACTCATTTTCTTATAGAATGTATAATGTTTTTAAAAATCGATGAACATGGAAAATAGTCATTTTGAAAATAATGTTGGGATATTTTATATGATTGATTTGAAATGCTATGCCAAATGTTTCTAGAAATTTATATTTACTGAGATTGATTTTGGTTTATAAAATGGCACCCTATAGGCATCGTCGAAACCATCCCGAAGAAGTTGTGTACAATGTTTTTTCACCTGAACCATGGGTGAAACAATAGATAGTTTGATGTATTCTCCATGATTTTAAAGCTGTTAATACGTGGACCAGAGGAATGAATCAAGGCATGTGGATTATAACATCCAGTTCATGAAGAAAAATCCACCTAATTCTTGAGGTGACTTTTAACTGAAAAAAGTAGAGGAGTGGATAAGGAGGATGAACTGGAGCTTAAATTTTTTCAGCACCCCGGTGGAGCTAAAGGATCGGCTGGTGACGTATATGCATGAGGATCTTACATGATAGTGGTGGTATTCAGTAGTGCAGGCTAAATTGGATGAAGGCCTTACATGGTATGATTGTGAAGAATTTTTCGACAAAAAATTAAATCCTCATATGTTTAAGATCCAAAAAAAGATGGTCTTATTTAGCCTGAAACAAGAAATCCTCTCTGCCACAAATTACGTAGCTAAATTCATGAATATTTCCCTTTTTTCAACAGATGTTGTGGAATGTGAATCCATGGATGCACACATTTTTGAACATTGGAAAAAGGCAAGAGATTCGATTTATAATTGTGTTGCTTCGTATTATGGAATATACAATGATGGAGAATAGAGTGACTGTAGATGAACATGGTATTTTAGGATCGATAAGAGGAGAAATGATGATACCTATAGGGAATGGTGGGAACTAAACTTCTGGGTGAAAGAGGAAAAGGGACTCATATTTCCAAGGTTGAAGAGGAAATTAGAATCACACAACGAGATCATTGAACCTTCCTCCATGAACACAAAGTAAAACATGTTTCTTACAATGTGGTTCACTTGACCACATAAAGAAAGAGTGTACGGGACAATATTTAAAATGAAATAACTACATGAATATGGGGAACAATCAGCGATATTGTCATTGTTGTCCAAGGCTATGTGCTCAAGACACTTCTCAGGAATCACGAGCATCTTATGCTCAGAATGGATGAGGACAATAGAATATGTCCCATCTGTAGCGAATTGCATTCCATTGTGAATCTAGAAATTCCATGACACTTCAACTAGGGAAATATCAACAAGGAAACAAGGAAAATAGTTTAGTGATGAAGAAATTTTATGGATTTGTGGAGATGATTATTGATGATCTAGATGGAATATCTATGGTGAGAGGTATGATTCTTTTGAATTATTCCCTTGTGCAAGGGCTCGTTGATACTAGTGCAACACAGTATTTCATTTATTCTCATGTTTTTTTTCAATTTCTATCTTTAAATATGGAAATTTTGACTTCAATCTAAAAATATGAAAACTCATATTTGTGAAAGAGAATGTCAAGACATTGTCTATAGAGAATGAGCTATAACGGTTCATTATACCAAACTAAAATGGTGCCTCTCGATGTTGGACATTGTTGTTTATGATGTAATACATGGTTTGTATTTTTAGAAACCATTCAAGGATCATATTTACTATTATAGGAGAATGGATAGATTCACGACTAAGAGATAAATCGATCATCTCTTTAAAAGTGAGATAATGGTATATAATGGGTAAAAGATCCTATTAGCAGAAACAGTTGAAACAATCTCTTATTAGTTGGTAGTGCTGACTTTGGAATCAATGGAAGAGATCAAGAAAAATTGTTTCCCAGCAGCTGTGGATCAATTTCCAGATGTCTTCCCCAAAATATTTTCCTAGTTACCACATCTAAGGGAAGTGAAGTTTACAATTGATCTCTTTCTAGGGACCAGTCCAATTTCCCTTACAACTTATAGGTTTTCACCAAAAGAGTTAAGGGAATAAATAGTATATTTGGATGATCTGGAAATAATTGGTTTTATTATACTAAGTATGTCCCCATGGGATGAAACGACCATGTTCGTGAGGAAATCTGCTGGAAATATTAGGTTGTGTGTTGGTTTTCGAACGGTTAACAATGTTACAATTAAGAACAGATATCCAATTACACTCACTGATGATTATTTCAATCAATTAAGGATATCTCATTGGTTTTCCAAGATTCACATGTGACCTGGATATCACTAATTACATGTTCAGTAAGAGGATATTCTAAAGATAGATTCCATAATCATATATTTCCTCAAAGAATATGTAGTCATTCCTTTTTTTCTAACAAATTCACCAGCATTCTTCATGGATTTTTGGAATCGGATATTTCAGTGGTATATTGATTTTTTGTGGTATTTGTGGATGACATCATGGTGTATTCAAATACAAGGTCTGACTAATAGGGACACTAAGAAATAGTGTTAAAAATCATGAGAGATCAATGTTTGAATGAAAATTTATCAATGTGTGAATTTTGGATACAGGTTATAAGATTCATTGGCCATGTAATTTATGAATAAAATAGTATCTCTTAATCATGAAAATATTGATGATAATATATCATGAATACACTTAAGAATGTCTTTGAGATATAATGTTTTCTTGGTCTCGGTGGTTACAACTGACGCATTGTGCATTATTTCAAATGACTGGAATTTCCATTGATAGCTCTCAGAAATGAGAATGCTAAATTCCAAAGTATAGAGGAATGGGATAAGTCATTCTAGGAGGTGAATTCTTGGTTTATTTCATCACCTATCTTGATATTTATAGAATATAGACTGGGGTATTTGGTGTAGTGTGATGCTTCGAGATCAAGGTTGGGCCCTGTTCTCATGCAAGGTGATCATGTAGCTGATTATGGTTCATAACAATTAATACTACATGAGAATAACTACCCAAAACACAATTTAGAGTTATCCGCGGTCATCCATTCTTTGAATACACAAATATTCTATCTCTTGGTAGAGAAATTCACTTTGTTTAATGACCACAAAAACCTGAAACACATTTTTTCAAAATGAGAATTGAATTTGGGAGAATGCAGATGGATGGTGTATCTCCAGATGTTTGAATTTTACTTGATTTATACACCTAGAAAAGGGAATTCAGTGGCTGATGAAATTATTAGAATTTTATATTCTCATTTTGAAATTAAAGTTTTAGATGAATGGCAGTTGATGTCGGTCCTAGCCGACATGCACATATAATGTGAAGAACGAGGTGTTGTTGTGATTTTCATTCCAGCTACACTTTTTGATGATTTGGTTAAAATTATAATAGAGTCACAAAAATCTGATGCAATATTTCTAGTAATGAGTTCCAAACTCAATGGTGGGGAGACCATTGAGAGATGAAATCATGATGGGATTTCAGTTTTTTTCAATAGAGATCGGATGGTTGTCTGTATTTCTTATCATGAACAACTCCCTCATGCATACCATCATTTGAGATTGGATATACATATTGGTATACAGAAGATGTATAATGTGTTGAAGACATTGATTTGGAGGAGTGTCATGAATTGAAAGGTGGTCGATTTCACATTGTAGGGAATAACTTATCACCAGGTTAAAATAGAGTATCTGAGAACAATAGGAATTTTTCAGTCTTTACCAATCTCAGTATAGAAATGCAAGCATCTATTGATTTATTTTGTTATAGGTCATCCAATAATTTTTCAGAAACATGATTCCATATGGGCGATAGTGGATCGACTTACCATGTCATCCCATTTCATCCCTATTCGTGAAACTCATATTGTGTAGAATATGTCAAAAATATACATTCGAGAAGTTGTAGATAGTTATGGTGTAACTTTAAAAATATTTTCAATCATAGATTTTAGATTCATGTATCATTTCTATAAATCCATACAGCAAGCTCTTGGGACATAGTTGACTATGGGCAAGGCATATCACGCTCTAACGGATGGGTAATCTGAACGAAGGATAAACATGTCGGAAGAGATTTTGTGAGATTGCGTAATAGATATTTGTGGCTCATGGGTGGATCATATACCCTTATTGGATTTCTCATTCAATAACAATTATGAGGCCTCGATGCACATGGATACAATTATGAATTGTATGGGAATCATTATCATTATCTACTATTCTACGTGGGAACAAGTGAAACTTCGCTAGTTGGGCCGATCCATCTACTAGAAACAAAGGATAATATATAGTTCATCAAAAAGAGGATGAAGGTAGCTTACTGTCATTAGAAATCTCTTGCAGATCCCTGTAGAAACCATTTTCATTTTCTATGGGTGATCATGTTATGATGAGAATGTATCCACAACATGGACATAGTAATTTTGGGGAGCAGGTAATGTTATCTCTTACATACATTCACCATTTCAGGATATTATAATGGGTCAGAGTGGAGGAATATTAGTTGTCATTACCACCATGGATCAATTCAGTGAATTATGTGTTCCATGTATCTCATTTGAAAATGTACCACCCTAATCCTTACCATGTGATCATATGGGATAACTTTGACCTCCAGTCGGATGAATTGTTGTTACATATCCTGGTATAGATTGAGGATAGGCAAGAAAAAGTCTTTCGGTGAAAAATAAATTTCATATTACAGTTTTTATGGTATCATAGTCAGATTCATGAAGAGAATTAGGAATGTGAGAAGGTAATTAATGAGTAGTTTCCAAAACTCTTTCAGTTGCATGCCAATTTTCTACATTCCATGGAAGGACAAAGAAATTGTGGGGAAAATTTAGTACCCATCTTTCTATTATGTAACCCTTAATTGGTGATTTGAAAGGTTATAATGTTAAATATTATTAAGGGGAGGGTCGGTAGAACATTGAATGTTTTTAAGGCAAATGAGATGTTGCAAGTGCAACACATAGATTTCCTAAACCAACGGCCAAACTGGGCATAGTTGGTCATTAAGAAGACGTGGCTCCTACATGGTTGGAACACTATTCATGAGATATTGTGAGGAGGTAGTGAGAGGGATTTCCAAAGTTGTGTTTAATTCATGGTTAGCACACAATTTTCTAATCATGCGGAATTACTGTGTGTTCACGTAAGTGAGATCCTAAAATAATGGATCTAACATGTTTTTTTTCTATTAATCCCATTTAGTATCCAAATAGTCCATAACTCAATATTATTCTTCACCTTAGGCCAAATCAGAATATCCCATCATTCTGAAGGAAATTTGAAGTCTTATGTTAGTGAATCGAATCCATATTGTTGAGGTATGTGAATATTTATCATCGTTCTAGTTCGGTTACATAGATCTATATAGATCTACATCTCATATTATCTGTGATTTATAGATATACACCCATTATGGGTAGATCTAAGTGTTTGGATTCCATATATGATGAAATTTGGTCTTGATCATTCCGGGAGAGGAGATCTAATGTAATATCTATGATAATCGACCCTAGATTCTTGTGCATTCATCGTCTATTGTCGATATTCCTCAAAGACTTTGAGGTAGGAGGCATTGATCTCAACCCCTATTTCTATAATTGATTTTCTTAGTTTCTAATTTTATTATTTGAATGGGATTGATTGTGAAAATCATGGAATAAATCATATTTAGTGATTATTTATGGATTTAGTTAAATTGTGAAATCTTGGGGAATTATTGTGCATTGTGTTATGATTCATGAATTTAAAACGATGATTTTAAATTATAGATTAGATAGAGTTGCTAAATGCATTGATGAAAATGGGTTTTCAAAATAAATGGTGTTTTATTAAAGTGTTTTTGTATTGAAATGACTTTTATGGAATTGGTTTGCAAAAAATCGGTTGTTTTATTGAAAATGTCTGGTATGGGAATGGTTTTGACGGACATAATTTTCAATAAAAATGGTGTATTTATTGAAATGATTGTTGTCCATGGTCCTTGTGTCTATTGGTGTTTGAGTTCATATTTAATTTCTAGGGCTTGGTTGAAATATGAACTTTTTCCCACTTTTATATGATAAATAGTACATAGAATATAATGTTCATATTTCATATATGGGTCTTGGTTGAAATATTACATTGTGATTGCTTATAAAGGGTTATTGGAACATGAGAAAAAATAACCATGTGATGACTTGGTAGATCGTAGAGTTACCTCTCATGAGTATGGAAGTGTCATAACGTATCATGCATGGTTGATTCTATGGATTCGTGGAATAGATTGGGGATTCCAAAACAATATTGTGAAATGGTTTTCAATGGTTATTTAGTTATTTTTCTGGAAAAATAAAAAGCTGAAAAAATTGGGTTCAATTCCACATTATTGATTTTGGTTCTAACGGATTTGGGATAGTTGTTTATATTATGTTATCAACTATTTTGATAAAATGATTCATATAAAATATTCATTGTAAATGTTACTAACTCCTCTTTCTTAGTGGTGTGTCTAGAGATGTGATTGCAGAAAATCCTAATGAGATTTATACACACCCATTCATTGGAACATTGTATCTTTTTTAGATGCTATTTTCTTGGAGTGGGACACTGGTAATGTTTCCCACATTTTCATCACTACCTTATTATGTTTTTTATGTTTGGAAAATTTTGATCTTGGAGGTTGTAGAGAATGGTGTCTTTTTTTCTTTTGAGAGTCTTGTGTCGTTTATGTGTTGTGTATTTAGATACAAGATTATTCTCTTTATGTTAGATACTGTGATGTGGTTTTGAGATACATGATGTTGTTGTGTTTTCATCCATTTGTTCATGCAACATATAGTGAATGATTGGTTATTGATTGTTTGTTTATTTGTTTATTTTTTAAAAGTAAAATCTTCTTCCACATGTATTTGAAAACCGTCAATGTTTATTGTAAGCCATCAGTGTCATGGGGATGTCTCTTAAGGCCATGCAATGACTTGTTCTCCTCTAAATAAAATTATGATGGGTAGGACATTACATATTCTCTCATGCTCCTGAGAATAAATAAAAAACCATTAGCATGATGTCTTCACTTATCTATACCTATAGTCATGAAATATTCTTTGTTACCAATGGCAGCCCTTATAAGGTGTGACATAAAATCACATTATCTCGTGAGTAATAGTGTATAATTCCATCTCTTTTGATAATATATAATAAAACTTATCGAAAAGTAGTAATAAAATATATATATGATGTTATTAAAGTATGAAACCACATAATTTACCATGTTCTCATGGACACCATTATGCTACTACCTACATCGACCTTATCAAGAAGTCTATGATTAAATAGCAAAAAATTCTCATTTAAATTAAATACAAATTAGAACCTATTGTATATGATAGTGTTTCCCATGACTATTTGTTATTAAGAGATTCCTAGTGAGTCTATCAATAATGAATAATAATTTTAATGAATCTAATATTGTTCTTTGGCATGGAAGACTCACCATATAATTTATTTCTAAAATTATTAAATTATGAACTACAACCCTTCATTATAATTCCTCATTTCGAATCCTGGTGTCACTCTTGAATAGTATAATCCTTGAACATTAAGTTCACATCATATAAAATCCTCATTAGAATGGTAGTGTCTCTCTAGGTTTGGAATAACATAAATTTTATTTTATTCCATAATTAGTCATCAACATATGGATACATAGTGTCAGCCTAAGATTATATATAATTTCTCATTGATTCAATCATTTTATATAAATATAGATTATAATTATCACACATTCATATGATTACCATACCCCTGAGACTATCCTTATTAGTCTTCTATGGTGTCCTAGTGTCACTTGACCATATGTAAGGAAATAGATAAAAGATTTTGATCATGAATTCTCTATATGAACCTATGTGTAGCCTACAAAATATAATAATAATTTAATCAAAATCAAATAATTATTTCAAAGTTCATAACCATTTTTATTTCAATTTAACCTCACCTTAGATTGAGGCTCAGGAATGGTCTAAGATTATATGTTTTATCAACTTATTTATCGCATGTGGGAAATCAATAAAACAAGAAACACATTCATAAACATGAAATTAAATATAAAAAACATAAGGAAATTTTCTTCCATTCTAGGGAATTATTCAACTAAAATTTACAATTACAATTCACCAACAAACAAATTATAGAATTGGAAAATGGATCACTTTAATAGTGACAAATTCAAATTCCACCCATGGTTGTATAATGTATTAAACGTCATTCCCAATGGGGTGGTTTTATTTTTAATTAATTAAATTTTAATCATTTATCAATAAATCTTATTCCTTGTGGGTTTAATACATATCGATTTTAATTAGGTAATAAATTAGATTTCAATGGAATTGTACTAAAAAATCTGGTGTGCATCAAAAAAACATATATATAATCACCTGAATAGTAAGGGAAAAAAATGAGAACAACTATTGTATGTTCTTTGTAGAGTGATCATCTAGTATCAACTCTTTATTTTACTCAGATAATATAAAAAAAGAACGGACGATGAAACTAAATACAATAAACATTATCATCCACTAAAATAGTGCATCTATTACTATGAAAAAAATAATGAAACAAAAGGAATGGATTACATACCACCATGAATCCAATTATATAAGATGATCTATATTCTCTGTTTGGATAGAGACGTTCTCCTAAATCCATGATGAAGCTGAAAAGGATGGCTCCAATGGTGTTTAATGGTCCATGGGAGGAGAAACTAAATGAGGTTTAAGTGTTAATATACTCTAATAGAAATTTTTTACGTCAAACGAAAATATAGGGTCAGACGGATTGGAAAAACAGTGTGGAAACCAAGAACCATATACGGTTCTAAGGGGGAACACTCACTGTCACTTTCCAGTTTGACTAGCCATGCTCCAACAATAAAAAACACAAATATTAAAAAGTACATGTTCTCCCACATTTTTTTGCTCTCCCATCCACACAGTTTCCTCAAACAATGTGGCATGTATCTCCCCTTTTTTCAAACACACATGATTAGTAGTAACTATGATATCTGTTCCATGTGCTATCTACTAAAAGTGTGGCCTACTTGTAATTTCAAAAAAGGTACACTTTGGACTCCAAAAATCCAACAACACCATTTATAAATCCATGAACATAGGGTACATTCATATTAGGCAATAATTATGAATTTAAACTAGAAAAATTGATGGAAGAGATATATATCATACATCATGAATGAACATGGTTTTTACAAATGAAATTAATCAATAAATAACATCATTTTGAAAATCTCAAGGATAATAATAATAATTTCATTCCCAAAGAAGGAAATATTTAGTTATCATATTTATGTCTTAGAAACATGATAACTCTACTATTATGATTTATCATCAATGAAATTTAATAATAATAGATACAATCCAATTGAACTGATGCTACCGAAATGGTTTTTTTCATATGACCAGTTCATTCATAAGTGATATATCTCCAATCAAACCCTACACACGCCTTCATGTACACTACATTCCTCATTTATTAAATAATTTATTAATTTCATTTATAATTTTACATATCATGAAATATCTATATTGTGTAACAGATATGAATTTATCAATATTTCACAATATAAAAAATAACTCTAATTGTAGAAAAAAGTTTTTATTGATGAATAAATTTTAGGGAGATAAACATGTCTATGATAAATACATTGGATTCTTAGGTATGGGTAATTTCATGTGACAATAGTTATGTGAATATTTCATTAGAATGATAATGATAACAAAAATGAATTAAAGAAGGCAGTTTCAATAGATTCCTTGGTCTAAATGATCATAATAAATTAACATAAATAATAAGGATAATACCATTACAACATATACTCATAACCGTAAGAATTTATTGTTCTTGTTATTATTGAATAGAAATACCATAAAAAGTGCATTAAAAGTATTCCTCTAGAAAATATCATTTTTATTTGGACAATTAATTTTATATAAAAAAATATTATACATTTTGAAAATAATTTTCATCAAAAATAAGGATTGAAATAAATAAATTATGTTTTAAAACATTTGATTGGACATTATATTTGTAAATTCCATAAATTTTATTCCCAATAATATATATATTACTTTCACATATTCAGTAAAATCCAAACCTAAATTTTATAAAAATGATATGAATAATCTATTCAAAATACTTTCAATACTATTAATTTTTTCTTAAATTTCATTGATTATTCATATTGAAAATGATAAAAAATTACTAACTTTTATAGAAATTTATTTTTGTGAAAAAAAATATTCTGGATGAAGAGATAAATGATGTTAAATTTTCCAGGAAAATTTTACATAAATATTTCTAGTAAACGAGAGTGTAAACATGGAAATAGTACATGAAAATATCATTACATAATTGATTAAAATAGAACATAAAATTAATAATAGACATTTATCAAATAATTTTCGTCAACTAAAATTCATGAATAAATAATTAGGAAGAGAATGAGATTGAGAAATAGTCTGTTAGAAAAGAAATAATATTGAAGTGATATTTATGAAATATATTATTTATTTTTATAATAAATAAATCCAATAAAATAATAATTCGAAATAATATAAATAAGATTTAGTACACACATAATCATAATATATTAAAGACAACGAATAGTAATATAACCCAATGAAAATAAATTGAATTATCAAATTATTTACCACATGTTAACTCTTAAATATGTTCCCCTTAAAGGAAATAATTAAAATATAAATTTATAATACCATGAATAATTAATGAATAGTGACATTATATATCATTGGGGTAGTATATACATTGTATAAAATAAATTATTTGAATAATATTTGAATATTCCATAATGAAGGGAAACAATGTTAATATATCATACATAACAATTGATTATGGATTAACATTATTTAATCTCATATATAGTTGTTCCAAAAATATTATTAAATTTTAAAAGAACAATACTAATATTTATAATATCTTTTTTATAAAATAGTAGAAAACATTTCTGATAATCAGTCATTGTTTTTATTGTTTTCCATGTTAATTTCCATGTTTTCTCATTCATGATTCATAATGATGGAAATGGTTATTTAATATATTATATAGAAATATAATATCATGAATAATGATAAAAAAATAATTAGTATATGCAACATTTAATTATACATTTTAAACTAATCATAACTTATTATTTTGATTAATTATTTATTTTACGATCATGGAGACGTAAGATCATGAATATGCATTTGTAACATTTCCATTTTCCAAAAATCCTTATAGATGGAAGGTATATAATATTATTTCATTAAATAATTATTTTTATATCATATATAACATATTATTTATTTTAACATAATTATATATACCATCCATGTGAGGTGGTGGTGAAAATGGAGTCACATCTCTTTGTAAAGGCAATAGTCCACAAATACATGTACGAAGATTTCATTTTCCAGTGTAAAAAAAGATAATGCTATATTGTATTTTCATATTTACAAAATTTTCATGAATTTCATTATAAATTAATTATATTACAAATCTTTATTAACTCTATATCTATTTAATTCCATGTAATGACTTAGTGAAAACTGATCAAATCACTTCTAAAGGGAGTAGTTTTCCGTATACACAAGTGATGTAATCATATCAAAAAAAGAAAAAAATTTAAAAATATTATCTCTTATTATGATTATTTTAAAAAAAATTATATAAATATATTATATATACATTCTACCCATCATCATATGCAACTGTGTGAGGTGGTAATGGAAAAAAATTATATTGATTCATGAGGTTGTAGTCCACTGTAATCACAAATGACGATTTCGTAACCCATTTGATGGAAGTGGTATGGTTGTAAGAAATTAAAATAATATATGAAAATCTACATATAAATATTATAATGATATTATTATATTATAATGACTCTGTTGTTTTCTTAAAGGACAGTGGAATATTGGAGAAAATAATTCTAGAGGCAGGTGTTGTGTTGATGTGGGATGTCATGGCCTTGGGAACCTTAGTGCAGAAATATTAAAAATATTAAGTATATTATTTTGTTCATGTGTAGTTTTTTTAAATTTAAATAACTCATGTTCGGTCCATCATATTGTCTTTTTAAGATTACGGTTGATTATGGAACATATTCTTTACACTGTTTGTGACCTAAGGTCATTTTCACTGGTAGTTTTGTTTGGTGGTGGGAATTTGGTGAGAAAACATTAGGAGAGAAATGAATTTCTTTTAGTTTATTAAAAGAAATTTATTTCCCACCCAACCATCCTACATACATGACCCAATAAGGGAGAGTTTCTTTTGTCCTTCCTTAAGCGATGACAAAAACATCATCAAATCCACGCAACAACAAGTTTTCAATCTTCCTTTACAAAGAAGATCATCGTCAATGCAAGAACCATAATTATATAGGCATTGTTTTTTATCCATATCCTTATTGTTTCTCCAATGTGGTAGGATTATTTGAGTTTTTTTCATGATCCCTTTCATTTTATGTTGTTCTATGGTGCAAGATCCTTATTTTAATTTTTGTTGATCACTAATAGGTATATCGATGGGTCTTGGGTTGATTTGGGGAAAATTGTGTAATTTTGTTGGTGATTCTCGAATGGAATCACCATCAACATTGCGTGTAGTTTAGTGAAACACAGAATCTAGCTCACCATCTATGGGGAAGATGTTCATTTGGGACTACACACCATGTATAGGGGATATACACCCTGTAGTTCCCTAAACCATGTAACCATGGGCTATGGCATGGATTTCCATGTGAGAACCCAATGAATATTACAAACATATGACCATGATAAATGGATAGAGGGTCCAGTACATAGAAATAGGGAAACTACATGTGAATATAGCTGTATATCCCAATTTATCATGCAATATATGATATATGGCATGTGTGGGACATAGTACGCCAATCCATGTAGATGAGAAACAAGATCAGGGGAAGAGTGATAAGGCACATGGCATGTACCACCTCAACAACCCTTGTACCCCAAAATCGGTTGGCACCTGTTTGGACCAGAAACATAGTCAGATTCTTTTGTGGGCTCAAACATCTTGTGTGGATGAGTGCATGTCATGTACTACTAAGAGATACTCTGGGGATATTCCACCTTATGTATCATTATTGATGGGACATATATTTAGCATTTTTGTGTAGTCTATCCAAAGAATATTTCCATGTAGAACATGATTATGCCCCCCATTACAACTTGTGTTATATGGGGTGGTATGAATGGAGAATTATTCTTGTGGAGCCTTACTGAGATGATGTTCGATGTCAGGAAGCTTCGTATTGAGAGATTCTAAAACAATTAAACCCCAATTGGATGAGGGAACATGATTTCAATTCTTCTCTAATTATCTGGAGATTGGACTCCCCTTACCAGGGGTGCAGGTTTGTTAACATTGGGTAGTTTCCTATGGGGGTGTTAACCCCCTTTATATAGTTGGGTGTGGGATTCTCTATGACTATTTTGAAGGCTGAGTATGTAATCCAATATTAAAAAGAAGAGTGGGTCCTCTATCCATGGAGTCTGTAATCTATTATTGTACCGTTGTGTTGGTCTACCAAATATGATTATTATATGGATTGGGTACTCCCATATCGCATCATGGTGTCTGGCCTCTATTATTTGAGTCAGACCCCCCCAAATAGTTCTATAAAATGGGTCCTCCATAGGTGTTTTTCCAAGAAATTAAGAACTCTTCATTTATGTTAGAGAGGGGGTCATGTAGCCTAGGTAAAAACTCCCTTATCAATCCAGGGAATCCATACCCCATAGTGAACTATATAGAAGGGTGGGAACTCCCTTGACCTTCGAACGTGTGGATTCCTCTAGCCACCAATGGGTAGGCCCATACTGGGTTAGGGTGTTGGTACTTGATTTAGGAAGTGGTACTCCCCTCTCATATTAAGGTGTGGTTACATCATGATTAGTACCTCCCTATTAGATCATGTCATGGGTCCCCACATATGTGGTAGTACTCCCACATCTCCAATTATTAGTTGGGAGAAATCCCTCTATTAGGATTGGATATTCCTCAGCTATGGTATATAGTAACGAGAAGTGGTCCCAAATCCTAGATGCGAACAATACCAAGATATAGGTTACTTATCACGTTTTTTTCTAATTTGAAGGACACTCATTACAGGATAGACAAAGTTTTTTCAGGTTAGTTAGCATTAGTACTCCCTCGACTATGGGGATGTGGCAAGTCGTGGGTCCCTCTATTCATTCTTGTTTGAAAGAATGCACATGGTTAATCGTATTGAGAATTTTTTTCTCAACTATGGGTAATGGTTGGGGAATGTACTATTCAAATTGGTTTCATTACCTTTCCCTGGGTGCGAGTGAATTCTGATAGGGCCTCTAGTGTTGGGAAATAGAGTCGGACCTAGTATGTTGTTACTGATGGATCATGTTCTCTCATATTTACCATATGGAATTGTAGTTTTAGTCATGATGTAGTTCATCTCTTGGATGAGTTCAATATAGGATGGATTACATTGTGGAGTGTTTAATCCAATTCTTATTTTATTTTTAAAGCCTGTGAAGGGAATTATTTGGCTTTCATTGATGATGGAACATTCAGACACATTGAGTCTTAGAAGATTTTATTATGGAATCTTGTGAGAGTCCATGTGGTTCATTCAAATGTCGAGATTGACGGTCTGAGTAAATCAAGTTGACTTGTCTTTTACAGTCTAGTATGGATTGATATGGAGATTCCCACTCTATTGGGTTTCCCTCAAGTAAGGTTGAATGGACTTAGGACATTCAATTTCACGATTTTTCATTAGGGTGTTTGTGGGTGTCCACAGAGTTTTTCAAACTCACCCTTACATGGAATTTTTCCACAAAAGTAGTTTGTATTATTCATACCATAGATTATTATATGGGTCCCATGGAGGACTTGTGGTAGTCAGAGTATAATGTAATTGACGTACTAGTTTTTCTACAGAACATTGGATGAGGAGCATCTCGGTAGTTACATTTGATAGTGATTCCCTCCTTTTAAGCAAGTTACCGGATTCATAGTTTCATTTGTTGGGTGGTGTTTTTTTACTTTTATAACATATATTTATTTCTAGTTGTCCTATATATATATATATACATGCATTGGTTGCCTTTGGGTTTTATATTTATCCATTTTTTATCTTTCATATGTGTGTGTGCATACAGGGACATAAGAAATGCCTCTAATGATAATGATATTCCTTATCGGCACTAGTCTATAACCCCTAGACTATTTTAAAAAAATAATGGGGATTTGTTTCCTAGGCCCTACTGGGTCTTGTAATAATAGTGTGGTATCATAGTGGGTTAGTTCCCCATTGGTCATGTAGTGTCACGATCTTGGTTTGGGTTGTATAGTGATAGATTTAGCAAGTTTTGAGATCAGATCTAAGGCTACGGGTTCTAATATTGGTCTGGTGGCTGATGTATAATTTCAACTACTCTATGGAAAAATTATTTTTGAAATGGGACATTAGGATACTTGTCACTGGGAAATAAATGATACACGTATCATATAGGACTCGATTTTGGGTTTTCATATGTTTCTTGAGTCTTCTACCTATATATACTATTTGACCATTGTATATATTGATTACGTTTTAGTATGCCTCTATGAATATAACTATATATGATTATATAGTGTGATTGTTATCAAAATATTCAACATGATGAGGCTTCAATACATGGAACGGATTCATAGGCATTACCACAAAGGGGTTTGCCTTTATTGGCACTAACTACTAAAAAATAGGTTTTAACAGTAGTTTTGGCTGAGGATGCATATAGGATGAGTGTTCCACATGAATTCCAAATGACTCAGCCATGAAGGTTATGGATTGATCTAAACCCCAGGGTAGGGGATGTCTAGTTTGAGGCAGTCACATGAGTCTTCAGCTTATTGAGGACACCTCTTGATTTGATGGTGGTCCAAATGGTGAGCCTTCTGCATGATTCTATTGGGGGGTGATGGATTCTGGTGATACAGAATCATAACGAGGTGATGTTCACACGGGAGGAGTTTGAGATACTCATCATGGTTGATTTTAACATAGTCACATTTATATTATTTCGTATCGAGGAGGTTATGTATCTTTGACATGGTATTAATATAGTGAAAGAGTGATCGTTGAGGTTCATATACTTGTTTCAAAACTCTATAGATATTTTTGGGGGTCTATTCTTCATAGTAAGGACATTTGAGAATGTATTATAGTAGGATATCAGTGTGTATGTGATTATTCTATGCATTACCACCTACTATTGAGTATTTGAGTGTGCTATGGTGGTGGAAATATTCTCATATAGGGAATGAGTGGATGTCACCTGCAGTAATGGTCACAAGGTTGAGGAGTCTACAGGAGCTGGAAGAAGATTGGCAACGGGATAATAATTATATAGGAATATCCCTACATAGAGACAAAAGTGAAGCTCTGTAGTTCATGAGTACCAATGAGTGTTAGATAAGTTGTAGAAGAGAAATTTTTATGCTTACAACAGCCGAGGGAATCTTACTAGAGATTGTTCGACCCACTACGCTACTAAGAGGGTGCTGGAGAATGATCTGCCTTAGCAGAGACAATGCATTGATCCAAGTGTTCCAAAAGATCGTGAACGAGGTGGGGGAGATCGAAGAGTGACCCAAAGTTGAAGGAAATTCTATATATTTCCACCCCCAACCCCTGGTGGACTCCTCCAGGCGAAGGATGTTCAAAGATATTGGAAAAGACAGTTGGAGGCCATTGAGATATTTAATTTAAAAACATTGAGGATGAATAGAGGTACATATTTTTTACAATCTAATTTCTATAGAATATTTTGATTGATACTATTGTGGATACTCCTTTATTTCTCATCATGGTCAATTTTTAAACAATGTGACATATGGAATCGGTTGATCCTCATGTTGGTAGTTGCAACAAAGGGCCTTCTATGTTCAAAATTGTTTTTGGGAAGCCCTTTTTTTTATTTATACCCTTGTGTGTAAGGGGCTATCTATTTATGAGAGATTATTTATGAGGATCTTATGTAGATTGATGTATCCCGGAACTCATGAGGAAGGGAAATTCTTTCCCCATCGATAAACATTTTTATAATGTGACCTAAATTGTGCGGTTGATTAAGTTCCACACAATGAAGACAATATCATGGTGAGTTCATTGAGATCCTTATACCTTAACTTTTAGGGTGAGAGTGTTATTTTAAGTGTAAGAAAAATTCCTAGCCCTACAATCAAACATTTTCTTGGTTGACCCCCTTTAGCATGGTAACCCTGGAAGAGGAATATCCTTTCTTAAAGTCATTATGTAGTTGAAGAGTTATAAACAACAATGATTCCATAGTATGTATTTTATGCCTACCATCCACACATAGGTGGGAATCCACATGTGGTTGTAGTAGTGTTTCTATTTTGGTGAGTAGAGATAAAACGAGAGGTTTTTAGATAAAGGGTCTTGTAAGACCCATTGTTTACTCTTGGGAATACTTATTTATTCTTTAATACCCTCACATATTTAGTATTGAACATGAATACCAAAAATGATTATGGTGGTTGTTGTATATTCAATATAGGGGTGGATGTGATCAGTAGGGTTTTTTCAATATCTGTGTTAGGTTATAGAGGTGGGGTACCACAAGACCACATGACTAATGATGTATTGTTGTTCTTGGTGTTTTCCCAACAATGGAATCTAAGGATACATGTTCCCATTTTTTGTATGATTTTTCCTATTAGAAGCTAAAAAATAGAGTTGTTTGTTCTTGAGGGTTCCTTTATGTGTGCAATTGTAGAAATCACAAAATCCCTTTCTATGATCATTTTAATGGTTGTCTAGTGGGTATGTATTTTCATTCCCATGTAAAAATCATTTCACTTTAAAGGATGAAATTCCCCAAGGTGAGGAAATTTTAATGACTCAAGGTTTGGAATGAATAACATTGGAATATGTTAGAAAATATTTCTAGAGCTGAGTGCGGAGTTGGCATGGGAATCTGATCCCTAGGGAGCCTTGGTGGGACATTATTAAAAATACTAAATTTATTCTGTCTCTCATGCACATTTTCACTTTAAAAATAAATTAATACTGTTGTTGATTCTCAAATCATATTTCTGATATTATTGTTGAGTTTGGAAAATCGTACTTTCCCTAGATGCAACCTATGTTTGTCTACACTATGTATTTTTTGGGGGGATTTGTTAGGGACACTTTTTTGGGAGAGAGATTAATTGTTTTAAATTAATTAAAACCAATTCTCCCCTCCACCAACCCTCATACATGTATAAACCATCAAAAGAGAGTTGTGCATATCCTCCCTTAGTGATGAAGAAGTCGATGCTAAATATATGAAATATGGATTCTTTGATATCTTTTTCTAAAGTATATAATCATCATATGAAGAACAATAATGCTATAGACATCATTATTGATTCAAACCATTAGTGGATTGCCAAAAAGGTTGTAAAATTTGAGGTTTTGGGTTGAATTCTTTCAGTTTTCATTTTTCTATGGTTCTATATCTTTATTTATATTTTTGTTGATGCATTCTATGTTGATATATAGGTTTTGGGTTGAATAAGGGAAAATAAGGTGATTTTTCTGGTGATTCTAGATTTGAATCTCCATCTAGATGACATGTAGTTTAGTGACACATTCCATGTATCTATTCGTATTCAGAAAGGATAAACATATGGAACAACACATTGTGTAGTTTCCTAAATAGTGTAATCATGGGAGAAGTATTGGTATAGGAGTGTGAAAACACATGGTTGTGTACTAACATGTGACCACAATATATAGACAATAGGTCAGGTACACATACACCTAAAAACTACATAGGTAGGTTTTAATTTATCTGAAGACACCATGTAGTATGGGATACCCAGCGTGTGAGGGACACAATCAGCCAGTAGATGTAGTAGAGTAACATGACTAGGGGCTGAGAGATGAGGTACATTTCATGTACGTCCTCTAAATTTTGTGTACCCATACATGGGTTAGAACACATGTGAATCAGATACACAGGAATGTGATCACGTGGGATCCCACACTATGTTTTCCTGATGCACACCATGTAATACATTATGAAACAATGAGGATATTCTACTTTCTATTTCATCATCTCTATGAATAGGATTCAGGATTTTGAGTAGTCCATAATAATAATTCTCATTCATAGAACAAGATGGATTCCTCCATTATATATTATGAGATATTAGTTTTTGTGAATTGATAATGATTCATGTCAAGTTGTACCGAGATGATGTAGGAGAACCATGTGGTTTTTAAAGGGAGATGATATGAATGTTACAATAATGATTAGAAATAGAGGGGGTTTTGTGTACATATCTTCATTGGTGGAGATGGGACTCCCCACATCATGGGTGTGATTTTTTTACCTTTGATTAGTTTCCTCTAGGGGTGTAACTCCCTTGATAGACTAGGGATCTAGTTTACCACTAACATTACTGATGGTATAGTAGGTACTCCACTGTGGGTCCAAAGTGTGGTTCCTCTATCTAGGGAAGCAGTACACCTAATTTGGTCTAGGTTGTGGGTACTATATATATAATGTTTTTATTGAGTTGGTACTCCACTATCACATTAGGTTTTTAAACCACAATTATATGAGCCAGTACTCCCCTATTGTTCTGGGGTGTGGGTCCACAATTTGTGTTTCTCCAAAAGAGTTTGTTATCCCTTAATGTGTTATGGAGTAGGTCCTCTAGCATTTTGTTAGTACTCCCCTGTCATGTCATGGTGTGGGTGTCCCATAGTGGATGCTCTAGATGAGATGGCACTCCCTGATCCTACGAGGGTGCGGGTCCTCTGTCCACGTTGCGGTACACCCCTACCGAGAGAGGGTTTCAGTCATCATTTTATGAACTGTTACACCCCTTCCGTATCATGTTTCAGGTTCTTCATTATTATTACTCTCTTATTGAACTGGGGAATGGATCCTCACAAATAGAGTTATACTCCACTGTATTAGATTAGCATCTATGATATGGTCCCACATTGGGATTAGAGCTCCCTTGTTTCTGGTGTATAGATAAGTGGAGTGGGACCATCCACATGACATAAATGACACATAGATAAGGGTTAGTTCTACCATGGATTACTAAGGCATTGGAAAATACTTATTAGATTTAAAGTGGTTTAGCTGTTTTGTTTATAGTTGTTCTCCCACTGCTATGGGGAAGTGGCGGGTTGTGAGTAACTATGTTTTGTCTTATTATAGATGATGGACACAATGCATATTAAAATTTAGTGATCCATTTAATTTTTTGTGTGGTTATGGTAAGCCTCTCCACATGGGATTATATAAATTGTGGTGGGTGAATGTTAATGATGACAAGGACTCTAGTGAAAGGAACTAGCGTCTGACCTAGTAAAATGTTCTTAGTATAGCATTTTCTCTCAAACATACCATTAGTAATTGTAGAGTATTTTATTATAGAGTGCATCTCTTAGACAGGTTCCATCTAGGATGGATAATATTTTGTAGCCTTTTCTCTTAGTATTAAGTTACTGTTAGATCCAAATAATAGAATCTTGTTTCTAAAAATGAGGTTGAAAAATCATGAGACATGGATTATACGACAGGTATATATAGGTTATTTTTTGATTACATAGGTAGTTGTATAATGTCAGGGATGACACCCTGGGTAGACCAAGCTAACATTTCATGCATGGCCATGGATGGTTCGAGATGGATTTTCTCTATTGATTGAGTTTACCTCGGGGAAGGTTGGACATACTATTGCATTTCATTTTGTCTCCTAATCGATTCTGGTATTTTGGGTTCCTTATGAATATTTTATTCTCACCACTTAATGTGATATTGTTGCACATGTATGGTGTCTTTTAAAAACCTGACTAAATTCGATGAATACATATAGAGGACCCTAGATTGGAAATGGATAGTGAGCTAGATAGACTAAGGTGATTACTAGAGCTTGGTCAAGGAGCTTTCTGGCAGTTTTAGTTGACATTGATACCCTCCTTCTGAGCAGGTTGGTTTCTTTTACAGTTTTCATTGGTTCGAAGTTCATTTCCGCTTTTTTATTTAAGGACTTCTATTTAACTATTGTTATGAGATACATATATATTATTGGATTAGTTTCCATTGGTTTTAATATTTTTACCTTTCCAAGAAAAGATATGTGTGTGTGTGTATAAGTGCCTCTCATGTTAGTGATATTCCATCCTAGTGCTAGTTTCCAACCACATGCCTATTATAGGTTGGTTTTGGGAGTTGTGGAATGGGACCCATCAGATCAGGTCAAAGAATATATAATCTATATTAATATTAATTTAATTAGTTATAGAAAGAAATAAAATAAAAATTAATCACTGAAGAACACTGCATCTTCTTTTGGTCACCACCATATGTTTTCAACAATGCTACCCACAGTTAATTTTCTACACAAAAAATGCTTCTACTATTATGGTAGGGATATTGGGAACATTGTTTTGAAGGTATTTGGAGAACAGAATTTATTTTAGTGATATAAAGATTGTATATTTTGTGTCCTTTTATAAATGAGTTGATTGAAACAGTAGTAATTTTTAACTTGAAAAACTCTTAACTATAAGCCCCACCTGCCAGAAAGGGGAAAATGAATTATAATCGAGAATAAAATTATTTAATGAAAATATGTAAATGAAATATATTTTAGGAAAAAATATGTCATTTGAATACTTTTCATTTTATTTCATCCTCATCCACCACTAAATATATTTTTAACATTTCCATTATAATTAATTTTTTCAATTTCAATATTCATTTTTCTAAAAATTAATTTTAACATGTTATAAAATATTACATATTTTTATTCCAAATAGTGAATCCATTTAATCAAATTATAGTCTTCAAAAAATAGAATTTTAATTTTACATTAATCTTGATGGCATGATGAGAATGCAGGTTTTCAAAAAATTAATCAAAATATTAAAAAATTATTATAGAATATTTATATATGTAATGATTCAAATAAAATAAATAAGATGAAAAGATAAAATATTTATATAATGTAAAAATAAAATAAATTTAAAATATAATTTACCTCTGTCAATTATATTAATGAAATAACATGTATTGATTAAAATTCAGTATTTTTCAATATTTATTGAAAAATTAAACCATTCAGAAAACACTGAAAAATTTATACCAATATATTTTTTGTACCCTTATTTTAAAAATTATTTTTATTTTGAAAAATAAATTTTTTAAATTTTTTGAAAAATAATTTAAATTATGTTACCAAAGCATAACTAAACATCCAATTATAAAAATGAAGCTTTTAGAAACAATTTCATTTTATTTTAAATGACTATTATTTTATTTCTAATAATTTGATAATAATAATTTCCATAATATAGATATTAATATTCATAAAATCCATTTAATTATTATTATATAATGGTATTCTATATTATAGTTTATTTTAACTTGGGGTTGCGTGTTCCACAAATATTTTATCAGGTTATATTTTATGAAATATATTTTATGGGTTATTTAATCTTCGTGTTCTATCTCACATACTCTATAAAAATAAGTAATCTAAATTTTAAATATAAAATTATTAAATAATCCAATAATTAAATAAATGTATCCCTCTTAATTTGAAATTTATCATGATAATCAAGGAGTTGTTAATTGGAAAAACCATTGTCGATAAAACCAAATTGTAAAATGGTTAATAAAATATTCTCTTAATAATTGTTATTGAGAAGTGAAAAGGCAATAAATAATAACACATAATATGAGTTTTATATGATATAAAATTAGTTTCAAGTAATGATATGGGTATGGATTAATGAATAATTATTTATAGAGAGACAAATTAGGTCATTGATCATAATAAATTGAATGATCAGTGTTATGATAAGGGCATCAAACCCATAAATATGTGGTGATTTAAAAGAGAATATGATTAATTATATATGAAAGTAATATTATTTTTTCATGATCTTATTCTTAATTATGTGGAATTTTCATACTATTTTAGAATTTATGGAATTATATATAATTAATATATTTCGATATAAATTTCATCCATTCTTTGTGTATCGATGATTTACAAAATTTATCACTTACTCAAAGAAGTGGATATCCCAAAATGGAATTTACTTATACCTGAAGTAGTAAATTTCACTTTAAATAGATCATAAAATCCATAATAGAGTGATAATTCCTTCCATATATATCTCACTATTATCGAAAACCAATATAGTTTGGAAATATTTTCCAAAATAAAAACTTAATATTCAACCAATAAAGTATCACGAGGTGTTCATAATTAATATTTATTTTTGAAATAATTTCAATTAAAACATTAACATGTTAATAAAGACATCAAATAATCTGGTCGTAGGAAATAATCCCTTATCATATCTCATCTATTAGTTCTAGAAGCGTGACATTATCAGATGTGTTGGGTTGTAACCAAGTATACAGATTTTTATTTTTCAAAAAAAATTTAATATAATTCTGATATTATTCAAAAAAATAATTAACACACTTGAAATAAAATTAATCATTATATAAACTTTTTAATGAATATTTATAGGTCTACAATTTTAAAGGATCCTTAAATCATTCATGATTCATAGAAACAATCTTTTGGAAAAGCAACTTCAATAACATAATTTTAGAATCCCAAAATATTATTTTACCATTTTATTTTATAATAATTCCTTCCATCAACTAGTGATTATCCATAAAAAGATGGAATTTACTACGTAATTCATAGGTTATCCAAATTTTTCGATGATGAACAATAAATGAATCCCATGTTTCAGATTTACTTCCTTCTATCATACACATCATTTTTTCTCATCAATTCAATAAATTATAATAAAGTTTTTTCACACATAACACATTTCACTGTTCCATTGATACCACATAATAATAATCTATAACACATTAGGTTAGACCAAGGTCATTCATTATAATCATATATTAAGATCCATAATAATTCTTGGAATAGAAGAATTAAATTATCTTAAGAATATCCCCCTAGAGAGAAAAAATAATTTCATAGTAAGTCCCATTTTCAAGAACCATGTGATGATTATGCTAAACCCAAGGAAACCATTTCTTATTTATTACCCATAGCTAAAAATTTTATTGAATTACATCAACTATTACTATTCATACAATGATGTTTTTTACAGAAAATCTACATAATCTATTCATCACCAAATCCTTAGGATTTTCTTCTACAGTAACCCTAGATATATAACATAGGGTTATATTGCCTAATTTATACTGTCCAAAATATAGTTTCCATTATTTATGCTAACCATATTCCAATACCAAATATATTGACTCCAAACCTAGTAACCCATATTCAGTGTCTAGTTTATTACATTGGCTTTAGATAAAAAGAATAAAATCCAGAGTGTTGTAATAATCTAGTATTATTGGTAAACTAGATACAAACATAAATCCAATATTATATTTCATAGAAAAAATTAGAATATTTTTTTCCAGATTAACATTATTACCTAAAGAATAACCATTTATATTAAAAAATATACACTAAAAGTATTTCAAATGAACTAAAAAATTAATGGTAAACAAAAATTCTATATATGTGTTATATTTAAATGATTCTATCATGAATTGATAAGAATAATCATCCTAAAATGATAAATAACTCGAAACATATTCTATTTTAATAACATCACTATCATGATAAGATACATAATCATAGAATGGTAAAAAAGTGATAAAATAAAATTTAATTATTAAGATGAAAGAAAATTCATCTATTTATAATAAAATATAAAAAAATTCAATGATTATAATAATATGTAAATTCTTTGAAAACAATATTTTTTTATTAGAAATCATTTCTGAACCAAATGATACCTCAGTTGTCATGTTCAATCTTCATGATAGTTTAATACTAATTGGTATAAACCCTTTAATTATTATTATAAAAGGATTTTTCACATGAGATATGTCAATGCATCAATAGGCTATTTATAACATATCCCCACCTGTTACTTCATCTCGATATTGAGAAAAGAATACAGATTTATCAATATTTCCATAGATAATAAATTCAAATACAATTTTTAAATCCATAAATATACATGATATAAGTATTAATAAATAATATGATCCATGGTTAATATAGTGGATATTTAGGGGATATATAATGCCCAATTAACATAGGTTTGTGAATATTTCAAGGGAGTTATATTAAATAAAAAATAACTCAAGAAATTGATTATGAATACATTCATTTTTCAAATGGATCATAAACCATACATTCAGATAATAAGGACAATATCATTATGTCATATACCCATTTGAGTAGAAATATTGGCTTTGTGTTGTTGATTCTTAGAATAATAATAAAAATATCATTAAAAATCACAGGGTAAATATTCATTTCAATTTTAAAATAAAATTTCTATAATTAAAAGATATAAAAACGTTAAAAAATAATTTTATTGGAATTTAAACTTTGAAACATAAATATATTGTTTTAAAACATATGAGTGGTCATGGTAGCTATAAATTCCATTCATTCTGAACATGTTAAAGAAAAGACTCTTTTTACTTTTGTGGAGAAATCCAAAAATGGAATTGTTTTGAAAATGAAGAGAATATTCATTCCAAATTTATTATGAAGATAATGTGGGTAAAAATATCTTCAATAAATATGTTTTAAAAAGATAACAACATTTTTTAAAATAATTCTATAAAACATAGTTTTTGAAGAAAATATAATTTTTACTAAATATTGAAATGATGTAATTCTATCTTAAATGAATATTCACTACCATTTTCAAAAAATATATATGTTGGAAAATTAATTATTTCATGAAAAACATGAATAAATAGATGATATAAAAATTACATTTTTTATTAGTCTATGATAAAATAATTTCCATCAACACAAATTCAAGTGTAAAAATCATCATGAGAATGATATTCTAAAGTTGATACTGGTAAGGATTATACCAATAAAGTGATATTTAATCAAGGAATAAATATTTTTTATAATACATAAATTAATTTAAATAAATATAAACAAAACATAAAATAATCCATATTTATTACACATATAATGTAAAAATATAAAACAAAAAACATGGTAACATAACCCACATAAAATAAATTGAGTTATGGAATTCATTCCCACTTGATTAATCTTATGATAAATCCCATATAATGAGATATATAAAATTTAAACATATAATAGCATGTATTATTATGGAATAATTATATTACATTTCCAAGGGTTAGTATATACACCATTAAAATGAAATTAATTGTATAACATTCCAATACACCATAGTGGCAGGAAATTGAGATGAAGTCCCTTACCTCATGCTTCCTTTTTGGATGATCTTACTTTAATATCATCCAAATTTGTTTCAAAAACATTATTATCAAATAAAACAAGCACATTAATATTTATAATAACATATATTATCATGTTATATCATCTTACCCCCATAATTTTAATACTATTTTGTAAATTTTATTTTTTAATGTGTGAGTTTCCCTATTTTCTTATGAGTGTTTTTTCATGAACGACGATATTCATGCAAATATGTTGTAGTTAAATAAACACTAAAATTATATTATTGTATAATTATAATATTTTTAAATAAATTTTACTTTTCTATCAAATCATTAATTATTATTTTGTGAAATTATGTATGTTATGATCATGGAAATGGTATGTCATTTGAACATATGAGTAACATCTCCATTTTCAATGAAAATTATGGAAAGAAGGTACGTAATATTTCGTGATAATATAATGATAATAACATAATATATAAAATATCATTAATTAAATATACATATATATATATATATCTTTAATATAGTGTGGCGGTGAAATGTGATTCAGATCGCTTCGTGTTAGCGGTAGTCCACACGTACACGAACTATATTGTCATTTAATAGTGTAAAAATTATATATTATCTCCAAAAATGAGAAATATGACATTAATTAAAAAAAATATTTCATATATATCAGATATATTAATTAATTTCACCTTTATTATATTCCATGTATAGAATTAGTGAATGATGAATAACATCAATTCATGTTGCGATTGTCCATTGTACACATTAGGACATTATTTTATAACATATGAAATTTAATTTTAAAAGGATCTATAATATATAATTACTATATAAATATTTTTATTTTATAAATAGAATATATTTAATTTCTATACATCATGATCCATAGCTATGAGCGGAGGTAAATAAAAAATGAATGACACTGGTTCATGAGGCGTTAGTCACCCATACATATGAATATTGATTTCATAACCCATTTGATAAGTTGGGGATGGTTATAAGTCATAAAAAGATATAAAAACATATCATTATAATTAATATAATGATATTAATATACTATATATTTTTTAAAATAATTTAATGAGGTGTAGGATGAATGATAATAAAAAAATTTCTTGAAGAATGTTTCCTCTTCTTCATGAATCCTCATTAGATTTGCAACAAATAATTACAGTGCATGAATTTTAAAAATAAAAATAATTATACTAAAATTGAAGGAAATTTAGTATGTTTGATAGGTTTGGGATATTTTATACTTGTAGGATTTTAATCATTGAATAAATGTGGGTAGGGATAGCCTTTTATAAGTGAGGTGAGTGGCCCACTAGTAATTTTCGAAATGAAAAAAGTGTGCCAAAGTATTTACATGACACAATGTTATAAAATAGCTTATTATAATGAAATAGACATTTTTTGCTATAAATATGTCTACATAATTGTTTTGGTAAATTTATTTCTATCATTTTGAAACATATCATATTTTATTGATGCCCCATTAATTCAATTTTTACCTTAACCACAATAATTAATTTTTAGCTTTTCACTATTCATGTTGTTCATAACATATGTATACCTAATTTGATAATATAGAATATTATTATTCCAAATATGGAATCCATTTCTCAAAATGATATTTATATAATTATAAATTTTTATTTTTACATTAATCACATATTTGTGATGAGAAACCCTTTTTTGGAAAATAAAATGTTCGATGTTTATAAAATTTTGTTTCAAAATTCATATTCAAAACGATTCCAATGACTGAATTAAATTAATATATATGTGTATATAGTATTTAACATAATCTAATTTAATAAAAATTTTATATATAATATATGTTTATCAATAATTAGATCAAGATAAACGTATTCAATTAAAAGTCACTATTTTCAACTCTTCATCGAGTAATCAATCATTTTAGAAAAATACGAAAAATTGACCATAAGATAATTTTTATACAATTAATTATAAAATAAATATTATTTCTTCATATATATATTATAAATGGGGTGAATTTTAAATTCCATATGTTTTGTACTTGCATTAATATATTATCATATAAAAAAATTTCAGAATATATTTCATTTTATTTTGAATGATTCTCATTTAATTTATAATTAATTGATAACCATACATTTCATAATTTAGTATGTACTCTCTATAGCTACTAGTTTATTAGAGATGTAATATTGTTATACTATATTACAATTCATTTCCACATATGGATCTATTTTCTATTTGCTATTAAAGAATTTAAATTTGAAGAAATATAATTCATGGGTTATTTAATATCAGTCTTACATGTCACTTATTTTATAAAAAAATATTATTTTTTAAAACATATATGGGTGATTCATCCTCTCCTAGGAAATATACATCAAAATTTCATACTTAATTCATGTTTACTTCTATAAAGACTAAAATAATGAGATCTCTAGGAAAAATATTCCATCATCATGTATAATATAATTTGTTGTGAGGACTTTGAAATGGTCAATTGAGAAAAAAATACAATCCCATTTAAATACATCCAAAATAAGAATGACAATTTTTAAAATTTAAAACGCCATATTAACATTTTATTTTTGGATCAATGTACTTGGTTTGTGGTTATAAAAAATAGATAAAATCAGAAGTTATAATATTTTAAATATCACCTAATAATAAGGAAAAAAATCAATTATACTCACCGTTTCATCATCCTATGAGAAGTCATAGATAATTTTCCATTAATATAGTAGAAAAAACCTAAAAATTATAGATTATGGAATAAATTTTTCAAACATACCATGAGTAAATTACCACAACATATTGAACCACCTTGAGGAGGATAGATATCTGTTATTGTATAATTATTTTAAAATAAATATACATGGCATGATGTCCACATATTCATCAATGATTAATCCATGGTAGGTTTATTCCTTAACCATATAATAATGAAGGAAATAATGACATAAAACATAATTTAACAAAAATCAAAACATTTATACATTTTTAACTCACTACAACTATTTTTAATGATCTTTCCATCAACTAAAGACTGAATATTCAAATGAATTTGGAAGTGATTAATTATTCAATAGTTTTCTCAATAAATGGAAGATAAAAACTATAAAAAACACATCCACATCACTTTATTATCAAAAATATCTTAATATAACAATAAATATATTAGATTATAATCAAATGAAATATCATTCAAAGGAAAAAATGTCATATATGACATTTTATTGAAAAAATGAACTTAAATAATTTATAGATTGAGTAATGAATAACAATTCAATAATTATATACCAAAAATATAAAACATGATTTAGTTTATAATAATAGTGAATATGAACATCTTATATGTATTTTTTAAATACCCCAACCAATTTTCTAATATATTCGTCTCCTTTTATACAAAAATCATCCTCTTTAAACAATTTTCACGTTTTTATATAAATAATCATACTCAAATTATAAATACATAATTTACAATAGTTTCCACAAAAACAAAAATTCACACATATCCCATAAAACATTATCTATGTGTAGAAAGAATAAACATATTATCTTCCTCAAATAAGATTTTATTTTTTGAATTTATTTTTTTATATCGCCTTTTCAGAAATAAATCCAAAAAAGGTAGTGGGGGTGTGGAAACAATTATTATCATTCAGAAAAAGAAGCTATCCCTGACATAATCATAATCATATCGTGAAATTTATCATTTAAAAAAATTAATTAAAGACATATCCAAATAACCCTTTGAATGAAAATTGAATTTCATCATATTTACATAATAAAACGTTTATAATTTTGATTGGAAGACAATACAAAAAATATTCAATAAAAAATTATATCAAATTTAATTTTAAATTATCAATCCAATTTTTTTATGAAATATAATTGTTCTTCCTCACTCAGATACACATTTTATGTTATCATCTAAATTTATCGGTTATGTGACTGAGAAATACCAACACAGTTTGATTACAATATTCTCAATTTCATGAATTATTTTATATTGATGTTCTAATAAACCCATATATCTATAAGAATCGTATCCTAATTCATATTGACTATTATAATAAACTTTTTATTCCAATATTATGTGAAAAAACTATATAGATTTAATTTCAAATTTTAAATATATATTAATAAAAAATCTATTATAAATATTATATTTCATAGTATAACGATTCTGAGAATATAATGAGATTCCATTTATATATAGTGATAAAATTGGATCAAAATGACAACTTATAAGAGTCTTTGTAATGTCAAATGGGGTAAAACCACATAAATTGCTTTGAATTTAATTTTATTTACCTTATTACCATAATTTTATTTAAAATATTTGGATCCCATTAATATTATATATAAAAATTTAATTTATTCATACATAAAATTTGTGTCCTAATGTATAATTATTATATATATCATGGAAAATGAAAAGTTAATACATTTCATTAGAAATATAATGTATGGTGATGTTTTTTATTCATCCAAACATCATCATCCAAAAATTTATTCATTTGAGAGGGAAACAATATATAAAAAATTATACATTTCAAAAACTATAAAATCAACAAAATTGATATAAAAATGAGATATTTAGAATAATTGTTTTATAAATAACTTATTTCTCACACTTCCATTCATGAAAAATAACAATTTGATGTATAATTCAAGGAAGATATACTATGAACTTACCTATTCAGTAGAAATAATAAAATTCATTTATACCCTAAAAACAAATCCTCTTTCATCATTATGAATAAACATTTACAATCTCTTTATGTACACGTCCAAATTAATCTTCACATTGATCAATAAAAACATAATAACCATTATGAAGAATATTTATCATTTTTTATTTATAATACATTTATTCTAATTATCCTCATTCATTACAAATAGATTATATATTTTTCAATTCAATAAATTTATACTATGAATATTAATTATTGATGATTCTTAATAAATTCTATTTAACATAATCATTTTTATATTATATTTTATAATGTATACATATTATGTATATTACCTTATTATTCATAAATGAATATACCAACTATGAATTGTTTTTTATTTTCAGTATGATTTTATTTTAAAATTATAAAAAATAAATATACTATTTTTATTAGTTCTTCATCATTATTTTATTTTCAAAATAGATGGTACATTAAAATATCAATTTTTTGTATTCAATGTACAAATTTTTTGAACCACATAATCTTGATCATAAATTATATTATAAATCTCTACAGTAATTCTAGAGATCATAGGAACTAATATTATATTTTTCCAAAACATTATATTGTAAAATCAATATCCCACTCCAAAAAATAGCAAACAATATATAATTTCTTGAATTCATATTTCTTAAATTATTGTAATCACACTCAACTCATTTTATTATATATTTTCACGGAAATATAGAGTTTTAATGATTTATGTATTTTAATTATGTAAATATTTTTTCATGCATGGGGTTTCAAAGATATGTTCTTGTTAAATATTAAAAAATGTGATTTTATAATCATACAGATGTTTTTTAACTCTATTGCTTGATCCAAAAGGGTATTTTTACCATAGACAACATCTTTAAAATAACATCTAGTGTTATATATTATTTAATAGTTATTTTACATTGATTAATATTTCATATATATTCATAATAGTTCAAAAATTGTAATAATGTCATGATATATGATCTTTATTATCACAAAATGGCATTAGGGGACTATGTGTATCAATAATTATAATAGGAAAATGTTAAAAGATATAGTTACATCATATATATTTAGATTTTTGGTTTTTATAATTAATTTCAGAATCTTGATTCATAATTCATCTTACTCAGGTCCATAGGATTGGATTATAAATGTCATTATTAGAACTTTTTCTCCTAGAATTTTTATGAAGTAATCTAGTGTAGTATGTTACTCTTATCCAATAATTATAGAATTATGAATCCAAGATAGGAAATAAATAAATATATAGGTCATTTTAAATTAATATTCATTTATAAAATTAATATTTACATTGAATTGATAAATTAAAATCACAGTTTGAAATTAGTATTATTGATAAATTGTGTGATTTTCTAAAACCTTTTATGAAATTTTAATTTTAAAAGAGAATAATATTATTTGTGTAAAATAAAGTATTTTTTTCTATTGTTGAGTCATATTTTAAATTTATATTTAGGTAATAATCATAAATAATTTATGTTTTTTTATTTTGATTTAATTTACATCTTTTAGAATATGTATTTAAAAAACTTATAGTCTGATAAATGGATTATTAGGTATATTTTTCAAAACATGTATTATTAATTGTAGTTAGTGTGTTATGTATTTGTAATATATAATATGTTTCAAAAATGGATAGATTATTTATATATGTTAGATGAATGATATGTTTTTTATATTATATACTGTTGATAATGTAAATTATTATATTAAAAAAATAATTTTGTTGGGGGTTACATACAATGGTTGTTATTATTGATAATATAATTTATAAAGTATATAAAATTAATTTATATCCCATATCCTAAATAGAAAATATTTGATAAAAGTTGAAAATATAACATATTTTTGTAGACAAGTAGTACCTATTTTCAGGAATAATGTCAATTATATTTTTATAATACTCTATATATGATTTATTTGTTCTATATAAAAAAATTATATTATAATTTAATGGAGAATTTTAAATGGAATTGGTTGAATTATTTGAAATAGTTAGATAGGATATTTCAAAAAAATGATTTATAGAAATCCAATAGGGTATTATTATTAAACATGAAGCATACACATAAATGTCTATATAAACATAACTTTTTATATAATTATGTGAATGAATTTGATGTTATAGGGAAATATTTTTTTATAATCATGTTTGTGGTGTATATGGTGGTGTTTTCTATATATTGGAGATGTTAGGCCATTCACATAGTGTTGATTTTTTTTAATGGACATTTCTCTGTTTTATGAACTATAGATTGTGTTTTTTATATGAGTCACTATTATTGATTTGGTGAAATTATTATAATGGAATTTAAAACATGTTTTTTATTAACTAAATAAAAATCAAAATAAATATATACTATATTTTTGGTTAATTTTGATGGTTTATTTTTCATGATTATTATATATGTCATTTGAAATATGTTGGTAAACTCAAAATATCATAAAATGTGATTGAACATGTATGGTTACAAAATCCTAAACATAGTATTCCATATCATAGTCTAGGGTCATTGAAAACTCTAATTGTAGAGTGTTATAATGTTTTTTTTAAATAGTGTGCTAAATGTAATGGAGGAATATAATTTTTATAACATTAGAGGAAACCATAAAAACTAAAAATGTAATGTATTCTTAAAAACACATTAGTTATATAGATCTTATATTGTAAAAGTAACTAGATGGATCCACTATTGAATATTGTCTTTGTTTTTTATTTATATTTCTATAAAACTAAAATATATTAAATTGAAACTGCTAAATGAGTCTTGAAAGAAAATTATATTGTAATATACATCTTCATTTGTCCTAAAATATTGTTTATTATTATACATATTGGTCAAAAATGCTATATAATGGTATTTTGTTTTTAATTTAATTTATATAAAATTAATTTTTATTTCATCCATGAATCTTTACTCATAATGGGCCAATATATGAAAAATATCAAAAATATATATAAAACAATTGATGTATAATTATTTGAGTTTAATGGTTCCATTGAGGAGATTAAAAATAGTTCATTCAATGATTTAATTAGATTGATATAGTTATTTTTTGGATGATTCAATGTTGATATTGAAGAGACTCAAAAAATGCTGATCAATCCCACCCATTATAAGGAATTTAAGACTGTATATATCATTATCTATTTATTGAACACATTAAATCGTTCAACCAATTAACTATTTAAGTGCCCTCATAAATAGAGTTATATGGAAGATTATTGTGCCTCATTTTATATGGAAAAAATGTATATATCTTTAATAGTTGATGGTGGAGTGAAGAGGAAGAGGTGTGGCACCAAATGGCCAATTTCATCATTTTATTCAATTATAGACCTATTAAATTAGAGTTAGGATTATCCATATATTAGATAAATGGAATATATAATCAGTTAGGGGAGATGGTTATGGAGGATATTTTGTTTTTAAATCATATATTTATTCAATATAAAATTATTTTTTCCATCCATTAAATAATTAAATTCAAAATATAATGGAATTACATGGGATACTTGTGGTATAGAATTATGACATTGAAATTATAGAGTATGTGAGTAGTTTTAAATAGTTTTTTATTCTATATGGTAATTATATATTTTATTCCAAAATTATTGAGTGAACTATAAGGAATAATTTTTAAAAAGTTATTATGTTTCGTAAAAGAATTATTTTTTTGGTGATTAAGAAATATTGCAGGATATCATGGGTTTAGAGATAAATATATTAGATGATACTTTTGGGACAAATTCAAAGGTATATTTCAAGACCTGCATCAACTTAAATAAGTAATATTATATTTATTTCACTAAATTATAATTAAAAATATTTTATAAATGGTTTGGTAATTTTTTGTATTCATATTTGAATACATTATTAATGGCCATAGGTATTCAATATTTTAATTACATGGGATGGTTCTCAATCAGTACAGTACATCGATCGCTTTGATTTTTAGTAGTGCTGCATGATTTCAAGGATTTTATTAGGGTACTATAATGGACATACCCTATATATAGAAGAATTTTATCTACCTACGTACATTAAAATATGCTGAATAAGTTAAATAATTAATAAAATATTAATATTTTTAAATTTTGAGAAAATAATTTTCTATTAAAAGATGAAGATTTAATAGTTTTCATTTATATATATATTTCATCAAGGATAGTAAAAATTATATTTTCAATGACTTAAAATAGTACCTTGAGATAATGATGTAAATATATTAATTTTAATTTAATAATAGTGATGAATAAATATCATTTCCCCCACAATGATTATTTTAATAATAATTTTAATAGATTTTACTAGTTTTAAAATTTTATTTATGATGAATATATCACCAGATTAAGGAGATGAATTTTTAAATTCCTATGTTTGAACATTATTTTATGTAAACTAATTATTTTTCTTGGATTATTTCATTTAGTGGAAAATATTTTGCATCAATTTTCATATTTATATAAATAATATCTTCTTTAAAAATTAAATTATTTTGGTGGAGATTTATTTGGAATACATATTGTAAATAATATATTTTATAATTATTAAAAATCTTATACAATTTATTTATTATATATTACATAAGATGATTTTTTTAATTCAATATATGAATTTTATTATATAGAATTTCTAGTTGACAGCTAACATGATTTATAAAAAATGTGTGTCAAAAAAACTATATAATGTAGAGGTTGTAGTGTCTTTTATGATAACAATTTAAATATTCAAACTCAATTATTCCATGGTATTGTTAGAAACTATAAATTATTCCTAAAAAATATCATGATGTTAAATAAATTTATGAAATTTTTCAACAATAATGATGTGAATTACCAACTAAAGGATATATGTTAATGATATTTTTAAAATTTTAATAGTATAAATAATTTTATATCAATTTTAATCGTTAAATGAACAAGGATGTGTTCTTAGTGTACTATGGTTCATATAGATTAGTAAATGGTTGGGTAACCATGTTTTTGAATGACTATGTTTCATAAAAGTTGTGGTAGTTATTATTATATTAGAAGGAAAATTCCGTGCATGATATGATGTTCCTAAAATTTTGTCATTCACTAAATAGCTTTATACATTATATATGATTGTATTTTTCATGATATTAATAAACTATAAATGTTTGATATACAAATTTTTACAATGGAATCTATACCTAATGATGTATATTTTGATAGATCACTAATTAATTATCTATTTCTACATATCCTATACAATTATTATATTTATTGCTATAGAGGGATCTTTCTCTAGGTAAGAAAAAAATGGGGAATGAATCATATAATGAATAATTAAAAAAAATTATGATAATGAAAGATAAATTTTAATCTCATGTATAGGGTAATATTATTTTTATATCATATTCGCTTCATTTATAATATTGGCGAATTTATAATGTAGGGATTAAGGTCTATTTATAAATTAAATGGATTAAAAATTACTTAAATTTTTGGGATTCCAAGAACTATTATAATCATATTATAGACTCAAATTTTATTCATGCATAGGGTTGAATATTATTAATTACATGAAGATTGAATTATATAACTCCATTTATTTATTTTGTCTTAGACTGAAAATGATTTATTGTGAAATTAGATCGATATATTTGGTGTACATATGAAATATTATTTGAAAAAATATTTCAAATGGTACAAAACATATTTGTAAATAAATTATTAGAATTAATTAAGAACTTGAATATTGTATACTCTACTAGAATAAATATTGTAATAGTAATGAATCACAATGTACATTATGACTATGTTCCAAAATCTATCATTGAATCATTCAGTTATTTAAGTTGCAATATTTAAACACAAAATAACCAAAAACATCATTACTAATAATAAAATTTAAAAAATAATTTCCTAGTTATTTGGAATGTGGATGAGTTGTTTATGATTTATAATGGTCAATTTTCTTTCACCGGAGGTATACATTCTTGTTCACATCATTAATTTTGATTATAAATATACATGGAAATGGGAATACCCTTATAGATGTGTAAATAATTTAACAAAATGATCATTGGGATGTTAGTGTAGACCATTAAAACATTGGTACACATGATTTTGTGTTGTGTTGAAAATTTTGGGTTGTCATTGGAAGATAATGGGGAACATATATTAATCATCAATTTTGATTCGATAGATTTTTAAACTATATGAAGGACTCTATAATTTATTATAGTGAATGGTGAAATAAAAGGATAAATTTATATAGGGAACTAGAATAAGGAATTATAAAATATATTAGTTCCACCAAATCATGATGAGACTAGTCAAATCCCAAAATTAGAAGAAGACAGTTTTTTATTATATCATGGGTTGTTTGAGATAATCGTTTGGTACCAAGTAATCATTTTCTTTATTACATGGCTAGGAAAAAATTAACTATTTATATAAGATAATATACAAACATGGATCATTTGATCAATTCAGATTTTTGGATTATTTGTAGATATATATTATCTTCCATTTTTATTATAACATCATTAGCTTTTATGGTTTTTAATTTTTTCTATGAGGTAACTATCATATTTTTTCTTCTTAGAGATGTGTCTGATATGTATGGGGTCTCAAGTATATGTATTATATTATGGAGGATATTTTATCTATTTTTTCTAAAACATTGAAATTTTCAAGCAGGGGGTGCGCCTCATGACACAAATTATAGTTTTAGGATAAGGAATTATATAGATCTCACTATTCTCATATGGATACAGAGCAATACTTTCATTCTTGTCAAACACACCATATGGCCTATTGTAGCATCATCCCATATATGGAAGACATTAAAAATTTTATTTATTAAATTTTTGGTATTTTTATACACATTCTATTATTAAAGGAACACACACCCTAATTTGACCTCATTATGAATTTATCCACTTGAAGATATATCCCTTTGTGTCATAAAATTTATCTTCCAATTATATTTGTTTTTTAATGTTTAGATGTGTTATTTGGAATAATACCAGGTTTTTTTATCCTACATATGATTAATTCTAATTTTTTATCATTATTTAAAACTAAATCTTGTTAATGATTGACATATCTTCAAATACATACATGGATTTATAGGTAAAATATATCTCTACTAAAACCTTAGTGTAAAATCATGAGAATTGGTGACCTATCCTAGATTGATATTAGATATTCCTTATCATGAAAAAATAAAATTATATATATTAAATAGGATTTCATATCATGGAATGAACTTTTCATTGAATCCTAATTCTGGAGACTCTAATATATTTTGTTGGGTTTGGTAATGAAAATGTATATACATTATCAAGATTCTTTTATCATCTCATGATAGAACATGAAAATTAAAAAAAATTCATGGTAAGAAGAAATTCATTTTTTGAACTTTATTAAAGTTATAAGGATTTATTCACTTTTCTAGTAGCCTAGAATAAAGACCAATTAATGATACATTTTGTTTTATATTCATGGGTATCTTATTAGATATTTGATATTAAATGTTTCTTTAATTATAGGGTGTGATTTATGTGTGTATTCATTAATATCACATTGAATATTTACTGTGATATATTTCTATTTTCTATGTTATGTTATAAATTTAGATTTTTTTAATTTCTACTCGATCCTATATTTTATTATTCCTTATTACATGTGTTCATTGTAGGAATAGCCACACCCTATAGGGGGAGAATGAAATACATGACCCAAATATTATGGCACTAAATATTGGATAGATAGTGTTTGGTTTAATAATGGTATTATCTAATATAGGATAACTAAATATGTTATTGGATGTCAATTAATATATCAATATGGTGTATCGATGTAAAACAAACATTTTTTTGTTACGATATATTGATTCAAGCATTCTATGAAAGAAAAACATCATAGAACTATAGGTTTCAATGGGTCATCAATGGTATATTTTTTAAAGGCATTCATGGTGTTATGTGGATTGTAGGGAAACATTGTCTTGTCTATTTTAGGTGGTTAGTACTAATAAATGTATTTCAATATTGCATTAAGGAATGTATAACTATTGTTTAAGTTGGATTGGTTAGTCAAACAATAATAAATATATTAATGGTTAAATCCATATATTTATATTTACATTTCCATTATGAAATGATCTTATATATACATGAAAACGTTTTTCAAGGACTCGTTATAGGTGGCCTATTATGGTTATAATCCAAACCAAAATGATCATCTTATAGCACATGTAGAATAAATATTATTGGGACTAGAGAAGGGTAGAGCCCATGGGATGGATTATATAGAGCATAGAGTTAAGATATGGTCTATAAAATTTTTTTGAAATATGATCTTTTATTTTCTTCTAGTTATATTACATATAAATTTCTACCTATATTATTTGTGGTCAATTACGTGTCAAAATTTATTAAATATTGTAATATCTGTTATAAAATGTTATTTTATTTACTGTGAATTATTATATTTAGTTGGATAATGCCTTAGTTTTTATATTTTAGGTCATGTATATGATATGTGAGGGTTTATTCTTTGAACCAATCCTTAAGAACATCACCACTTGGATGAATCATGTTCTATACATGGAGTGAATGATGTGGTCAGATGGAATATGTGCTTATTTTGAATGAGCATTGTGGCCTTCAATATTACATATTAATAATTTCCCAAACCCATTGAATAAATTACCATCATATTGCTTCTTGAATTGTTGATTATATCTATTTTTATATAATTGTTGATGACCAAACCTGTGGTGTATATGGAATGCATTGTGATGTTCTCCTCCTAATTCATGATATATAACCTTTCCTTTTTCTTTGTCTTTTTGAATTATATATCCACCATTGTTTGAGTAGTTATAGAAAACAATTATTATGAAATAATTTCATAAATCCTTCCCAATCCATCTTATATATTTCATCCTTTGTCTTGGTGTTCTTTATCGATGCACATAATTTGATCAGCTTATCCAACTAAATGATAGGAAACTAGAGTCACCTTATCCAACTATGAACAATGATTTAATAGAAATATTATATTTATTAAGTAGACCCATTGTTCTGAACTAGTGTTTTAGAATACCAAATAATCATTGATGTTCATTTCAACATAATATATTCAATTGATCGATGACCCTTATTTGGTGAAGACAGGCGTTACTTGTTCTTCAAGTTATTATTAGAAGCATGAGACATTTCAGTAATAATTTCAATAAATATATAATCATTATCTCCCATAGAATTAAGGATATTAATTAGATAATCACTGTATTATCCCTAAAATGGGTAGTTAGTCTTATTCCCAATTTTTCTATCCATATTCAAAAATATAAATTGTTAAAAAGATAACATAAATAAAAAATTTGAAAAAATTATTGTTTTATGTAATAAAAGAATATAAATGGGGTCATTATGTTTATCAATTTATTAAACAAATATTCATGTATATTTATAAAAAATAGTCTAATTTTCGTTGTTTTCACAAAAATTATCAAAAAAAATTCTTAAAATAATTTTATCTTCTATGATAGCTAATATAGTGACCCTAATTTTATTCATTCACAAATACATAAATTTAATGATAAAAATAATAATAGCATTACAATACTATAATACACAAAATTAGTGTCTTGGTAAAATTTGGATAATATATAATATTTATATATTAACATATACAAATTTATATAAAAACTTCTTCTTTTTCATTGTAAATCATGTGTTCCCCTTAGTGCAGGTAATAATATAATGGTATAAATTAATGAAATGGGAGTGATAAAAATCATGTATGATGATGAATAATGAACATGAATCAATATAACATGTGTAAAAATAAAAATCATCATCATATCATAATTATTGGACCATAATCATGATCAGGATAGGAAATATTATATAATAGTATTAGATATGGAAATTAACTAAAAAAACATCTTGTCATAGTGGTTGAATACCACACATAGTTGGGAAAACAATCATTCATAGTGATCACACATAACATATGTGAATAATAATAACATCATCATTGTGACCAGGGATTAAATCCTGTTCACACATATTATAAAATTTTCAATTTGATACATCACATTAACTAATCAATTAGAGGGGTATATAATTTTGGGACCACTCATCACAACATAACATTTACATAATCATGGATTCCACACATAACGTATGTAAATATAATTCTTGAAGTAACCCATGTAAATTAATGTGTTTCCTAAGGATTTCATAAATCATGATTTATTGAATAAACTCATGGTTCCCAAATAGAAATGGAAATACAATATTTTAGTATAAGAATCATCTTTTTTAGTGAAGAGTTAATAACTCAAGTGAAGTTAGGATGTGTTTTTGAATGTATAGTGCTTTTGGAAAAATATTTATATTTGTAATAAAATCTTATATGATACATTAATATCCCGAAAAAAAAATTCAGTAAAAATGATATTATTTTAATGGAATTATAAAATATGATCAATATTAAAATTTTTCATGAAATATGAACTAACTAAGGAAATGGAGTTGGGTTTGTGAATCCCATTACCATATATCGGAATGTATTCTATACATTCACATTGTATAATTAATAATAAAACAAAATTCAATATTAAATCATTTAGAACATATTATACATTTACCATATTTAATATACTTTTATTATGTTTATTTATGGGCAATTTGATTATTTATATATTTTAATTTATTTATTCCAGGAGTGTAAATTTTCATTATTTCATCGTTAGGTTAGTTATGAAAAATTAAATAATATTATTTCCAATGTCTAAAATTTTAAAAAAATTATATTATTTATAATTTATTTATTTATAGATTTATAAAAAGACATATATTTTGATTTTTTTCTATATGATGATTCATTTGATAAAACATCATTGATGAACATTTAATGTATTTTGTTGGTTTTTTGGACAATAATGAACTATTTTTTTAAAAAAAATTGATTCTATAAATTAGTTCAATAACATAAAAAATTTTATAATATATATATATATATATATATATTTTTTAAAAACTGTATTAACATTGATGATGGATTTATGGACACTAATGGAGGTGGTAATGGAAAACATAAACTTGTTGTTCACGAAAGTGGTGAATAGACAAATCACAGAAGATCTTTTACATTTTAGAATGAAAGGAAAAGAGAACATATATAATATTTATTAATTAAATAATTCCATAAATTTAAATTTTATTTTTGATAATGAAGCTATCATCCAATAATTTATAGTGGATGTGTGAATAAGATATGAAAATAAATGGAATTAAAAGATAAGGATTATAGATTTTACCACTTAAATGTCATCTCCTATAAAACCACTTAAAGAACATGGGTTGGTTTTTATGTTGGGAACAAATGCTATTGGAAATGATAGAGATACTTGTAAATGGTATTGAGAATAATTTAGACATGCTACATGAAATATAATGTGTGAAGAGAAGATGAAGTGAGGGTTGTATTTATAGGGGAGGATATGGGTATTTTTTATTATTTTATACATTTTTTTGTTATTTTGGTTCAATAATCTTAATAGTGATTACTCCAATATCTAAATATAAAAAATGTATTATGTGGTTTTAACCCATTGGTTCATATTTCATCCAAACGTCATACATAATAGAAAAAAAATAATGTATTGGTTAAATAACATAAAAAAAATATTTCTCTATTCCCCATAAATGAAACTATATAAATAAATTACCAATAGTTAGAATAACAATATTTTGTGTAAAAATTTCAAAATTGATAAGCATTTTATGAAAATAATTTCCTACATGTCAGAAAATTTATTTTTGTATAAATTCATCTTTTGTTAGATAAATATTGAATTTCATATTATGGTAGATTTTAAGACCCTTTCAGTAGTTATTTAAAACAACAAAAAATATATTAAAATTTTAATAAAACATAATATAAAATTATAAAAATAATTTCTACAAATAATTTTTTTAACACATTAACTTAATTATAAAAATTCTAAATAATTAGTTATGTTTCACAAAAATATAAAAAATTGTTCTTTTATCTTTAAACATATACATACTTATAACACAATATAATTATATCATATTTTAATTTATAGGACACGTAAATATTCATTATAATTTCATTAATGTTGTTACTATTCTAATAGTAAAAATACTATTCCAAATTGTCATATTACTTTTCAAATAGTTATGTTATTATTCAATCAATATAGGTAGCTGAATTTATATTAACTCTATATCTTAAAATGGTCATTTATTTAAGTAAAGATTTTTTTTCTCTAAGTTATGTATATATTTAATAAAATAATTATAAGAATGAAAAATCCATTGAAAAAAATTTGGATTTTTGTAGATATAATTTATTTTTCCATTACCAACTCTATCAATTGGGTATGATGAAGTATCATATATATATAATATAATTATAATTATACCAATTTATACATTACATCTTGTATAAATTTATAGATTTCCTTTTCATAGGGGATATGATAATGCCCCTAATGTGAATAGAGAACTATCACCTCATGAAGCAATATAATTGATATTAAACTAATGAATTAAATTGATGATAATAATAAACATTGTATTTTATTTACATGAAGAAATTAAGATATTAATCAAATAGTTATCATTATAAATATATCATATATCATCTTATTTATAACATTTTCACTCATGGAATGATGATAGTGTTGTTTGTGATCATATGAACTATCGCATTCATGAACAGTTGGGTCTCCCTTTTCATTTCCACACCACATGGATGATATGTATAAAAATATTTAAATAAACAATATTCTATTTAATATATTAAGATAATTCTAGGATGATACTATATTCTATAACTTTATTCCATAATTATAATCAAAAAGTTTATTCTTTACTCATGCATGAAAATGGAATATTTTCTCCTTGATCGTAACAATTATAATTTTATCAAACCCCACATTTTATGATTGGTATTAAAATTATAATTTATGTATTTCTATTTTAATTATTTTAAGATATTTTTTCATTATATGATGGAACCATGGTAAAATTAAAATGACTAAAAAAAAAAATCAATACATTGACAAAGAACAAAGAGGTTATCAAACCAAACCTTTAATTAACATAGATTTGTTAACAATAGAGTAAGAAAATGAAATAATGAAATAATATATTTAATGATATATGTATCTTTTCTTATGTTATTGATTTATAATAGGCTAATATTTATTATATAGTGTGTTCAGACATATATGAAGGATTTCAAGACATTTAGTGTGTGATTTAAAGTCCCTCTTTGTTTCTATAATGCCTATAAAAATTCACCCTCGATTTATTTTTTATATTGTATATATTTTACCTTGGACACACAATATCCTTAACATTATTATTTAAACTATTTTAAATGATTAATTTTTGTGTTATATATACTCGGGATTTGGATTAAAAATATTACTAATGTGGAAGGGGATCTCAATATAACTTTACCTTCTTTGAGACAAATGTTATGTTATAAAAATATCATCATTTATGAGTTTATATAAATACACATTAACATTTTATACCATAAATTTAGTTATTATCATAATATTTTATGATAAATTTAACACTATTCATTCATTGGAATTATGATTCAATGTTCTTAAAGTGGTAATGATTTAATGTTATAGTCTCATAATTTTATTTGGATTTTTTATTACTATGTCTCCATAAAAAAAATATTATGATACATATTTTAAATAAAATCCCCAATTTTTGTCCTCTTGTAATTTTAAGAGTATACTTGTTTTCCCATCATTTTCTTAAAATGATTTGAGGATAAATTTAAATATTGTTTTAAGAAATTCTTTTTTACTCTCTCTTTGATAAAAAAATTTGTCATTGAAAACCTTTTTTTCTAAAAATGAATTTAGTTTTTTATTAAAGAATTATGAAAATGATTTATTAAATAATTATTACCAATTTTTGAATTTTTTGAAATTGTTTTCAGTTTAATCGTAACTCTTTTTGTAAACAACATATATTTGGATTCCTCCAATAATTAAAAAAGAATTATTGTTATTATCAAAATTGTTATTAATAGTAATTATCATTATCTTCACTAACCAATTATTTCAGGAATACCATACAGGTTTTAAATCTTAATTTCCAAATAATTGGTTCCCTTAATATTTATAATTTATAACCATTTTAAAAAAATTATTTCCAATTTCAATAGAGATATTTAAAATAATTTAAATTTTCATTTTAAATTAGGAATTGGTTCTTTCTTTAATTATTATTTTATATAATTTTTAATTATACGTTATAATATCTCCTAAAAAATTCCTAAATAATTTTTTATTTTTTATTAATATTTATTTTCAAATAAAAATTATATTCCTCAAGAAACATTCCATGTGATTTACCATTCAAACTCATTCTCCATATTTGTTGACATCAATTGAGGTAACATTTACTTTACAAGGGATTTGAACCAAATAATCCATTCTTATTCATTCCGTAAAGGTTTTATGACGGAAATATGAGTAAGAACATTTTTATATTACACTTATTAAACCATGAAATAATTATTATTAAGAAATATTGTTTTTGAATGGTAATGAAATTATGAAATGATGAAATGATTATAAGAAACTATATTTTTCCATAGGTTATGATATAATAAAATGTTTATGAAACACATTTTATTTCATGAGTTATGATATGGTGAATATTTTATATTCTTTTGAAACATATATGTATAATTATTTTATGTGATGGGTGGGACCTATATCATCGTACAATGAAGTGGAAGTTGATAAATTTTCAACGAGATCATATGGTACATTGGTGGGTTTCCAAATCCCAATATGGATGTTATATTAATTGGAATCCCAATTCCAAAAATTGGTACATGGATGGTTATCCCTTTCTCGATCTATATACTGATGTGGTGATCTGAATTCAATCATGTTATGAATGTATTGGTGGGTATCCATGACATATGTTTTTTTTTATTTTTATATTTATACCTATGAATTTTTCAAATTCTATGCTCTTACGGCTCATGTTATTTTATTCTCTTATTATTCAGGTCTCATTAACCACTAACTTTTATGCTATGACTAATGATTATAATAATTTATTTGAATGATATGATTTAGCAATGCAGTGATCATGTTTTCCTAACATTATGTTCTTATAATTAATTTGTATCTAAATGATTACCTTTACCTAGAATCTAAGATCACTATTTATTATTTTTCATTTACAATGAATAAGAATAATTTTTATATGTGCGGTATTAATTTAACAGAACTAAATAATAATATATTAATGTAAATCCTTAAACAACATTCATGAACTACGAAAATAATGTTCAATTTTTTCAATTGCACTAATCTATTATGGTCCTATTTCTTGTGTTTTTATAATATTATCAATATTCATCTCAAAATATGTAATAATAATGAATGATAATTTGGGTTGAAATTGTTGGTATTATATGATTCTTAATAGAGTTATTTGGAACTATATTTTGGAAAACAAGTACTATAGAGAGTAACCCTATCATATAATTTTATAATAATTATATAAGAACATCCAACAGTTTTGATAAAGAAATATTAAATTTCATTTCATATATAATATATCCTTATTAGATTACTACATGTGGATGTTGTTCTAGCACATATGTAACTAGGGGAAATAAATCTGAATTGGGTACTTTTGGCTTGACATGACCATCTCGTGTTACATGAATATTGGAATTAGAAAACACCAAGTTTGACAATCCTAGTGGATATCTAAAAGATGATATAAATATTATTTATAGATCATTTGGAGGGGTTTGAAAATATTTATATCTTCAGTGAAACAATGTCTATGATTATGGGATTAGATATACATAAAATCGTTATGTGTTTTTATTATTATACATTATATTTCCTATTTATAAGGTTTAATTTAGTATATAATATCATTCATAAATGTTGGCGAGTAATGGGAACCAAAATGACATTAGGAAATTTTTTCTAAAGAGTAAGAATGATCATTTCACTAATGGTATTGTGAAAATAATTTGAAGGGAAATAGTCTGCCCAGAATTATCATTATATGGTAAAATTTTATAATGTGATAATGAGATATAAATATTAATCTATTAGTAATATTAATTTAATATATAAATATAATAATTATTGAATTTTAAATAAAAATATAGATAATGGGAATATATGAAAGATATATTTTCCCACATCTGATTATTGTGGGGAAAATGGAACATAATAAGGATAATTGATATTTTCATGAATTTTGGAGATAAAGAAATCCATGATATTTGTTAAATTGGAATGAAAAATGTTACCACTATTCAATGTTCAACCATTAGGAGATGTGAATGTACACAATTGGATTCCCCAATTGTCAAAGGAATGTACCACAGAAGTAGCTAATATACCATGTTAAAGATAAATATATTATCAGAGATGAATAATATTTAATAATATATATGAGTTTTTATTCATGTATTATTTTATATTAATATTAAATAAATTATATTATGGTTTTAGGAACATAAAAATATATAAGTATTTTACATTAGTATTAATTATTAATTAATTTTATGAAATATGTTAAATGGTACTAATGACCAAGAAAATTGATTCAGTGACATATTGAACATCATTAAATCACATTATTAAGTGTGGAATATAATTGTTAAGTTTTTGATGTATATATAATAATAATAAATTTATTGGATTGTTTTTGTGAAAATAAAATTAGTTAGAGGTACTATTGTTTATGTTATAAATGTTAGAGTTTACTACAGGTAATGACAAATGGAATTCACTCATGAACCTATGATTTTATTTTTTGAAAAATGAATTATTAAATTATAGTATTATAGTTATAATTGTATTCACATATTTGGAATTTTAAAATTAGAGACAATTTATATTTTCTCGGAAATATAATTTGTATTGAGTAACCTTCAATCAAAGTTTGGTTTGTAAAATTCGAGACGAGATTAAGGTTTACTATTTGTTGAATCGATTAAGTTCAAAATTCTCTTCCATGGATAATGTTTTCGAACCATCATGGATTTTGATTTTTCGTATAATGAAATTGTGTGATTCATGACCGAATAAAAAATATGGAAATGTGCATATGAAATATAAATATATCATTTGTGATTATTTTTATATGCTTCTAGTCATGATGGAAAATTAATTCCATAACATTAAGATAATGATCCTGAAAAAATATTATCTTTTTAAAATCAATTTTTTTTATTTTGATGTCCTTTTCACACCCATTTTGTTCATGGATTTGGGGTCATCAAATTCACCTTTAACAGGATCTCTATAATTTGACATTAGTATTTGATTATTATTTTTCTCTAATATTTCCTTGTTTTCACTTACAACTAATGTTATTTTCATTGAAAAATCTAAGTGTGTTGCTCTAGATTACATTCTCACATAAATTTATTTTCTACAAGGTGATGATATATTAACCCTTCATAAAATGTGGGTTTTTCAGAAGTGTTATTTCTAATTTTTCAAAACCTTGTTTAAATGGATTTAGTATAAATTATACAAATATAATTTATTTGTGGGTGTAGATTATAACACGTTATGATTTTAAAATATAATCATTATATTTGTTACCTTGTATAACACACAAGTGATACCATAGATTGTAAAATAATATTATTAGACACAAAGATATATATGTTTTAGATAATTCAAACTTCCTGGTATTTTTCAATACGAACAACACTATTCTTAAAAAACATGATACTATATTCCAATTTTATTTCATATATTGTACCATTACAAACAATCAATTAATTTGTAGCGTATAAATATTTATATATAAATATTTAAAATTATATTGTTTAGACTTGAATAATATTTTTTAAAATAGATTTAAATTTATTATGTATAAAATTATATCCATTTAAATGAAAAAAATGTTTCTTGACAAATTGTAAATTTTCTATATGTTAGTTTAGTACCTCTTTGTGCACATAATATTAATTAAAATTTAAAAAAAAATAGAAAACATTTATGAAATAATGAATATTATTTTTCAAATAAAAACATCATAAAAATATTAGAGTCAGTTTTTATTTTTAATGATATAATGATTTTTTTATTAATAGTTAAAAATAGTGAATTTTAATTGAAAACTATTTTTATATTTAAATTTTTTATAAATATAAATTATATATTGAATTTATTTTAATGTAACATTAGTCAAATTATATATCCATTAAAACAATTTTTGTCATTATAATAATAATAATTATTAATATTCATATAATAAATTTTAATCATTATATCATTTTCTCTATCAAATGCCATGTTTTCTTTGCATCAGTGTAATTATATTTAAATTAAATTCAACATAATATATGATTTTAAAATCATAAAATGGATTCTGAATTATTAATATTAATAAATTATATTATCAAATAAGTTCAACATAATTTTTATTCATTATAATTATTTAATATAATAATAATTATTTATTGTAATTATCTTTAAAAGCGGTGATTTTTTTTGTTACGTGCACTTGTGTAAAAATAAAATTTCAAAATTAGTGTAATATTATTTGAAAAATCATATTTAGTATTTATAATCATTATTTGAAAATCATAAATAAATAAAATTCTATATTATTATTAAATAATTAATTATCAAGGAAAACACTAATTACAATGGAGAACATTAAAATATCAAAACTTAGTAAAACCTAAAAGCTAAGGTATGAGCTGTTGGAACATTTTTTTGTGGTGTTGTAAATAGAATATATAATTTATTGATAAATTATTTATAAATTTTTAACCAACATAAGATTATATTAACCACACATTATCGAATACATTTGAATACTTAAATTTTTTTTTGTCCTTTATAATTTTAAAAGGATAGTTATTACCCTAACATCTGAACACATCTTTGAAAATTTTGATTGGCCAAAACCTACCTAAACCACTTCCTATCATCCCTAATATCATTATAGAATATTTGTTTTTGGCATTATTACTCCCTATGAATTAATTCATTCAAATCATAAAGAGGATACTTGAAAAATAGATAATGGTATTCAAATGGGATTTTTATTATATTTTCTCCTCCTCCCCATTCAATTATTATTAATGAAAAATGAAATAAAAACATTAGTATCTAACATATAATGATATTTTATTTTAAATTAATTAACTAATAAAATTTCGACCTCCATCAAATGGGATACGAAATTGTCATACTTATGTGTGACAAACCACCATCTCACGAACAAATTTCATTCGTTTATCCATAACCATCACTCACATTTTCATAAAATGATGCAACAAAAGGAAATATATTATATTTATAACAATGTGGTATATATTTATTTTCTATATCATACGTTTCTTTTTATATTCTAATAAATATGTAACATGATATTGATTCTTGTGTGTACGGTAGACTACTGTCTCTCGAAGCGATGTGATTATTTTTTACTGGTGCTTTACATGGAAGATAATAAGTATCAAAATATATGATATAAATGAAAGACTAATAAAATTAATGGAGTATTTATAATCTGAAAAATATAATATATAATTTTATTTATAAGTTTCTCTCCAACTAAAAAGATATAGCTCGTTCATGTACATATGGAATACCTCCTTCAAGAAGTGATCTAACACCCTTTCCATCACCAAACCATGTGGTTGGATTATATCATAAAATTTATAGAAATAAAATTTTTTATAATATAATATTATTATTATATAAATTTATTGTATTTATTACCATTTTTATGTATGGATCATTAATTAATGGAAATATTATACAATAATAGGTACGATCTAGGGTGTCCATATGCATAATGTACTTAATTTCTAAAACAAATTCATCCAAGGTTATTAGAAAAATTATAGTAGAGGTATAAAAATTATAATTAATTCATTAATATTTTATTGGATATTATAGAACCATTATCAATTTAATAGGACTAACAAAATGGAATGATATATGAAAAAAGTGGTTATTTCCACAATCATGACATTAACTGGAAATTGATAATAAATTGGTATTAAAAGATTATAATTATATCACATAAGGTATTATATAAAAAATAATGATTTTGTAATATATTAATAGTATATAATTAATTATTATACTAGATGATTTAATGATCATGAGGTTCCTCAGGGATTATAGTATTGGGTATCTTGTCTCTCTTTTATTCATGGGAGGCATATGAAAATTCACAAATTGTTTCATTTCTGTTGTGTATATATTTCCAATTTCACATGATATATCATAAATTGTAGACTTTTCATTATATTTAATTTTAAATTTTATTTTATGACTTATTGGTGATTACATTTCAAAAAAAATACCAAATGGGAAAGAGATCTTTTTCTCAGTTAGCATTTTTTGATATATATGTTTGTAATGAGACTATAATATTTTATTAGAATTAAAAATTTTCCCCATGAAAAATATTATAATGAAATGATTTATTATATTTATATTCTAAGATTAGATAATATTTATTATTTCATGGGAATTATGATTAAATATTATCATTTTAGAAATGATATTATATTACAATTTCGTAATTTAACAAGTTCAATTCGAATTATGTGTCTATTAGAAATATATTATTATACATCCATAGTACAAAAATTAATATTAGTCTTCACTTTTTATTTATAAAGAATATATCGTTTACCTTCTCTTTCCACACATCATTCCCTCAATAATTTAAAATTATTTTTTAAATAATAATCATGTTTTTATCCTCTTCAGTTGAATACCCATTTTAGTCATAAAATTTTTTCTAGATATTTATTAAAATATTAATTTAAAATTCATAAAAAAATTTATTAAGAACATTTTCACCCATATATGAATTTCTAAAAATACCTTTTGAATGTAAAATTTGTATCTATTTCCAAATAATTCATATTTTTATTTTACTGAAAATGAGAAACCAATATCTTTTCAACATGCAGGGTGTGAGAAATATTTCTTGTTTTCATAATCACTAAATGATTTCCTGTTTAATTATAATTTTTTCAAATATGTGTGAAATGAAATATTTTTAATTAATATTTTGGAAATTATTTAGTTTTGAAATTAATTATATTAATGTAAATTTCATTTTGGAAAATATTTGAAAAAAAATTCTAAATGATAATAAATGTTTTATCCTGGAATGTTAAAAATTATATTAATGATTATTTTATATGTTTTTCAGAAATTGTTTTTTTTAATATCATATGAATTTTTAGTTTTCTAAATAACGACTTTAAATAAATATTTATCTTCCTCACAAAATATTTAATGAGATTTACCATTCAAAATCATTCTCTTTATATGATGACATCCATTGACATAACTTATGATTTTACTAGGATATTATGAATTTATAGGATTAATATTCATTAAATGAATGGATTATGATGAGGATATTTTTATGCAACCTGTTTCTATTCAATGGTTACATAATGAAACAATTATTATGAAACACATTTCTTTAACATGGGAAATGATTTAATGAAATAATAAAATTATTATAATACATGTCTCATTTCGACATGTAATTATATGATGAAATTATTATGTAATTAATTTCGTTTCAAGGGTTATGATATGTTGAATGATTTATTCTCTTTTGGAGGTTATATTTGTTATTTTAAATATGTGATTGATGAGACCTATATCTCCATACATTATATTGGCTAACATTTAATCTCTTATGCTTTTTGACTATACAATAGTTTTTTACCAATCCGTAAAAGGATGGTACATGGGTGGAGAGATCATGCCAAAAAATTTCTTTCCCTAGTTTTTTTCCCAAGCCTGAAATAGGTAAACTCGGGCATATCCACTGAATAACCTATTAAGAATTTATTAGTGGTTAGAATTGTTTTTTATTTTATATGATTATGTATATGATAAAATTATATATATTACACCAATTACATGATCTAATATATTAGGTTTTTTGATTCACTTAGGAGTCATTCTTAATGAACTATCAATCATTATTCCATGAATAAAGAATTTGATCATTGATATTCAAGGCATGATATTGTAAGGATATTATCATGTTCTCATACACTTATGTTTATATAATTATGATATATATTCATTTTTACCGACATTTAGTATCTATCATCGTGGTCTCTAATGTTTTTTTCCGCATATTATGAATAATTGTTATATGAATGTTTTGTTTTGAAGAGAACAAAGGGGGGGATATTTATAGATAACATTGATGATTATTTTTAAATTGAGAATATTATGTTTGATGATTCCAAATGCACTAAAATGTTAATGTCCTAATACAGTTATTGGATTAATTTAATTAATATTCATATAAAAATATTTAAAATCCATTAATGTGAATAATGGATCGATATAAGAACACAATACATTTGAAAACCTATCATTTTGAAAATAACTATTTTATTAGTAAATAAAAATTCAACATACAATGAAAATTTTAAATTATATCTAGGAATTTTCCCTAATAATTACATATTCATTTTTATATAATTATTGAATAAGAAGTAATTTAGTGTCATCTTCCAACAATTCGATTCAACTTAATGATAAAAAATATTTTTACCATTCAATAAAATATAAAATATCATTAACGAAGAATTATTGTGAACAAAATTTAGGAATGATGTTTTAAATTATAATAATTAACTCTTTAAAAATAGTTTTAGATCTAAAGCACACATATAATATGACAATGTCAAGTGTTATGTTTAATTTCATGTATTCTAAAATTTTTTTAACTTTGTTTTTGTTATTTTACCCAAACCGAATTGATATATATTTTCAATAGTTACTATTTATAATAAAAAGAAGTTAAATTTCCACTATTATGTCTTATTAAATTTTGAGAATCTAATTATGGAATCTATTTTACAGAATTAAAAATTTAGAAGTGTTAGAGATTCATTTCCATATAAGGTTGTAAAACACAATGAAAAACATTTTCATAAATATAAATTTTTATATATATATATATTCCATGGTGTAAAAAACCCATTAATTTTTTGTAATTTAATTTTATATAATTTATAATATATAAATTTTACAAATAAAAATAATTATTATTTATTTTATAAATGAATAAATTTAATAACATAATAAACTCATAGAAATAATTTCTTGAATTTATTTTGTTAAGCCTATAAATAAAAGGATACAATAACCATGTATAATTCATAGTTATTTTTAAATAAGTAATTCATATTTAATAAAAGTATAATTATACTATATAGTGATAAAATTTAAATAAAAAAGAGTTTTTAAAAATATTTTATTTATCAAATAGAAATGAAATATCTATTAAAATTAGTAATTAACATTATTCACTAATAATCATATTTTTTAAAAAACACTAATATTTCACTTTTTGAGAAATTTTATATGACAATTTACCAAATTGTTATATTTTTATTGTATTATATTTTTATTGTATTATATTTTTAAATGTGGTTTAAATTAATAATAATAACGACTTATATATAAAATTTATTTTCTTTGGAAAACATAAAATGGATCTAATGAAAATATCGTACTCATATATTATGAATTAATAAATAGATTTAAATTAATTAGAAAATAACTATATATTTATCATTATGGGACTAATCTAACTCAAACTGTTCAATTTAACATCTATATTATAATATTGTGTAGTTAATTTTTTTATCTGTGTTGATTCTCATGAAAGATGTCATACAGATATAATTATTTAATGAAAAATAAAATTTATAATCTCAAGAAGTTATGAGGTATGGTTTACCAATAAAGGATGATATGTTAGAAAAATTACAAGGTAATTAGATTTTTTCTATGATTAAATTTCTTTCAGGGTACTACTGTGATATTGATAAATAAGGAAGGCCTTCCCATGACAATTTTCTAGAGTAGGAATGGACTATGTGAAAACCATTTCATGTTTTATGTGTCATAATGTGATCCATCACTATTCATTGAAATAATAAATAGGATTTCACATCAACAACATGACTAAATTATCATTATATTCATGGCCTATTACATGATATATTCTAGGAATTGTTATATTCATGTAGGGAACCATTAGATTGTATTGGGTACACATTGAGAAGATCTTCTTGATTTAAAACATACAAATTGAAAAAAAATTAGAGGACCAGTTCTTTAGGAATTTAATTTATATGCAAAGGACTCCACATGACTCATATAATGTAGAGGTTGTGATGTATTCTCGAGCCTTAGAGAATTTTTTTTGAGATCTATTATTTCCTTCTGATTGTAGGGTACTATCAAAATTTCATTCATGACTTCTCTCATTTCTAACTAATGATGAATGAGATGAAAAATTAGGTGTTGATTGAGTGTGATGATCTATGTGAAGAGGCCTTCCTATAGATGGAGATGATAATGATGGTTTCTCAAGTAAAGATTATTAAATATCCTCACACTTGATATTATGTTTACATTTATTTCTCAATTTTTGGGATGTTAGAAAATATTATCTATAGTAATCATGAAATATTTATCTTCCCATTAGTTTTCAACCGACATGGTGAATTACCCAATTAATTATTATAGTTAGAAGTTGTTTTCATTTTTTAAGTTTCAATAACATTATCTTTCTAGTGAGTATTTTTTATCCACAATAAGTACATGTTATTTGAAACATTTTCCATCAGCTAGGACTGAGTATGAGGAGGTTTCATTTAGTTTACTTTCTATAACCTTGCAACTATGATGTTAACTATTCTATAATTAATTGTAATTTATTTATAAATTCTATAAAATGGAAAACAAATGAGGAACAAAATCCTGGATAGTGGTCTGTATAATAAGGATATATCCTTCTTATATGAATGGTTTCAATACAAGTCGTTATAAATAGGGATTATGGAGTAATGAACTGTGAACATTTAGTTATCAGATTCTATTTTTTTAAGCAGTAGATAAGATTAATATCCCAAGTGCATAAGGATGGGGGAGTCCCTGGTGGTGGATGATTTTTTCAGAGGGTGATCCTTAGATGATGATTGAAATATAAACAATCCTATGAATATAGTAGTTTATATTCCTTTAAATGTGACTTGATGAGAAACTCAAATGATTCAAAATTGGATATATATCCATGATTGCTGAAGATATATAATTATGTTAGATGTTTTCTTTGGTTTCCAGTATTAAAAAGGGTGAAAATCACATTGTTTTTCTATTTCTAGAATAATATAGGTTAATGGAATAGAATTTCCATCCAATTTTTTTTTTACATTAGGTAGTTCTATAATTCATTTTCATATATAATTACATGAATATGTAACTCATTTCCTAGATACAAAAGAATAATATGACTCATTATGTTACTTGGACGATAGTAAATTGGTTGAATAATGTGGGACATTTCAAACCAATTTAGGAGAACCATTTACTGTATGAGTTGGGAGTAATGTATATGTGCCTGATTGTGATCCAAACTGGAGTTACTTTCAGAATCATGTAAAATAATGACTATCAATTCAATAAAAGTTTATTTTAGTATTACATAGGTCTACTATATCATGTTCAAACATATTACTTTGTAACATTTATATAATTATATATAGTTATATTAGATGATCGAGATATTAGATTATAAACTGTGTGCATCAGTTTTGATAACCAATGGAGCTTTGTATCATCACATTAAAATGATTAATTTGATATTAAAAAATATTCTTTACTTAAATTTATAATTCAAATTTTTAATATCATTATAGTAAGTAGTTTCTATAAAAAATATTCTTGCATGAGGCTAGTGATGCAACAATATTTGGGCCATTTTTGTTGCAATGGATCATAGATACAATGTGACTAATTTAGAAAATATTACTATCTATATTGAGAGGGAAATAATCATATTCCAAAAAAATAAATATAAACTTGGTATACACTACAGGAGACTATGTGTTAATATAGTTTTCTCCTATATTATAAAATTGATGTTCATATTTTAAGGAAATATATCTAAGGTATTTCTTGACCATTCAAGATAAAAGAGACTATTTGTATACAAGAATTCCATTTATATAATCTTCTATGACATTGGTGTAATCATGATGCATTCAATGTGACCTATATTTGGACGAACATGCATGATCCTACTTATCTAATTGACTAAAAACATTTTTGTGTGTATAATGGAGCAAATTTTTTTGAACACATTATGCATATCATTTAACATAGTGAGAAACCATTTTAAGGGATTAAGTTTTATCTTCTCAAAGGCCAATTGAATCATTGATATATTCATGAGGATACATATGAACAAAATTATAATAATTTGGCATAGTGAAATTATCTATTCCATAAATATAGAAAGAACAACTTAATGGGGATGATAAGACATTCATGGGAGTGAATAATAATATCCTCAACACTGATGATATGAATTTATTAATATGATACTATGAATACATTCATTTTTTGATTCAATTCGTTATATGTCTTAGTGGTATAGGGTCTTGAAGATATGTCTTAGAGTATTTGGTTTCTTATATGATGTTTGGTGGATTAAATAAGGTCACTAGCAGACTGATGCGGTGTACATTAACATTCATGGTGCTATAAGTGGGATTTATAATTAAAAAAATTACTTTGAAACTCTAGTTGGAAATGAATAATGTTTTCATTTTTTTTTCTTAGAACATTGTTCATATAAAGGATATACATTATCTCTCTATTCTAGAAACTCATATATTAGTGGTATTAAATCCAAAATACCTATAATTTTTTTTACACTTCCCTTATCTGATTATTGGACTTAGTCACATTTTAATCCTATGTCATTATGAGTGAAAACTATTGGAGTTTTCCCCATAATGTTCAAGGATTATTCTTCCTCTCCTCATTGGATCATTAATTATAAATTGATTTTTTTCATACATCATGGTATGATCTCTATTTTCCATTTTTAGTTCTTTTATTTTTAATGATATTCCCATATATAAATTACACATGCTAAAAATAAAATATTATATACCAGAAACTTATAGAGAATTCATTGTTGATTTACAGATTTATTTTTTATAAAAAAAATATTTTTTAAACACATTTTGATAATTTTATATCAACCATTAGTGGTTAATGTTATCTAGTATACATTTCAGTATTTCATCACATATAATGACCCTATCCATGAATCATAATTCTAAAAACCATATTATGATTGATTATGAAATTTTTATGTGTGAACTGGTTTATGATCATTATTTGGGTACATACTCATGATGAATCATTTATATTGAAAATAACATGCTGAATGTAGGATTTTATTTAATTCATTTATAATAACTTGATGTTATTTGGGATATTTGGATAAAAGTACGTTCCTAGTTTATAAAAGAAATCCTGTTATTATATGTTTGATAAGATTTTGTATCCCATGAGACCCTTTCTATGTATGGATTCTTTCTTCATTTTTATATCTCTATTTATATGGGGTACATTCAAAGCCTATCAAATTTTCGATAAGCCATTATTTTTTTCTAACAATGTTATACATTTCTTATATATTTATTAATTTAATATGGAATATATTATTTGATATATTTATGCATGTTATACATTGACTTAAAAGTGGGAGTTAAAATATCTAGTGAAACCTTTGTATCAATTTTAATTTTTAAAAATGGCACTAATGGACCTACAAAACCCCATAGGGGAGACTATTAAATGTTATGACACATAGATTTTGGGATCTATATATAAGGTGCTTAACTATAGATATTGTAGTGTGTTTATCCAACAGGGGTATAACTGAATATACAATTATAAGATTGATTATATGCTTGTATGGTGTACTAATGGGTACACACATACATATTTGTATTATTACATTGAATCAATAATTTAAAGAACATATTAGATAGTAGTATGTGTCAATTCTACCCACCAATTCCATTTACCATTGTATTATGGGTTAATGCTAACAACCAATCCTATTTCGCATCGCATATTATGAGATATAACATCACCTAATGTACTGGAATGTTATATAGGAACACCGATATCAACATTGTTGTAAATATAGTTGACACATGAATAATCATTCAAACTGAAACATACATAAACATAGGGGTACCTGTGGAAATATTCGAGTACCAAAATCATGAAATAAAGCATAACCAATGGGTATATCATGAAACTATCCATGAAAGAAAGGGATTAGAACATACATGGACGTTAATAGGGTAAAATAGTCATATAAAATGGTAATTGATGTCAAACATAAGTGACAACATAAAATAAATGTATTTTAAAAACATTAGCATTAAAAATCACGCAGATTTATGGAAAATACTATCGAGCTTTTAAAAGAGAGAAAATGAATGTATTTTATATAAAAAATAATTAATCCAATAATGTTCTAATAATAAAAATATTTATTTTATAAAGTAAATGGAGGGTTAGAATAGGGTATATTTATCATAAAATATTGTAAAAAATCGGGATGTTCCCTTAAAATAGTGTTTCATATCAGAAATTTATTTTAAGGGAGCCTTTTTAAAAAAAATGTTTATCCTCAAAAGAGACTAGTAATGGGTATTAATAAATTAATATTCAAAATATAAACATCACTAATAATTTTTACATAAATAGATAAGACAACTATTTTTTGATCTAATGAATGATATTTAAACCTGAAAGAACATATATGGTTTGGGTAGATTTTGTTACGTTTTATTGGCATGGTTTCTGGTGTAAATGAGAGAGATTTATGAGTGAAAAATTGGATTTTTATCACTTATAATTCATGATGGATGAATTGGGGAGGTGAATAATCATACTCCATTATTATGTATTACACATAGAATTTTATATCATAGAGGACACCTAGATAAAGAGTTAAATTTAGAGGATCCCTTACCATAAATCTAGTTGTTTTATCCACTTGTGTTTAATGGAATGAATAAACAATTTTGTTTTATTAAATAACATGGTTTGAACCTCATATATATTTAATTTTTTTATTATAACATTTTTTTTATTCATGACCTTTTTTATTTTTTAAAAGGTTCAATTTCACTTTTTGTGTTCATTTGCATACTTTGATTTAAATGACTAATTCATGTTCCAATAATCACAAATAATGAAAAACGTTTTCTAGAATTTACTTTTTACATTATTATTGATCATACATGAGATAAATGTTTATTAAAATTAATTTTTTTATTTGAATTGATGATGATTTATTATATAAAACGATATGTAAAATATTTTTGGTTAATCAGTGGGTTTTGATTACAACGAACATGTTTTTATTTATAACATAATACTATTTGTACAAAAAGGATTACAGATCCTTAACATGGATATATATTCTATATAATAATCTTGTTCAATAATAAGACAAATGATTTCTTGACTCTAATAAAATATGATAATTGAAATTGATATATTGTGGTCCATAAATGATCTAAATTAACATATCTCAAATAGTGTTTTCATTTCTTTCTAATCAAATATTGGGAAATGCGAGAATATAGAAATGTATCCTATTATCATAGCATTATTCAAATATATTTATGTTACTTGATTTATCATACCATTTGGGTGAATGGAGGTGAGTAAATAAATATGAAAATAAAATAAAATAAAATAAAATAATAGAACTAGAAAGATCAATTTACTTCCTAAATTTGTCTGCATTGATAACCTCTTATGAGGAGAGGTTTCAGTGTTTTGAAGAGACTAGGGGACTATAGACGCAGAGGTGGAGCTTGGGGAGATATTTGGGCAGAATATTGGAATGGAACAAGGAAGGATAGGTGTGAAGTGAAATGGGAGTGATGGGTTTTATAATGGAGGATTGTAGGGTTTTCATAATTCTTAATCCTTAGTTTATTATTTTCCTTAAAACCAGAAATAATGATGATTCCATGACCAATTTTAGTCATAAATGCATGTGAGTTTGAGATTTGGTTTCTTGATTCACTTTTTATGTTATTTATAGTGTATTTAAATTATAGTTTAGTTATATAGTAAATTAATGTATTTTAATAGTCACCAAAAATTCTAGTATTTCAAAAAAAAATACCAAAAATTCAATGTAAGAATTTTTTGACATGTAGATTCAAAAAATGAAATCATTTTTTCTAAACTAATTTCCTAAATATTATTAATTTAATATTTATTTTATATCATAATTTATTATCAAAAACTACTTTTAAAATAATAATTTACATATTCTAAAATATTGTTATATTATACATTTAACATGAAAATTACTTATATATTATTATAGGTAAGGTTATTATTTATAAATTTATATCACTATTTATAAATATATGTTACTATTACTATGGTTTGGTTAATATACACCAAAAATTATGTTTTCTTATCAAACTAAAAATAAATAACTGATCATAATCATCTATGTCATATTTTAAAAATTCAAATCATAGAAGCAAAAAACATAAGATTAATGGTCACATAGTACATAGAACTTCAATTTGTTGTGATATCATGTGATTATATAACATATTTATAGAAAATTTATTAATGATATTGGGTCATCACATTCATCCCCCTTATGAAATTTCTCCCTCAAAAATTAGTTTTAAATTATAGTCCATCAACAAGTGCGGGGACTTTTCCTTCATTTCCTCCACTTATTCCCATGATGCCTCTTCGTACTTGTGGTTCTGCCATAGTAAATTGACCTGGTGGGTAGGCTTCTTGTGTATGACCTTATATATTTGATCAATGATCTCCACTAGATATTCTTCATTGTTAAGATCATCCTCCAACTATACCACCTCTGGAGAAAGTATATGTGAATTGTATGATATGTACATACTTAATAGGGATACATGGTAGATATCATGTACATTCAACATGGTAGGTTGAAGTGTCACTCAATATGGTACATCCCCATATGATCATGAATCTCTAATGGAATGATATCCAGGGGGAATATATTTCATTTCTTCCCGAATCACATTACATTCTTCCACACAAATATATGGAGAAATATCGTGTCTCCAACATTGTACACAAGGACTCATCAATTATTATCAGCATAAATGTTTTTGTCATGATAGGGAATCCATGATGTGATAAAAATTATTTTTCACCATCTCTACCATTACATCATCCATTAATTTTCCTAGTAGCTTACGCTCACTGGCATCATCCCAACACGCCATTATTCTTCAACTTCTCCCATAATAAGATTTATATAGTTCCATTCAGAGGATTAAGTGGAAACATTTATTTTAGGATAATTCAACCAGTGGAAGATATTGGCCCCATCATCCATATAATTCCATAAAAAACACTATCAACATATCTCAATTTGTCTGAATAGTTCACTCAGATTGGCAATCGGTTTGAGGATGATAGGTCGTATTATGGATCTGTTCAGTCCTTAGATCATGTTGGATTCTATTGTAGATCTTCAAGTATAATCTTTTTTCACTATCGAAAAAATATATTGTTGTACTCCTTGAATCCTTACAACATAATTAATATATATATGTGTGTGAAATTTGATATATTGATAGGTTTTATAGAATCAGGATAAATTAAGGTGCCTTCGTAAGACAATCCACAATAACCCACATAGCATTATTTTATCTGGATGTCCTTAGAAACCCAGTGAAAAAGTATGTGGTGATTTTTCCCACCTCCATGTTAGAATTGGTATTGGTTGCATCATCCCCTTTTATTTTATCTTCTCATCCATAAATTTTTGATATATTAGTAAATCTGATATATATTCAGCAATCTACAATTACATATTGTCCCACAAAAATTTTTCTTTGATATCTCAATAAATATCATTGCTCCCTTTATAGATAGAGATGGATGATCAATGAGTGTCATTTAAAAGCTCTGTATTCATCACTGGATCAGATGGAACACATAATTGTGTCACATATATTACAACTCATTCCTTATCAATTTTAAAATCTGTGGATTTCCCATTTCTGACAACTTCCTCCATTTTTATATTATCCACATCTTTTATTTCAGCATCCTTTATTTTTCCCCATAAGGGATGGTTGAAAAAATATTTTAGAATTTATTGATGATGTTCCAATGATAATGATTCCCATTTCCATCATCTGCAAATCATTGATGATTGGATCCCTTTCATTTCCCATCATTGATAAATATGAAGGATGCTTTCTACTTATAGCATCTTCAACCTTGTTTTCATTTCCGGGATGGAAGTGGATTGAGAAATAATAATCCTTGATGAGATATATCTATCTTTTATGGAGAATATGAATCAATTTTTGTGTGAATATGTTTTTGAGACTCTTATTGTCAGTATAAATCTCACACTTCTACACATAGTGATAATGCCACCAGATTTTCTATGCAAGGACATTGGAACCAACTCTAGATCATGCGTATGATAGTTTTTCTCATGTATTTTCAGCTTACTTCCAATGTAGGATATCCCTTTATAATTTTTCATTATCACATATCCTATACCCATCTTTAAAGCATCACTATACACCAATAATATTTATCCACTTATTGGGAGTGTGTGTACTAGCGTAGTTATAAGAATATTTTTAAACTCCATTAACAATCATCACTTTATTGAGTCTAGTGAAAAATTAATCCCTTCCATGTCATATTTTTAATGACCGGGAAATTTCAAGGAATTTTTTTTCATAAATTCTTTGGAATTTTATGAGTCCTCTGTTCTTTACAGCGCTTGAATCGGAGGCCCGGAGTGATCGTAGTGATCCTTTGATTTTTTGTTAAGCTTTAATTAACACACATAAGCAGTTTTCCTAAAAAAAGTGGAATAAAATTTAAATGGTTACTCATATCAGAAATATGAGGGCACCGTTGGGCTCAAGATGGCAGGTTAACCTTAGGCGCGACTTACGTTTAGTCGGTGCGGACCTACTGTGAAAAATCCCAAAAATGGCATAACCGTAAATAAATTAATTATATAAATTAATTTATTTTTCAAATTCTTATAACTCACAAACGGTAGCTCGGATTAAAAATCTGATACCACCACAGAAATGATGAGGGAATACTTTGTTTAAGAAGATAATAACATTGGTCGGCATGGGCTAGAAGAATAAGTTAGTTTTTGGCCCAAAATAAAATTATTATGAGACAATTATTTTATTGTAAAATTCATAACATCTAAATGGTGATTTAGATTAAAAATCTGAATGTACGGTTAGATTCTTCGGGGTGTTTTTCACCTAGGTAGAGCCTAACCTTGACTAGCGCGATTCGAGGGTGACTGATTATAATTTTCTGAACTTTTTTTAGGCAAGTTCAGTAAACGTACATTTGGGATTTTATATCATTTGAACATTTGTTCAGAATTAAAATCTAAGGGCATTGTTGTACTCGCAGTGTGGGTAATTTCATAGTGAGTCCTTCACTGTAGTTGCGTTCTGAAAATTTTTGAAGTTAGTTTTTGGATTTTTATTAATGAAAATAATAATAAAATAAAGTACAACACTTTATTTTATTTATAAGTTTTGTTCTGTTGTGTGTGCCGTTAGTTGGTTAAAAGCTCCACTTGGGAGTCGGTGGTGGGACCACCACACCCTAACCTACCATGGGAGGATAATTACGGTGGGGACCACATGATTAGCATAACCTTCCATGAGAGGTTATGATGTGGGGTCCACACATGGCTTAACCCCCCATTTAATGGGGAGGTAGAAGAAACCTCTCAACCCCCCATCAATTAATTTATTTTGTGTCGACATAAAATTAATTGGTGTAAATAAATTTTATGTGTCAATGTAAAATTAATTGTTGTCATTTAATTTTATGTGTCAACGAGAAATTGATTTCTATCAGTTAATTTTATGTGTCGACTTGAAATTAATTGCTCTAGATTAATTTTTTGTGTCAACATAAAAATTAATTGTTGTCAATTAATTGTATGTGTCGATATAAAATTAATTCGTGTATTTTGTTTTGACGTAGGCTAGGTGGGTGAACCTTCTTGGCATCCTCCTCTTTTTACTGTACCAACAAACCCCTTAATTTTTTCCAACACAAATTAATTCGCCAGACCCCCCCCCCCTTTAATTATGTAACTGCATCATTATAATTTAGGAAGTATCCTAATAATTGAACCGTTATAAATTCCATGATTGTTACATACCTCTCCCCCTCTCCTATATATAGGGAGCTTAGGAGAAGGATTTGGGATTTCTTCACCAAGCAACGATGCACTGGTAAAGTATCACGACACCCAACACTTGTAGAAACTTATCTTCTCCAATGAAGAACATGAAGATGCCGACGCTAATAATACTTCCATGGCTTCTTCCTCATATCCCCCTTCCGATGTGGGACTTCTCTAACAAATGTTCTTCCTTCCTCTTCGACTTCAACCGACTGATGCACAGGCTCGGAAGTGGAAGCATACGGTGAACGACGACAACAATGTCTTTCCCCATGACAAATGAACACTAGAAAATTAAAGAGGCAGGGTTGTGTGTTATGTTGATTAATTCTTAATAATCTCTAGTTAAAACAACATCTTGAGATGCTTTCTATCGCTCTAACGTAGAGGGTTTGGGCTGCACGAACATAGTCTGACCCCTTCGCAACCATTATGTTTTCAGAACCCCAGATCGACATCGACGTAACAGAAACATGACAATGTGGCGACGACGAAGAAGATGGAAAACAGAGGTTACACTTCCTGCAACCTCCACGAACCCCGCCGCCATTCGGGCGATGCCCGACCCTCCTACCCACGTGCTATCGGTGCACCCTGCACCTGCCCGGCACCCCCCTGGCGCCACCCGGCGCCATGGACGCCTACCCAGCACCCGACCGGCTACACGGCTGGCACCGCGCCCTTCCCGGCACAACCGCAGCCTGCCCGCACCCTGCACAGACGGTCGTTGTCCTCTCGAGATGAGTTGTCCATGATGTTCGCATTGCGGCGCCGACCGGACCTGCCACTAGCCTCTGTGCCGAGTCCCCCACGTGGAGACATCAGCTCAAATTGTACACGCATTCCTTTGGGCCAGGCCCAGCGGGCGGAACTGGCCAACGGGCTGGGTCATACCAAGAAAATCTGACCAGGTCGACCAAGACTGAGTTTCGCTGAGTCAGTCCGACCGGGTCGGAATGGACCTGGTCCCACTTTTGACATTTTTCTTTTGTTGGCCATATCTTTGGCACCGAATGTTCATTTGAAGAACCGTTAGTTGTGCTGGTAATATATTTGAGAATATGCCCCTTCAAAAAAACCCATGGGAATTCGAGGTAATGTTGTGATACGGTCGGGTTGGTTCGTTCACAAAACCTACTGCACCCGCGAGACAAGAAGGATAATAACTCACAGAATGGGCGTCTCATCGACGGGCCATATATTTCTTTGAGACCCCTATGATGAGGAAGTCCTTTGGGGTACCTCTATGCAAGACTTATTAACACATGGAGTATTGACCAGTATCTCATTGAGAGGATCCTCTCAAAGATGAGCAGACATAGTGTGGAGGCCTAGATGTTGTAGACCTGACGACTGCTTGACTGATTCGACTCGGAGTGATGCGACTAGACCAGTGTATGGAGCACCCAATTTGGTGGCAGACCGATGGAGGACTGAGCACCTGGTTTGGCAGCAGACCTACAGTACATGACAGGAGGATTACCTCTATCGGCTATTAGGGGGAGCACCCAGTTTGGCGGTAGACCAATAACGGAGGAGCGCCCAGTTTGGAAACAGACCTTTGGTACTCGATAGGAGTACCTCGACAGTCTATGGTTAGTGAGAAGAGTCTTAGAGTCGCAATAGGGTCACTATACTCGATAGAGGAGGATTTCTACATCTATTGTGGTTTCATTAATTAAAATCCTAGTTTGAGATGAGTCAATGACCTTTGCGATTTCCTCATGATTGAGATTGGTCACATGATAACATAGGTATACGTATGGGCATATACCTATGTAAATGTTATCTATTGAGATATTTCATTGTGGTTTATCATTTTTGTATTTTGTGAAACCTTGAGGGTTTTAGGGTCCCTACCGTGTATTTTTATACTCACCCCTACACGGGCTATGCCCGCATCTCGTTGTGTTGGATGTAGGTGACATACAACACTGACCGAGGAAGAGTATACGAGGACTGGACCATATCGGTAGGTGGACACTCAGCATGACGGAACACAGAGCAGACCGATACATGTGGAGTTCTGAGAAGGACATTTGTACCTACCCTTCATGTGGTATCCGTGGTGAACGATCCTGGAGCTTCTAGTCACATTCCAGCTATTTTTCTTTTAGTTGTACTTTCATTCAGTTGAAGTAGTACATTTCTATTGGGATTGTATTTCTCGACCCTTAGTACTTTTAGCACACTTTCAATACATCTTAACTTAGTTTTTTCGTCCACATGTACTTTGGTTGTGTATAAAGGAAATTCCTTCCCAATTTTTTAGAAATTACGCCTTTTGTGCTCGAGGCCAGCCCCTGGCCTATGGAAGGAGGGCTTGGGGTAGCCATGATATGGGCCCCGAGGGATGGATCATGACAAATTTGTATCAGAGGTCGTCGGTTCTACCGTAATACTTAGGACTCTGATATTTTATTTCTATGATGAAATAGTGTTAAGGGAACTAAGTGTGGTTTTCAGTTCAGGGTGTATAAGGTCGGTGTGGGCAATCGACGTATCCATACACCAAGACCCTGACTTTTGATTTCCGATATAGTGCACAAAAACATTGATTGCATGATTGTTTTCAAAATATTTCATTAATTCAGCTCATACTATGTCAGCTCACCAGGTATAGTCTTTGACAATGTCACAACTTTTTATTTCAGGATGCCTCTCTACGGACGACCCGCTAAATCACCAATAGTTGTACATAATGATAGCCTGCCGAGCGACGATGCCTCATTATAGGGACCTCTCACAATGGAGGCACCATCAGAGGCACCAGCAGTACTAACACCCGTTGGGCCACAGATGCTACTAGCCCCAGTAGTAGGAAATGCACGCAACTTGAGCGTGCTGTACGAGTTCCAGCACCAGAGGCCACCCAGGTTACAGGGAGAGACAGACCCATAGGAGGCTAGGGATTGGATGGAGGCTATGGTGAGAGTCTTTAGTCTAGTAGGGACACAGGTAGACATCATGGTGATCTTTTCTTCCATCCTCCGTCATGTAGCACCTCGCAGATAGTGGAGCCTAATGCTCTAGATGCACAACGAGGTGACACTTCTGTGGGAAGTCTTCGTGATCCTGTTCCGGGTGGAGATTGTACTCGCCACCCTTTGAGCGGTGCAGATACAGGAGCTACTACGTATTCAGTTGGGTAGCATGACGGTGGTGCAGTACTCAGAGATGTTCACATACTTCTCGCTCTACTCTATAGATATAGTACGAGACCCGTAAATCCGAGCCTGGACATTTGAGTAGGGGATCACGCGAGAGATTAGATCCTCTATAATTTCTCACAGCATCCCGATGCAGATAAGGGTGTTAGAGCGATCCCTCCTAGTGGAGAGTTTCATTGCTGAGAAAACTCCAGCAGTGAGAGCCACCACTAGTCGACATGCAGCAAAGTATTTTGCAGCTGGAAGTAGGAACATGACGCAGAGGTCCCATAGGACCAAACATATAGGTCTTCGACCGCATGACTCAAGATCGGTAGTGTGGGGAACCCAGGGTGGAGACAGATCCATGCATACCAGGAACGGGCAGTGGTAATCCTATGGCGGGTTGGTCAGATGGCATGTGACTATCCGACCTGCCATGCAGAGGATCAGCAAATAGATGAAGGACCTCCCGGCTAGAGGTAGAGGTTCAATCAAGATGGTCTGCAGGACGAGGGAAGATTTGGCAGGGGAGCTTACCGTGCATCTGGAGGTGGACGACGCTTGGTGGTGTTGACACCACCACCACCAGGAGGTTCACCCCGACCGTAGGGAACGAGTGGACATGGAAGAGAAAAAATTTGGGCAGCTGAAGCATATGAAAATAGAGCTCTAGAAGTAGGTAGATAGGAGCGAGACTAGTTCTAGGCATAGATGACATTGTTCATGATGCTTCTAGCTTTGTAAATGTCATTTTTTTGGTGGAGTTTTGTCTTTGTACTTTGAGACATGGTAATAGAAAACACTTTTCTTTGTGAAGTATGCTTTCCTTCATTTTTGTGTACCGAGAGGATCCACTTTAAACTGTTGACTTGACCCTCACATTTGAGATTCCTACTGGAGGAGAGCCAGTGACCACACACTTATGCTTACAGTTTGACACTACCCATGGAGGTGAATGAAACCGTTGGATCTCTTTTTAGTAACGTTGAGGCCTTACGACATCATCTATGACATGGATTGTACTATTCATGTAAGGATTGACTATATTAGGCAAATAATGTGTTTCATCCAGCGGATGAGACCAGATTTTCCTTTTCGGAAAAGGATAAATCTTAGCAGCTCTTGTAAAACGTTGGCAAGGTGGCTTACCACATGGCCCTTACACCTCAGTTGCACCTGGTGCATGACTTCTCCCACGTATATCAGTAGAGGAGATGCGTGCACAAATAGTCCCACATAATCGACCATGGGGAGCTGGACATCGATGACGGGGTGACTTTCACAGTGGTTCTAGTTCAGATTTAGGATCAACAGGAGTGGGTCTCGCGTGGATGATTGATACCCTTGGTGCACATTCACTGGCTGCACGGGAACCTCCGGGAGAGTATATGGGAGCAAGAGTCTCATATTCACTCTCATTAACTCCTATTTTTTTCCCTAGTGTGTGTTGTAGCAATATGGGGACGTAAATCCTTGAGGTGGGTGTAATGTAAATACCTAAAAATTTCAAGGAAATTTTTTTTCATAAATTATTTGGAATTTTATGAGTCCACAATTCTTGAAGGCGCCTGATTCGAGGTCCGGAATTCCCGGAATGATCCGTTGAAGTATTGTTAAACTTAAATTAATGAGCATAAGCAGTTTTCCTGAAAACATGGAATAACACTTAAATAGTTACTCGGATCATAAATCTGAGGGTACCATTATGCTCTAGATTGCGGGTTTACCATAGGCGCGACTTAAGTTTAGTCAGCGCAGACTTCCTTTGAAAAAACCCAAAAATGGAATAACCATAAATAAAATAATTAAATAGATTATTTTATTTTTCAAATTCTTATAACTCCCAAAAGTTAGCTCGGTTTAAAAATCTGAGAACACCTCAGAACATATGATAAGAAGATACTAACATAGGCTGGTGCGAGCCTATAGAAAAAGTTAGTTTTTGGCCGCAAATAGAATAATTAAGTGACAATTAGTTTATCGTAAAATTCATAACTTCTAAACGTTGAGTTGGACTAATGATCCAAGTGTACCTTTGGGTTTTTCAGGGTGTGTTTCACCTAGGTAGAGCCTAACCTCGCCCGTCGTGAGTTGAGGGTGACTGATAATAATTTTCCAAACTTTTTTCGGGTACATTCAGTAAACGTACGTTCAGGATTTTATATCATTTGAACCATTCCTTTGAATTGAAATTTGATGGCACTGTTGAAGTCGATGTGTCGGTAATTTCTTGCGAGACCTTCACCGCATTTGCGTTCTAACGAGTTTGGAAGCCATATTTTACTTTTTATTAAAGAAAATAATAATAAAATAAAGTACAAAAAATTATTTTATTTTTATGTTGTGTTGTGATGTCTGTGTAGTTAGTTGTTTAAAATCTCCAATTAGGAGTCGATGGTGGGACCACCACACCCTAACCGCCCATGGGAGGATAATTGGGTTGGGGGCCACCCGAACAGTATAAACTCCCATGATAGGTTATGAAGTGGGGTCCACAAGTGGCTTAACCCCCATTTAATGTGGAAGGAGAAAAAACCTCTCATTGCCCCATCAATTAATTTTTTTTGTCGACGTAAAATTAATTGGTGTTAATTAATTTTACGTGTTGACGTAAAATTAATTTATTCAATTAATTTTACTTGTCGATGAGAAATTAATTTCTGTCAATTAATTTTACGTCTCGATGTCAAATTAATTTCTCTCAATTAATTTTCTGTGTCAACATAATAATTAATTATTGTCAATTAATTTTATGTGTCTACATAAAAATAATTTGTGTCTTTTTTGACATAGGCTAGGTGGAGGAAACTTCTTGGAATCCTCCCCTTTTTACTCTGCCAATGCACCTCTTAAATTATGCCAATGGAATTTAATTTTCTAGACCACCCCTTTTAATTAAGTAACCGCATCATTGGAATTTACGAAATCTCCTAATAATTGAACCGTCATGTTTTTCATGATGGTTTCATACCTCTCCCCCTCTCTTATATATACGAAGCTTGGGATAAGGTTTTGGGATTGCTTCACCAAGCAATGATGCACTAGTAATGTATCGCGACACCCAACACTAGGAGAAACTTATCCTTTCCAACAAAGGTTGTGAAGACGCCAACATCGATGCTACTTCCTCAGCTTCTTCCTCAGAACCCCCTTCTAACGCGGGACCACTCTGAGGACCATTCTTCCTCCCTCTTCGTCATCAATGGACCAACGCATGTGCTCAGAAGTGGAAGCATACAATGAATGATGAGAACCTCATTTTTCCCCGAGACAAACAAATAAACGATAATTAAAGAGGTAGGGGTTTGTTTTATGTTTTTTTAATGCTTAATCGTCTCTCGTTAAATCATATTCTTGAGAATCTTGCTATCGTTCTAATGTAGAGGGTTCAGGCCCCAAGAACACGGCCCGACCCCTCCGCAAACATTATGGTTCTGGAACCATAGATCGACTACGACATAACAGCGGTATGGCAATGTGGAGACAGCGACGAAGATAGAAAATAGAGGTCATGCTTCCTACGACCTCTATGAACCCTACTATCGGCCGAGTGATGCCCGACCCGCCTACCCGCACGCTGCTGGCACACCCCGCACCTTCCTGGCACCTCCTGGCACCTGCCCGGTGCCCCAGGCCATTTTCCCAGCACCTGTCCGGCTACCTGGTATACCCTGTGCCCTTCTCGGCACACCTGCGGCCTGCCAGTGCCCCGCATGGCCATCATTGGCCTCTCGGGCCAAGCTTCCAATGCTGTTCCCCTCGCGGTGCCAGCCGAACGTCCCAATGGCATTTGGGCTGAGTCAACCATGTGGGAACTTCAGCCTAAAGTTTCCATAAGTCTCTTGGTTGGTACGAGCAAACTGGGCCAACTGAGCAGACTGAAACGCCCTCGCAGGCCGCTGGTCCGGGCCCAGCGGACTGGACCAATCTTAGCGGGCTGACCTGCCCAACGGTCTGGCTCAGACCCAGTATGTCTGACTGGGTCGACACAGATTGAGTTGGGCAGTGTCGGTCCGACCGGGTTGGACCGGATTCGGGCCCACTTTTGACCCTTTTCATGCGTTGGACATATCTTTGGCACTAGACGTCCATTTAAAAAACCATTAGGGGTGCTGGTAATCTCTTTGTGAATTGGTCCCTTCAAAAAAACCCCATGGGAATTTTAGGTATAGTTGTGATACAGACGGGTTGGTTCGATTACGAAACCAACCGGGCCCCCAGGGAAAAAAGTCTAATAACTCACAGACCGAGGGTCCGATTGACGTGCCATATATTGCATTGATACCCCTATGATGAGGCGGTACATTGTGATACCTCTACGCGAGACTTTGTGAAACACGGAGAATCGACTAGTAGCTCATGGAGCAGATCCTCCTAGAGACGAGCAGACAGAAAGTGGAGACCTAGAAGCTGTAGATTAGATGACTACTTGATTAATTCGACTCGAAGTGATTTAACTAGCCCAGTGGACGGACCACCCAGTTTGGCAGAAGACCCACGGAGAACTGAGCGCCTGGTTTGGTAGCAGACCCGGGGTACTTGACAGGAGGAGTACCTCTGTATGCTGTTAGGGGGTGCACCCGGTTTGGCGGCAGACCCATAACGGAAGAGCGCACAGTTTGGCAGTAACCCCACAATACTTGATAGAAGGAGTACCTCAGTAGTCTATGGTTAGTGAGAAGCGCATCAGAGTCATGACAGGGACACTGTACTCGATAGTGGAGGATTTCCCCAGTAGTTGTGGTTTTGTTATTGAAAATCCTGGTTTTAGGTGAGTCAATGACCTTTTTGTTTTCCTCATGAGTGAGATGGGTCACGTGATAACATAGGTACATGTATGGGGATATAACTATCTAAATGTTATCTGTTGAGATCTTTCTTTGTGGTTTATTGTTGTTGGATTTAGTGAGACCTTGAAGGTCTTGGGGTCCCTACTGGGTATCTTTATACTCACCCTTGCACGGGCTTTGCCCAGACATCATTGTGTGCGATGCAGACGATGGATAGTGCTAACTGAGACATAGTGTACGAGGACTGGACGATACCCGGAGGTGGAAACTTAGCGTGACAGCACACAGAGTGGACCGATAGACACAGAGTACTGAGGAGGACATATGTACTTACCCTTTAGGTAGGATCCATGGTGGACGATCTAGGAGCTGCTAATCACCTTCCACCTATTTGTCTTTCAGTTGTAGTTGTAACTTTCTGTTGGTCTTGTATTTCCAGAAACTTTTTACTTTCAGCCCACTTGTTTTACTACTTTACTTAGTGTTTTCTTCCTCTTGTACTCTAGTTGGGTATAAAGGAAATTCCTTCACATTTTTTAGGGAATTAATCCTTTGGTGCTAGACGTCTGCCCCTGGCCTATGGAAGGCGGGCTTGAGGTAGTCAGGATACGGGCCCCGGGGGACGGGTTGTGACAATATTTTTCATTGGGTTATTAAATTGTGAAACATTCATAAAAAATCCTTGATAATACCCATATAGACACAAAAAGATGTGGATCTATGTTACTGATGACGACTTATGCCACTCTTCAATTATCGTTGTCATAGAAGGGTCCACAGATATCTCATTATTAGTGATAATATGACCCAAAAGAGATATTTTCTTCATAAAATCCCACAATTATTCTTCTTTTCATATAACATCTCCCATTGCAATTTCAATAACATAGTATTCAAATTTTCCTTCTGTCCTCCTGGGTCTTGAAGTATATCAGAATATCTTCAACCAGAAAACCTGAAATTTGTTGAAGTAATCTATAAGGACTCTATTTATTAAATCCATGAAAATTTAGATGAATTAGTTATTCGTAAGGGTATCAATATGATCTCATAGTGTCCATAACTATTTCGAAATTCAGTCTATAGGATAACTTCCATCCTCAAAATTAATTGGTGATATCCTAGACGAAGGTCCACGTTAGAGAAATAATTGTCCCCACAATACTGATCAAATAAGTCATAATTCTATGTAAGTGGGTCCTTATATTTTCAATATTTTATTGAGCTCATGATAATCAATGAAAAGGTGCATTGATCCATCCTTCTTCTTGAATAAGAGGACTGGGGCACCCCATGGTGAAGTCCTAGGGCGTATAAACACCATCTCCAAATTCTCTTGAAAATGCATCTTTATCCATTTCATGTCAATAGTGGCCATTTTTTATGGTTTCTTTGATTATGGAAGAGATCCAGATATAATTTCAATTGGGAAATCACCTCTCAGTGAGGTGGAAGACCGAGGAACTCTTTAGGTATTTAATTAGTGGAATCCCTCACGATGGGAATGTCTTCAAACATGATTCTCTCATTTGAATATATCATATGAACAAGATATTATTGCTCCTAAGGAAAGTATATCCACACTAGAGGGGAATATTCTAAAGGAGATTCATCTTCCTCTTTACACATTTAGTGAATTAGAGGATGCATTAGGATGTGGAGAGTGATCTCCCTTTCCAAACAGTTGATGTTTTCATTGTATTAAGATATTTAATCAAGGCCCATGATAGCGTTGAAATCCACTAAAAGAAGTATGATGAGATTTTATAGTTGGTTCCATCCACAAATGTTAACTATGATGAACTTATAAACCATGGATGCAATGATTTCCCTAGTTCATGTTCTTACATATATCATTTCCTCTAAATTTTGTTGTGGTGTTTGAAAAGTTATACTAAACATGCAATATATGAAATAATGCATATAACTAGAATAAAATATTATTTTCATTATTCATTAATGAATAACTAGCGTACCTATCAATAAATCTTTCTTCATCTCTACCTCATCTATAGTTATAGAATAATCCCTTCCTTGTTTCCTTGGAGGTTGTTGATGATATGCCTCTGATGATGCTCGACTTGGAGAATTTTTTTGCACAATACCCATGATATTTATACTTTGTAACACTGCACAATAGGATGAATGTTGATCTGAACCTTCCTTTCTTCTACCGTATTAGTGGGATTCATCATGTCCCTTTGTAAATTTTTATCCAGATGACAAAAAATTCCACATTTGAAGCAATTATTGGTTCCCTTTATACAGTTCCCAGGATGCTTCTTCCCAAAACTTTTACAAGGTGAAAAGTTGGGCTTCCTTCCATCATGAGATTTTCCTATCAAACCACACATGTTGTTCTCTATTTTTTTCTTCTCTTTACTAGGCCCATGAGACCCATAAGAGTCTCTAATCTCTATTTCATACATTAGGGCATAAAAAAAATCTACTCATAATTGTCAAAGTCTCAAATCACCAATGCTTTTTGGAGACAAGGCATTATTTCTCTAAATAATCTATTCACCTTGATTTCAGTTTTCCTGAAAATTCTAGATGAATACCTTGAATGATATAAAAATTTACATCATACATCTTGCTGAACTCATCTTCCTTATAATTTAGTCTGATATACTCATTTTCTATCTTGAGATGGAGGGTTTTAGGAAAATATTTATTTAAAATATCCTCTTGAATTCCTCCCAATAAGTAATACAATTCATCATGGGATATTGTATTAATTATCATTTTACACCACTAATCAGCTTCCCCATAAAAACAACATATTGCCAGTACAACATTCTTTTCATCTGAGCATTAGAGGTCCATGAATATCATTTCAATGGAGTTAATCTGTTGTTTCACGAGAATTCGATTAGAAGATCCCCTTATCATGGGAGGCCTTTTCCACATGATTGATTCAAGTTCAACTTTATCATTACTAAGATAAGGTGGGAATTCCATATTATTCATGTTATTATTCATAACTCGAGCCATCTGAGAATATACTTTCATGATGTTTTTAGAACCCATTCCCATCATATCAGGCATATCATTAGGTAAATCGCCACATTTCCAATAACATTAATTCTTTATACGTTTTCTTATATTTCATTAAATTATCTATAAAAAAGAATATATTATTATAGTCCATGAATTCATATCTATTGGGAATATAAAGGAAACATTGAACATAAAATGATAAATATGTAATAAGTAATTATATGCTAACTTTTTATTCCATTGATTTAAATCTATGTTATCCTTGATCAATTTCCTAACATATATTCTTAATGTATTTTTTTATTCCTTTAGCATGGGTTTTCACTATTCTCATGAATCTACGAAAGCATATCTTCTAGGATTGTCAATACAAAAAGTACATTAAGGAACGTTGTCTAGTACCAAGATACCCCAGGTCAAGCCAGAAACACCTTGTCAGATTTGAAAATCCAAGGTACATATGTTTCGGAGACTCCCCAACATGTTTGTATCCCAATAGGGATGGATTTTCTTGATAAACCACTTACTCTATACTTACCAAAACATAGGGGTGTCTTAATATACATAATATCATCTTTATCGTTCTCACTAAGGTGGTATATTCCTAATATTCAAAAATAACAGGACCATCCTATGATAACAACTATAGTGAACCTATCCTTTTATATATAACATTACAGGACTCTGAGCATAATTATACATATGAGTACAAGCCAATGATATTTATGTCTACTGATTTAGAATACTATGTACATAAAACCTAATGCATGGTGCTCAAAAAATACTTGATTATTAAATCTTGATAAAACAAATACTAACTTATATTGAGTTCTTACATCTGCATAGGGTATCCTGGGGAACACATGAACCAAGAAAGGATCTATAAATCCTAGTATGGGAATAAACATACTAATAATGCTTCGGTACACAATCTAGGAGGAATGACATAATGATAAAAATATCATGGAACATGTGATGTCATAAATATAATCATCATATCACATAAACATGGAATCATATAAATTATGTAGAATCATAAAACATGTCTTTATTACTATTCATGGATAACTTTCACTCTCATATCATGTAGTAGTAAGGGACAAGGCTAACTAAAAATCTCATTTCCCATTGTAGTATGGGTCAATGCAAACTTTGAATCCCATTTCACATCGTATCTCATGAGTCATAACCATACACAATGCATTTGAGCACTATCTAGTGCACCCATCTTATCATTTTCATATATATTCTTTGCACATAAATAATCATACATAATCAAACATAAAAAAAATAATGGTACCCATGGAAACGATTGGGTACTATAAAAATGACATAAAGAATAACCAATTGGCGTATCATGAATGTTTCCTTAAAAGAAATGGATTATTACATACATAGATGTTCATAGAATAAAATATGAATATAAAATGGTAATTGATTTCAAACATTTGTGACAGTATATATGAAATTTATTTGAGAAACATTAGCATTAAAACATTTTTGTGTGGTTTTAAAAAAATACAAGAGATTTAAAAACAGAAAAGAGGAAAATATTTTATGAAACCCCGAATTGATCTAATAAAGTTTTCAGAATATAAGTACTAATTTTATAAAGGAAATGGTTTCGTAATTTATTTGACATAGTTCACATGATATTTTCTAAAAATATAGGGATGTTCCCTTAAATCAGGATTTTTTATCGGAAAATTTTAATTGGGAAAACTTTTAAAAAACATGAATATTACAAAAAGTGTTTGATAAAGGGGAATTCATAAATCAGTTTTTTTAAAACTACATAGCTATTAATAAATGTACATAATTAGATATGATAACTCCATTTTGATATAAATAAATATAATGTAACTTTAAAGAACAATGAAATCTCGAGTAGAATTCATTATGGTTTATCGGCATGGTATCGACTATACCTAAGAGGGCTTCATGAGAGAGAATGGTTGTTTATAATAACTTATAAATCAAAAGGTATATATATATGTGGTTTTAAATAATACCCCAATATTAGGTATTATACATAAAATGGTATAACATAGAGGACATCTTGATTAAGTGTGTAGTAGAGACGATCTATTACGTTAAATATAGTGGTGTTCACCACTTATTTTTAATGACATGAGTAAAAAAGTTAGGTTTATTAATTATTAATTCCAAAACCTCATATATATTTAATTTACATATTATAATGTTTTTATATTCATTAAAGACCTTTTAAATTTCTAATAAGGTTCAATTTCATAGTTCGTTTCTGTTTTCTTGCTTGGTTTTTAGTGATCTGTTCATGTTTGGATAAACACGTATAGTGAAAATGGAAGTACAAAATTTATGTTTTATGTTTTTATTTAAGATATATTAGTTTAAAATGTTATAATAATTCATTTGGTTACTAATATTCAATATGAATTATTATATAAAACCTTTGTGATAACCATTTTGGTTAATCAGTGGGTTTTTTATTACAGCGAACCTGATTTGCTTTATAACTTAATACCATTTGTAAAAAATTATTATATAACCTTAGCTATGATATATTAAATATATTATAATCTTGTTCCACTAAAAGAGAAATTATTTCAGGGCCATAATTAACAATGATAATATAAATTGATAAACCGTTGTCCTTGAATGTGCTAAATCAACAATCTCAAACAGTATTTTAATTTCATTCAAATAAAATATGGGGAAATTAAACAAGATAATTAATTATACCATTAGAATAATAGTATTCCATTAAATTTATTTTTCTGAATTTATAATTCAATTTTGGTGAAAATATGTGAGGAATGAAACAAGAAAGAAGAACATAAAATAATTAGAAAAACAATTTACCTCTTGTGTTAGTCTCTATTTAGAACCTATTAAGGGGAGTGGTATTGGTATATTAAAGATACTTGGGGAATTTTGACGTGTGGGAGGAGCATGGGGATAGTTTTGGGTAGAATATTGAAATGCCACAAGTCTTGAGAGGAGTGAAATGAAGTGGGAGTGGGGGGGGGGTGTTGAAGGGGAGGACATGAAGGTTTTCATAATTTTTAGATCATTAGTTTATTATTTTCCCTAAAGACCAAAAATAGTGACGATTACAAGATAAATAATAGTCATAAATTCTAGTGAGTTCTAGATTTTTGTTCTTATGTCACATGTGATTTCAATAATTGTGGATTTAAAATTATAATATATGTATATGGTAAATTAATGTATTTTACTATTCACCAAAAATTTAAGTATTTCAAAAAAATCCCAAAAAATCAACCCAACAATATATCAACATGTAGTATCCAAAAATGAAATCCATTATTCAAAAATAATTTTATAAATATGATTAATTTAATATTTATTGAAAATCATAATTTATTATCAAAACTAATTTCAAAACATTCATTTACATACACTAAAATAATTTTATATCATACTATAAGTAGAATATTATTATTATTTTATCATATGTAAGGTTACTATTCATTAGAATGTATCACTATTCACAAGGGTATGTTATTTATAAAAACGGTAGGTTATTATTCATCAAAAATTATGTTTTTCTTATCACACTCAAAATAACTAACTGAACGCAACTGTGTATGTCAAATTTTCAAAATTCAAATCCCAAATGTGAAAAACTTATGTATAAAGGTCACATAGAACTTAGTGGTTCATTATATAGGGATTTCATTAAGTTATATAACATAAATATAATAATGTAATTTAAAAATTTGTTTTGTTACATACCTTGATGTAACAACTCAAAAAAATGAATTGGGCCTGAGTCGAGCCTAACTTTGTAAATGACATGGGTCCTTAATTGGGACCTAGTTTGAAACACTGTAGGGAAATGATTTGTGAAGTCACAAAATCCTTTCAAACTGACATACTGGATTTAGTTATAATATTAATACGAAAACTCATGGATAAATATAGGGTTTTTTAGATTACAAAATCAAAATTCACTATTTATATATCCTCTATAATATTTTGCATGATTTGGTGGTCTATGTTATGACATGTTTTTTCGGCCAATTCTTTATGGTTTAGTCGATTGTAAGAATTAGAAGGAATAATGTTAAAATTGAGTGTTTTAGTTATAGAAAATTCTGGAATTAAAATAATCAATCTCTTAGTTGAAAACATATAAATGGAGTCAATATTGTCCAATAACGAATTGATAAAATTTTAATTTTAGGGAGACATTAAATTATATGTCAATTTAATGGAATGTTCTGATAGTATTCATTAAATTAAATTCATGATGCATGATTATATTAAGGTTTGTAAACCTCATGACATGACTCATATTTAATATTCTTGAAAATATATACTATGGAATAAGTCAATGAAGGCTGAGAATTGTTTTCATATAATTGCTAGATTTTGAAGTGTATGATTTTTGGAATTCAACGGTTATGTTATATGAATCATGAAATATATAGATTTTATTTTAGATAATTTTATACATTAAATAATGCCATAAATTTTACTGATGACCTATAAAATTGATTTAAAGGAATTGATATATAAAGGGAAGGTAAAACATAAATTCTTCCAGAGGATAAAGAAATTATATATACTATGGAAAAAGATGCGATGATATAGATAATGTAAATCAAATATTATTTGTGGAATCAAAACTGATAAAATATTTTTTTGATAATGTTCTCCATGTTTCTATGGATGATTTATGTAACTTCATTGGTTGATGGAATATATATAGTAATATTTTGATAAGGTAAAAATAAATTTTTTCAAAAAAAAATATTAAAATTTAGATTATTTAAATTTCTCAAGAGAATAAATTAATAGGTATTCACCTTTTTTGGAATGTGAAAACCAAGATATAATTTAAAATATTTGTGGGATTAATTATAAGATGATCCTTTGAAATTGTTCCAAAAGTATTTTATTTTCACACATTAGATGGGTTGTAAGGGAAACAGATTATGAAAATTCTATATTAAATATTTAATGATGATTTTTCAATTAAATAATCATCTCACACATTATTATTTTTTTTCAATTAGGATAAACTATTATAAAAAATATTTGTTGATGATAACTGATGACAAATGTTATTGATTTTTTTGGATATCATGATCCATTAGTGATCTAGAAATGACTAATGCATCATCCATTTTGGAGAAAGAGGTGGAGTATAAATTAATAAAGTAACAAAAATTGGGGTGATTTTATTGAAATCAACAAAGTATATATTTTCTTTAATATTATAAAACATTTAAAAAATGATCTATAAATAATTTTTTGTGCTAATACCTTAATTTTTTTTAATATACAAACATTAATATCATTTTAAATTTATGAATTTTATGCCCAAAAACTTTTATTGATCATTCAAAATTTTTTATTGATGAAGATATTCACAACCAAAAAATATTTATGCATTTCCTCAAATTACATATTTTCAATTTCATCCAATGTTCTCTCATGTGGAAACCTAGTTATGACATACTTGGGTTAACCATCATGTTTTAAAAATTAATTTTTTTAAGGATGTTTAGAATTAATTTATTTTATGTGGGTTTCTATATACATATTCATCAATTATAAAACCTTTAATAAACTAGATGAATTTTAAGGAATAAAATCATTTAAAGGGTGCTATAATGTAACTCCCTATGTTTTTGTGACATATATTTTTCAAATTAATTTATTATTTTGATATTCATTCATAAAACATAGAATATAGATCTTGTTATACATAAATAATAAGTGTGTATTACATTAAACGAAACAAAAACTCAAGGTATCACTATAAAAAATTATTATATTACGTTACAATAAATGAAACACTTCATTTGGATTATATTACACAATATATTGAGTCCTATCAATAAAATTTTCTATACGTAAGGGAATTTTTTAGTTGAATATATTTAACTATTAAATTTATTAATAAAGGCTTTTGTACCTATTACCTAGCCATTGAAATGGATGTTATGAACAAGATTAAAAAAAATTTGAAATTATATTTGACACATGAATATAAATGAATTTTTTTATCAACTAGTTGAAGTTGATGTATGTAATTTTTTAAAAAAAATACTTTTCAATGGATGTTATTTTTTTACATAAAAACATAATTTTATCTCAATATTTAAAAAAAACTCTTTTTATCAATATTTTTATAAGAAATTTAAATAATATATTCATTAAATATTTTTTATACTTTTCTAATAGATATTTTAGGTAAAGCATATGAATAAATCAAATTTTATGTATAAGAAGGTATATTTCCATAAAAGGTAATATTAATTCCTTTTAAGGGATGACCCATTTTATATATGATTCTTGAAACATTTATAATTTTCAATTTGAAAAAATATACAAAAAATTATAAATCAAAACATAAATTTTTTATTAGGATGAATATTTTGTATTTTCATTTAAAGTATCATATTTTTATGAAAATTCAAAAGTAATAAATTTAAATTCAAATATTCTTTTTCATATGATTTATTTATAAGGATAAATATTGTTTTTTACTAGTTTTAATGTTCAATTAGAACAATTATACATCATCTAATGTGGTTTAGATAATTACAACGAATTTGTCATTAAATTATGATTAAAAATGTACCATACTTTTGTCATTTTTATTTTCGAACCCTATGGTGTCTCCTATCTATGAGATTAATTTAAATTAATTATTGCAACTTATATGACTGGAATTTTGAAAAATTGATTCAATATTTTTAATAATAAAACATTAAAATTTTAATTATTTGTAACATGTACTTTGGTCAAAAATATTAGGGAAAATATTAACTTTAATTATTTTTATTAATAGGAAAATTAGCATAATAATGGACTAATCCTTAATAGAAGGTTGAAAATGACCTAAAACCAGTCTATAAATCATTGGATTGCCCTATATCAACCCTATCCACCCATGGATCTAACATAGTCTATTATTGGATGAAAATTTTATAAGAAAAATTCATTTTAAATCACCATTTAAAATATTTACCTGAATACCACTCTACTATTATTAATAGGCACACATCCCTCCAAATTATTCACATCTATCATGCCATTAGGAACACCAAAACTCTACTAATATAAGTTCCCAAAAACCACCCCATTTCTCATATAATAATATTTTTGGTAATAAATCTATACTAGGAGGAAGGTTTTAGGAAAACATTAGGAGTTAGCCCAAAGAAGAGTTAACATTATTCCAAAAGAAGCAATCATAAATTATATTTTTTCAGTATTAAATTGTTCTTATTAAAATATTATATAACAATATAAAATCCCTAAATATACTTATATTGTTATATTCTATTTTTAGACCTATAAACTCACACAATCATCTATCTAATGGGTAAAGAACATGTAATTAATGTGTACTATGAACTATCGCCCTACAAAATTATATTGTTCATATATCCATTACCACTTCTTAGTGATGGAAATTGTTATAGAAACAATATTTTTATATATTAAATATTAAATATTTTTATTTATTACATATTATATCATAATTATAAAACATATACCATTATGATTTTAATTTTTGAAATTATAATAAATTCATTTGGGGATATGTGGGCAATCACATCCTCAAAGAGATCTGAATCATTCAAACCATTAATGTAATGTATTAATGATGAACTATGTGAATTTTGATTATATTTATGAAATAATAATTCCATTTTATTTATTATATATATATATAAGTATTATTTACTTACTTTCATTCAATATTAATTGAAAACAAGAACAATGTCCATATGTACGTATCGCCAATTGTCTCAATGAACTATGTGTCATTTTAATACTTATATATTATATATATTTTTATAAATAAAAATATATTGAATATATATGATATATATACCTTGTTTTATATTCTAAAAATTTTTAAATCATGATCTATATAATAGGATCTAGAATAAAAATTCAAAACCTGAATGAAAAATAAAGTGCATATTGTGTAAAACATAACACTAACATGGAGTTGTTAATAAATGGGTCACTTAAAGTCATAAATAATTTATATATGGAATTATATATCATAACATGGTTTTGTAATTGATATATAAAAAACTAATACTTATTATACACGAGTTTGTAAAATGTATGAAATGGTCAAGACATGAGGTTAGGTAATTTTATACCACTTTTTATTTTTGTGATATACATGGCTTAATCACCAACCATTTCATTTTTTTGGTGTGTATATTCACCCAGGATGTATTATATCACTCTTATACATAAATTTATGAGATTCTATAACTCAATTTTTTGTTCTCTATTTCATTGGGTTTGTGCATCATTTGTGACAAAAATTATAATGTAATTGCAGAGACCCAAATCTTGACATACATGGACATTACATTACTTTTGTAGAATATCCAATACATGAAAAAAACAGGCACACAAGTAATGTAATAGTTTAGTGTCTTTGGAAACATTTAATACAAACTTATAATCATGTTGAAAGATCTTCAACATCTCCCATATCAATCCTCCCCTATTTGTTTCATTACCTAAAACCATTGTTTTCATCCTGGGGGAAAAGAAAACATAAAAAGGGTGAGCTCAAATGCTCAATAAGGGTATGCATGGAGAAAATAAAACAAACCATATTCATTTGATCTCAAAAACATGAACATAATATTTAAACATCAAAATCTTGATCAATGACATAAAACATGGCAGTACGTAAGGAATAGATCATAATAGAACATCAATCATAACAAAATAGCTTCGGAATAAAACATGTAATTTTGTAATGTCATTAAGCACCTGATATGATTTCCATGGTAGCCAAGGCATTGCTTCCAAGACCATCTTAGTCGACAAAGTCCCTTTCTGAATCGAGTTCACTCATAGTTTCAGTTTTGTAACACTGAACCGGATTAACATACCGTTCAATCCATGTAAATATTATGAGATATAAATCTTTACCCAATGCATTTAAGGGAGATATAGGTCCCACCCATCTCATAATGAAACCATTCTTATGTGTTCCACAAAATCATAAATCATACATCATAGCATAACCCATGTAATAAAAATGGGAATCTTAAACATCATGTCATTATAACATAATCCATATAAGATAAAAGGACATCATAAAAATAATTCTATCATAATAAAATCAAATTAAAGTTAAAATATGGATAGAAACAGAACCCTATGTTATCTTAGATGTAATATAATTTTGACAAAACACATGAAATGAATTCTTGAGAAAAATATCCTTTCTTCTTCAAAATCATTTTTGATTCACAAAATTACATGATATTTTAATTGAAAAGTATTTTTTTGAAAATAGTCATGAATTATTTTGGAGTAAGCTTCATAAAAATAAGTCTTTATAAAACTGTAAAAGTATATTCGTGCCATATAAGTTATAAAAAACATTCTTCTCGTACTTTTTCCGGAAAAGTCAAAAAAGTACCTCGTAACGTAAACAAAAGAATGATTCATTACATACCATGTAGTAAAAGTAAAAAATGGGTAAAAAGTATATTAAACATACATAAAAAAACTTTTATAAAACTTATACATGGAAGATAACAATAACCGCAGTAAATTCTTATGTATAAGCAATCTTGGATAAAAATGAGATTTTCAAAATTATCCCTTACCTTACATCTGATATGCTTCGTATGTATCCAAACCTCCTGTATAATGATATAAATAGTGTCATTGACTTATTAAAGAATCATATTCATTGCTATGATATCATATATGGTTCACTTATGACTTTATATTACCCATTCTTTTGTAAATTAATGTTAAAGTAGCATTTTGGGTAAAATCATTTCATTTGTTTTTCGTGTTTTATCTTGTAATTATTCATATGATTACATAGATCATGGTTAATTACATCCAGAATGGAAAAAATGATTTATATATAATATATATTAATAATATACATATATATATAATATATCGATAAATGGAAAGAAATACACTGTTCATTGAGACGGTAGGTCGTACGTACGCATGAACGCTATTTTCGTTTCTATATTGAATTGAATGGAATTTAGAAGTTGACATAGAATAATATATTTAAAAAATCCAGTATAAATATTATTTCATATATTTCTTGATTACTTATTATATATACATTATAATAATTCATGAATGGTTAATCATTGAGAATGAATCTCATCGCGTCATGGAGACGGTAGTCCGTACGTACGCACAAGTGATGATATCATTCCCATGATCGTGGAATTGTATTGAAGTGTATGTATAATATTTCAGAATAAATATCACTTTATAATAATCATATATAGTCCTTATTTACACCATTATACCCATCCAATTAACGTGGTTGTGGAAAATAGATTACACCACGGCGTGGAGATGGTATTCTGTACGTACGCACGCGCAATAATTTCATTTTCCGTAGGATGGATAGATGGTGAAATAGGTTTCTTTCATACTTATAATAAAATATCATTATATGAGTGATACTGATGTTATTACTTCATAATGAAACAATTAAAGAAGAATAAGTAAAAGAATAAATAAGGTTGAAAGAATCGTTAACGGACATTACCTCTTCTTTGAAGCGCCTCTTTGAGACCTCCTCTTTGGGAAATAAAATTTGTCTTTGAAGAAGAACAGGACCTCTAAGATGTTTATAGAGAAGTTTAGAAGAGAATTTGGCAGGGTATGGCCGATATTGAAGGCTCAATTTGGTGTGAGGAAGAGAGGGAGGAGGTGCCCTTTTTATAAGGGAGGAGAGGGGAACCTTTGGAAATATAAGAAATATTAGTTTATAATAAGTCCCAACCCCACTAAAAAATATCCAAAATGACTCATATCCTAATATTAGATGATAATGGGTTTTAATATCATTAAAAAATTATAATTTAGACATGTTAGAAATTTATTTTAATCATTATCAACTTTATTTATCCATATTTAATCAATTTAATTTTATTTGTGGTAATAACATTCCAAATTTTTAATTAAAACAAATAATTATTTATTTCTTGTGATTTTTCCATAATTGGATACATTATAACATTTTAGAAAATATAAATAAAAACATATAATTTTTAAATACTTTTGTGATTTTTAAACAATTTTATAATATGTTATTTTTATAAAATAACAATAGTGTCAATTTTGACACTATTCATTTATTTGAATTTAAATAAAATATATACAAAAGATATGTTAGAACATAGAGTTTTAATAGATTAATAAAAGTTCATATGTATCTATAAAATTAGTGGGGCACATTAAATAGTTCATATAATATATATTTTTTTATTTTTAAAACCATTTATTTGGTTGATCTCTTAATAAAATAATTACTACAACATTTTTGTATAATTAATTAATATACTTATTTGTTGCATCAAATTTAAAAATAAAATCCTATGATGAATATAATTATATTACCTTTCCCAATAATACTTTTACTAGAATTTATCATCTTCAAATCACAATATTTAAATTGATATATTTATTAAATTATGAAGGTGACAACTTTGATATCATTTAAAATAAAATAATATAATTGTCATAATCACTTTTATAAGACTCAAAACGGTTATATATTATATAATTGGATGATTATGGTATAGATATACACTACCAATATGTTTTGGTCAGTTTTGAGGGCCTTTTAATGTGTATTATTGTTTTTATAAGAACCATATTACTAATTTTTCACTTAATAAATAGTTTCTGCATCATTAATGTATCACCATTAATGACAAATATTTAATGCCTAAAAATTATAAATAAATTATCATGAAGTAGATAATATTATTATATGTTTGGAGAATATTCATTTTTGATGTTTTATGATGTTTATCACTAAATTAAAATAATTATACTTATAAAATTTAAGAGAGTGACATGTTGTCACTTTTTTTGGTTTTAATAATAATTAAATTATTTTCATTGTCAAAAGTCCATAAAATGAATCTAATCCAACTTTTAGGTGATATGGGTCTAGTTTTAGCCATCCAATATAATTTTTTCATGTGTTACGGTAATTTTATAATATTATTTTTATCCTTAATTACCTGATTTACCTTTAACTATGGTAAATAAAATTAACCGTAGTTACTATTCATAATTCCCAATAATAAAAAGTAGCCTATTAACAAAATTTGGAACCACTGATTCCAAATATGGATTCCATTTTTTAAAATTCAATACATAGAAGTTTCATAAATTAAATTAAAATTAATCTTGTTGTCAAATGAAAATGGGTTTTTGTTTAAAACATTGCAAATGATTGAATTGATTTAACCTACGAATTCAATGTAAAATTAATGCTAATGAAATACATTATATTAAATGGTAAAAAATATTCTATTTATAATTTAAAATCATTCAATATTATAATTTATCCTCATAAGTTATTACGATGAAAAAAAAATTGTTTTTAATTAAAATATAGCGTGTTTTTACTATTCATTAAAATATGAAAGTTATCAGAATAATATGAAAATTTTATCCAATGTTAAATTTTATATCCTGGTTACAATGAATAATTTTATTTTGTAATATTGAACTTATAAACATTTCAACAAATATATTTAATGTGGGTGCGCCATCAAAAGTCAGCAAAACTGCATTTTTTAAAAATACTTATTTTACCCGAAAAATTTATTTTGTTCTTATACAATGATCTAGAAAATGTGTAAGATGAATAATAATGATATAAAATTCAATATTTAGTTAATACTATTCATAACAGCTAGTTCATAATAATATTATAATAATATATCATTGTTTAGTAAAACCCTATATTGCGTACAACACGCGGTATCGAGGAAGGTCATGATTGCATGTAATACATGCCGAGTTATGGTTTAATGTAGTGCACGACTCCTTTGTTGTTTCTTATAAAAAAATACATTGAATATATATATATACTCAATGTTTCGTAGAATAACTACTATCAAACAAACATGAAATTGTGTGTAACACGATCCAAGAATAGTGTTGTGTATACTGCATGCTAATACGGTGTTGCGTATAGCGCAAGATAATATTGGTGTAGCATAAAACAAAATATATGGAATAAATTAAAACAAATATATCATATAAAATCTCGGGTTTTTACATTCTACCCCCCTTAAAATAAATTTTTCCCTCGAAATTCGTCGGGGTTATACATGGTTTTCTACATGAAAGTTTCTTTAATTGAAACCCACATCGTAAAATTAAATACCAAAACTTAACTTTAAAAACTAAAGTATAAAACATAACGGTTACACAAATTAACTAATCACTGGGTTTCCATGTAGGAGAACATAGGTGAAAATATGGATATGGAAGAGAAATCTAACCATAATGTTCTGATGTAGAGTGGTAGTGAACATTTCTATGAAATTTCCAACAATCACAAAGTCATAGATTTGTGATGATCTAAGGTACCATCTGATTCATCGGATATAAGAGCACTAGGACAACATCTTTGGTTTTCAATATCATTTCCCCAATGTTGAAAATTTTGAATTAGAATAAATACTTACTTTATTTTGGTACAATATCACTGTTGTCCGTGCTTTGAAAAATTTCCACTTCATCTCTTAAATAAATGAAGTTGAATTTGTTATTCGTGAAGTGTTATCAGATCATGTGATTGAATTATGGGTCATTCCATCTGTTTCAAACAAAAGGTTAGGAAAAGTTATCAAATATACATAAGTCCATCTATGGTGAGGTTATTCATATACCATTCCAAAAATGAACTTTTACTTCATATATCATACCGCTTAATAAAATAAAACTAGTTTCTACTAACTAGGGACTTCCTATAGGCTAGTGGTATGCGATAAAGGCCAGTCTCACTTCGATTGTGGGTTCGATTTCCACAGACTTGTCCGGCGTGATGGGTTGTCGCCCATCCTGCAGGTTGTCTTTTTTCTAAAATTACATTACTATAACATCCCATCAATAATATCGAAAAAGGTCTATCATTAAAAAATACTAAATTTTGTCTAATATAATTCATTCCAAAATTTAGGCTTATCCAAAATACTTCTTTCCAAACTCATAGTATAAAGAGTACGATTACTAAAAAGGTCAAATAACAAGCATGTGAATACTATCATTTATCCCTCAGATATCTTGTTGGCCACATTCCAATCATGTGAATACCTTAATCATGTATTCTCTTGAAAAATTAATACCCATTGATCCTTATTGAACACTTGAATGCTGTTAAAAGTTTACTCTTTCCACATACCAAAATCCCAAATATTCTATATACTCAAACCGTGATATCACTTAGTCCTTATATCATTCATGAGCTCATGAATACAATCAATCATCTCATTATCTTCTTATCCATTAATTTTGCGTATATCATCTACTTTCCAAAAATATCTAAATAACCATCCATGGTTACCTGTACATTTTAATATATACATTCAAATACTTCAGGAAAAAAAATAATTTAACAATCCTTAGATGATTATTTATTCCAAAGTACCATAAATTATTCTTTATAAACATATATCATTCCACTATCTTCTTAAACCACTTACTTAGCTTCATCATTTATTTCATCTCATATTCCATTTGTAGTCTCTTCATCATCATCCACATAAATAATACTCATATGACCATGTTGATTCTCTTCATGAGATTTTCCCTTAGGGAAATGGTTATCATAATGCCCATACATTCCACATTTAAAACATCTAATCATTGTTGATGTCGTAGCAATACCATTATCCTTGTTTATGGTGTAAACTGAACCTTTTCCTTTTCACTTACTGGCTTTGTGTCCTTCTTTTCCAAACCCAAGACACCTTCTAGTTCCTTTGAAACAATCTCCCCGATTCCACTTCCCATATGATTTACATGAGGGAAATTGAACTTTCTTCCCTCTATGATCATCATGAAATTCCATCGTTCTCTTATTTTATGAGTCGGGAAACATAGAAAGTTGAGATTATTGATCATATTTTGAGATTGCTGATTAGGAATAATAACGATGTTTTGACTTCTAAATCCTGTTTCATTTGGTTGCTCATGAAGAATATCATTCCATTGTCCATCATATCCTCCATTATCGTGAATCTTCATGTTTCCAGCCATTTTCTAATACCCAAAATGAATAGTGTGAGAGGAAAATACCATGCTAGGAATAACAACATAATAAAGGGGGAGTAACCTCAATATCTAGAATCTTAGGTTAAATTCTATGATCAATACCATAGTTGTAGGAATATATCTTATACTTATACTTATCTTAAGGGACAACCCTAGACATACCTTAGAAAAATCTCTAGGGATCTCACTAACGTTTTCACATCCTATTTTCCAAAGGTTGAAAAAACCTTTCCTCTTATAGCAACTGTAGAGACCCAAAGCATGAAGTACATGGACTTTACATTACTTTTTCGGAATATCTAATACATAACAAAAATAGACACACAAGTACCATAATAGTTTAGTGTCTTTGGAAACATGGAATATAAAATTCTAATCATGTTGATTGATCTTCAATATCTCCCTTAACGATCCTCCCCTTTTTGTTTCCTTACCTAAAACCTTTCTTTTAATCCTGGGGGAAAATAAAACATAAAAAGGGTGAGATCAAATGCTCAATAAGGGTATGCATGGAGAAAATAAAACAAACCATATACATTTGAACTTAAAAACATGAACATAATATTTAAACATCAAAATCTTGAGAAATGACATAAAACATGGAAGTACATAAGGCATAGATCATAATATAATATCAATCATGACAAAATAGAATGGGAATAAAACATGTAATTATGGAAAAACATTAAGAACATGATATTATTTCCAAGGTAGCTAAGGCATTTCTGCCAAGAGCATCTTAGTGGACAAAGTCTCTTTTTGAATCGAGTTCACTCCACGTTTTAGTCCTGTAACACTAAACCAGATTAACTTACCATTTCAGCCATGTCTATCTCATGAGATATAAATCTTTACCCAATGAATTGGAGGGTGATATAGGTCTCACCCATATCATAATGAAACCATTCTTATGTGTGCCACAAAATCATAAATTATACATCATAGCATAACCCATGTAATAAAAATGGGAATCTTAAACATCAAGCCATCACAACATAATCCATATAAGATAAAAGGACATCATAAAATTAATTTCATCATAACATAATCAAATCAATGAAAAAATAGGGATAGAAATAGAACCCTATGTTATCTTGGATGGAAAATAATTTTGATAAAACACTTGAAATGAGTTTTTGAGGAAAATATCCTTTCTTCCTCAAAATAATTTTTGTTTCACAAAATTCCATGAAATTGTCAATGAAAATTATTTTTTTGAAAATAGTCATGAAATATTTTGTAGTAAGACTCATGAAAATAAGGCTTTATAAAACCGTAAAAATCCATTCGTTCCATATAAGTTAAAAAACATTCTTCTCGTACTTTTGCCGGAGAAGTAAAAAAAAGTACATCGTAATGTAATCAAAAGATATATTCCTTACAAACCATGTAGTAAAAGACAAAAATGGGTAAAAATTACACTAAACATACATAATAACACTTTTAGAAAACTTGTACATGGATGATAATAATAACCCCATCAAATACTTACTTATAAGCAATCTTGGATAAAAAGTTATTTGCAAAATTATCCCTTACCTTTCGTCCGATATGCTTCGTATGTATCCAAAACTCCTGTATAATGATTTAAATACTATCAATTAATTATTACAGAATCATATTCATTGTTATGATATCATATATGGTTCACTTGTGATTTTATATTATCATTTTTTTGTAAATTAATGTTAAAGTAGCTTTTTGGGTAAAATCGTTTCATTTGTTGTTCGTGTTTTAACTTGTAATTATTCATATGATTAAATAAATCATGGTTACTTACATCCAGAATGTATGAAATTATTTATATATAATATATATTCAGAATATACATATATATAATATATCGATAAATGGAATGAAATACACTGTTCATGGAGACGGTAGGTCGTACGTACGCACGAATGCTATTTAAGTTTCTTTATTGAATTGAATGGAATTTGGTAGATAACATACATATATATATAAAAAAATCTAGTATCATTATTATGTCATATATTTCATGATTAAATATTATATATACTTTATAATCATTCATGAATGGTTAATCATTTAGAATGAATCACATCGCGTTGTGAAGACGGTAGTCCGTACGTACGCACGAGCGATGATATCATTCTCATGATTGTGGAATTGTATTGAAGTGTAACTATAGTATTTCAGAATAAATATCACTTTAAAATAATAATATATAGCCATTATTTACACCATTATACCCATCCAAGAAATGTGGTGGTCGAAAATAGATTATCCAACGGCATGGAGACGGTATTCCGTAGGTACGCACGCGCGATGATTTCATTTTCCGTAGGATGGATAGATGGTGAAATAGGCTTGTTTCATACATATAATAACATGTCAGTATATGAATGATACTAATGTTATTAATTCATAATGAAACAACTAATGAATAAGTAAAACAAAAAATAAGGTTGAACGAATCGGTGACAGACATTACCTCTTCTTTGAAGAGTCTCTTTGAGACCTCCTATTAGGGCAATAAAATTGGTCTTTGAAGAAGACCATGACCTATAGGATGTTTCTAGGGAAGTGGAGAAGAGAATTTTCCCAGGTTTGGCCGAGCATGAAGGCTCAATGCGGTGTGAGGAAGAGAGGGAGGAGGTGCACATTTTATAAGGGAGGAGAGGGGCACCTTTGGAAATATAAGAAATATTAGTTTATATTAAATCCAAACCCCACATAAAAACTTCTAAAATGACTCATATATGAATATTAGATGAGTTAAGGTTGTAATATAATCATCGAATAAAATTTAGACATGTTAGGAATTTATTTTAAACATTATCAACTTGATTTATCCTTATTTGATCAATTTAATTTTATTCGTGGTAATATTATTCTAAATCTTAAATTATAACAAATAATTACTTATTTGTTGTGAATTTTTCATAGTTGGATACTTTGTAACATTTTAGAAAATATAAATATAAATTTATAATTTTTAAAAGAATTTGTGATTTTTAAACAATTTTATAATATGTTATTTTTATAAAATAACAATATTGTCATTTTTGACACTATTCATTTATTTGAATTTAAATAAAATATATACAGAAGATATGTTCGAACTAAAAGCTTTAATAGATTCATAAAAGGTCATATGTATCTATAAAATTATTGGGGAACATTAAATAGTTCATATAAAATTTATTTTATTATTTATAAAACAATTTATTTGTATTATCTCTTAATAAAATAATTACTACAACATTTTTGTATAATTAATTAATATAATTTTTTGTTGCATAAAAATTAGAAATAAAATAATATTATGAATATAAATCCATTAAGTGTTACAATAATACTTTTACTAGAATTTATCATCTTAAAATCTCAATATTTAAATTGTTATATTTACTAAATTATGAAGGTGAAAACTTTGGCATCATTTAAAATAAAATAATATAAGTGTCATAATCACTTGTATAAGACTCCAAACGGTTATATATTAGGTCATTGGATGGTTATAATATAGATATACACTACCAATAAGCATCGGTCAGGTTTTTGGGCCTTTTAATTGTTATTATTATTTCAATAAAAACTATATTACTTCTTTTTCACTTAATAAATAATTTCTGCATCATTAATGTATCACCATTAATGACAATTATTTAATGCCTAAAAATTCTAAATAAATTATCATGAGGTAGATATTTGTATTATATTTCGGGAGACTATTAATTTTCTATGTTTTATGATTTTTATCACTAACTTAAAATTATTATACTTATAAGATTTAAGATAGTGACATGTTGTCACTTTCATTGGTTTTAATAAAAATAAAATTATTTTCATGGTCAAAATTCCCTAAAATAAATCTAATCCGACCTTCCTGTGATATGGGTATAATTTCAGCCATTTAATTGAATTTTTATATGTGTTAAGAAAATTTTATAATATTATTATTAACCTTAATTACTCGATTTACCTTTAACTATGGTAAATAAAATTTACTATAGTTACTATTCATAATTCCCAAAAATAAAAAGTAGCCTATTAACATAATTTGGACCCATTGATTCCAAATATGGAGTCCATTTTTTCAAATTCAATACATAGAGGTTGTATAAATTAGATTAATTTTAATCATGTTGTCCAATGAAAAAGGGGTTTTTGTTTAAAACATTGCATAAGATTGAATTCATTTAACCTACGAATTCAATGTAAAATCAATGCTAATGACATACATTATATTAAATGGTAAAAATGTATTTTATTTATAATTTAAAACCATTAAATATTATAATTTAACCACATAAGTAATTATGATGAAAAAAATTGTTTTTAATTAAAATATAGTGTGTTTTTACTATTCGTTAACATATGAAACTTATCAGAATAATATGAAAATTTTATCAAAGGTAAAATTTTATATCCTGATTAAAAATGAATAATTTTATTTTGTAAAATTGAACTTATAAACATGTCAAAAACTAGATTTAATGTGGGTGTGCCATCAAAAGGCGGCAAAACTGCTTTTTTGAAAAATACTTATTTTACACGAAATATTTATTTTATACTTATACCATGTTCTAGAAAATTTGTAAGATGAATAATAATGTTATAAAATTAAAAATTTAGTTAATACTATTTATAACAGCTAGTTCATAATAATATTATAATAATATATCGTTGTTTAGTAAAACCCGGTGTTGCGTACAACACACGCTATCGAGGAAGGTCACGATTCCGTGTAATAAATGCCAAGTTAGGGTTGCGTGTAGTGAACGAATCCGTTGTTGATGCTTATAAAAAAAATTGAATATATATATACTCAATGTTTCATAGAATAACTACTATCAAACAAACATGAAATTGTTTGTAACACGATCCAAGAATAGTCTGGCATATACGGAAAGCTAATACGGTGTTGCATATAGCGCAAGATAATCATGCTGTATCGTACACCAGAAGATATGAAAGAAATTCAAATGAATATATCTTATAAAATCTCGGGTTGTTACAGTAATTTTGTCTCAATTTTCCTTCTTTGAGACACATGGCATGTTATTTAATTTTTTTTTCAATAAAGAGTGTATAATACCTTTAGAAATGTAATATCAATAATATAATTATTTTATTTGTATTATTATCTTTATATAATGTTATTATTTTCTAGTTATTATATTTTAATATTACCATAATGGTAACAATTAATTATTAAAATATCATTTTCTGTCTATACTTTTTAATATTATAATATTATTAATGAAATATTATGATCTATATCTTACTAAAATTTATTAATTTCTCATATGGTTATGAATGATATATTGTTTAATTAATAAAATTTACACAGTTTTTTACAAAAACTAATTATGAAAATGTTTTTATAAAAGTAATTCAATATTTCTCTTCCGTGTCATAAATATATGTTTTATTAAATACATGTTTTCGAAAAATTGTCTTCAAAAATGTTAATATATTATCATAGGATGTCTAAAATACATATTTACCCCTGTTTTAATTTTGAAAAAACTATTTTTAAAATAAATTCACTTATACATTCCCATTCATGATACTTTTCTAAACATTTTATGGTGTATAAAGAATGTTTGTAAGATGTACACTTACCAACTATACTGACCATAATATCCAAAAATATTACTTTATAAAATTAAATTATTATCTTAATAGAAAATATTTTTTTAATGTCAATTGTTTATTTAAAATTAGAGTCCAAAAAAATCATTTTTATGTTTTTTTTCATTAATATTAATTTAAAAAGTTTTCAAAATATAATATATATGATATCTAAAGAATTATTTTAAAATTAAATGATTTCAAGTCTTTATTTTTAGTTTTCAAGGTGTATTCCTAGAAAAGGCTTTTTATAATGTATTTTTATAAAAGAAAATTATAACTAAAAAGATATTTTCATCAAAAAATAAATATATGGATTTGAAAATACATATTCAGAAGAAATTTATTTTTGAAATTGTTTTATGAAATAAATTTTTAAAGAAAATCCATTTTATTTATGAAAATTTCCATGTTATCTTACAACTTCATTCTCTATATATCATTATTTAATTGTTAGTAGTTGATGAATATCATTAATATTCATTCATGAATGGATTATGTTTTGATGGAATGGTTTTTATGATACATGTTTCTCTTCAACAAGTTATAGCCTTTTAAATCCCGCTTTTTTCATGGGTTAAACATTGGTGAAATGATTATGAAATATATCCCTTCTCAATAGGTTATTATGTTATGAAACGATAGGGATAATGATTTAATTTCAAGATTCATGATATGATGAATGTTATTTATCTTATATAACATGCATGTATTATTTCTTATGTGTTGGTTGGGACCTATATCTCACACCAATGCATTGGGTAAAGATAAATGTTTTACGATCTCAACAGTGCACATTGGAGGGAATACCAATACAAAAATTAGAGGGTTTCATACTCTAAAAACAACAGGGTAGATGAGGTATAATATAATTCCCAAAACAAGAAGCTGCTTGTGTAAGAATCCCATGACTGAAACAAGACGGTTCATGGGAGGGAATCTTAATACTAAAATAAGAGATTAAATTAGAGGTCATCCCATGAAGAAACTAGACGGTACAGAAGAGGCTATCCCAATACATAAACAAGAGGGCACATGTGAGGGCATCCCAAATTCGAAATTAGTTATGTGGGTTATTATCCCATGTCTTATATGTTATGAAGGACTTGGTTGTTATCCTTAAAATATGAATTTCTATACATATGTGTATGTAAACAATTAAAATTATTATTTATATGTTATTTTACCATGGATGATGCTCTTGTTTCCCATTGATTCTTATCTTATGAACTAGAATTGATTATTATCTATCACATTATTATTATCCCTTTCAATAGTCTTTGATCATCAAATGTTATGCTCATGTTATTGTACACTTATGTCCATGTTATTTTTTTATATTTCTATTATTTACCCTTAATAATCCTTTGATATCATCCCTTTCTAATATTTACTCTCCCTAGGTTTTGAATATGGTATTTACAATGGATTACTAAATAAAAACTTATTTAATGAAAATTATAAATGTCATTAACTATATTAGAAGAATGTGTTTAACATTTCCAATGACAGTAATATATTATGGTCATCAAGCATGTATTTTTTTAATGGTCATACTATTCATATTAAATTATGTAATATCTATCTATTTTAAGCATGAGTCGCTATAATGGTGGGACAGAGTAAAGATAATATGCATCCATAATTGTTTCACAAGCTAATGGAGAGTGGGTTTTGGTAAATTTTCAATATTAAAATGTATTATTTTTGAAAATTTTGCAATTCATTGATATTTTGGATTTCATATCACTGCTAATGGTTAGTGTCCATGATTCATGGGGTTATTCCAAGATATTTTCTTAATAATTTTTAAAACATTAATTTATAGATAACCAAAAATGATTGATTTTAATACATCATCCCAAAAATAATATGGTGATTACTTATTTCACGTAAATATTTTTTTTATAAATTTGATAGTAGAAATTTATCGTAGAGGTATTATATATATATGATTTCAATGGAGTAGTAATTGTTGTGATACTAGGAAGAATGGTATTTATTGTTACGTAATATTCCAAATAGAACTATGTATATGAAAAACAAAATTGATTATTTTATGTGTTTTATACATTTACTACCCAATTAATATCTTATAAAAACCAATGAGAATTCTATTTTTATCTATGATGACATTGTTAATCAGTAGAGGTCAATTTTTTTTGGTAATTTTCCATCTACCAAAAATTTATTTCAATTGAGAATTATTTAGCTCAATAACAAATCAATGGTTAGATCATAGTTATTTTATGTGTTTGTTACTCTATCACTTATCTTCTTATATATTTCTAAACCTCCAATAAATACATGTAATTAGATTAAATTTTGTATAGGGTATTGTAGGTTTCCATAATGATGTAGAGAATCATGATTTTTTTAATGATTTTTATACAAATTTATGTTTTAGATCATTAAAATTTTCACAAGACATCATTTTTTGAAATGGTCTCTTGATCATTTTATAAGTCATGTTCATCTTATCCATTACTTATTGGTATTTGAATATATAGTATAAAATTTCTTTTCAATTAAGTCTCTTGAAATGGAATTTTATTTTTTAAAATATTGTTTTTATTATACTAACAATAGATTATATTTATGAAATTTTAATGAACAAAAATAAGTAAGGATACGTAAAAATAATTTTTTTTAGAATTAGTATTTATATAAAATTTTATTTTATATTATGAGAGACCATGAAATTTTTTAGTGGGCTAGTTATTCACTATTTAATGTTTTTTAGGAGAAATGATGAATTTTTTTTTAAAATTATTTTCTAAAAAAATTATTTTTGATAATTGATTTGGTTGAATCCAAAAAGTGGAAATTGGTTTAAAATGTTTTTTTTTAATTAAATTTTTTTTAAAATTAATTTACTTTATCATGAGAATCATCCATAATGTTTTTTAAATTGATTAAAGGGATGGTTATCTATTATGAATTTTTTGAATAAAATTTTACATAATTTGGATAGGGTGATAAATAATACCATGGAAACATTAAGGTTGGTGGTGACATGGATTTGTTGCATAATTTAATTATAGATAGGTATAAATGTTAATTTCACATTTTTTCCCATGATACATTGGAATTATATTTCCTATATGGTCACTGTATAATAATGTGGATCTATGAATGGTTATATATTTTTCAATAAAAAAATTATTATATTACATTAATCCAATACTTTTTGTTTATTTATCTTTTGTTAGAGTATTTATTTTGAATTTTTTAACATAATTTCAAAGAAATTTGGTAAATGGATTGAAATAATTATTCATTTTATTTTTTGAAATTGATTTTTGTGAAATCTTATTTCAAATTCATACCACCCCAATTTGAAAACCATAATGTGTGAGTAAACATCATTTATGTAATACATATAATGGATGGGATATAATGTCTATAAGAAGTGCGTATTATGATTTAATTTGATTATTATGTAGTTTTTTTCAACCATTGATTAATTTTTTATTATCATTATATTTACAAACAAATATTATGTTGATAATTATGACACAATAGGACTTTTTAAATGATTCAATTTCATTTTATATTTCAATTCAAATGGAAATTACTTTTAAAAAATATATAAAAATTAAATTTAATTCATTAAATTAAAATATTTTATTACGTATCAGATTTTTTTGGACTATTTTGGAATCAAATAAATCCCCAATCATTATAAATATATCTCAATAATATTTTTGAGACTATATAAAACATTGAACTATCATAGTGTATTCTGGAAAATTTAGTATGGCCTAAGAGAGTGTTTTTTATTTGGGTGTCCCCAAAAATATTAATATTATGAATCTTTTAATAGCATATATTTATAAATAATACTAATTTTTGTACCTTTTTTATATATTGATATCCACTTCAAATAAAAATATTTAACGGAGAATTTTCTTTAACCCTTATTTGTTAAAAATTCCATTATAATCACAAATAACATAAATAACAATTGGGTTTTAAAAGACACATATTTGATTTAATATTTTTTTATATTGTATAATAAATTAATATTAAAACTTGTTATAGTTTATGAGATATTTGATTTTGTATTTAATATGCACCATTATTCTAAAATTTTGACTAGAAAAAAATAATATACTATAGCCATTATATTTTTTTATCTATCAATATATGATGTCAATTATATTATTTATTGTGGATTTAATATTTTGTGTTATATTGTTCCCCAACAAAATATTTGGGACGATTCAATTCATGGTTAATGATAACCACTCCACCTATTTTCCAATATTAATTATCATTTCAAATTCACATGCATGGAAATCAAAACTCCATTAATTCACTTCTACTAAATACAATTATTATCTTTAAAAAAAATTATTTTGGATTCATATAAAACAAATATTAAATTTAATGTAATTAATAAAATTTATAAAGTAAAAATCTTAATTTATTTAGGTCCACCTAATTTGAAGTAAAATATGTGAGTGAATTAAATAATATAAATTAGATATTTTTTCCTCCCCAATTTTTTAAACGAGTTTAAAAAATCACTATCTGGTATGTGGATAAAAAAATTGGTTTCCCGTCATAATCATTCTACCATAACATTTTTTTTAAATATTTATAATTTTTAAAATATTCTTTTTTCAATTTGAAAAATTTTCTTATACATAACTCATTATATACTTGTTTGAAATGGTATCTTGTATTTTCATTATTACCAACATGAAACATGTTACATATTGAGTATTTTATTATATAAAAAAACATATCCAAAAATAATTCAATTTATTATGTATCATTAATTTTTTAAAATAAATTCATATTTTACAATCACTAGGAATATTAATACTCAAAAAATAAATGCAATTTTAAAAATTTTATTTCAACATACAATAACCAATATCTAGTTATCCAAGACAATCATGTTTTGGTGACCCACCAATCCCATAAAAAATAACACCATCCCTTCATATTAGAAAAATTAATAACAAGATATGAAATATTATTTTTTATGAAAAAATGTATTATAATATTGATGAATCCCCCATTTATGACTAATTCGAAAAAAATTATTATATAATATTTCAACCAAACAATTATAATTACCCATTAGATCCATTACTATATTTCAGTTTATACACTATAGATTCATCATGTCTAAAATAGTATTTTTTATCATTAACACCTGATAAGATACAACACAAATTTTTTCATTATCTAAATGTTTTATTTTATAAAACATAAAAGCATTTTTATTCAATACATGTTTAATTATTAAAGTTCACTTAATCATACCCAAAATTTTATATCCTTGTTAACATAATATATTAAAATTATCTTTATTAATATTATTTACTAACATTATAATAAAAAACAAAATAATGAAACAATACAAAAAATGTGTATATTATCCTATAACTAGTTTTTTAGGAAGTATTTTACGTGATATTTATTATCATTGTGAAATAACATTCCTCTCCTTTTACAGAATTAAACATATCATGTTCATCAAATGAAAACCTCTGCATATAATACTTCATCTTGTAAATTTCAATCTCTCTATATATTCATTATTTTCTAAATACATTTACATTTTTATATTTTCCAATTTTTGTTAACATCATTTTAATTTCAATAATATTCCCTACCTTCAAAATAAAAATATATTTGTACTCACTTTGTCCAGACTATATAATCATATAATGATATGTATTTTCTAAACATCATAACCATCACTTATAATGTTTTATATTACTTTTCTACATCAATAATTTATTTGATAATTTTGTTATTGAAATTCTTAATTAATTTTATATTCGAAAATATTATTATGATAATATGCATGTTTTGATTCATCATATGCCACCTATTTATCTATAGAATCATATAAATTATTCTTTTTTTTTAGTGAAAATTATTTTATTAATATATTTTAAACCTCCTTTCACTTTTCCTATACAGTATAAAAACATTGTTAATTATTTGAAAGGTGATATTTCATTTAAAATTCTATTTACTCAAATTTTAATTCACTGTATAAATCTTATTTAATTAATATATTAGAATAAAATTTATCATATTCTGTTTTGTATTAAAATTTATTTTCACATCATCTCTAGTGAACCAGTTATCGTGTATATTAAAAAATAATAAATTTCTAGGATCCTCACTTGATGAATCATATTCATCAATTTCAAATAAAATTATTCATTAATTAATATAGGGAAAAAATATATTCTTTTAAATTATATAGAATTTGTTAATTTATTTCCTTGGGATAATAACAGGGATTATAATCATTATAGTTCAATTCCCTAATAATTATTATAATGAAACAATATCATTATCACATACATTATCTGTAAGTGTTTTGTTCAATGTAAATTAAGATTTTCTATGTTTATTATCCTCATTGTTGTTAGAGGATGAATTTTTTCTTATCTGGGTAGTTCATCTATTATAAGATTATAGATTTTAGAATAAATAATGATTATGTGGCTTCCACATCTTGTATCAATAATTCATGGAACTCTATGCTTCCCCATATAAAAATATTCTGGATATAAAGGATTGAGGTGATCTTTATTTAGTGAATTTTGAATATCAAATTTTACATTTTGTGTAATCATTACACATAGTGTAAATCCACTGTACAATGCATTTATAAGGGTTGCATTGCTTTGGATTTTCATCCAAAATCAATGTCCCATGTGACTTTTTTAAATCTTGTTTTACTTTTTAAAGGAGTTAAGGATTCCTTTGATGGGTATCAGTCATTTTATTTGATATTTAATATATGTTATTATAAGGGGGGTTGATTATATATTTCTTTTGGCTCCTTCCTCATTTAGTTCCATGTACCATATTTTATTTACATATATGTGATTTATGATTATGTACCATGTTTCTAATAGGTTTTCCATGGTTTTTTGTTACTGTCATTGTTTTAAGGTATCCATGGATGAATAAATATTCTTATGGTGGAGTTCATAGGAATCGATAATTTTGGACTATTATTGGTCGAATAAAGTTGATTCATTATGGTATGGGATTTCTTTTGTTATCATAACATATTTACGTGAAACTATAAATATTCCATGGTTTTTCTCTTTGGACAAAAATTGAATTTTACTATTAATTATTAAACCTGATTTTTTGGATTTGATATAAATAACATGTTACTGGGGGTGATTTGTACCATTATAGTGGGTTGCCTATTGTTTTTCTATAGAGTATGATATCTGTGATATTCTTTTTTAGAATGTTCATATGTTTAGAATATCATGTTGAACTGATAAATTACATATATCTATAAATTAAATTATAATTAGTTTACATAAGAATATTTATAGAATAGGAATGTTGTTATCTGGTATGTATATAATATGATGATGATCAAAATGATGCTAGTATTAATTTTTTATTAAACTTGACCTTCTATGTGATTAATGGATTTAAAAATGAATGTGAGAAATTGAAATGTATTTTGATAATAGTAAAAGTTAATGTAAATTTAGAACAATACTTTAATCGTGTTGTTGAAACAAGAATAAAAACTATGATTTCTTTCCATTAATAGCTTATAATAACATGATTCCATAGGTCTCACATAGTTGGATACAAAGATTAATGAATTGGATAAATCAATAGTTCATTAGAAACATTTCAGTATTATGATAATTTCATGGAACATCATTTCATATATTCTTTATAATTATAATTTCCTTGACTTTAGAGTCATTAGATCTCATTTATGTATGAAAGTATGATGCCTAATTTTATGGGACTAGATTTACCCATTCGATTTGTTTTTTTATTTCTTACTTAGTTTACGATTTTTAATAATTTTAAGTTTCCCTACACGATTTTTTATGATCCTCGTATGGATTTTCATTGGATAGATGATGTGATATTGGGTAAAGAGGCTTGGATGTGTTATGTTCTATGGATTGAAGAGACATTGATAGTCATTTTGATATGGTAGTAAGTCCAAAATGATATTAAATCAATTGACTCCTATTATAGAGTTATGTGTTAGGATATTTGTATGGGTTTCTAGGATCGAAGTAGATGAGATATATAATGTTAAAGATAGTATTACTTATTGATTTTATTCTAAGAGCTAATATTCCCATGTATGAATCCGGTTGATGGCTGATGGTCAGGTTTCTTTTTTCCCAACATTAATTCTACCACATCAGGAAGCATTTAGAGGTTATCAGTCACATGGTTCCACTTTTTGGTATCATATTATGGATTCACAGAGTACATAATCCTGTAATGTATCTAAAAATGAATATATAATGTATATCCCATGGGGTTGGTAATGAAGTAATGTAAATGAAAAAATAGAAATCCTGATAAATAGAGTATTCATTTTGAATTATGATCGGAAGGCATGGGAATTACTTTAATTGTAATATTATCCAATGTGTAATATCTATAATAGTTAATTATTATCTGGTTATTTAATTTATTAAAGGAAAAAATAATAAAACAAAACTATATAATTTAACCTTTTACTTTAAAATGGATGTATGCTTATTAGATATTTGAACTTAATAGCATAACCTTGGAGTCTGAGCGATAGTTTCTACAACTGAAACTGAGACTAGGTTATTTTTATAGTTTGGATGTGATCTATTTTTTATTTTTTTTATTTGGTAATTTCATATGATGCCCCAATAATGTTGGTTATGGAATATGACACTCAATGGACTCTGGGATAGTGTTTCCCAAATATCTAAGTGGGAGGTTTATGGATGGTTATTCCCTTTTACATCACACTCTTCACATAGTAGTTCATTTTTTTGTATTCATGGTGGTTATTTTTTTTGTATATGTTGATAATAGGTTGTGTTGGCTTGCGTTTATTTCCAAAAAATGTATTCCCAAATATTTTATCAAAATTTTTATTATATGTATGAAATTTTTTTGTTTTAATTACTATATATACTTATTCTGTGTATTTCCTATAATGGATTTAGGTATTATACATGAAGTATGATACATTACAGGATGGTTGTATTGGATTTGGGAAAATACACTGATAGTATATATATATATATGGGTGGTATGAGGTAATGATTTTATGCATGAGGTGCATTTATTTATTCAATTTTTTGTGTTTTAGGGGTGTAATAATTTTGGATAGTGATGGAATGGGACATGCGACATTGGGCCAATGTGGTAAAAAAGCAGGGAATATGGATTTCGGTACCATTGATGTTTCATTATTATTTTTTATTTTCTATTTTATGCAATAATTATTAATATTTTTTCAATTGTAAGGATGGGAACATATATTTCTTATTTTGGTGGCGAGTTTGTTTCACCATTTCTCATTTCTCCATGGCATTATTTCATTGTCATTTCCATTTGAGGCTCTATATAGTATCATTCTGAGAAAAATAATACGACCACCCTATGTATATTTAATAATTTTTTATATAATATTGATTAGTTTATACATCATTAATGGTAATACTAGGCAATGATTCTTCTGAAGAAATTCGGGCTTCATGGCCACTTCCCTATGTACCTTTTAGGTATTTTTAGTTTTTCTTTAAGATACTATAGAACAATATGGAATTACATGTTTTCAATTTTTATTTTTTAAATATACTTTTCTATGAATCTATTTTTTTGTAATATCCCTCTTATATGTAAATTAAACATTTTCCCTAGTAGGATAATTCCACATATGTGAATGTTTACCATACCCTTAGTGCTAGTCTCTATTATAGGAAAACATGGAGGCGTGATGTGGGAAATCACCATCTCTCCCCCCTCGGTGTGATATATTTGTGGGGATCGAGTCATGAAATATTGGCCTAAAAGTTTCATGATGATTGATATAAAAAATTTTTAGTTATTCACAAGATAGGATGTCAGGGTAGGTAGGAAAACAGTCTTTAATACATTCAATTACGGAATTAAAATAGGAAAGTTGATGAGACATGGTTATTTATGGACCCCTATGTTCTAATGCAAAGACCATTATGTTTATCCAGCCAAATAAAGGATGTGATACTATTAACTATGTAAAAACCTAATAAAGGATTATCAATAATTATTCGTCACCACTATGATTGATATGTGTAAGCCATAATATATGCTAAATCATTATCAATATAATTAATTAATTAATGTTATTTTATAAATTCCATATTCTATTTTTAATTGATCCAATAGTTTTTTGTATATTTTCTATAAATCTGGGACGATTTTCTTATCTGGTTCACTCCAAATACGATAATAAGGATGCGTCATAAGATCATCAAATAGTAGATATCGGCAATGATGAAACTTGGAGGAGAAAACTCATAGAGTTTTAGATCTAGATTCTACATAAGTATGAGGTATTTGAGTACAAAAAATTAGTATAATACTGATTGAATGAGGTTGAGATATCATTTTCATTGATATGTTATTAGAAGGAGGAATGGGATACCAATGTTGTGATGATGTTTCAGAGGGAATCAATGAAGTTGTTGTTCTAGTTCAACAGTGATTTAAATAATTCTTTAGTCTTTAGAGTTTCTGCTTAGAGAAATAATATGAATATTTTTTTCTTCTACCCTGTTAGTGTCCAAACATTTGGGTATTCATTCCCTTTTGTAGCGGATTTCTAGTTCGTGGGAGTATGGGATCCATTTCACGACCCTTATGTGATATTCCTTAAAATTGTTTTCATATGAAGAGGCTAGGGAATGGAATTTAAATAAATATTGGAATATATAGATCCATCACCAGGACACAGATTTTATACTGGAGATGTATCTAATGGTGTTGGGATGATTATAGTTTATATAGATGATGTTTCCCATAACAAAACCATCATAAGAGGGGATTCATTAGGATCCCTTATGAACTGGATATCTTATATATTATTCTCATTTTCCAATATTGAATTTTCTTCATTTAGTCGGTGGTACGTCTGATCCATCATATCTTGATTCATTTTTGTTAGAATCTCTCATACCTATTCCATGGGACCATTTGTGTCTTTTCTTATGGTTACTAAGCTTATCAGTGGAGGGAGTTTTCATCCTTCATGAGAAACTAAGTGGGTTCTTGTGTAATTGTTGATGTTCCCCCATTGAGGAAGTTTAAGATAAATATTTTACCATAGGTTTCTCTAGTTTAGGGTTAGTAGAGATAATATTCTATAGGTAGAGTGCATCACTTAGATTCTCCTCTACCTAAAAAATAGAATCTCTGTGGGTGTGGTCTTTATTAGGGTTAGATAGGTCATGGAGATGTTTGTGGCCAGCTTCCTTCTTTACCATTCCTAGAATTAGGTGATCTAGATGACGTTGGAGGTAACATTTCCTTTTTTAATACTTGAGTATATCCATTTTTTGATTTAGGATTCATTCACACCATTATATCACCAATCCACGTCCATGATTTGATATTTTAGGTATAAATGCTTATATTTCACATGGCATTGACCACACCGGTAGGACGATGAGATTAAATATATGGTGTATATAGATTTTGTGATATAGTGTTTGATTAGTAATTATCTTATCGAAATTTTATATGGTTATATATACAACCATTTAACATCATCTTTAGTATGGATAGATGTATTTGGTGCAGGATATCTTGGATTTCATCATGAGAATTATTTTTTAATTATGCTAATGGATATCCATCATTTTTTATTAGATATAGACACCATCAGAATTTTCATATGTGTTTTGTGTCCTATTTGATGGATGATCATATGATTAGCTCATCAAAGGATAATTTTTAGATGATTCCATGGTTTGTTAGGGAATACCCCGATGTCCTTCAAGAGGAGGAGGATGCTTTAATCCCAAAATGGTAGGTCTAGTTTAAAATAGATATTATAGTGTATCCTATATTGATATATCCATATCATATTGACCCTTTACTGTTGATATTTATGAAAAAATCTAGATTATATGATGTATCATGGTTTGGATTGGCTGATTGTGTCACCTTGGGGTGTACTAGTTTGTTCATAATGATTCACAATGGTATTTTGTAGATTCATATAAATTATTGTATCACTAACCATGTTACATCATATAACCTTTATCATCATCCATGGATTGGTGATTTTTTGAATATGATTAAAGGATAATGTTAGTTCTCGATGATATATTTTCAATTAGGATATCATCTTATGTGGGTGATGGTTGAAGATATAACATTGATTTATTTTTGTTATTTTAACGGTAATTTTGAGTTTTTGTGATTTCAATCAGTTTGACGAATTACATAGACGTGTTAATATAGTTTATGAAAAAATAGATAAGATTGTTCCGTGATAATTATTGATGACATCCTTATATTCTATGCTTAAAAAAAGGACCATTCAAGGAATCTAGATGATGTTAGGAGATAGGTTGGGGGTAGTTGTTCTCATTAAAAGATGAAAATATGGTTATATTTGATCAATCAGGTGGATGAGTCCCTCTTGGTGGATTTCAATGTAGAGTTCTAGAGAGATTGAGTTGTTTTTAAAGTTTCTCAATACGGTTGGAATATGTATGGAAAACACTAGGAGTTATTCTAGTTATTGTTTTTTACCTATTGTGATTACTGAGATTGTTCGTAGTGATTTATATAGCTCACATTTCATGGAACATCGAGATATGAAAAATATATCCATTGTTAGATAATTTAGTTTTCGTGTAACGGGATTATGAATGCCTTTGTAGTGTTTTGATTCATTATATTTGGTATTCTGGAAGGAAAATGTTGAGTACTTTTTCTTTATGGTGTTATCTATTTATTAGATGTTCTATAGTGGAAGTGGAAGGAATTATTTATAGAATTAGTTACAATTTTATCATTAGTTTATGGAAGCTATGATTATATATATATAACAATGTAATGTTTAAAATAGGCATCCCACTTAATTTAAATAAGGGTTTCAATCTTAGGAATGGTATTATCAAGGTAATATCTAGAGGTGGTGGTGTTACTCTATGGAGTCACAGGGATTATCATAACTGATCCTGAACCATATTTTTTCTATTTGGTAAGGACATGTCTCTAGTGTGATTTTGGATCTCAGTTACTCCTTAACACTAATTTTCATCCACATATTGATGGAAAAAATGAGGAAACCGTCTAGATTCATGGATGTATGTTTCTATCATATTTTAATAATTTTTCAAGATCGCGGTTTTGAAAACATCTTATGATTTAATTTTCATAATATAATATTTTCATTTATACCAATGGTATATTTATGATTAAATAAGTATACACCATACCATACTATGATCCATTATGTTGGAATGCTGTTGGAGAGGTTGAACTTCTCAAGATATAACATGTAAAAAAATTATATAGAGGTTTATGTAATTTTATAAAGTATAATAGCCTCACATGATTATCAGCAATCATATGATGACTGTATATAATTACATATGATGTATTATGTTGGCGATCAAGTTTTAATAATGTTGAATTTTCATTATTGGATGTGAATGATTTTTAATGGGAGTAAGCTATATCTATAGTTTATTAGGTCTTCTGAGGTGGTCTAATGAGTGGGATCCATTCCGTATGAAATATAACATCCCCTTTACATAATCTGGATTCAAGATATTTTGCATGATTCAAAACCCCATAAAATTCTTCATGAAGACTCCCATGTAATCTATTGTAGAGAGGTCAATATTTTTGTTCATATAACCTTAAAGGATTGTTCTTTAGAGATATAGGAAAACTAGGATAAAGTATTTTATTTCCATGTTATACCCTTGGTACATGTATTTTGGTGACATAGTGGAATTGAGAAAAGTACACGGTAATGTGTTTTGAAAATAAACACTCGTTACTCCAAGCTATTTGATTTTTATATTTTATCTTGTAACACTGTTATTTTTTGGGTATTTCAATTTCTTGATAATGATATGGGTTCCACATATTTCCTTTTATGGATTTACACATGTTTTTTAATTCACTCCACAAGTAGAGTGTTAGCAGTAGGTTGATGTTTTCTTATTGTGTGGTTATCACTTAATTCTTCCAAGTGAGGTTGTTATGATAATGTGATATAAATATCCTTAAGATGTGTCCTGGTGGGAGGCTATTTGTTCAACACCCTATTTTTCGTCTTTGGGGTCGATTTTTGAAAATTTTGAATGATGGTTTTAATGAGATATATAATGTAAGGGTCTATATCTGTGATTCAAGAAAATTATCATGTTTAAGAGGTATGTGGTTCTCTATGTAGGATTAGAGTGAGTCTATATGGGTTCATCTACAAAAAAACTATATGTTGGGAGAATAAAAAACATGTAAGGGTTTTTTATGTCACATTTGTGTAGTTCATGGATTATTAAGGATGTTTCAAGGTTTGATTCAGTGTATATAAATATTTAGAATTAAAATGATTGATGTGAAGTATTTTATGGATAAAATATAAATTATACATTTACTCCACAGGTAATATTATCATTCCTGAATAAATCCCCTGTGAAACGTATTTATAAAATGTGATGATCAAGGAATTTATTTCAAAAAAACTACATCCATCTTGACTCTAGGATATCTAGAGACCCATTTTATACTAATTTGGTGATTCCTTGGATGAGTATTGATCTTTTTCTTCAGTCTTCAATATTTAGGGATCCAAGGTAATATATAGCTCTAATTAATATGGTTATATCTTAATTTGATCTACTTTTTCACCCATTTCAAATTTTTATGCGATGTAACACTATCTAAAATATATCCAATGGGGTTTCATACTATTTTTTGTGCATTAATGTTATAGGGTCTATGGATGGGTATATATTATTATGGGGTATTTGAAAAAGATTTTTAACATTGTCCATTCTTTTGGAAATAGCATTGATTCCTTTGAATTAGGGGATTCATTTCTACCATTAAAATATTTTCATGAAGTCATAAATTTATCATATTTAATCCCCTTATAAGAAAATATACTTAACCTAATAATTAATGAATTATATTAATGGAATTGAATATCGATCACAAGTTTATGATGTTGATGCTTTATAGGATTATTATAGGTGGCATCTAGTTTTTCGAGGTCATGTGAGACCTATGTTATGACTCATTAGAATGTTATAATTATTATAAAATCATATTAGAATTGATATAGAACATAAATATAAAATTAATTGATAACCAATTGTCTGATGAATAATTTTAAATGAGTCATGATGTAATATGATGTCTATTATAATTTTATGTTGATCAAAATACGGGTAGTATGAATTTATAATTAAATTTGTTCTTTTATATGATTTATGGAATTAAAAATTAATTTTAATCATGTTAATTATTTTGGATAATACTAAATTGAATGTTTATGGAGAACTATAATTTCATTGGGGTGTTGAAACCAGAATAAATACTAGGAGCATGTATTGATTTTAAAATCATGTTATATATTGATTCCATATATTTCATATAATTGTAACATATGATTAATGAATATGTTAACTAGAAATTGAATAATAAATAGTTGTTATGTAAATATAATTTCTAGTTATTGGGTTGAAAATTTTATTGAAAATACATAGTTCCATAAGTTTTGTGTCATGAGAGAACATAAATGTGTGAAGGTTGCATGAAATATTTTGTTTCATTGATTTCCATGTTTTCTATTTTGGATTGTTTCATACTCTATTTTTGTTATTCTATAAATGAGATCTTCTCTCGGAATTTTGACATGTTAATAATATGGATAATCATGGGATGGATTATGTGATATGAGGCATAGAGGCCTAGAAATGATATGAGAATGAGATGTCTGACCTTGGGATAACAATTTTTATCTGAACGGAATGCGTACATGATTTGGAAGTAGTTGACACTTTTGATTGAATGATTCATCAGGGTATTAATAAGTGTTTTAAGGATGGAATAGAGTGAGATAAATATCGTTGAAGCTAGGCATTCTCATAAACGAGTTGCTGAGAGATGACATTGTCATTCATTAATTTGTTTAATGGAGGATGGCCAAGTCTATTGTATTATATGTATTCTATTCTCCACTGTCTGAGGAAAATAAATGTGCATGGGTATATTTTTCCTCTATGTGGTGGATTATGATGATTTCATAGATTTTGTGGTTATGGATTGATAAAAATAATGAACAAATAATTATTAACCAAATAGGTTGGGAATGATAGAATTCAAATGAAAAATATGGTAATCTTGATAAACTATGTCTACATTTTTTATTATTCTTGGAGGGAATGGACTTCACTCTAATGGTTACGTAATGTAACGTTGAATAACTATAATTTATAATTAATGTGTGGTGCCTTAATTAATGTTTTTAAAATCATAAAATTAAATAAATGAAATTAATGTAGATCTCAATAATTATTTATGGTTATTGGATAAAATTTCTTAGTTTCTTCATCTTGGAGTTTGAGTTAGGCTAACTACGGTTGAGTCTAAGACTAGGTAATTGAACTATTTTTATTGTGAGATATTTTATATCCAACAAATTTTCTATTTTAATTCACTACCCACACCATGTAGATTATGAAATATATCACCCTTTAGATTTTGGGTGGCTGTTTTCCCCAATATTACTTTGGATGAATGAGTGGTAAACTATCCCATTTGGCCCTACAATCTTTTCTTCAAATTTAAATGTGATGGTATTCACGATAGTTAGTTTCCTCATATGTGTGTGTGAAGGCATGTTGTGGATTTTATTTACTTCATTCACATTTTTTTCTAGGTATTGTATCCAAAGTATTACAATAGTTATGAAGTGTATAGTTTTTTATTTCATGACATACATAGTCGACGAATGGGATATAATGGTTTAAGGAATAATACATGATGTATTATCCATTTCGTATGGGCAGTGGTGGATTCTAGAAACTACTTGGTTACAATATACAGATATTTGGATAGTATTATGTGATGTTGTGATGTATGAGGTTCATTTTGTGATTCCTTTTCTAGGAGATTTTGGGTTGTCTTAATTTTTGTGTATATCTATCTAGACAACCAATATTGGGGAATAGTGGGAAAAAAAGTAGGAAGTTGTCATAGGGTACCCTTAAAGAATTATTATTATATTATATAATATATGCTATTTTATAGTTAGTGATATTTGAAAACGTTTATGCTTGGAATGTTGGATACCTTTTTAAGAGAAGAGTTTGTTTCGCTATTGTTCACTATGGTTTATCAAGGATTTGTTATATTTTCTAAGAGGGGAACTATGGTTGGATCTAGGGTGTATAACATTAGGCTTACCCTATGTATATGTAAATTATTATTTTCCTACTAGAGAAGGCTACATATTATTCTATATTTTATTAGTTAATGGTTTTATATGTTCTGCTTGAGCATCATGGTCATTTCCATCATTACAAATAATAATTGTATCAATAAATTCAACTGATATTTGATAAATAGGGTATGATATATTTTTACTTGGAGTTTAGTTATATATATGTGTGTTTGTGTGTGTAGGTGTTTTATTTTATCCTTATTATATATCCCTTAATTTAGTTTTCTTAAAAAAATCCTCTCATATGTCTTTTTACTATACCCACAGCACTATCCCTAACACGGGTCTTACCAATGGTGTGACTTGTAAAGACACCATGACTCTCTTATAATTATTGAATCATTGTTGGGATTGGTTCATGGAATCATCATATATTTTTGGATTATTTGATGATAATTCTAGAAAGCCTCAAATTATAAATATTTTAGTGGATGTAATCTCAGATATTTTTTTAGTTTTGATTAACTTTTTGTGATGACTAGAATAAACTAATATAATTTTATCACTATATCATTATCAATTATAGATTTATCAATTTAAAATTTTAACTCATTCAAATTTTTATTTTGAATTATATACATACCAAACAATTATTTTTATGAATTAAACTCTATCATAAAATTATTATTGTTACTCATTTTATTAGTAATAAATATTTAATTCATGTCACCCAGTGGATACTACATAGGTTCATGAACATTAAAAAAAATATTCAATTACATAAAATAAATTGGTTTTGATATATAGTTTCATTTAGAAAACCCTATTGAAATTTATTATATCACCAAAACCATTAACAATGTTTAAAAATCAATGAATATTATAATGGATTCCTTAAAAAATTTATCTTTAACATAAATAATGTCTTTATGGGTAAAATATTCAACCATATGTTTTGAATCCTATATGATGAAACCATTTTTTGTTTTAATCCCATACAATATTAATTTTATTTTTAATGGATGCATTCTTTTTTTTAATATATGATACTTTTTTTTGATATTTTAACTCTATTAATAATCAATGTATTCGTTATATCCACTATATGAATAATTATCATAACCTACATTATCTTTGAAAAATATAATAATTATAATCCCATTGATGTTAAATTTTAATTTTTTCAATAAATAATGTCAATATATATATTTGAAATTAAAATATATTATCGATTGGTGTTGTGGTACTCCAAAAAAACAGAAATAAAAGAAATATGACCATGTAATTTGTGTAATAGAGAAGAAGCAACTGACATTAGATGATGAAAGTAATTTCATATAAGGGAATAACCTAAAAGTATAATTTTTTTATCAAATCATCCTAATAAAATACTTCAATTATAGACAGATGTGATTTTCTTCTATGTGTTATCCCAGGAATAGTGAAATATTTTAATTTATTATAATCATATTAGAGGATTAGAATTAAATTTATAAAGATGATATTTATAGTACTAATACATGAAAAAACAATTAGTGAAAAAACTAATAGAAATTTTTTTATTCCAAATCAAAATTAGTCAAATATTGATCTTTAATAAGTGAAATAGATGTTTACTAAAGTGGGAACATTGGAAATTATTTAAATTTTAAATAATTGACCTTTATGTACTTAATATTTCTATTGAATATATATCTGATTAAATAACTTTTTTTTAAAAAATTTGAACATAAAGAAAACATCAATGTTTAGATTTAGGTACATTGTTTCAGAAATATTATTTCAATGTATATGTATATTACAAATGATCACTCATAAAATTTTTATATGATTTCAAATTTGAATTTATAAAAAAATTATTACCGGATTAATGATAATATTATTCATGATGATTCTTGAGTCAATATAAACTATTATAATATTAGATGACTATGAGATTCATTGAAAATTAAGTAGAAGATGAGTGGGATGAGCTGATATTAAATATATATAGATTAAAAAATAACTTTTCACTTATCTTCACTATGACTCTAACCAAGTAATAACTTGAGATAAAAAATATATATTAGTAATGTGTTAATTGTTTAATATACATTGAAATTATTGTGGTTCAAATTTCATGGGATATTTTATTATGAATAATATAAGATTTAGTTTGATTATACTAGTAGAGGTGTATGATGGATGTAAGAATATAAATAGGAGGAGGCCAATATTTTCTTTAATTATAAATTTAAATGAAATTATTATTGAAGTGGAAAAATTGATTATTTTATTCAATATAATTACCATCACATAAAAATGTTAATATAGATCGGGTTGAAATAATAAAATGATTCAATATATTTTGGATATATTGAAAATAAATTTTTAGATACAAAAATATGCATTATAAAGAATGATAGAAAATATTGTCCAATTTTAGAGGCTGTCATTAAATTTTTTGGTCCATAAACTATATAAATCTAAAATAATAGGAAATTTTTTGATCCAATACATGGTTAAAATGAATATATTTTTTGAGTCAATACTAAATATTTATTAGTCATTTTCCCATAATTTTGAGAATTAATAAATGTACTAATATGTTGAGAGAAAATAAGAAGATTATGATGAGATACTATCCATTTTCATCCATTTAGGTATTGTAGTTTATCTATTGAATGTTTGAGTAGTGAGTTGAAAAATCCATCCTACGAATATTAATTAAAGAGAAATATTGCAATGATATATTATAAATTAAGATGTTGGTATACTTATATATTAATTTAATTAAATTCAATGACTATTATATGATAATAATTGTAATTAATCAGGTATATAATGGAATCTACATATTGATAAATCATGTACATATAAATAAAATGAAATAAGATCATTCATATTCACCATGAAAAAAATTGAACTTGTTAGATTCAGTGTACAGAGGATAATCATAGTAAGATTCTTTGAAATTAGTGTGTTTCTTTTTAATATATTTCAACAAATATTTTAAAATATTTATATGTGAGATGAACCAAACTCATTGTAATATGATAAATATTATTTCATGGAGTCGATGAATCGCGACCATAGCCCATATTGAAATTGTGAAAGTAGTTCTGTCCAAAAAAATCAAATCATTAGATTCTTATTTATCATTTTAGTATTAAATTATGGTGAGACGGTGTGGAAAAACATTATGGGTACTGATAGTAGGTGAGTCTTGATGTTTTAATTTAATAGAATAATATATAAAATTAATGTTTTAACTCAGTCACCCCTCACCTCTATGTTTTCCAACAATCCCTTATTTATCTAAAGTGTTATCAAATAAAAGTACAGTTAACTATGAAACTATAATAACAAGATCCTATTGATGTTACAATTATAAATTTAGGAATATTCATCATAAATAAATAATTATACTTCTATTCTACAATATCATAATTTAAAATTTTAGATAGAATATTTGTTAATTGATATAATAAAGTGGTAATGGAGGCAATGCAAAGCATAAAAAAGAAACGGGATCTTCCACTTTATGAAATTAATAAATGTGGTAACTGTATATGTTTTTAATTTGACTAAATTTTTTTTGGCGACACTATTACATTTTATATTGATTATAAATAGATTAAGATAGTTAAAATCATTTTCTTTTATAATTGAGGATATTATATCAATTTCATAATCATGGTGTAACATATATAATGAATATAACAAATGATATATTTCATGATATATCACATCGATTATAGGATGATCAATATTTGAAGGATAAGTTAGTTATAATGGTTACCATATGGAACTAACATAAAATAATTTGGAGATAAAAAATATTATCATTATTACTTTGGACTAAATTATATT